>JAOWBP010001760.1:31929138-31983082 GCA_028571105.1 Tragopan temminckii | reverse complement strand
TGCATCAACGTGCGTCTGCATCTGCTCAGTAGCAACTGGAAGGCAGCAGAGCTGCCTCTCACTGAAAGTTCAACCATCAGCCCTGTCATGGTTAACAGTCCTGCTTGCAAGGTAAAATTAATAGTAATGATTAAAAAACAGCTGTAAAATGTATTATTATTATTATTTACTAAATCTGAAACTTCTATCATGAAACTCAGAAACAGACTTGACTAAACCAGACATACTGAAAAGAGCACCAAGTTTCACAAGCATGAACTAACCCAGGGACATTTCCTACTGAAACAACAAACCTTAAAGCAACTGCAGGCTGGGTTTCTTTCTTCGCACAAGCAACTGGATGTAACCAGCTCTGCCTGACCTTGATAATGGCTTGCCTGGACCAGAGACTATAGTGGAATACAACAGGGTCAAAACCAAGCAGTTGTTAGAAAATGGTTGCACTAGATCTTTGTAAAAGGAAACAAGCAGCCTGGGGCTCAGCTTTCACCACGCATCCTGAGCATTCCACAGTGCACAGGAGCCACGCAGGTGGTGCTGAGAGCAGGGCCGCAGACCTGACACTGCTCTGAAGAACTGATCCTGAAATGGAGGAAAACAGAGCCAGCTATTAAAACCTGCCATCTCCTACAAACCCTCAGGACACGGCTTCATCCACCCACCAACATCTTACTTGCTTTTACAGCAGTTGATTTTTTAGATTGTAAAGGCTCTGGAGGAGACAAAGCATTAAGATGTTAGAGGTTTTCACTACTATCCATGCTTTCTCCAGAGAATGCATCATCTTTCCACTAAATTGAGCTGTTTTAATTATTTTGGGAAAAACAAATAGATCTATTTTACATTTTTTCTCTTCTGAGAGAGAGCAAAGAGAGATTAGGAGACTTCCTGGCCTATCTTCAAGCTCAAACACATTCTAATTTTGCCCGTGGTGGGTAGCGTGCTGTAGAAATTAAAACAGAGAGATATATCTGTTGTTACCAGAAAAGCAGCTGGATACTGATTTTCTCTGTGGAAACGCCATGCGATACAAATCAACCGATCAGCGGGCCCGAGGGCAGGCAGCGAGGCAGGGCTGCGGGCACTGCTGGGAACAGCAGGAGCACAGGGAAGCTCTCGTGAATTCTTAACTCATTTGCATTTATTAGTCACATATTAACACATGCCTAGGTGAGGCAGGCACTTAAACCCAGAGCTTCAAAGCATTGAAGCACAGGTTTCAGTGGGAGCTGTTATGCATCTTCAAAGAATGGCTCCTGATCCCTGCTGACCCTCAATCAATCATCTCCAGAATTTGGAAAACGATAATCTGCCCAAGAGTGGCTCAATAGCCAGGGAAGCCCTATAATAAACCAGTTAAAAAAGAAAAAGACTGTAGGTGCAGCCCACATGCCCATAAATCACACCCCTGAAAGATGTGAGAAATCAGGAAGGGTCCTTCCAGCGGCCCACCCAGCAGACAACATCCAGTACTCCTGCCTCCATCCTGGCCTGCAAAACATACCTTCGTAAATAAACGTTCTTTCCAGGATGAAAAAAAAAAAGCAAGGAAAAAAAAAGGCAATCCTAAACAATCCCAAAATGTGCACACGCTGCAGCACAGTTCTTCCAAAGTAATACCACTTATATTTGCTGTGAAAAGCTGGCTGAGCTGAAGGAAGGAACAGGCAAGCAAAAGAACTGCTTTTTAAATCGCCAAAGGCTTTCAGAGCCAAATACAAACACCAGCACAGACAAACAAAGAGTTTGCATCCACATCAGAGTGTGTCCTGTAGGCATCAGCTGATGCTGAACAGGCTGCTGCGAGCAACAGTGCCTGTAGAAAGGGAGGTCCAGTCCAGGACAGCATGAAAACTGCAGCTGAGCATCAGCGGAGGGAGCAGAGGGAAGCACATACAGCTCCCACTGTGTTGAGCTCAGGAAGACAACCATTTCTCAGCCTTCTGCATAATAAGTTTCCTAACAAGCATTTTTAAGAACAATTGTGACTGTTACACGGAGTGAAGTAGTGGCGGGAGGCTGAGAGTCAATTATTTCATGTATCATGTTTTCCACCAGAGAGGTCTGAAGGACACTGCTGTATTCACAATGCCATTACAATTTTTCACTCTGCTGCCAATCGTAATGAGGCTCTGGGGCACATCCTACCTGTAACGTGAAACTATTTCAACCCGTTACTTCTGCAACGCGCAGCCCTTAATCCACATAAAATAGAGCTGTTGTTGTGCTTCTAATTGCTGCACTCTCTTCTGAAGGCTCTAATGAGATCACAAAGAAGCTGTACGCCCAGAGCTTTGATCTCTGCCCCACTCAAGGTTGTTGCCACTTTCTTGGCCCAGTTTGAACACACCTCAATCAGTCACCTGCCACAGTTCCAGGCACATTACACATATTTTGAAAACTGGTGAAGGTAAATTCAGATGCCAAGGAAACTGCGTTTATCAGGAAGAGACAGAACTGCTATTTCTGACAGCACTGCTGACCCTCTGAGCAGAGACCTGAAAGCTGCTGTCGCACCACCAGGCTATTTCTGAAGGCAACCTGCAGGCACATGGGATCCTGCAGCCCAGAGATGTTCAGTGAGGAGGGAACGATGCAGCAACATCAGCACCAGAGTGGGCAGCAGAGCCAAAATGAGCACTCTTCTTTCACCCCATGTGTTGTTCCAACAGCTGGAACTAAAAGCATTTGATGCAAGTCCAGAACCAGTATAGACAGATGAAAAGTAATGAGCTGGTGACTCCATTTTCTGCCCTCAGTTTATAGACCTTTCCCGATATTAACTGTGGATATAGTTCACCATTAAAACACACATGTGCCGATAATAACCTGCACATCTTAGTTCACCTCAAAGAAATGATGATTTATTAAAATATTTTTATATTTTTCCAAATGTGAAACATATCCTAAACATTTATTTATTAGGAGGTCTAGTGGCTGAATAGCGTTATTATGTATTTTTTCCACAAGGTACACTGAAACGTATCACTCGCATTTGAATAAATGAATGGTAATGTCACATCATTCTTCAAATTGCATTTTGTGCAGCATGCCTCCTAATGACAGTTTAAGAGAGCACGGGATTTGCATAGCAATGTTCTGCCATCTTAATGAATGCATTTATAGTGCAATCTAGTGTTAATGTTGGGCTTCTGCTGACATTTACATGAACAGGTACACTGAATAATTATTTACATACATTATATAAGAGCATTTAAAACCTTGGCTTACACAGTGACATTTACTGATTAATAGATTAGACAAAATCAGGTGTAAATGAGTCCAAATTGATAGTTTACATACACAATGTAAACTTGAATCTCAATTCTGTAGTGCACAGCTCAGTGTGACATTACCTTTTAATTAGTGTTTTGATAAAGCAGTTGGACGACTGTCAGTCCTCAAGACACAGCAAGGACTGGACAGCCCATGTGAAGCTTTCCTACCCACACAATTACCCCAGAGGACAAAATATGGGCCTCAGAGCACAGATTATTGTCTAGTTTTCTCCCAATGGACTTATCTGAAACTCTTTACCAAAATGAGCATGTGGAGAATTACAACACCTATCTGCCTATCTGACCGTTACAACTCAAATTCATCATGAAACATCTAGCAACACCATAGACAAGATGCTTCACAGCCAGAATTAATAAAGTTCCACAAAAAAGTTCAGGGTCATTTCTTATTGCTGTCTGAAGCAATCTAAAAAATCATGATACCTACTTAAGAAAGTGAGCATAAAACCATCACCTAAGGGATGATTCCTCCAGCTTCTGAAGACCCGAAGTGCTTCCCTCCCATCTGACTTGAACAGAGACCTGCAAAAAGCTCAGAGCTGGGGCCAAGAACCAGCAATAATGCTGTAAATTATCCTTTGAAAGAGCTGCCGTCTCTCCACCAAATGCAGTGAGGGGAGGGGAGGATCTGCCTTCATTGCCAAAAGTTAATCCTTGGGGAACATCTGCTTCACCTCATTGATGTTGCATATGTTGGCTTCCCTTGGCAAGCCACGTAAATCTACAACTATCTGAGCCTTGCTGACTTCTTTGTATTTAAATAAGCTGTGGTGACCTTTCTGTAGCAGTAAAGATAACAAGCATGATAAGAGCTGTCATCTGTGCTGTATTCAGTCAAATTTGGGGGATTTTCGTTGTAAAAGGTCTTGATGTCTGAGGGCAAAGTTCCCACCTTGCTCCTTAGGTGATACTGTCTACTAAATTGCTCTTGGCAATTGAAATAAATATATAAAGACAAAAATAAGCATCAGTCACCAAAGCCAAAGTCATATTTTCTAGCCCCAGCAATTTATAACTTGTATTGTGCTACTCAGTTTCCTATTTTTTTCCAAATCTTTCTGACAGATGAAAGATGCTGAAGGTAACTTACCCAGGTGGGTAAGTGACACAGTTTTTCAGTGAAACTTTTCTAGGGGAAGCTTTTGTGAAGTAGCGCTGAAAAAGACTGACAGAACTTTCCATTTATTTCCTTTTATGTTATAAAGCACAAGTTAAAAATACAACAATATAATAACACCCTGGAGCACTTTCTTAGTAAAAGAAAACCAGAACTTAATTAAAGATAAAGTATTATATACAATGGATTCAGGAAACCAGAGGCAGGGCTGTGCAATGCATATAGCTACCACAATTCTTTCCCTTCTACAGACTTTTTCTCTGCAATAAAAATATTTTTTTAATGCTGGAATGCCCATTCCCCAAAAGAGGGAAACTGATAAGGTTTATTGGTTATGTTTCAGATTTTAAAATAACATGATATAGCTGACTCCTGCAATTAGTAAAATCTTTGCAAATAATTATCCTCAACATTCACACTTTCCAAGTTAAGCTTTTAAAAGTCTCTAATAGCATTACTGTCTCTTTGCATAGCTACTAACTGTGTAAGCCAATAAAAGGAGGTGACATTGTTACTGTACCTGTACAACTGCCAAAACACTGTAACGAAGATTTTAAGATCCCGAGGAAAGTACATGCAACGTGATGACAGTTTTAGGAAGATTTTGTGGTATTTTTAGTTGCTTTTCTAATGTCACTGTGACATACCTACTGCAGACCTAGATCAAAATCACTTTAATCTTTTCTGTAAAAAAAAAAAACAAACAAACCTAAATGCACATCAACTTTTCTATCACGTCCCTATATTCTAAAATTCGGATCATCTGAAAATAGGGCAATATTATTAAACATCACACTAATGTGAATGTGTAGAAATTAAGGGAAAATAAACTTAACCCAGAAAAAAAACACAATAGGGAAAAGCAATATGCAAACACCAGTAGAAAAGAAATGACAACAGCCACTTGAGAAAGCAGGAAGCAGCAGCACACCAAGAAATAAGACATCTGGGTCATGAACTGACTGAAGACAGACATGAAAACAGAAGTTACAAACATTTCAACACACAACAAAGCTAGAATGAATATTTAAAGGACTGATTTATAACACAAAATACATTCAAATTCACACACACTGTCTTTGTTTTCTTGTTAATAAGACAAATCCTCCCTAAGGACTTGTTGATGGAACACTAGCTAGCTTTATTCACAGTTTTGTGCCAATGCAGCAAGGTCAGTCAGAGACTGTATATTTACTGAACTTCTCTACTGTTATTAAATCCCTATGAACAGAGGGATTTCAAATACACCTAATAAAAATCTAAAACTAGGTGAGAAGGTAGACTTCTTTAAAGTAAATATTATTAATAAAACGCTTTATCTATTGTATTATCTACTCAGGCTGAACACTTAAAAAAGGACAAAAGGTATGTTACAAAATCCCAACAAATTAGTACCTCTGAGTGAAAATGGAAGAACTCCTAAGAAGAACTTAAGATGCAGAGTATGTAAAGATATAAACCAAGTAATAAAATTTATAAGCCAAATTTTCTAGGAAGAAGTGCTTTGAATGAACAAATGAATGCAGAAGACTGAGAACAGACAAATCCGTGGTCTCGAGAGATGAAAGGATCTGTCTTCCTCAGTCACTAACATGCAGTGGCACAGTGACCACAGAAAATAGTTCTGAGGAATACAGCACAGTTATGATTTATTATTTTCCAGCTAACTGGCAGACAAATTATTTAGCTGTTTATTTCCCATCTGGAGAAAGTCAGCATTTCAGTAGCCAGGCCAGAATCAAGCAGACACCACAGGTACATATTCTTTCAATGCAAGATTGCACAGAAAGATGTTTCGTATGGAAGACTAATACTGGTTATTAAGCAAACTACTGAAGTGAAAGAAGTCCAGGAACAGAAGAAAACAAATTACGTTACAAAGGAAACAGACTTCACCTTGATCCAAGGTTCTGCAGAGGTTCTACAGTAAGTGAAAAAAGACCAACAGATTTTGGCTTAAAGATCAGTAGAAAGACACCTAAAACTCACCTGATGGCCATGTTATGAGATGCAGTTCCCAAAGCTCTTCGGCCCAGTATACACAAAGCAAAGGAAAGCGTTACTAGTGGAGAATCCTCATCGCTGTCCAAGTGCTACAGAATTTTAAAACTTGCATGTTATTCTAAATACAAATAGCATCCTAAAAAGCATTTTAATACTGTAAATGATAACATACAATAGAATCTGTCTGTAGCTGGATCTGCACACAAAAACATTTTTTGCAATTAACAGAACAAGAACGAAAACATCACAATCAGAGTCTTTCTGCAAAATGTTAGCTTATTTTGCCCACTGACTAGAAACACAACATTCCAACCTTAAGTGGTGGGATCTCAAAGGAGATCTCTGTTGGTTTATTTATTGTTGTTTCATTGTTTTTCTCCAGCCATTACTATAAGACAAAGCACTCTGTTTATTGCTAAGAGATGCTGCAATTGGAGGCAGCAAAAGCCCATCCATGGGACAAAGGGTGCACATGAGACCTCTGGACAAATTTCAGGAGAAAAATCCATTCATAAAACTTCTGGGGAAAAAAGCTTCTAGTGAATACCAATACACACATCACAATTACACGCCATTGAGGACACTGACCTCACATTTCAGCAACCTGTCAAAATATTTCATTTATATTCACTAGCTTAAAAGTGGGGTTTTTTTTACTGAAATTTTCACCAAAAAATTGCTTACTATCAAGCAGGAAGAAAGATTTCAACAATCTCTCATGAATTTGAATCTTTAGGAGGGTACATACTATTTCAGCCCATGCAATGGGTCATTTCTTTGACTCTAAGACTAAAGCTACTTATAACAGAGAATACAGTTCCTTCTACAGATTATTCTGATTTTCAGACTGTACAAGGAAACTTTTTAAAATCTCATCTTATATATGACCTTACTTCTATACAGAAGGTGAATTACAATAAAATAAAATATAAATACATAAATATATATATAAATGGAGTGCACCATATGCACTGGTGTAGGCATTTGTTTGCTCCTTTAACTCTAACTTAGAGGAGCTACAAGTCTACTGGGTATCTCTAAATCTATTATTCTATTCAAAAGTTACAGCCAGGTTGCAAATCAAAAGTGTCATTTGGCAGAGATTTTCACTGCACCACGGAGTTTTTTGTGTCTCAGAACCTGGGAGCCAAGACGAGGAGATGGGCAAGGAAGGAGATGAAACATTCCCAGCAGGAGGAGGTGGTGAGGAAAGCTCAGAGGACAATTTAATGAAAACAACACCAATGTAGTGATGTGCAGAGGAACTGATGGAATGGTACTGAAGTGCAGAGTTGCAAGAAAGAACTGAATTGGAGAAGAAATATCATGATTGAGCAATGTTACGTTTTTCAGATAAGGTCAGTGGTAGCAAATGGGATGTTCAGTCAGTGATCCTGAATGAAAAATACCCAAATAAGATTGTATGGGGCCAAGAAATATACACTTCTCATTTTTTCCCAATGTCAGCAATAATCAGAAAATTAAACAGAGGAATATGCTTTGTCTGCAACTGTATTCTCCCTCTGGGCTATTTTGAGTATTTCATGGAAATACAGTAGAGCATTTCTGCCAAATGATTGCTGACCACCAGTAATCCTAGCGGCTGAAAGCACACGAATGTGTAGCTGCAAACCTGCCCTTGACCTTCTAGAGCTGTACGGTCATTTGACACACTCTTGTTATGTAGTTCACATTTGAATTATCAGCTCTCAGGAATGAGCTATACTAGTTGTTAGTTTGGTATGCACTTCCCTATCATTTGAGAATCATACCAAAGCATAGGCAAATGTTTGGAAAGAGCAAACAAACATGGACAAATGTTTGGCAAACGTACTCAAACACAGGCTGCACTGAAGAACAATAATGTCCTGATGGTATTCCCTGAGCACAGCCTGCTCCAGCGGAGCTTCTGCAAGCACTTGTTAAATCCATGCTTTCTAGAGATTACAAAATTAATAGTGCTAGAGAGTATGCACAGCATGGAATTGGTTCTGTATTCAAAGACTATCACTTTGAAGCTTCTTGAGACTGTTTTTTGCACAAGAGTAGTCTGTAATGTGTGGTTTTCTTTCCATTTTACAACGCAAAGGTTTTTCCTTTATGTTAAACTTAATAGCTTAAACGATATAATTTTTCCTATATTAATCCCGAGTAACCATGTATCATTTAAATCCAATCTCAGAAATTACAACTACTACTCATGAAAAAACGTATGCTTACCTCTGCCCTTTTCCTGGCACAGTACTGAATCCAGTCCAGATAAACACTGCAAAAACTAGCTCTTGTTATTCCTTGGAGACAGGGAACGTAATCTTCATCTATGTTAATGTTAAACATTGCAAGGTCACGTTCAATATAATGCCACTTTGCGTAAGGCTGCAGCGTCTTTTGGATGGATTCATCTTTTATCCACTCAAGAATTTTGGGAGAGCTTGCTGTAAAGTATATTATACTCTGTTGACAAAATGAGCAAACATTAGTCATTCTGTCTCTGATTAAAGCAGAAATATTCTATGCAGAAAAGAGTAAATCAAATAAGACAACACTAGCAACCTATAATGGTATATATTTTTCCTGTTTTTTAATGCTTGGAATCGATGCTTCACCAGACTGTTTAGTTAGATGGTAGTAATTGATATATAAATAGCAGGAAATGGAAATAGAAGTCAGATATTTAATACCTTGGTGCCTTATAGGAAAATTAATACAAATCAATGGACTTCAATAAAAACAAGGAATTCCCACACTGCAATGTGCACATTACGGAATACTAGTGCGCTCACAGAGCCTATCACCAAGAAGGTGATACTGACAAAAGTTCAGAGAGATTTTGAAAAAACAGCAGTAGCTGGCCACATGATTGAAGCAGGCTTCTTATTGCTATGTAACCTTCCTGCTATCTGAGTATGAAGCTTTTCTAATTCTTCAACAAAAACATTTCCACAGTGATTTAAATCTCATAAAGGTGAGATGTGACAGATGTGTACAATACAACTCTGAAACCCCCCATTTTAATTTCTGTCTTTACTCTGCATTTAGTAGCATCACTATTTTTGATATTTTGTCAGTGAGATCAGTAAAGAATAATGAGTTATAAGTGTAATATGAAAAAGGTGATAAATAATGCAACTGAATTTACATTTAAAAAGCAAGAATGAGGAAGAGCACTCACCAGGAGTTCTTTGACCAAATACAGAAATACAAGAAAGCAGCAGGACTCACATCTCATGCCTGTGCCTGAGTTTCTAAGCTTAAGTTCTAACCAGTGGGTCTGGAACCATTAGAATATTAGTAAGAAAAATCTATCAATGCTTGTTGTTTAAAGCTTGTTTTCAGAAGAACAGAAAACCTATGGAGAAGTTCTAGTCTTGCAAAGAAAGGTGAGAAGGTACATTACAATTCTTTATTATTATAATGTTTTAATTATCCATTTGAAACTGGATTCCAAAGCAAACAAGAGATGAATGAACGTGACTGAAGATGATGTGGTTCTACTTTACGTATGAAACAGGAGTATTATTAAGCAAATAAATGTATACAATTAAAATACAATGGATTAAAATGAAAAAAAGGACAGAAGCAGCACCAGTCCTTTTACAAATCTCAGATGCCATCCAAAATTTGTCTTTCAAACTGCACAAAAATACATAGATAAGAGGAAAATTACATTCCAATGGAAAAAGACAAGGTAGAGTAATATAGATAGGGGATGGTGCCTTAATTTCTTGGCATGAAGAGAAAAAATATGAAATCTTCTAAAAAAGATTCACAAAGAAACAATAGGATCTGAAAACTCTGAGAATGCAGAATCCTGGAATAGTAGAAGACATTTAAACAAGAATATATTAAGAGGAGACAGAGGAGGCACAAGGGAAAAATATCACAGTAGTTGAGCAGGAAATGATTTCAAAATGTATGCAGGAGGGTTACAGGAGCTGACCCACTTTGGTTGTGGAGAATAAAAATCCCCTTATAAGAAAAAATAAGGGTCTTTCTGGACTGGCAGTGAAACTGCAAATGAAATAAACGCACAAAGAATATAAAGCTCAATGTAACTCACTCTTTAAAAGATCAATCTAATAATTATTCATGAAGCATGGAAGTGAAACAAAGCATAAGTTTCCTCACTGATCTTCAAAACACAGTTTGCTTTTCTTATTATTCTCACCTGTGTTTCCAAAGAAACAAATTCAGCTAGGAAAATAATCAGACTGGCAATCAGACACTGAAACAGCAGAACTTCTGCCACCTAATTAAATTCTGCTCTTAGTAGCTCTTCCTGGATATGTTTTGTGCAGGAGTACATTCTCAGCTATATGGCAATTCAGAAATGATACAGCAAAGATTTACAATATTATAAGCTACAAAGTACAAACTAGAAGCACTCCAAGCACTTGGTGTAATGGAGATGCAGTTACTGCTGAAGCTCGAGTCTATGGGTTTTCCGAATTAGAGATTTGTCTTTCCTGAATACTGTATTAACTAGACTTCTTACAATTACCTTCCTACTTCGTTAAAAGCAAAGTGTCAGGGGTTTAAAATGTTCACAGTGGAATTGCCCAGGGTCTTCACAGCTCAAGAGTCCTCCTTAAGAGGGAGCTGGGGAAGGAGTGAATTCTCACCTCTGTTTCTGGTATCATACGTTTATCCAAAGGTTAAGTTTTAGCAGCACTAGATAAACAGCATGACAGCTTATCTGATACAAAACATAATCTTCTCATCTTCCTAGGCCGTACTAAGGATTTTATCAAATCTTATCAAAGCCTCTGTTTATGGAAGAAATGAATAATTTGACGAATAGGAGAAAAAAATCTCCTTAAAGGTTTTTTTAGGAGTGCCACTCTGAGGAAGAATTCTACTGAAACCAAGAGGGATCAGGCACAGGCTAAAAACTAAGCTGACAACAGGTTATTATCATTCCTCGTTCATCCTTCCCCTAAGAAGGGAAGTAGATTAAGAGACTGGAGCCTTTCTAAGGATGAAGATCTGTAAAGACAGTCTAACAGTGTTGGCTCACAAAATCAATCCAAAAATGATTAGATTTGGAAACCTTGAAAGTCACAGATGGTGAACATTACAAAATTTGTACCCAGGGGATGTGGAGACACAGCACATTTCAGAAGCACAGAGTTCATTTAACTCTTTCACTCAAGGCAGAATCAATTTCATTAGTATTGTAAGGGACAAAAGTTTGACTAAGCAACCTTTTCTATGTCAGCTGCCTCTCAAGTATTTCTGGAATAGAAGCTCTAAACCACCCTCAAGTTAACTTCCTATGTGACTGCTTCAAATTTTCCACAGTCGTCTTGTTTCAGTTGACTTTCAGGGATGAAAAAGCTCCTGTTTAAAAAGCACAATTTTTTGTTACTTTAAACTAATGAGCTGCTGATTTGATTCTATCATAGACTGGGATGATTTTCAGTCTCATATGCCATCAAAATCTGAATCATATTAATTTGCATCACTTTAAATTCAGACTACCTTTTAAAGTCAAGTGAAGCAATTGTAGCAATATATCAACTTCAGATTAAGAAGCCTTTTTGTTTGTCTGTTTAGTTGAGGTACAGTTCCTAAAAATAACTGAATTAAATTTTTAGACTTGTTTTTTTTTTTTTTTTTTTGTGGTTAAAATGAAATAAGCATGTTTACAGGCAGTTTTGTTTTTAAATAATTAAACCAGGTTGGTTACTGGGCCTTGATGTCTGTAAAACTATTTACGAAACCCCAGCCTGCGCTTTACAGAGTAATTGACTGCATGACCAAAGCACATTCGTGAGGCAATTATCCTGTTTTAACTGCACTGGGACACTTGCATACAAAGGTGATTAATTTATTTATAGCAGGTCTCTCTCTATGGTTGACAGGAGTTTTAAAATTGCAGAGATGTAGGTAGGAAGGAGATGTCAGAGATGGTTGGGAGCCTTGGTAATTGGCTTAATGGTAGTACTAGTGGCATAAAAGGCAGCATTTGGCTTTCGTTGCTTCAGCAGAAGACAGTATTGCATAGAAATTTCTTCACTTGCTGGGTTAGAAAGGGTTTGACTTCTCTGACAGATGAATATCTGTGTGGTCTTTATGATCTTAATAACACTGCAAACACAAAAAAACAGTCACTGAAGCTTTGCTTTATAAGAATGTTTCCTCTGCCTCTATCAGGAAAGGAAGCTAACTCACCTTCTTGATTTCTGCTTAAGCATGCCTGCAACTTCCTGTACAAAGTGTATCTGTTTAGAGTCATACGTACCAAATGGAGACATGAGTTAATTATCACTACCTAATAATGAGCCAGTATGGCTGCCAGTAGTGCAAAGGAATAAATATAAAGCCAGTTACTTCAAATACTACTCCTAGCAGACAGCCATCATTTTTGACAAACCCGCATAGGAATAACTCCATTTTAGCCAACAGTTTACCTTTATATAGTATCTGATAAGAATTCTCCGCAGATCGAACACTTGCAGCATCGTTGCAGCATTGTTATCAATGATGCTATATCCTTCGAGGATGTACTGGGTTCGTGTTATTTCCCATGTCAGCCATCGGAGGTTAAAGGCTGCATTACATGATAACAAGTGAGGCAAGTGTCCTGGTTTACAGCAGCAGCAGCCTTCGTCGTCTTCATCTCCTTCTGTTATAGCCTCCACTTCTCTCTGCTGGCAATATGTCCCTTGGCAGTGAGGAAAAGAAAGTATGCTGATAGTTATTGTGGGGTGGGGGAAACAAAGGACATCTGACTGGAGAAAGTATAGTTGAAGGGTCTATGCATTTACCAAAAATCTAACAGGAAGAACTACAGCAACAAATTAGATGTGTAAATTGATTCATGTGCAGTAGAAAATGCTGTCCGTCATTTAGTTACTACCACCTATAACAGCCTAAAAGGCCCAATATAATATCTTACGCGTTTGGTTCTGAGCTGAGCTACAGGCCATCACTTCTGCCTCAATAAAAACTCACCAGGAAGGAACACTAAAGATTCTTGCTCCATCAGGCATAGTAAGAAAATTGATCCAAATCCCAGTCTGTTTCCTCAAATAACATAAAGGATACAAACAAAGATTTTACAGTCTGTCAGAGAACTTATAAAATCTGTGTTACAGAGAACTATCTTGGAAAGCATGCTCCAAAAATAACATGCAACTGGTTGTTCTCTCTCCCACTGAAATAAAAGCTATATCAGATCAAATGTTTGTAATGAATACCACTAGTGGCAGTATATCACGAGGACAGAACAGTTCTCTAATTAGCCAATTACACAGACTTTAGATCAAAATATTTCTGAAAAAGTCAACTTAAAAAGAAGTTATAAGGAAGATGCGGAAACAATATTTCTGCTTTGCAGACTGCATTTCTGACCTGTGTTGCGCACGCTTGATGGCCAACCTGAGCCCATCAGGTTTTGAAATCTATGAATGTGGTTTCAAAACCGTGTTGGACACTACAAATCAAAACCAGAGGTGGACACCCATGTGTTTCCCACAAAGTTTTCAAGATGCTTGAGCTATATTTTCTTGATGCACAGACCCACTTAAAAATTATACTTTGCGGGCTATTGCAGAGCTCGCTCTCCCCTTAAGTTCTCCATAAACTATCACTCAAGGCCACGCAAGTTACACATATGTCTCACATATGCTTTTTGCTAGTGGCTCAGTGTCACCCCATGAGAAAGCTGGCTCAGTTCATTTCCAGATACTCTCAATAGGAGAGGAAGGTGCAAGACACTGTACTGCAGTTTCTGGAGGGGGACACTCTCAGTTAAAGCTTCAACTGGAATCAAAGATGCAACATTTATCAGCAGGCTCTCATCTCTCCTTATAAGTTCCTTAACAAGTGTGTCTCCCACATAACAATTCAAGTGTGCATCCCTGGTACCATTCACCTTTCATTTTTGGGTGAAATATGGTATGGGATATATATTTAACATATCAGCAAATAGACGTCAGAGCACTTTTTGTGTTCTCATAGTCAAAAATAGCAAGAAAACTGCATTGTTTCAAACACTTCTCTCTCTGAGAATTTTATTACTAGAAACTACGTAAATAAAAGAAAGCAACACCCATGAAACCCCCTGCCAGGACAAATAAACCTGTTCTGTCATGCCAGTTCAAATAAGAGAAGAATATGGATATGTTCATAAGTGAAAACTTACACTGTGTAACCAATATTGTTCACACACCAATGTGTTCCCCCTTCAACAACAAGAGCATACAATTATGACAAATTATTAAATATCTTAAGTAACCTAAATGTAAACATCTTTCCATCCAAGACTGCCACAAAGTACAAAATATGACCTATCAAGCTGACATTTTCCGCGGGACTGGACATGAACTGAACTGTTTCTGCTTCATATTTCACAGATTTCTACATGAATTAACACCTAATGCTTAACAGCAAAAAAGCAGCAACTGCTCTTGGTCACTGGATGCTTCTCTAAAGTCAAGTCAAAAGACATCATATTCAAAGTGAAGTAGGGAAAGGCACATCCCTCTGTACATAGGCTGAAAAGGGTAAAACAACTATTCCACACTAGTGCTCTTACTGTTGTCTATTTTTTGAAAAGTTGAAGGTCTTACAGTACTACATCGAATTTAACAGATCAGTCGTCACCTCAGGTGCTAAATTAAACATTGCCAGGTGTTTATAAATGGTGAAAAACACAAACCTAATAACCACTGCTGCTAATCTTACAACTAGTGGAGTTAAAAGATGAGTTTGCTTTGTTTCTATTCTTAAATCCATTCTTCTATTTTGTATACAAACATCACGTTTCATCCCTATCAGATGCTGGCTATGTTTCAAGATGTTCTCTATATCACCAGTGTTAATGAATACCTTATATTATATATATATATACTGAAGACTCTACAATTACTAGTTTTCTTAAGACATTTATTTTGTAAAACATAGGACCAAAAGAAGCAATAATTGGAGAATTCATAGGGCACTCAGTGTCTGAGGGAAGCTGTCACCACTTGTACAGAAAATAAGTAGCCAGAACAATTATTTGCTTTCTCAGCTAATTCAACAGGTAAAAAAAAAAAAATCTCCAAGTCATCTGTGCTAGGTAATTTCAATCAGTGAAACTTATGATATTACAGTAAACACAATCAACATTGAACTTGGGAAGACAAAGACGTTCTATCTGGGACCATATTATTACAAATGCTCTGGGAGCAAACCAAGGAGTTCATGTGGTCATTCCACAAATTAATTTAAAAGAATGAAATCGGGGTTGTACTCTGTCAACATCTGGCAAACACGCCCTCGCTTAAAAATGGCTCTCTGATGGACTCGGGTACTGATACCCTGGGGATTTGGTGTTTGGACTGCTTGGAGAGCCTCTGCTTACTTTAAAGGTCTGAGCTCAGGCACGGCCACTGTTCTGCCGTAATAACATATCCCTGTTTTGTATCCTCGGTCCCAATTCATCTACTGATCAATATTTCCAAGCACCATCTAGTAAAAAGATTCAAGTTTGTGAAGACAATAGGTAGATTTGATGCTCAAGCACATGCTGGTTTCCCTCATTTCCTACAGTCAGTTCCAGACAGAATGCTAGAAATTTTCTCTTGCCCTTAAACGAATCTTGCTTTAGGCCATTAATGCGCTGGCTGGACTTCGATGCCAGTAACTGCCATGTCATTGATAAATTTCATTTTACAACTGCATCAATCCTTTTTGGTTCTTTACTCGAGATTCTAGAGACTGGTACCACTAAGATTAAGAGCATGTGCTCAGTTTTATGCACTGAGCCAAATGGGACAAGTCACAGCCAATGAGATTAAGCATTAGTGTACATCTTTTACAGAACAGTGACGCTAAACTTTCATATATGTGTTACAAGCTGACGATTAAAATGTCAATTTTATATTGCTTCTCCAAAAATTAGCAAGTTCAAGCAATTCTAAGAGAATTATGCATAAAACTAAAGAGCAGGGAGCAGAAACGTGCACTTCAGTTATGCAATACAATTAAGTGTAGTGCCATTAAACATTAAAATACAGGAAAATGTTTTCACTGGTAATTAGTCATTTTAAAATCTGAAGTAGAAAGAAAGAAAATAAGTTTTCTCTCTTCGCTCAAGCTTAGACATTCACGGTGACCCTTGCTAGTACAGATGAGACTGATTCATTTGTAAGATATGTAATGCTGGATGGTTGCCAAAGGTTCATCAATGCAAGAACACGTGCCAGATCAACAAAGCAAGGTCAATCTACGTGAGCTCAGGAGAAAACCAGTTTGAGAACATGAAACTCTTTTTTCTGACACATCAGGACTTAAGGACTGACTTGTGCTCTGCCAGAATGATCTGACCTAAATGGAAATGAGAACACTGAAACTGAAGGCTGCAATCTTACTTCAAGAGGATACCGAAAACATACCTCAACTAATAACCTCCAAGCCCTCTAGAATTTAAGGCTGAAATGAAGGTATGCTTTTTAATTTAATTTTGGTAACTCAGTGAGTGAAAGGAAACTGAAATTTTTCAGTTCTGCAGGAGCTGAAAGAGAATCCTGTAAGACAACATCTAGAAGGAGTTTTATATGGCTTTTCTGTTCAGTACAGCAGGTGGTATGTTACCACCAAGAAGAAGCATAAAGAGCATAATTAGATGTCTTCTCCTGAAACAAGCCCTGTATATAGCTCTAGAAACAAAGGACTGAACGGAGATCCCAAATGGAAACTTATGAATCCCAGAAATGGATGTGTTCTGGAAAACAGCGCCTGTTTTGGCTTCTTCCAGCTCTTTCTCTTGTAGAATTGAGATTGTTAATAATAATAATCCGTATGCTGTGATATGTCGTTTCAAAGAAAAATCTCAGGACTTAAAAACAAAATTGAAACAATACCAATTTCTGAAACATCAAATCTATTAACTATAAAAACTGTCATTCAGTTTTCAACTGTTTCAGGTGCTTGCGTGCCCGACAAATAATTCATTTTCCAAAGTAAACAGTCTAATAACAGACATCACATCTCAAAAACTGAGCCATGTTATAAAACCCGAGGTGAAAGAAAGCATTCTCAAAGGATGCTGGTTGTTAAACTTACAGCTACCAAACACACAAGAACCTCTCACGTTACCTGTTTTGGAACATAATGCAGTGCAACATTTTGTTTCCAACAAATACTTATTTTCAATAAAAAGGTTACTGAGCATCTAACATCATTTCCTTTTCTTCCAGAAGTTTGCCCCAGTACACCCATACATACATACGAAATTGTGAGGGAGGAAAGGAAAAAAAGGCATAAAATATTTATTCTATTCTGCATTACAGAGACTAAAGCATTCTATTTGAAATGCATAGAAACATACACTGCTGGGGCATTACTGTACACCTAGAAAGGCTTCTGTACTGCAGACTTCCTTCATTCAACATCATGTCTTTCCTGGTTTATGTCTTTTTCAATTAAATCATTGTGATTAAAGCAAAGAAATCTCTTTGCAGCCTTTCTGTTTGTGCCCATTATACTTCTGAGCCTTTGTTCTTTCCTGCAAACAATGTGCATCCTGTTCTTTTAACCTTCTCTTGAAAGAGATGTGTTAAAAATGGCTGCTCTTCCCTGAACTTGCTGTGTTTTTTTGGTATCTTTTGATGGTTTTGTGCATAGAATGAACGTACTTCAAGCATGATTTCAGCAAAGACATGAAGGTGGGCACTTTTATTTCTCAACAGTGTGAAGTGATTTGTAAAAGTAAAAAAGTGAATATTGCAATCAGTCTTTAAATAAAGAATGACTCCTGCTAGTGCTACAGAGCTTTCAGACACAGAAATCAAATGTAATGTACTCGCTACTGTAATAAAACCATACAGTATATATACATGCTGCCAAAATGAGTAACTGTCCTTATTTCTTAGAAATCATTACTGTGCCTAAAGCACAAAGCCTAAACTGACTGCATTCATACACCATTTTGCGTGCGAAATAAACTAGCTAACATGGAGAAAGCCCCACAGGCAATCCCATCCTGCTGTCACAGCTGCTTGCCACAATGTACAATTACATCCGTGCTTGCTCTGTGCTTCTTTCCTTCGTTCATCTAATGAAGTTCCAAGTGAAGCGTGAATCCTGCACGTGCAACATTCAGCAACAAAATCACAGCACAGATTTAGAAGTTAATTACATGATTGAAGAATACTAGGAATGAGCTAGAAAACAGCTCCTCAAGAAATCAGCATTACCATCCATAAGTAATTTCTGCGCGCTACACCTAACTGGATGGTCTCCAAAAGACATTTTGTTGAGGCACAGACTAAACAGGAAAATATTTTAAGTACCCCTCATTCTATAGGGAACTTGCAGGTGGTAGATATTTTGACATTCCTTCTGCTTGTTCCCCAATTGCGGGTTTTCCCCGTCTTTCCTTTTCAAATTAAATGATACATTACATATTTCTTCTGGCAGGTTGCTTTTAGCATAGCACTGTGATCTAGCACAGACAGTACAGCTAAGTTACTGAAGGGCTTGGTTCACTTACAGCAATATGCAAATATCTGCAAATTTTCACCCAGCCTGAGCTCATCTGTACCTTCTCCATTTTTGATAGAGGAGATGGGCATCTCTGCTTTACACACAGGATAAATGGCACAGGGGAGGCACATCCCCTCTTTGTCATCAGAAAAGAGAGTGAAGAACTAATTCATACAAGGTGCGTTATTTGAACAGGACTAAAGATGGTTGAGGGGAACCCCACATTTGCCAACTCTTTTATTTCAGTTTGCTCAATCTGTATCTTCTTACCCTGACTGCAAAGATGCTTTTCATTTAACGGCCAAGACATGTCTTTTGATTACATACAGATAGAAAGGAATCTGGATTGGTCATTTTACAGTGCCAGCTCTTAATGAAGCCGGATGCAAATACGGGAGGCAATTTTTCCTGCTCCCAGTATGCATGAATTCAGAAGACACTGTGACCTCTTCGGACACTGCAACACTGCCAGCACAGCTTTTCACCCACAATGACAAATGCAGGAAAATCCAGAGCTCCTTGATGTAAATAGTCATTTTGGCTTACTCAGAAAACAGTCACAGAGAACTTTGTTATGATTCATTCATTTCCCAGGCAAATGTAGACTTCCTATTTAAGGAAGATTGGATTTTTAGGGCTCTCAATTAAGATTACATGTTTGAAATTGAAGTAGAAGTGAAGAAGCCAAAGCTCAAAAATTACAGACTTCGAGTTCTTTCTCTTGCCCATTTTTTTTCTCTTTGGGAAAAATGAATGGGAAACCATTCATTACAATGAATGAAGTCAGGGTCCTATGTGAAATTCAGCATATGACCAGACAACTAAAAATAGGAATGTGAGACGCACAAAGCAAAAGAAACATGGCTATATGTGAACTTAAAGCCCGATGCTTATCATGCACTGCCTCTTAGCTTTGAAAGCTCCAAAGCTCTTCCAGCAGTTTAATGCACCCTATCTACATATAGAAAAAAAATCCTACTGTATTGAGTTGTATGTACCCCATAACTGCCATGGAGCATTTGCAAGACTTGAAATGGGAAGAACCTGCCCAGCTGGTGCAGGAGATGGTCCCCTCCTACTGCCCAGGGGAGCCCTGCCTAACTTCCTGCCCCAATAGGAGCAATCCTGCTGAAAGGAAGGTTTTCTGTTGTCTCAGCTTTCACAGAGCTGATGCAGCCCTCAAAACAGCCCCTGACCTGTCCCCTTACTCAGCTTCTGCCATCATGTCAGCCCTTCCGGCTCCTTTTACTCAGACTGTATCTTCTACATGGATCCCTGTGTCAGGGTTCTCTCCTCAGGTATGTTCTGTTATTTGCTACACATAGGCTTTTCTGTTCTAGGCCCAACAATGTAACCCAATATATCTCCTGTACCCAGAGAAAATACTAGGTGAAATATTAGGAAAAGAAAAAAAAAAAGGTGAAGAAATCATCCAGTATGTATCATATGAGGACACAAACTAATCACACATTTTCTCTCACAATCTCTCACAGTGAGATTCTCATTCCCATTTTTCCTGTTCCCCTCTTCCTCCTTCAGTAATTTGTGCTTTCCTGGTTCATGGCTTGCTGCTGCTATGTTGGTAAGTCATAGGGACTTCTGAACACTCAGATGAGTGCTCCTTCAAAGGCTGCTGATCTCCTGAAGAACATGAGAGAGAATGAGGAGGGGGACAGCTATGACTGGAATCTAGCTGGCTCCAGAAGACACATGAGAGGCTGTGGTGGCTCAGTTCAGACTGAATTTAAAGAGCTGTTGCAGACAGCAGACGTATTAGAGCTGCTTGCAAATAGAGACAGTGTTAGGCAACTGGCATAGAAGCATCAATTTTCAGACCCATTTGCTTGCAGAAACTAATTTTAAGAAATAAAAAGATGCCTTGACAGGTAGACTACAATTTTTGAGCTTTGCTCTCAGGCTCAGATACAAAACAGTTCCAACTGGTAATGAACCAACCCAGCTCAAAATCATGTTCCTCCCCAGACACTTTGCAACAAAACTATCTAGTTACTCACTACTCAACTTCCAACTCTTTGAGCCTGCCTTCTAGGCCCCCAATCTTTTTATCCAATCCAGAATGTGGTTTGAGCACCCTCTCATTTTTCATTGGTCTTTGCAAGGTTTACTTTTCTTGAATGGCACAGCTGTGGTGTTGATGGAGAGGTACCCAGCAGGAGGTGGCAAAGAAAAAAACTCTCACAGCTTAAGCATGAAAGGTTTTTTTCTTTCATTGTTTCAAATCCTACAATGAACTATTTTAACAGAAAAGCAAAGATGATTTGGTATGAGGATGGAAGATAATGGAAACATGTATGGTCCTGCTCACTCAAAATTCCAAAAAAGTAAACACGTCAACAACTTGTAAGATACATCACTTTTCAGATATACATAAATCCATCCTGGAAGTCACTTTTATTTTCGGATCTCCAGAAATGAAACATATTCTGGTTTCACAAAGTTTCCATAGAGAATTGTACTGTGAGCAACCTAAGAGGCACAAAAAATAACAGACTAAAACTGTCCTAAAGAACAACAACAACAACAAAAAAAAACAAACCAAACACCAAAACCAACAATTATCTCAGAGATTTATCAGCCTGTGAAATCAGCAGTATTACAACTGAGAGATTTGAACTGCCACAGCATTTAACTGCTCTTTAAGAGCAACTCAGATCTGCATTTGTCTTGCCTGGACATGAAAGAAATAATAGCAAATTCCAAATCTACAGGAAAGAAACCCTTTCCACCTGTGGCCACTATAAGGCATTAACTTCAGTACCTATCTCTAACAGATGAGCACCACTGCATACCTTGGGGGTACAAAAGAAGATAATTCTTGCACAGATGTCTTTGAAGAAAGCCACAGACATGCATACATCACCATCATTACAAACAACAAGGGATTGATAATGATTGATTGATGACTGATAAACAAATTCTCTCTTCATTTCCAATTGCTTTTTTCTTACAATTTGCCTCTGTACTGAATTGGTATCTCACCAGCTACTACAACACCAAATTCTTTCAGTTTGTTTTTTTTTTTACTGTTTTCCACAAAACTTTTCTTAAAATAGAGGAGTGTTATCTTCCTCCTCAGCATACAGAAAGGAAAGTGGGCATGAAGTACATACCACAACCTGCTCAACATCCTACAGGCAGTCTGTTGCAGTCAAGACCTGAACCCACATGCTATTTCCTGTTTCTCTCCCACATCTAATTGCATTCAAAGAGCCAGTCCGTATCCTGTTTTCTCATATGCAACCTTGATGAAAAGCTGCCTTGATTACACACTCCTCTAACACGTTGTCCATTAGCTGCTCAGCCCTTGAGCCCAAGAAGCTGTTTATTCCAGGATTTCAAAACTCCAAACATCTGCAGTGATATCTTTGACAGGTTACAAACCCAAGCAACAACCACAGCCAAGGTGTACAGCATGAAGAGAATTATTTAAAAACCGTTGAAAAGGCTGGTGCTTTCTTTTTTCTCCCCACTTCATGAAGAAAATAACAGGAGTGTGATACCACAAGCCCCACAAATATCACAGCATCTGGGAAGGGGATGCAAATATCTTTCCCTAGAAAGGAGAGTCATGACTGAAGAACACATTCATCAGCTGAATTCAGCATATCCCAAATAAGAGAAATATGAAAGCTTGATTTACTTGCTTCTTCCCTCCTGCTCCACAGTGATGGAAACCATCTCAGCACTGGCATCTTGCATGATCTGACATGGGATATTTTCTGTGGGAGGCGTCTTATGATTTTTGGTAGTGTTTCAAAGGCCAGTTTGTGGGGAAGTTGAACAATTTCAATAGCAACTCCAATTTTT
This sequence comes from Tragopan temminckii, assembly GCA_028571105.1. Lineage (NCBI taxonomy): Eukaryota > Metazoa > Chordata > Aves > Galliformes > Phasianidae > Tragopan > Tragopan temminckii. The sequence goes on along the minus strand of JAOWBP010001760.1, from coordinate 31,960,357 downwards.
GTGATTATGGAGAGAGAAGAATAATTTGAATACTTTCCTAAGCGTTACATGACAGATCAGTGAACCAAAGAAAAACTCAATACATTTTGTTCCTGAATGTCTTGTGATACTGCAGAACATGAGTACAAATTTCTTAACATTCAAGTTTTGAAAATCTGTAATTCCAATAATGACAAAAAGAAATACAGAGTTTTTAAACAGAAATATCAATTTAAAAAAATGGCAGGAGGGAATGTTAAAATTTATGTTAAGATCTACAATAGAGTTGTGACAGGTGAAGAAACACAGGCAGTTTCTGCTGTTATTTAAATCAGCAGAAATCCTTACCTCGAAATTCCAGCCCTCTGAGCTGAAAGGTGACCAGGCCATTTCCAATTTCGATCAAGTGCACAAATGCATTTAAATAATCTGATGCTAGAATAAAACAGTCTCCTGTGTTGTAGTTTCCCCAGCGGCCCAGAATCAAATCTCCACAAAGCGACTCCTGCAGCGATCTTGTCAAATGCTCATAAAAAATTGAGTTGAGATTATTGTCATCATTTCCTGCAGCAGATATTTGTAAAAAACAAAATAAAACAAACAAATAAATAAACTAAGCCATTCTGCATAAAATCCTATACTCTTCTTCACTTTTGCATCAGGCCTCTTCCTCCGGCTAGGTGATATCTTCCTGGTGATAGTTTATATGAGCTGCACTTGCTAAGTGGTTTTTAGTCCCTTAGAGAATCAGGCCTGAAACTTTTGCTTAATACGAACAATATCACAAATCTAACAACAAATTAGTGATAACAGAGATCAGGCTGAACCGAATTACCTTCTTTGTGTTTTACAACACCAAGAGTTTCTCAGCTCCACCGACAGACTCTGCTACACTAAGTTAAAGTCTATCTACTGTTCTTAACTTTTAGAAACTAGAAATCATGATTAAGTACACAAGCTTAAATCTAAGTATTATTTATGATACTTTCACTAGCTAAATAATTTGTCACACATTTTCCACTAATTTTGTTGGGAGTTACTTCTTTTAGTCCTCTGGGAGTTTTTCAAGGCTTTGTCTGTAGCATATTCTTTAAGTAATTAAGATGAGGACATGTAAAGACACGTTCAGTATATTGAAAAAGAATGAAACAAAGTTCATTCAAGACAAGAATCGCTACCACTCACTTTAAAAATAGTATCAGCTGTCCATTTATATATTGCTTGGATCAACTGCCCATTAAGGTTGGAAAAGACCTCTAAGATACAAGAATATACATGGATACACATTTACAGGTACGTATGGATATTTATGTAAGTCCATATTTGGGAGAAAAATAAGAGGACATCAGGCTGCAATTTCCCCTACAAATTGCTCCTCAATACAGAAAGAAGAGTGGGCACATTACTACACAGCATTTCATCACCATGGCCATTATGCATCCAGCCCTGGTATGTACAGTACGTACAGAAACATACGTGTGTATGTATGTACAGACATACTCTGCTAGATATTTTCTGGAGTACAATTATCAAACGTAATTTTTAAAGCAGACACAAAAGGAATGCTTCACTTGAGCTATACTTTTAAAACCATAGTCAACATGTGTAATCAGCATATATGCTAATAATAAGGGTTACTGTTATCAGAAGACAGAATGGCCTTGAGAAACATCTTAACACTTTGCCTTGAAATGATAAATAAGACAGAGCATTATATATGCCTTGAACTGCTAACACTCCTTTTGTCCTCACAGACATCCCGGATTACTCCAATTTCTGCTTCAAGATGTGTATTTGTTCATGCTGCTAAGGGATAAGCACTAAAAGGGAGAGTGGGGAGGTCTGAAAACATAGCAATAATCACAACTACCACAATACAAGCCTCCAAAACCTCAGAGGTAAAATAAAAGCAGTCACAGAATGCAAAACAGGAAGAAACCACTTATGAAATCCTAACCTCTCTCACTGGAACCAGGATTTGGCATGAAACCCAGATATCAGTTTCTGTTGGAAAGGACCCTGTCCAGTTGGAGAGCATCAGCTCAGGTATCACACATGCCTCATGCCTCCTAAATTGTCAAAAAATGCTCCATTCCCAGTCTCACAGGAATTGTCAGTGCAAATCAGAAGGTGTTTTGAATTGCTGTGGATCAGAGCTCACTTAATGGACCATTACCTGAAGGAGAAATCCACTGGCTTACAACCTTATTTTTTTTCAATTCCTCCTGCATTTTTAGCCCCCCTCACTTCCCTCTCCCTTCCTCTATCCCTCATCCAAAAGGACTTTTCTGCAGGGAATAGGAGATACCTGTCAGCCCAAACTGCTTAGTGATAGGGACACCATTAATCTGCTGCTTTTTTCCAAAACGTTTCGCTGACCACGGCTGACCTTCAAGTCTAGTTAGAGTGTCTGCCATGTGCTCCACACAAATAGAAAGGCTGTGATTAACCAAGTGATTTGTATCCCAGCAGCTACCTAATCAGCTTCACGTAAATCAAGACTGCATTTATTTATCAAGGTGCATGACTTAAACAGGTGCTCTGTTACATTTAAAACACTCATGGTTTGCTCCCATAACATTTAATCCCCTTGAATCTCTCTAACAGCTAAAGCCTTAATGGAGTAAACACATCACATTTTGTAAATGAAGCAAAACAAATCACCCAAGCTCCCAAGTCGTACCTGCATCTTTTTCAATTTGAATTGCCAGTCTTGTGTTGGAATGGTCCGACCTTTTGGTGCTAGAAAACAAAGACACAGTCAGTTGTACAGCCTATTCTGTTTTAAACAAGATTCTCCCAACGAAATGTTTTTATTTTCTTTTTAATATTTCTTTACATTCCATATCAGTATGCAATACACACTTCTAACCTGGTCATCAGTTTGTTCCAAATGTGTATACATACTTGTTCCAGAAGCACATCAGCCAGGTGCCACCAAAACACTGAACAGAAAGAATATTAAACCAGCTTTTATTCCCTTCTAAGTCTTTAGGCCAATAACTCAATATAATGGGTTTTGTTATCTGAAAACATTGTGGGTGTATAACATGAAAGGAAAATAAAAACACTTTGTTTATTTAGTTTATTTACCTAGGCAGAATGAGAGATTCCCTGTTCTCATTTCTTAAAAAACAGAGTGAACTCTGGCACTTAGTCCATACACAAGGAAATCCTGTCTCCCATAGGAATGACAAAGCCCCTACTCCAAGTTTTCACTGTACCAGAGGGATATAAATCCCATAGGAAAAACAGACACAGAATGGAAAGGACTGTAAGGAATACTGGATGGAGATTTATTCCTACCCATAACAAAATACATGGTGAAGTCTGAAGATAAAGAACAAGTAAATCAGCATGGGCAAGCTGTGTCCACCAGAAGGAAGTGGCTGCTATGGTGATTAGAGGTACGCAACACTAGAAGTCAAAAGCATTTACCCAGTATCTCCCAAGCCCTCAGAGTACAAGTGAAAGCCTCAGCTAACAGGAATGCTACAGGAAACATACATTATTAGCCCAAAATATTGCTCTGCTGACAGTGCTTTAGGATTTCTTACATGTTTTCCATATACAAGTGATATAAAGGTCTGGAAGATTGGATACTAAAGCTATAAATCCATGCTGAAGCTGAATTGAGGGAAGGATGCCACTGATGTCCATTATGTTAGAATAGTTTTTTTATTCACGTTCTGCACCTAACTCTGCTATGGAAAAAAACAACAACAAACCTATGGAAAACTAGCCAGCAAACTAGTAGAGTCACACTTTCATGCTGTAGAAAAGGGTAAAGAACTGCTGTACTTTTACTCCCATTCAAGTACTGATTTTTGCTTTAAAAAGCACGTTCTTTACAGTCAGGGAAGATAGGAGTCGTAATTAGAATTATTTGTAATTAATATTAGGATACCATCTACATACATTAACATTTCATTTGATGTATTATTTATCTTCCTTCCTCTGGTTGGCCAAGTTACAAGAAGAACTACAATTTTCATTTCCTATGTAACAGAAAATGGTAACATGGGGGGTGGTTCCTAAGCAATTCAGAATATAAAGAATGATTTTACTTCAAAAAGCTTGTCAGAATTCTTTTACCCAGATAAACATCCACCTGCAAATGCAACATATGCAAGAGTAAGCATAAAGATTAGGTTGTAGAATTCAAACAATTTTCCATTCTCAGCAGAGAAACATTGCCATTTTCAAATTTGCTTGTGTTAAGATTCCGAGACTACTTATTAGCTTTCAGTCCCTCTGAAATCAGCGTGGCAGAATGAAGTACAAGTCAATACCACTTTTTACTCCAAATTTTTATCAACTTGTAAACCTTTACTGTTTTTGAAGCACATTCAGACTCATACAAATCAAGCAGTATACAGAAAATTCTAATTATACAAAGAACCCTTTATCCAGCATGCAACTCTGACTGTTTCGTTTCATTCCCTCCCCTCCCCCCACTCCCCTTTTTTTTTTTTTTTTTTCTTTCTCCTTTTTAGGAGAAATGTGAGTGCTGCAGGTGATTCTGTGACAGATGAAGCAGCCTGAATGAGGGCAGGAAGCAGAACGGCTCTCACAAAGCCAAACCAGACTCTGTTGCGGCTACTTCCTTCATTCTAAGCACAATATAAATTTCTTAAACACAGAAAACATGGACCTCAGGACACGAGATAAGAAAGGATTCAACTCTTCAGATACTACTAGTGATACTCAAAGCCTTATACTGATATTTTGAAGGATAATTTTCATTTTTTATGAACACTGAGGATAACACATATACTTGATAAAGCAGAGTGAAGTACTTTTGTTCTGAAGTTCAGTTTATTTGAAGAAATTTACTCAAAGTAATCATGTAGGACTTCAAAAATCTTCCACAATTATTAGCAGCTGTAGCTATATTTGCAGCTTCTTGAAGGCAACAGGAATTTGCTTAGGGTTAAACTCCAAAGCACTGCTCCTTAAACTCCAACTAGCTACATCTTTACTCCTGGTCTTTTTGCTGTCAAGTAGGACCTCCTAAGTGAACTTCTTGGACAAGTGGGAGATTTGGGCCGTCCTCCAGTGGTTTCCTGCCTTAAATTTGATTGTTACCATTCATACAAGGTGATAATTAGCTCAGTAATTGGATTTCTTCCTGAATTGCATTATTCTCTGCAAACTGAGCAGGTCCTCAGGCACTTGCCCCTGAGAGCAAGTGATTGTCTTTGAACTTCTTCAGCTATTTTAGAGACAACGTATTCCCTACTTCTGAAATATCTAACTCATGCTCTTTTAGTCTATCATTCATACAGATGCTCAGATAATTTACTGGTTTGTGTGGCACTGTTCATGTCATTATAATTACTGCTTACTTTGCAGAAGGATCAAGTCATTTCCTATGGATCCACTGTCCAAAAATACCATCTTGTTTCTCTACCTGGAAAGAATTTTCCCACCTTACTTTCCCAAATTCATTAGAAGGGCAGAAAATAGACTGAGGAACATTCAATTCAGGTAGCCTGGGGTGGATACTGAGAATCAGGCAAACCGAAGGGAAAAATTATCTCTGTGTTTCTTTCCAGAAGACGAAAATAACTGTTCCATCCACCTTGCAGTTGCTCGATTTTGCCCCAAAACACGAATTCAAGATTTCCAGGTTTCCTGCTGTGAAGTAGGGGATCTCTAGTTTTATAAGAGAACAAAACAAAGGAAAGCAGTCCCCTATGGGGGAATGCAAGCGATGCTCTTCTAGGATAGATCCAAAGTTTTCTTCTGTCAGTGTTCAAGTAATTTTAATCCACCTTTCCATGACATCTAACAGACAAGTCTAACAGGAAGAAACATTACTGTGCTGCAGCCCTACAATTATTCATGGAGTCTGGGAAAAAAAATAAATCCATTTGAATGTCGTATGCTGCTGAGACTATGAATGGAAGGCTTAACATTAAAAACACAGTAGTAGTAGTAGGCTAAGATAGCAAGGCAGGGGGGTGAATGAGGAAACAGCAGAATAAACAAGCATCCGTGAATATCTGAAGGACACCAAAGGCAAAAATGATGGTACTAATTGAAAGTGTGAGGATGTCCAAGTAGTTTTAAATCAATTTCATCTAAAAGGCAGAATATTTCAGCATGATTACAACAACAAAGGCTGACAGCCCCTTCGTGCATAACCATGCCCAGGTTTTCTGGGCAGTTGCAAGGAAGACATGCTCTAGGTTTAACTCACGTTAATAAGGAAAGATCTTTTATAAATGGAAACAATATCTCCTTCCTAATCACTCGTTCTGATTTTTATTCCTCATGCTTTCTTCTTCTCTCCCTCCCTTCTCCAGTGTTTCATCTAGAAATAATAAACAGTGACTCTGATTGCATTCTAGGAAACTAGAAAGGGTAAGGTGTAAAAAAGTTCCAGTTTTTAAAGACACTGCTGATGAGGGATCCTTTTAAAACACAGGAAGATTTTACTATCAGCATTTGGTATGTCTATGTTTGCTCTTGTTGTCACTGATGGAGTGCTGGGGCCCTGCCATGCCTGGAAGTACTGTGCTTAGTGCAGCACCTTGCATCCCAACCAGGCTTATCGTGCACAACTCAGACATACTGCCCATTTAAAAGCAAATATGATAATTACATACACAAAAACCTGCATCTGACGCATTACAGGTAAGAATTATTCTTCTGGTTTCCCCGTTGTGAGTCACACAGACATCATAGGGATGGTGCCCATCTCTGGGCCCAGAGACCTGCAGGACTCAGACTCTGGTGCTTCCAGAAAAGGCAGCAAAATGGGCCCACGAGGGTGAAGAGACAAAAACTTTAGAAATTGTAAGAGGCTGGAGAGTAAAAAGGAGACAATGAGAAAAGTCCTGGGGAAGTTTTCAGCAGAAAAAGAGAGAGAAAAAGATCAGACAGCTAAAAAATATATACCAAAGTGTTGGAAGCTGCTCCAGCAAGCGTGCCAGGATGTTTATTTCCCTTACTCTGCACAGAGAGATGCAAATTGCTTCAGCAACATGAAAGGAGGAGAGGACAGCAAAGTATTTCAGAATTCATTCTTAATATTCTTCATGCTGATAAAGTGTTGTTAAGCTTTTTCAGTGCACAATATTAAAACAGCATACTTTTACATTTTAACTGTCACTTTCAGACTTGAGGTGACTACTTACAAACAAAAGCAGGAGATGGAGACTGAGAGGACGTATGAGAAAGAATAAAACAAACACTAGGAAGTGATGTCTTAAAAAGAAAGCCTACATTAGAAATATTAGTTTAGATCATTCAGAGGTTCTTCATATTTACCAATTTCTCAGCAAAAGATGCAGGAAGACAAAACAGAAGCTAACCAAGTTGTTTCAATGCCATCAAACTGGGAGCGAAGTATTAACGATACCACACCAAAAAATATCAAAAATTTTACCACTACTCTACAATTGCACAAAATCCAACAGGGATAAATTTTAAGGTTTTTTTGTTTTTGTTTTTTTTTTTAATGATTATTATTATTGCAAGAACTGTTGAGAAGGCTGATCATTTAAGCAGTCGTTATGTTAGTCCCTATAGCACTCTTCAGATTAAAAACATCTCCCAGCACATGGAGACTACACGGTATTTTGAGAGCAAAAATTGTTAGTAGAAAGATAAAAAGTATTTCTCTATCATTCCTTCAGTATTTATCTACTGCCAATTAGCACAGAGGTTCTGGGATGATTCTCAGTGGTAATGGTGATATAATTCTGTATTTTGTATAATCTCAGTAAGAAGTGAGAGAAATTTTACTTGCTTTTCTGAGCACTCATGCTAGGGAATATACTGGACCCAAATTGCCTATCAAGACACAACTGGGACATGAGCAAGCTGTAGCATGAATTACTCCATGCTGCTATTGGTTTACAACTTGCACATCATTTCTGTTTGAATGAACATCTCTGCAACGTCAACTTCTCAACTGTCTTTAAATCTTGACAAAAGTTGGACAAATAAGCATCCTCTTGAATGAAAGGTCTGAGTTTACTGCTCCTAACCTCAGCCTACCCCTAAATGTTTGATTCAGTTAAATCTAAAACAGGAGGTGATCTATGTTATAAAAGTGAATGGGATGAACACTTGCTCAGAACTCGCAGGAAATGCACTTGGACAGGTTCCCAACACTCAACACAACAGAAATTTCACAAGTTTATTTGATCTCACTAGATTTATATAATTTGGAAGCCAAGCATTAGAAGAACAGCTGATAAAAGTTTAGAGTCACTGCACATCCATTTAAGCATTTAAAATATTACCTGCTTCCTAACTCTAATTTATGAGTCTATTCTCATCTTTCTCTCCCTCCTTGCTGTTGTCTTCCTTTCTAAACATCTCTGGAAATCCTCTTCTATTGTGCTCATGATTTCTTCTCATCTACAGGTCTGAATTCCTGCTTATAAACGTCTTCTCAGATTTTCCACTGCATGCATTTTGCCTCTTCACCCATCCCTTTCCCTTTTCATTTATCCCGCTTGTGGTTTTGATCTCTGCTTGTGTTCCTGCCTGGTCTCAGCATGGATTCTTTCTCTGATGCCTCCCTTCTGTCTTTATTCTGTCCTCTTAAAATGATTCAATGAACTGGAGTTGTGAATGCATCTTTAACTCTGCAGGGAACTACAGAGCATTGAATCAGAATGCACTCCCAATTAATTATCACACATATGGCTCCTATTCAATTAGCCTCAATTTGTTTTATTGACTGCCACAGGCAAAATTTGAGAAGAGGAGATGTTACCAGTTAAAGAGATACCGCCAAACCACAGAAATACAGCTTTGAATTTTCTGTAGTCTCCCCTGAGTTTAAAAATTCTGACAACTTCGAAAACACTGATTTTAATACCAGTTCTATTCAGCTAAAGGCCTGTTTTTCCTCACCTGTTTTTTCCCAGATAGCTAAGACTCCAACTGTGATGTCAAGCAATAAGGTGAGGCCTAGTTTGGAGAGAACGTGCACACATCTGTGCTACAGCAAGTGGCCAAAGAGGCATACATGCTCACAAAGCCACTAGCTAAGGGAACGATGACAGCTCAAAACAAAAGGGGGACATGATTTCTAGCAGGACTTCTCAGGCCTGAGGCTTTACCTGAAGCAGCACCTCAAAGCCCTGCATGCTCAGTGAAGGGTATTAAAGACTCTCATAGTAGTCGAGCGTTGCACGTACAAGTTCAGTGGCAGTGCTGATGGTGTGCAGTGTGAAAATGTATACCATACAGGCCTAGGGCAGGGAGGAAAGAGGGAATGGTCTCAAGAAGACAATCAGCTGAACAAGTTTAATGAGTACCACAAAACTTCAGAGACTCATGAAGAGCTAAGACTGAAGTACAGACGAAGTTATTCAAAAGTTCTGGTTTTCTCTGTTCTCTCCTGCAATGCCAAAGCCATCATCAGGCACATACTTTGGGAGGCTGGGGCACAACCTCCCAGAGAGTAGCCCATGCTCACTGTTTTGGTAAAGGAACATTTCTTTCTTCCAAAAATCATTTTTGCTAGGGAAATATTCCAGTTGTAAGGGAAGACTAACAAAGGAAAACCAGGAGCAACCTCTACTGTTTTCAGCTTTTGCATCACTGCCAGGTGGAGAGGACTGCTACTGTCAATAGGAACACCATACCCATGGGATCTCCTACTGCCAAACTAGGCCGAGCACTTGAGGATCTAAATCCCTTTGAAGTCATCAGAAAATCTCAGTAAATTCAACATGCTCTGTGAAGAGGGAACAGGCAACCTATTCTGATTTGAAGACAATGCACCAAAAATTCAAACTAAAAGCTGTTCCTTCACTGATTCTGTTTGTTTTGACTTGTAAGTCCTGGGCACTAATGAATGTCCATTCTGGTTTAATCTACATGCTGAAATTTGCACTACTTTGCTGAGTTATAAACTAACTTAACACTCAATAAAAGTCTGGAAAAGCCCCGAGACCAATCCAGTAAAGACCTTTTAAAAGAGCCACAGTCACCAAAAAGACTAACATAGATAAAACTGAGTAATAACCAATAACAAAGTAACTGTAGCCTCAGTACTGTAAAATCTTGCAACTGGAATACAGTGCTTCTTTCTGATCAGTTTATAAAAACAGCACAGAAACAGAAGCAGTCAGAGAGATAAATGCAAAAATTAGCAGAAAAATAGAAGCAGTTAAGAAGAAACTAAATAGATAGCAATGAACTGCAGAACTCATGGCTGGGCTTTCAAGCTGATGGCTGGAAATATTCAGAAAAATTGAACTCTGAGAAAGGGGAATTGGCAGTGACAGAGTCAGAACACAACATTTCTCAAACAATATTCGAGGAAATAAGGCAAACAGTACATCTGGGAGGAAAAGTGTCCTCTTATGGTTAAGTCACACAATAATTGTTGACTTCTGAGGTTAATGTACCTTTCTTTAAAGTATTCATTATAAATCAACGTCCAAGACTACTGAACTATAAACATTTGCTGCAGTTGTTCCTCTGTAAACATCACTACTATGGAGGTCTAAGAACATGTGAGAAATCAAACAACATAGCAAGAAAAGACAAAAAAAAAAAAAAAAAAAAAAAAAAAAAAGGCTTTGCAGCTTCCAAGCAAGGCCCACTGACAGTTATGGGTGAATGGTATTTCATTCTGTGTTTGGACCAGGGCTTTTGGCAGCTGCACCAGATGAGCAGGCTCACAGGGAAACCTAGATGCCCTGGGGTATGTTAAAAAATAATAATTTGGAAGACTTGTTATTTTATAGGAAAAGGGAAAGGAGCAGATGGGCACTTTTCACATCTCCTTTTCCCACACACGTGCACAACGTGAGGTCAATCCTAGTTATGCTCACATTTGGAAAACTCTCCCCACTCCACCTGCAGGCTGTGCGTGATGGACAAATCATGTCAGACAGCAAGAAAAAAAGAAAATGGCAGCTGCACTAAATCTAAGACAGGGCACGTTCTCCTAGCCCTCTATTCCCAACTATATGAACCTTATACAGGTGGCTATTTGCCAGACCACAACGAGTGAGCAACAACATAGTGATGCACTTGGAGAAAAGAAAGACTTGCTCACATATTCTCAAACAGAGAGAGGCAGCTGGTAATGCTGTTCTGAAGTAACTGGCAATTTAATCACAGCCTCTTTTGGGACACTAACTAATTTAGTTACACCAGACAGTAGATCGCACTAGAGATCTTTCAAAGCAAATGCAAACTGTCCCTTATCCAAAAGCAGGCACCAAACCAGATGACCAGGGAAGAACAGAGACAGGAAAGAGCACATGAGTAGGGGGAGAGGTTTGCAGGTAGTTAAAACCCCAGAGTGTTGGTGGCAGCTCATTGTTTGTGGGGACAAGTCACAGATGCAGCAGAGAAGAGTCTGCTCGGAGCAATCTTGGGATTAGATCTGCTGAGGAATGAAAGTATACTTTCTGCTCTGTTCTGTTAGTTCCCATATCTGAGATTCAAAGTGAGATAAGAGAAAGGGAAGACAAGAGAGAGACAAAGTAGTTAAGAAAGAAAGCAAAGCAGTGGAATGGAACAACAGCATTTCAACCAAAGCTACACTTTAAAGTGCCTATACATTAAACAAGATTTACTGCTATTTCCTTTTCTCTCTCTGACATCTACAGCCTAATCATTCCAACAGCTGTGAAAATAGTGAAATAGGACTCTTCAAACTGGGTAGCAGAACTCAGGCTGACGGCAGGACAAACCAAAACTCTTTTTAAAGAGAAAATTTCTCACAGTTGGACTCCCATGGGGCAACCAGCTCCTGAGTGCAGGCCATCTTTCTGACTTTCTACCCCTCTCTTTTCAACAACAGTGGCAGCAAAAGCTGTAAAAAATGGTGGTACAAGAGGTCATTCTTTCCTAACCTCCCCTCCCTATTGCCTGATTTCTTTCTTCTTCCTAAAACCACCCTTCCCTTTCTCCCCAGAAATATCCTTGACCTCTGCGATGCATAGCTGTGCCAGGCTTCGCACTGCAGTGAGCCCAGAAGCGCGCACTATAAACAACCAGCATATGTCAGCTCCAAGGAGGAACACCCATGCTCTGTGCACACACTGCCAGAGCACAAACAGGCACAGCATGGTTCCTAAATTTGAAGAGCTTGCTAGGAATTTCACAATTTGCTTACTGTCAAGAGGATTTTTTTTTTTTTTTTACCCATTTGAGTTCCTCCATCTCCCCAAGAAAACAAACAAGTCATCATCTGCATTCCCTAAGACTTTCAACTCCAAATCACACCGTCCAGAGTGGCAGATGTCCTGTAAGAAACCTGAAAAACCAAATTTCTGGGCAATCAGCAAAAAAAAAAAATGAGACTAAAGGTAACGCTGGAAACTTAAGACGTGCTCATGTGCTCTCAGAAAACATCAGGTTGTGACAACCAAGACAGTGCTTTAAGACACAGATGGAGAAGCTGCTCACTGCCCAAGCAACTTGCCTAAGAGTCCATTTAATAATGTGGAGCTCTCTGCTTGTTAATGCCCAAAGATTCAGTTCTGGATTCACTTTATAGAAAATGAACCTGATGCTTTTAACTCAGCTAATTTCACACTGTTGGCCCAAATGAGATGAGAGAAAATGGAGTGTGCAAAAATAGGTTTTGCTCAAGTGAAACAACAAAAGAATGTAGTTTGATTGACAGCAGAGAAGTGTGCAAATACTGATAAACAGGATAGATGCTCTATCAATGCAACCTTATTACTTGGAAGAGAAACAAAACCATCATATTTTAAGTTAAGACATGCAGGTTGCTTGCCAAAATTGTTTTTTGTTAGTGTAGTTAACAAGTTAAACTATAAAAATATAGCCATGAAATAACTATCTGTGTAATCTCATAAAAACATAAATGAGTTTTTGAGTAGCTAATATAAATATGATAATTTAATGTAGGCATCAACATGATAAGGAAGTGTTTGAAAATGAATATGCAAAATAGGCAAAACAAAAAAGCTATATAAAGCACACTGGAAGTAGCTTTCCCTTGGGAAGAAGTCTCTGTTAACAGGTAATGAGTACAGAATTGCAAAAAAAAAAAAAAAAAAAAGAAAAAGAAAAAGAAAAAAAAAGTCAAGGTTGCTTCATCTATCCCAGACTCCATTGTATTGAACCTGTAACAGTCCATGAATATTGCGAGCCAAATTTAGCAAAAGTAACTATCAGTGCATTCCAAAAAGAAATAACTTGCCTCTGTGCATTGTGTTTGGTCTTGTAGCACCTGAAAACTCAGTGTGTGTGTCCTGCTCTAAGATACTGCTGCCCAAAGAAAGGTCACTGGAGGAGACAGAACAACCTTCCCTTCCAGTTCAAGTTCCTGAGCCTATTTAACTCCACAGTTCTGAAAGAAAGTAGTCAAGCCATGCTTTTGATTTTTTAGATACTGAAGGGTAAAGATTTAAGGCAGTAAGACAATGCCAGTCTCACTTTATTCGATTATTTCAAGCATTTTGTAGGAAATTTTCCTACTTGAAATACAATATTATTTCCTTCTCCTGAATTTTTGTTTTATCATTGTGTCCCTTTAATGACCCCGGAATTTTTCAGTCCAGCTGTCACTCACTCTGCTCAGTTCTTCATGTGAGCAATGAAATACTGAAGTGCAAGCAAGGCAAAGAAGAGTCAGAACTGCTAGGGACAAAATAAACATCAATTTAGGAGATGTATACTGTGGAATGCCACAGGTTCAGGCAAACATTTATTTCGCTTTGATGATTATCTGAGTGTTCTACAAGGCCACTTCCTATTTCTGATCAGTTTTTTTTGAGGGAAAGGTTGTGGTTTTGTGTTTTAAGTGATAAGACCAAAAGACGTACTACAATTTCTAACAAACAACATAGCACAAATCTTTCACAGCTCTAATTTGAGCATTCACATTGAAGACAAAGCTGTAATTACTGCTTATTTTGAAAAGACAAGCAGCAGCAGTTTAAAGCACTAAAAATGTTAAATTTTTTGGACATGGGGTTTTATTTTCAAAAATGATTAGCATCAGCTTCTTTACTTCCTCTGGAAGCAGTCACTGATTGTCAGTACTGATGAAAACAAGACTCTCTAATTTAAGCATCAACCACCATCTTCTGGAATTCCTTTGAATACCTTCTGTTCGTCTTGTCCCAAAAGCTTTAGACCAACTCAAAGCAAATTAAAATGTTCCTATCTATTTCCTTCTACATTAACCTACAGATATCACACTAATCTAACTACATGGAAGTGATATGCCTACAATTAATGAGTCCAATTCTCTAACCTGCACAGAGAAAAGAAGCCACGTGCCTTCAAAATGCTCTGATTGAAATGCAGTAAATATTCAATTCTCCACTTCCTACTATTCAAAATTTCTGTCCAAAATGTAAAGCTGTCTGTGGGATTAGCAGTAGCTTCCTGCTTTTCCAAGACTACCCTCAGTGAAATGAACTTGTTGACCCAGAAAAGGATGTGTGACAAAGAATTCTGTTAAGCGTACAAAGCTCAGCTTGCTCCAAAAGCTTTCCACAAATCTCATCATACTCAGAAGCTTCATTTAACTTGGCTTCATCTCTGTAGCTTCTTTATAGAGGAGTACATATTTGCTGACTAACACAAGTCAAATTCAAATAAAAAAATAAAACTCTTCAGAAACTCATCAGATCCTTTCCCCTAAAAGGGGGTTCTGAATTCTGTCAAGGTGCTCATGGTATCGAATACAAGATGTGTGACAAATGCACAACACTTCTCATTGGTCTGACCAAATCCTACTTTGGCCAATACAATTTTCATTTTGTGCTTCCCACTGGTGTTCTGCAGCTGCCACGCTTACTCAGAGCCCACTTACACGTTGGTAGGCATTCCTTCTGAAAACTACCTCCAGTTGAATAAGACCATTCTCTTTTATCTGCTACTCTTGTTGGAAACCCTTCAATCCCCGTTACCAAGCACTCTGAAATCCTACAGGGTAAAAGGAGCAGCACTCTTTATTCAATCTGTTCAATATTCCAAGTTTATGTCCTCATGAAACTGCATGAATGACAGCTAAATTCTGACAACAACAAATTCTTATGTCAAACTCTAAGATCAGATGTAGCAAGTAATTACAATACACACTCATCATCACTTCTCTATAAGAGTTACTTGCCACATCCCAGTGGTAACATTTAATCAGGCCAGTATAAAGTATATTAATGCAGCCTGACTTGTAGTGCCAAAGGCTTAACAGATTTAGTTGCTAACACTAGCTAGTAAGACAAAAAAGGCTGACAACTGGGAGTTTTACTGTTGTTTTTTTTTTTTTCACAGCTTTGTTATTGTATGCCTGTAAAACAAATGCAAAGTGACAGCTCATCTGTAGCATACTGATAATTGCTTATATACATTTTCAGAAGCAACCGAATGAATATGAAATAGTAAAACATCAGAATCAAGATTCAGAAGATGAACTCCTCATGGCCTACAACAGTTTATGGAATATCTTTGGAAAGAAAAATACTTCCAGAAATAAAATGAACGAGAGCAAAATCTTTAAAAATAACTTTTGAATAGTCTTACTTGTAGTTTTTCTCCCAGAACTTGATCGGTCTTGCGTATGATGCAATAAAGATGACACTACCAAGAAATGGACTCAGTGGAGTAGAAAAGACTGAAGTGGCCAGAGTTTGGAAAAAAAGCATGGCAGAGTCTGAAAAGTGCAAGTTAAGGTAACACAAATTATTTAGTCATACTTTCAAACCATTTTTGAGGCAACTCTTAAAACCATTTTTGCCTTTTTATTGCTTATCTTACCAAAGAGATAGAGGGAGAAGAGAGGAAGGCAGGCAGTGCCAAATTGCCAATTACCAGCATGTAATCCATGTCTTTTCAGTGCTGCACAGTTGTAATGGAGGTGACAAATTTGAATAGAGTACAGTATTAGCAGGGTGACTTGGTCTAACCTCTGCCCAAGGACAGATCCTGATTGTAGCTAGAGCAGCGCCTTTTTCTATCTACCGAACATATCTTCTATAACAAAGAGATTCTTGAGAGTCTGACAGAAAGGGCTTAAAACATGCAGAGCCAAAAAGTAATCATTTTTATGGAAGTTCTTAGTTCTCTACATTGGAACCATCCTACTAGTGAGACTGGCATTTCATTTTTTGAGTTTCTGCTTTTCTGGAAATTAGCTAGCATGTGAAGAAACAACTACACCTATACAATCTAACTTGTTGGCTTAAAAGCACACTTTCAGGTTAGTTTTTATTGAGAATTTAAAATTTCATGCTGATTTAAAAGTTAAAAAAAATGTTCCGCATTTAATGGTTTTTGAAATACGTACAAAATGAGAGGATGAGGACAGAGGAATAGAAAATACCACGCAAACACTATAATGAATGCATAAATCCATGGCTTACTTTAAATTCTTATTCTAGATTGCTGGAAAGCAACTTAGGCGATGGATAAGGACACAGCAAAAGATGCATATTAAAAGAAATATGATTTCAAAAAAACAAATCAAAAAACAGGCAAACTATTAGGCATTAATTCTTCTTTAACTTATACGAGGACCATGAAATCTCAGGAAAAAAGTTCCCAAGTTGGTGTAAGTGACAAGTTGTCCTTCCTTACATTTCCATTGGAAGGAATGTACTAAATATAGAAGCCACAGACAAAGGAACAACCATCAGGTACAGCAATCAAGTGCATCTCATTCTAAAATTCAAGTCAAATCACTCAACAACCACAGCCTTTTAGTTCTAATAATGTGTCCTCCACAGTCTAAGTCTGTACAGTAGACATCTTTACAAATGTAACATCATTTGCAATACAATATTTCCATTAAAAGGCTAACCAGTCATGCTTCCAAAGCAATTTGCAAAATCTACAAACAAATATTTGCTAAAAGATCTCTCTGAAATCCCTCAAACATATTAAAAGAAAGTGGCCCTGAATGGTGTCTTTATGCATTAGTGAACTTGCAAAATGAGCTGCTCTTAGGGTCTAAAGTTCAAAAAGTGACAGAGAGCACAGAGCAGGAAGTACACCAAAAGTTAAACTGTCACATTACCCTGTACTCATAAGCAGCATTGACTGCAAAAGATGAACAAGTATTTACAAGTGTCAGATAAGGGAAGGAGGCATGGGAGCTGAAAAGACCAAAAAAAAAAAAAAAAAAAAGCAAGGAGAACAGATAAGGACAGTAAATCAAGTTTCCTACAGAGAGTTCTAATGTCATTATTGATTTAAAAATTGCCACTTTCATGAGTTAAGACATTTAGGATTCCCCTGTGAACCGTTTGTGTTAAAGACATAAACAGTAGCAACAGTTTTATTTTTGCTGAAAGACATAATGCTCTACTACATACAAGTCAAAAGCTATTTCCCATTTGACTTGTGAAGAGTGGTTTTAATGAAGTGTTTCACATATGTAAACGTGTCATGAAAACAAGTAACAGCACCAGAAATACTTACCTAGAGCGGATGTATGCAGTAATATACAGATATATATACATTTGATGTATCTGGCATATATATACATATAACTGTCAAAAATCTACAGCCATTCTTTCTTGCTCTGCATCTCAAGTGAGTTTGCCTGTGTGCCATCTTTATGGAGTTGCTGAGATCATCCAGCAGCCACAGCTAAACCTCTGTGTCTCCTGACAGATGTTTGAATTCTCTAAGAGCTCTAATGGTGGAGACTCCACAACGCCCTCCAGGCAAAGCTCCAGGTTTGTTGCCCTTCGTTCCCTGCACAGTGAACGAAATTCACTGAAGTGGTTGGAACTTCTCAGTCATTGAGTTCTATAGCAAAAACTCACCTAGGAACTTTTAAATTTAAATTTTGGTGTCTTGTTTGTGGAAGCGATCTGAGCAATTAAGAGCCACAAATATTTAACTCTGCAAAGAAAAGGCAGGTTTAGTGCCATACATGCAACATGTATTCATTAGTACTGTCTGCAGGGTTATGGTAACAACAAATAAAAATACTGTGCAAAAAAGGCAGAGTAATTGTTGTTGTGGGAATAGTAACTTGGGCATTGAACCAGTATCTTTATTGCAACATTGTCTTGAAAGATAGATTCACATTTATGAAGGACATTATTAGTATAAATAATAGAAAGCTAATTTAGATCGCTTTGGTAATAAGTGTGTAAATAAACTGAATCCTGATAGTTCACTGCTTTGGTACTTTTATCAAGACTATAACTTTTTCAAGTTATCACTGTGCAAAAATATATGTGATCAAAGAGGAACTCACTGAAATATAATCTTAACACTCAGATGTTTTGCTAAATAACTTTATATAGGTATGAATTGCAGGAAATTATAACAGAGATGAAAATAACTTTTTTGTTGTGAAATTCCATTGTAATTTGCAACAAATCATTCAAAATTTTCTGATAACTAACAATTTTTAATAATGCTCTTTGTAAATAGCAATTCAAAGTTTTCCTTCTGGGAGTTATTCTGTCCTCACTTCCATCTGTCAGAGACTCCCATTTATGTTTCCCATCTATAAACATGTGCACAGTTAATCAGTGTAGCATATGATTAAGTATATGATCACAGCAAATAGCAGAGGGGAAAAACCACTCAAGAGGGGAAAAAAATCACTCCAGGGAAAGAACCATTTTCTACAGGATGAAAGGTCAAAGATTTAAATGTATGTACCTAATAAACAGTACACAGAGCAGATCTGAACTAAAAACACTTCACCCAGCTCTTTTTCACAGATTCAATTGGAAGGGAAGGAAGAAAGGAAGAAAAGTTAGTCTCCGAAAATGCCAATAAAGTTAAATTTGATAAGCTAAAGTGTTTTACTTCATTACCTTTTTCCTGTATTAAATCAAGTTCCTAACCGAATTAGACTTTAAAGTGAAACACTTTTATTTAAAAAGTCCTCTATATTTTTAATCCCTGCAGGCATTTGGAGGCCATTAAACTCTGTGCTTTAACTCTCCGTATTCATTAAAAACAAAAAACATTCATAGCCCTGGAATGGGCACTGAGACAGTTTCTGAAGGACTGTTTTAGCAACTGAGAAAGTAAGTAGTATCTTAGAGCTCAGTCAGCAATACACCCAGCACTTCACAAAACTAGCTCCTGCATACATAAAAGCTGGAGGTACTATGTCAGCCAAAATGTTTCTTTCCAAATGCATCAGAACCCAGTGTTGAAGACTGTGGATATGTGACTGGATGAGAAGTGGAAAGGCATAAATAAAGCAGCTTGCACTGGGATTCAGTTTCCCCATTTCAGATCCTACATAGTCAGGAAACAGAGAAAGCCAGATTTCCCTGGATTTACTGTAAACATTTTCACATTTTAAAATATAGATTACCTGGAAACTTCACACCTTGTTCAAACACTGTAAATAAATTATATACATGAAAAGGAATTCAAGAATAAAGAAAAATATAAAGGATATGAGGTATTGCAAAGAGCTGAGCAAACACATGGAACGATGACCCCCAGGCAATCTGCCAGGGAGCGATGTATGTCATGATGAACTGCAACTTTTGCAGTAGGTCCCACAGCTGGAAAACAAACAAACAAACACATTTTAGGCACTGAGGTAGTTTTAAGTATTAATATCTGAAAGTGACACATCTTTTAGAGCTGTCTACTGGGATGAATGTGAGATAGCTGCTATTGTATTGTTATCTCTCATTGGCATTAAGGTGCAACTTCAGTAAGGGACAAAAGTATACTTTTCTTTTGAAACTCACATACAATGAAGTACATTCTTAAGCACCACAATGAGGTCACTGGCAGATTACCTTTCTGCAAAACATCCAGGTACTTAAGAGGAGCTTATGTACAGGTTGAAGATAGACTTTTATGCAGTCTGGTAATGACAAAACAAGGGGGAGTGGTTTTAAACTAAAAAAGGAGATAATTAGATCAGATTTTAGGAGGACATTTTTCACTCAGAAGGTGGTGAGGCACTGGAATAGGTTGCTCAGAGAAGCTGTGTATTCCCCATCTCTGGAGGTGCTCAAGGTCAGGTTGGATAGGGCCCTGGGCAGCCTGAGCTGGTGGGCAGCAACCCTGCCCATGGCACAGGGTTGGCACTGAATAAGTTTCAAATTTCCTTCCAATCCAAGCCATTTGATGATTCTAATTAGCAAGTAGGAAAAAAGGTTCTGATTTTTTGCTGCATATAACACACTGCCAATCAGACATTTGAGAATTACAGAAGAGACCACAGGATAAAACAGATATTGAAAAAAGAATTTAAAAAAGCGTAGCACGTGGAAACCAGGCATATTTCTCACAAGCACAACATTTTTATTTGTTGAAGTTATGGGAGATGCCATCTCTACGTGAGCATATGCTTGGCATTATGCATGAATTACAGTCGCATTTTCAAGATCAAATCATCCTACCTTAAACATGTTGCACGAGCATGAATTTTTATTGTTGCACAGGACAAGTTGGAGAACACACCGAATTTGTTTTTGCTTTCTGTAAAATACGCCTGGTGCTGCAACAAGCAGTTTCTGATTCAAGAATGGTGTGTACTTATTTCCTGGAATATGTTATTCTTTTCTGCCAGCTCTCTTGGCATCAGGCCAGAACAGATCTTTTGTCTTGTCTGCACTGGGCCATCAGATTCAGATTGCCTTGTGGGTTCCTGACATACTGTCAGGAAGATTAGAGCTTAACACACACACACAATTGAGAACGAACCAGGAGTGCATGCAGTATCTCATGCTCACGTAGAAAATGTACATTAGATTTCCTATAATATATCTATTAACTGAATTAATGAAAAACAAGACATTGTCAGTATTCTGAAAGACACTGAGAATATATCGAAACCAGTATATTAAATGTTCCCAGGCACTGGTACTGTGTATACACATCTTTAAATTCTTAGGAAGGTCCCTAGCAAGGCTGTGGTCTGGCCCAGCTAGCACTCTTCCAAGCAAATCCAAAGCATTGCTTAGAAGAAAAACCCTCTATGGCCCACATCCAGTTGGCAGCTCCGTACTTGCACCTGCATACTGGTTGGGAGATCTGACTAGCATGGACACAAGCTTCCCCATGACTTCTGCCTCTGTGGCAGAACACGATCCTACACACACACTCCATTCACTAGTACACTGACAACCAAAGAGAATGCACCTTCGCCAGCTAACTTATATCATCTGTCCCTAAGTTTCCAGCCCCAATGTAACACCTGACCACCTGTCTCCACATCAGCAATGCACTTACAAGATGTTTCATTGAGCTTCTCTATGAATTCTCTTGTAAATAATTGTAAGTGAATTGGGAGGGTGGTACAAAATGACTAATAACAGTAAAATGTTTTCGTCTTTGTGCCACTAAACGATCACTGAAGCAGCTGCTGTGTCATGTATGCTTCAGATCTAATCTATAAACCTTCCACTTGAGATGAAAGAAGCACTACTCATACATTTTGTTATGCTTTGGCATGACTTAAGTTAGGTACAATATGCAAAATACAGCTTACGTTAACTTTGCACAGGCATAGTATTTCAAACCAGTGAAGCTCTAATAAAAAAAAGGTGTATGATCTCTTCAATGCTTAGCCTGGTTATCTCTGCTTTGTTTATGAGAAATTCACATCTTGTCAAATTTATTCTCCTCAGAAATTCTATACGTGATTTGAAAACTACAACATTAAGTAAAGCAGACATGTAAAACTGCACTGAAATTAGGAATGACTTCTTTCATTTGAACCCTGTTTTACAGGCTGGGAGCTTGCTTCATCTTACTTAATTTTTATTCATATGAAACATCTAAATGAACAGCCAGGGGAAAAATCATATCTGTTAAAATTTAAAAGAAGGGCTGAAAAACCTAATGACTCACAATCGAAACCTCAAAGAATTCAAAACTGCTGCAGCCAGCACAGTTTTGCCTGCTACAGATTGAAATCACAAAGCCATAAATTAGCTCAGCTGCACTCAAGGCTCAGAGTTCATCAGAAGGTTTTCAAACCTCAAATAAAATTCAGGTTTTGCATTTGCTAGGAAATCAAATACAGGAAGAGACCCTTCTGGCTTTTTGTTCCATTACATCACTTTCATCATTCTTCAGTCTTTACACATTCTTGCAAAATAGGCCATGGAACCTAAGTTTCCCATTGCTTATACTAAGTCCCACTACCTCTACATTCAGCACTGCCTGAACTTGCTGCTGTTTCTTTCAACAGTTGCGTCTCAGCTAGTGTTTCTACAAAACAGGCAATGGATTTTGTTTTCATTTGCAAGAAAACGTATGTAAGAACACTGTACTGAACCTTGCCTCGTTTTTGAGAGCCTTCTGATACTGCACCTAGAGGTCTGGAAATGTGTAATTTTCAAGCTCCTGTTTTCATGAATAGTTGTCAAGTACCTCTACTAATCTTAAATTATCTCTTCAAGGGCATGTTCTACAAAACAGCGTAAGATAAACTTGTCATTATCATTTCACATATCTAAATATACTTACTAAGGTGATCTCATCTTGCAACTCCAACATAGAGATTTAAGAAGGGGCCTTGCTTACTTTTTTTTTTTGTTTGTTTTGTTTTGCTAGAACCACATGCAAAAATACTGTTCCTTATCAGTTTTATCCGATTTACTATATACTTTGTTCTATATCTGACACAGGAACTCCAAGGATTTGTGAAATACTATTGCCTAACTCGTGGAAAAACTGAAGTGCTAAAATTCACCTCCATAAACACAAGGGAATTGATCATTAGAGGAACACTCTCTCATTTCAAATACAACTATAGCCTTCAGTAATCATGAGACAGCAGTATAGAGAAAAACATTCAATGTTATTTAAACTGTCAGAACCACTCAGGATTAGACAGGATTAGGAAAGCCAAACCCATCTGGAATTGAATCTGGCAAGGAAAAAGAAGGGCAACAGAAAGGACTTCTACAGGTATATAAGCAGCAAAGGAAAGATGAGAGAAAGCAGAGGACCCAGTGAAGGTCAGGTTACTCAGTGCTTTCTTTCCCTTGGTCTTTACTAGGTAGATTTCAGGAAACCCAATCTTCCAAAACCTGGGGGTAAGTATGGAGAACTGAAGACATGCTGAGCAATGATTAATTGATTCAGGAAGTATTTAAAACAACTGGAAAAAAACAGTTCCATGAGATCTGATGGGACACATATACAAGTAATGACAGAAACAGATGATGCCACTGAGAGGCCACAGCTCTTCAGTATCCTTGAGAAGTTATAGCAATCAAGGGGAAGTGGTTCTGAGGGCTAAAAGAAATCAAAGACCACTCTTTTCTTCAAGAATGACAGGGAAGCTTGACCCCCAGGAGCACAATGGAGCAAATACTTCAGGAAACCATTCTCAAACATGCAAAGGGCAAGACCGGGTGCATTCAGCATGTATTTACAAAGGGGAAACCATACTCAAACAATACGATAGGCTACTACAGTGAAATTACCAGCCTGGCAGATGAAGAGAAAGCAACAGATGGAGTCTGTCCTAACTTCAGTACAATTTTTGACACTCTTCTCCCTAATAACCTCAAAGGCAGACTCATACAGTAGGGGCTAAACAAAAGGACATTATTGTGGACTGAAAACTTCAGAAACTTCCAAACAAACTGTTGTGATCAGAAGCAAAGTCCAGCTGGAGGCAGTCATGTTGTACTGGAGTATCCCAGAGAACAACAGCAGAGCCAATACCACTTGACATCTTAATTAATGACCTAAATGATGGAGCAGTAGGTTTGCGGATGGTCTGGGGAGACTTTGCTGTGGTCTTCCAGTAGTTTTGAAGGGAGCTTACAAGCAGGAAGGGGACTGATTTTTTACAGTCTGACTGTGATAGGACAAGGGGGAATGGCCTTAAACTAAAAGAGGAGAAATTTAGGTTAGATGTTAGGAAGAAATTTTTTACTCAGAGGGTGGTGAGGATCTGGAGCAGGTTACCGAGAGAGGTTGTGGATGCCCCATCTCTGAAGGGAGTCAAGGCCAGGCTGGAGAGGATTCTAGGCAACCTGATCCAGTGAGTGGCAACTTTGCCCATGGCAGGGGGTTGGAACTAGATAATCTTTAAGGTCCCCTCCAAACTAAGCCATTCTATCATTCTATAATACAAAACTAGGAGGAGTTTCTGATACCCCAGATGGTGGCCCCACCATGCAGAAGGATATCAACAGACTGACAAGAACCTCACGAAGTTCAAAACAAGGAACTGCGACATCCTGCACCTGGGGAGGAATAACCTCACATACCAGCAAAGGCTGGAGGCCAGCCAGCTGGAAAGCAGTGTTACATGAACAATCCAGGAATGAGTGTTGCTAGAGGTTGAGGGAGGTAATCCTTTCACCCTCTTTTCAGCACTAGAGTGCTGGGATAAATTCTGGGCTCCCCAGACAGACACAGAGCTACTGGGTTGATTCCAGCAGAGTCATGAAAATGATTAAGGGATTGGAGAATCATGATTGGAGATGCATGAAAACAGGCTAAGAGAGCTGGGATTGCTTAGCCTTGAGAGAATAATGATCCTTGTAAAGGGTTTTACAATGCGTATAAAAGGCCTGATGGTGGGGACAAAGAAAGTGGAGTCTGACTGTTCTCAGAGATGCACAGTGACAGAACCAACAGGCAGCAGGTACAAAGTGAGGTGCAAGAACTTGTCTGAACACATGAAGACCTTCCAGTCTGAAGGTGGCTGTACGTCAGAACAGGTTGTCAAGAAAGATTATGGTATCTCCATCCTTGAAGATACTCAAAATTCATCCAGACACAGCTCTGAGCAACCTACTGTAGCTGAATTTGCTTTAAGTAGGTGAATTGGACAAGCAAACTTCTACAAGATGCCTTCTACTGCGATGCTGTGAAACACAAAATTTATTCTCAGTAAAGTGTTGTCATGAATAAGGATAATTAATTGCCCTTGATGGATGTGAGTTTTACTTCTAAACAGTGCTAGATACAAAGGGGGAATTTTCCCATCTAGAGTGAAAACGTTTAAAAAAGTGTCTGTGCTTAGTTTTTCCTGTCTTCATAACAACTTCCTTAAATATACATAAAAAATAAATTTTTTCTTGAAACTTTTATATCCTTGTTTAGAATGACTTATCAATGACAATTTTTATTACGGTTTCTTAGATCTTCAGTGTTTTCTACACTTGGCAAAGCAGGAAAATTATACATTAGGGTACAGCGTTCTCATGTTCCTAGATACCTTTACTCGTGTGACAGTTTTGCGCAGTAAACGGTTTTAAGTCTTTGATAATCAGTTTAAATTATTAGCATACTCAGTGAATTTAAAACTACTACTCTCCCACTGCTGTCAAGTAAAATGCAGAACATGCATCTTTCCTTCATATTTGTTCTACGTGGACACACATTTTATCATCTTAATCATCCTTTTAACATCAGCATGTTCTGATGTCTCTAGAGAATACTGGTACATATATTAGTATTCTATGTATCTATAGCAAAACAAAGGCAGGATATATTGTTCAAATTTGGTTATTCTTACTTAACAAAATAAAGTAATATACAAATGGAGAATGACCTGAAAGTAATATGAAAAAAAGACTTGGGGAGTCTGAAACACCTCTAAAATATGATCTTTTCCCTAATCTATTGTCTCAATAATGCATAGAGATTAACAACTGAATTCAGAAGATACTGAAGGTGAGAGGGAGACTATGAAATGCTTTCAGCTTTTGGCAGCCTGTCTCTCTGTCTAGCATCTGTTAGGACTCTGTGTGGGAAGACTCTTTGGCAATACTGGAACTAAATAATGCATAAACATGAAAATTGTCTTGAATTTTGCTGTGCCTTAAAAAATGTATATGCACATATTGGTTTTAAACAAAAATAACTACCATATATACACACTACATTCTTTAAGTGCAAAACAAAAATGATAGATTAAAACATGCAGAAAGCAATGATACTCCTCCACTTTGAAAAATTATTTCTTTATATTCCTGTTTAGATTCCTGAAAATTTAAACCTTGAATTCTGCTCTTCAGGTAGTAAGGGATATATTTACTTTTTCACGTTAATCTAATTCCAGTTAATTGTTAGTTCTCAGTCTTGGAAGTACATTCTAGTACCTACTAATACTTTTATTTATTTTTCTCTATTTGTATTTATGCATATAAAAGTTAATAATATTAAGAGTGAAATGTTTTAAACATGTGCGTGTTTATGGATATGAAATCCAGCTTGGGTGAAATAGTTTTATTGTACTTTGTGGCTTTGCTTTGCACTGACTTTCTAGTTTTATTTAATGCCATTTGAAACTCTTTTTACCTATTAAATCCTATAAAATAAGATTCACTAGAAGTATTAAAGCTTTTTAATGCTTGCATCATAACTCATAACATTCTTATGGTGTATTTGAACAGAACTGTGAAAGCACAATACTTTCCATGCTGTGTTTATTTGCTTCTGCTTACTGATACTTGAAGCCTTGATACTGTGGAATTTCAAGATCATTGTCTAAAGCAATATATATAGGAAGATCAAAATATAATCAATCCAAATCTTTTAGGAATATATTTATGAAACACAGCGTTCACCACATAGATGGTGTACAAAACCAGCATGTTTTAAACAACTAATGGAACAAAGCTCTGAAACCTTACATTTTAAGTTAAATGTTAACCACCACACATAAAGGTGATGAGGATTATGACAATACAATGATGATAAAACATAGCAGTTCTGGATACACTTATGGCAGAGGCAGCTTCTTCCAACATTGTCAACTGACAGTAAGAGCTCAGGGAGGAAGACTCTGGTACTATAAGAAATTACCTCCCACATTTCCTGAGATGAGCAAAACTGAGAAGATCAGAACTAATTCGCTTAATTTGTAGAGAGCTGGACACATGAAATAAATCAGCTGGGAAACGGCTCTGTCAGTGAGGTCTTCCCCTTCAGAGGCCAAGACCGCACCTTCCCAGAAATCTCCTGCTTTTAGCAGGAAAAAAATGCACAAAGTTCTGTGTTGAACCACATAGTCAAGACTTCTCTTTCAATGCCTACACCAACAGACACAGCACGTATCTCTAACAGCACAAATGCACACGAGCATTGCCCTCATCAGACAGTGAGATAGAATGATCCAGGGAGCAGGTAACATCTTCCTGCAGCCGAGTGCGTTTGTCCTAATCTAAAGGAAAAACACACAAAGAAAGAGAGAAAATGACATTCAGGAGTAGCATCAGGAGTGAAGGCTGACGAAGAGGTCAGTGACAGAAGGCTGAATGAAAAGTCAGTTATATAATTTCACTAATATTAGAATGAAACAAAATGTACAATGCTCAAGAGATTTAAGGATTCTATAGAAAACACAGCTGGGATTATCCTGTCAAATATCAGGTGTAGCCTTGGGTACTTTACTCAGCAGAAACTGCCTTAACAGGGTTAAGATATCAAAAGTTGAGGAAACAGCTGTAAGTTAAGAAGGTACAGCTGATTAAGACTGGATTTCAATATGCATAAATGGCAAGAAATGGATTAAAAGATAAATTAATGACTTAATGTCAGAAGCTTTGAAGTGAAGCATCAAATACAGAGGAGGATGGAAAATCAGAAGGGGACAGAAAATGAGTGAGGCTTTTGACTTTAAGTAGCACCCACATAAATCCACTGGAACATGCAGAGTAACTAAGAGTTCACTGTCACAAAGGCAATAAAAGATCCAATAAGTTAATTACTTCAATAAAGCACCAAGAAGGTCAAGGCATTTGGTAGCGTTTTCTCATAAAATGAATGAAAATAAGATGACATGCAAAATTTCTTCCTTGTCCAAAGGATTGTGCTGTAGACACTGAACTCATACAAAGTTAAGCCTGATCAGCACGTGCCTGGCAGGTTGCTACAAGCTGGCTGTCCTAGCTGGACTTACTTTGTTAATAAGTTCATCAGTCATAAATTTGTAACATCAGATACTACGGCACAAAGAAGCATAAGAACTTTTTTCCTGTATAAAGTACAAAGAGGAAAAAATTAGATTACTTATTAACTGGAAAATGTATTCTGGGAAAGAAGTAGAAATATTAGACAGGGAAATTGTATTCTTAAGCAAGCTCAGCAGGGGTTAAGTGTACTTAGGCAAATGAATTCAGCGTTAATGAAGGCAAACTTAACAAGCTCTGCTTCTTTGATTATTTTGCCTTATGCATGAAGACAAATTCAGAACCCTCAGAGGATAGGATCATCAGAAAACATGAGGTGATTTCATATTTTAGTATTGCTAATTAGTTCATCCACACACACAAATTAAGAGACCATTACTCTGCCTGCCAGTAACATACATGACACTGAAAAAGATATGAAGGTGTTTTCCTACACATTAGAGAGTTAGTGACACTCCAAGGTAGGAGTGCTTTCTGTAAAGCTAAAAGGGAGCTAAACAGATCTGTCAAAGATAGATATTCTAAAGTGCAGAATTCAGCAGGTATCTCTTCTCAGTTGTGCTCTACAGATGGAAGCTGCTGGCAAAAGAAGCAATTCACCACAGTTTGGCATACAGAAATCTCCAACATACTGCTGTTTGCTCCCAGTTGTGACAAACAGGTAAGAAACAAACAAAACCCAATCAGTGTAAGTTGAATTCACTACTGCATCTCCTAGAAAGCTCAGAGAGAACAACTGGCTTACATCAAAAGTTTACAGGAAGTTGTGTAAATAAAGAAGACTGCCTTGACTATCCAGTTTAACTTCCTCCACAGTATATATAAGAGCATTATACCCAGAGATTTTGAATGAGTAATTGTATTTTCAAAAGGCCATTCTACTCTGATTTAAAGAATATAGACAATGGGAGTCTTGCAAAGAAAAATCCCAGGCTGTAGCTGACAAGACAAACCTGGAGGTGGCTAAATGGAAAGTCTTGAAATAAGAAAGATTGAGAAGTCCTGTTCTACTTGAATTGAAAGCTGTAAACATTCTTAAAAAATAAGTACAGAAGTCTTTTCTAAATATTTATCTTGCTTCCTTCCTATGGCAATTTGAAAGAAAAAATAGCATACTTGACATATGTTTAATAAGCCTTTAGCATTAAGATTTCATATTCTGCAACAGTTCAAATTGTAAGCAGCTATTACAAAAGTAAGTGTTATTAATTGTGTGGCATTAATAATTGTATGTTAAAACAGACCAAAAAAAAGCCTTGGGAATAGAAGTGAATACACTCTCTTGTTCTCTGTGTCACTCCAGAATGGGTGGCTTGGTTGTCTGTGAAAAAAGATAATCTTTGAGCACTGATTCTGACTTCCATGCCTCGACTTGTTCAGAGAGCAACACATTCATTTGGAGCTTCTGATTTGACTAAGGTACACTAAATCAACAGTACAATGAGAGAAGCACACGGTAAGATATTCAGAAATATTCTGTCCAAAATCATTAGCAGAGCATTACTATTTTATTCAAGATAGTCTACTTCAAAATTTACTAGCACACTCGTAAACATCTGTTGAATTTAGACACCTTCTTCCCCAGTGACTGACAAAAGAAAATGAATGCTTACTGTTGCACTGCCCTGTCTGACAGTATGCAAGAAATTATTTATGGTGTAGCCATGCTTAAAAGTTACTATTACTAAAGCAGAGCACTTGTAATGTTCCATAATTCAGATGGTATATAGTTGACAGTATAAATGAGCAAGCAGATACCCATCATTATTGTGTAATAATTTCTGCGTGGTTGTAGTCAAAGGTGATAAAAGAAATTATTCTGATTCTTGTCTTGGTCTTTTTGAAAATATTTGCAAACATAAAAAGGACTCAACTACAGTTGGACAGAATTTGTGAAAACCCATAAGTTTTTAGAAATAGCGGTGCACACAGCTTGCTTAGTGCCAATAGTACAGAATACATACATCTTTATCTTCAAGTGAGTATATCCTTCTAAAAAGTTTCACAATACTGAGTTAATAAAAACTCAGACCTTAATTACAGTAAAGAAAATTTATGTTCTTCGTGATTTGAAATTAATAGGACTTTAATTCCTATTATCAGCTATGCTATTTTTCAGATTGGCTTTAATGATCACTGTGTAACTGTGCATGTACTTTGGTAATGTAAGTAATTCAACCAGTTAATTTCAATTTTTCAAATGGAACAAGGACAAGTCCATTTGATGAATTAAAAATGTGCAAAATTTGATTTAATGAGATCTGAAAAAGATGACAGATCAGTGCTAAATGTATATTTTCAAAACAGATCCATAGTACAAGCTTTCAACCTAGTAAAGAGCAATAGTTATTCTAGCACAGATTGACTTAATTTGGTATGCATCTTTCATTATGTCATGCTTACTGCTATTACTAATCTTTGTACAGTGAACAGTAGATTCAAACTATCCAGGCAACCCCAAAAACAACACTGAAAATCCTTTACTTCTTTCTTTCCTAAAAGCGTGTAATAGTCTGCATCAGTATTTTGTGACATGCTTATAAGGTCAACTTGTTCAAAAGAAATGATGGATCCTAGAACATCCAATTCTGATGCTGATGTTCTGATCCTTTAAAGAGTTTTTCGAATAATTAGTTTTAGAACTAAATAAGCTACTATCTGGACAAGGACTGTCCACTGAAGTACATCAACATTCTTCTCTGGAGACAAAAATGCACCCCTTATCCAACTGGAATACGGCAACGAGTACTTAAACTGCCACAACACCATCTACCACTGCATCTCTTTCACTGTTCACCTTTCCCCAGAGGTAAGAAGCTTAAAGGTTAACTGACCCTATTTTAGGATTATGGTGCATGAGAGATGTGTGTGCATGGGGTAGGAGAGGGGACCTCTTCCAAGCAGGTCTTCTTAAAAGATGTTTTCTCTTCTTGATCTCTTTCTTCCTTCCTTCACACCTAGCATCTGCCTTCTCACCCTAGCAGAACAGGACAGAGGGCTGGAGGCATGAAGGTGAAGCTGCTGTTAGACAATAGATCAAGTGTTCATAGGAGGAAAAAAAAAAAAAAAGGCTAAAGTGCCTCACCAGCTTGCTATTAGCCCTCTCTAACCTCTCTTTACAGCAGCACAGAAATAAGTCTGAAGAAAGCATTCAATTTTCGTTTCACATTTGACCTGAATGACTGAAAATCAGCAACAGAACACCAATAAGCTGGGCCTTTCCTTGAGAAGGCCGAAACTCCAGCTAGACATGGGCAGCACTATGAGCTCGTGCTCATCATATATCTCTACATATCGATAGGCATCTCCCACAGAACACGCTACAGTCAATATGCTACTCTGTCTTTCTTCTCTCAGAAAAGAAATGATGCCAGCTGGGTCACGTTCACACATCAGGAATATTTTAGGAAAAGAAACCCACCAAACAGAATCACCAACAA
>JAOWBP010001760.1:31918918-31929038 GCA_028571105.1 Tragopan temminckii | reverse complement strand
AATGATGCCAGCTGGGTCACGTTCACACATCAGGAATATTTTAGGAAAAGAAACCCACCAAACAGAATCACCAACAACAGAAAACAAAAGCAAACGTTGCTAGAATTACCTCTGGACAAAGTGTATTATATTTTATGGCAATCAAGGATCGATAAACTCAAAAACAAAATACAAAAAAGTTGCTAAAAGGTTTAGGCAAATTTTCAGTACTTAGATTTTATTAAGGTACCGGATAAACCTACTCAGATAATACATAGATCAGTACAGGATCCAATCTCACTGGTGCAGAAAGGATCTGTTTTCTGTTTTTTGTTTTGGAAGTTAATGCAAACAGAATACACTCCATAGAAGCCAGGAGTTAACAGCGAAAAGAGCTCTGAGGTTAAGGTTAAGGGCGGCATTGCAAGGATAAGAGACAGAAAGTAGGAAAAGAAAAATGTTAAGTCTGACTTTAGGAAAACATTTAATATCCTGATGATGATTAGATAACAGAATAATTTCCCAAAGGAAGTTGTTGAGTCAAACACAAGAGGCATTCAAAGGAAGCATAGATAAAAAAACACCCAGGCGATTGATCTGGAGGACAGCCCTGCACTAATGACCCAAGAGGCTCTTTTCAACTCAACAACAATTTTGAAGTTGAAAATGATAGCTAGGAACTCTATCACAACATGTAAACAAAAAGCAAATGCAAAACATTGCACCAAAACAGATAAGAAATTGAACTGGAATCTTGTTTTTAGCTTACATTTATGCATAATTTCTAACAAACCCCACCATGTATTGATCAACACAGATACTGAGCACATAAATCAAGGTATGAAATCTATTTTTCCAGAGAAATGACAATAGCTATAAAACTTGCCTTGTGAAACACGATGGACATCATGAAGAAATCCAGAAGGAAATTTTCTGAAATGTCTCTGTAGTCAAATTGGAAAAAGATTACAGTAAAGCTCAAAGTAACAAACTGATTAATAGGATTGCAGAATGAAGAACGGAGGAGCTTCATCCCAGCAACTGTTATCAAGATAATATCACAGCTGCAAGAAAGGCAGAAAGAAAAACCTAATTAGGTCAAAAAAATAAAAGCATTACATTATGAAGATCTTAAATACAAACAGCTGTATCAGATGCACTTTAGATTTCTATGTATATCTAAATCTTACTGATCTCTAGTATTAATCCTATATTATTCTAATAATCATGTTAGTCATCTCAAATGTCACAATTATAACACTTGTAATCTCTAACAGAAAAAATTCTGTAGCAAAAGAATTGTATTAACTATTAAAAAAGAATTTAAGAAGGATATCTCATATATAGCTCTTAATTCTCAAAGCAAAGTTCTATCTTTGCACTTCCATTAATTACTGTAATTTAAGAAAACATCTTGAACCTGCTTCACTTTATTACTATTATTACTAGACATTCAACTCTGTGACAGTTTAGAAGTATACTCCTACTACACACTATGTCAAAACTCTAATTTTCATACCCACAGAACTGTTTGCAATTCTTAATACTGCTACTGAGCAGATCATCTATTCTACATACTAACTCCTTCACTGGATGAAAACAAATTATGCATTGCATCTATGCATTGCAAAATTCACGCAATCTGCATTTTACTCTCCCTCATTACATCGGACAGAGAACTTAAGTTGAAGACTCTAAACAGTAAGTGACCATACAGAAAACCAAGAAGCTTATATTCAAAAATTAAAGTGCTTGGTACTGTATCTCCAAGAAGATAACACTCCTCTTTTAACATCCCAGAAAACTATATGATGAAGAAGAGATAGAGGCAATGCGTTAGCGCTGCTTAGATTTAGAAAACTGCACGAAGTCTCTGAATGTTATCTGAACTCTAAGACCTGAGGTTGTTCACATCTTTTAGTTCTGTTTTAAGAGACTTTACAGAAATAGAAAGATGGTCTTGCTTTGACAATAGTTCTGATATCTTGATAATTATAGCCCACTTGGGAGTTTAGTTATTGGAAAGGTCTCAGACACATTAGTTTTAGATCACCAGGGTATAATCAAAACTGAAGGCAAAGCACTTTGGCTCCTTCACAAGTGCAAGGGGATAACCAGACAACAGCTGCCTAAAGTTAGCCTGTAGGAAACCCTCAGGGTAGAGGTGGGTCTGAAAGCACTGCCCTTTCTTAACCCAATCACTCTCAAGACTGTGGATGTGGATTTTGTTGTTGTTTGTTTGGCGTTTTTTTTTTAATCCAGAAAGATAGAATAAGACTCCACAACTTGAGTTGGCAGGCACTCCACTGAGATGCAACACAGTACTGGGCTCCACACCATGAACACTGGCATGGTGCAAGCCACTTTTAAAGCACACAGGAACAGGGTAAGAACTAAGAGTCAGAACTCACGACTCCTCACTACTATAAGAATTTCCTTGCCATCAAAGCAGGAGTAAACAAGAGCAAAACTTCCATAGCCACCACTTTCCTGGTGAGTGCTTAATAGCTGAACACCTGAGACTCCTACTAAATGAGGTGGGCAACCCCTCCTACATCAAGGTCATTAAAAACACATACACTGAAGCAATATTTTGTGAACTCAATCCTAATCACAGGCTGGACAAAGTCTCTCAGCCCAAAACCTCTGGGTATTTTGTTCCTAGTCAGGGCAAGTTAAGAGAAAAGGGATTTATTCAGAAAGCTCTGTGCACGTTCAGAAGTACATCTTGAGCCTCCTAATGAACCATCAAGTCAAATTCAGGAGTATTTAGCAATATTAGATAACCTAGGGCTTCCTGGCATTTGAACTAGCACATTTGACTTGCAGTTTTGCATGTTGATGCCTAAGAACTGTATAGAATCTATTCCTGAAAAGAGAACCAAAATCTGACAGATGTGTACAAGTAACTCTGAATTGAAAGGCAGATGATCTCTCTTATGTAAATTGAACACACTTCTTGGGAGATACGTTGTGTTTTTGATGCAGGTAAAAATAAAAGAGGACTTTAATGAATACTGAGTGCCTCAATAAACTAGGCCAGGTATTTGCAAAATGCACAGGTTCTCCATCCTGCTGTGATCCAGGAGAATACCTGCTGCCATGACTGACACTTGACATATTAGAAAGCTCCAAACAGGTTTCATCATTCTAGGAAGACTTCCAGCCTGACTCTCAAGTTGATCTTATGTGGAATTAATCCTTCATTGTGTATCTTCTTTAACACATACACAAGGATATTTGCGGGCAGGACATTCTAAGGAATCACCAGGAAATTACTGTTTGAATGAAATGCCAAGCTGACCTCATTTCTCACCTTGTCAAAGCTGTTGTTTTCAATTTTCACAAAATTCCTGAAAGGTTAACCTAAACTAAATAGATTTTGCAGCCACTAGAAGCCCTCCTAGCATGTCACATACAAACCAGCTGGATCTCATATTCCTTCAAAAGAAGAACATTCTTACAACACGGAGAAATTTTCACATGGAAAATTCACAGATGATGGAGCAAAGGGAAGACTTTTTCCTTAACAGGTCTGGTTAACATCCAGCAAATTTAACAAAAAAGAAGAAACATTTTATAAAACAATGATCTCAAGGGGTAAGTGGAAATAAATTTGCTCATTATCCTTCTTCTTCAGAGATACTGCCACACAAGACACTTTTTCTGGGGCCTTACATCTCAGTAGAGAGAGCAAGAGAAAGAATGAGAAATAAGGGCTTATTTCTGAAGGCGCTCTGGCAGGTAATATGGAAAGGCATTTCAGCTTGTCAGCATGAGTCCTACTAATAACCAGCACATCAGGGCCTCCAAAGTTGAAGTAATTCCTGGCTGTGAAGGCAGCTGTACTGGCTCTCCAAGAAGCAAACTGCTTCAGTCCTTCTAATCACAAAACAAGATGAATTTTTTTTTTTTAAGAAACAGGTTCCAGTCAAGAAAAACTCCCAAATCAAATCACGTAAAATGTATCACACAGACAGACAGAGAGCCTTCCCTTCTTTATGGCATGATGCAGTCTGATCCCCGGGTGGGAAATTACTAAGGAGTGTTCCAACAATTGGAAACAACTATTTATATACTAACATACAATATAATATATATTTTCTCTCCATTAGTGATGTGGTATACGAAGAACCAACGACAATCAACAACATCCCCCTCAAGGACTTACAGACTCGAGGAGGAGTTAGGATCTGAGGACAAAGGTCTTGTGTATGGCACGTACATGTGAATCTTAGGGAATGTGTATTAAAGAGAAGTGCCATAGAAAAAGGGAATAGAGAAAATGTCCCAGTCTTGGTTACAAGTAAAAGGGGAAAAGACATGAAGATCAGTGAAGACAGAAGGCAGACAGAAGACCATGTGGCAGCCTCCATTATTTCCTACCTCTGTGCTCCCATTAACAGGGACTGCATATAAGAAAAAAGCCAATAAGGGTCAGGAAAGACATGTACCTCATGGATTTTAAAAGCACAAACACAAAGAAAACAAGGAGCTCATCTTCCTTGCAATCCACTGATATAACAGTAACCTGGGTAAACATCACAAAAAACAATTTGTACCACTAAGGCCAGCAGCAGTCTTGGCACAGCAACATTCATCCAATGGTTTGAAAGGAGCTACAGTTCCACCACTGCCAGCGTAAAGGATCATAGAATGACTTGGGTTGGAAGGGAACCCAAGGATAATCAAATTCCAACCCCCCTGCCACAGGCAGGGCCACCAACCTCCAGATCTGGTACTAGACCAGGTTGCCCAGGGCTCCATTCAACCTGGTTTTTAACAGCTCCAGGGATGGTGCATCCACAGCCCCTCTGGACAGCCTGTTTCAGCACCTCACCACTCTTTCTGTGAAGAACTTCCCCCTGACATCCAATCTAAACCTTCCTTTCTTGAGCTTAAAATCATTCTCCCTTATCCTATCACTATCTACTCGAGTAAAAAGTTGACTCTCCTCCTTTTTATAATAGATATAGTCTACCCTCCCTACGTCATAACATATCTTTGAGATCTGGGCATACGCAAGTGGAACTTTGAAACAGCAGTCAGGAATTGTATTCTTACTGGCATGCTTAAAGGTAGTTTTAAATCCAAAGCAATCACACAAACACATAGAGGATGGGGAAGGAAAAGACTGTTGTGTTATTCTCCTGCAGGCTAAGCAGTCAGAGACAGAGAAACGTAATTACTTTCTTTAATCTCAAGATTTTTGAGAGACTGACTCACTACTTTCAAATGCTCAAGGGAGGCAATACTTTAAAGTGTAATCTAGCTTTGAGGAATGACTACGTAAAAAACAGTACCTTCTTAACCCTACATGTTTGCTCTGTGCATGTATTCAGTCATGTCTACTAACTACTAATAAATGGCATTTTGATTACTGCTTAGTTCTCTCAGTCTCACAGAAGCAAATACAGAAATGAGCATGAACTCAATCTTACCCCATGCGATACACCTAAACTCTCGAATGCCTTTGCATTCACATCTCCCAAGGCCTGGGAGAAAAAGGTCGATGTGGAACTACACATGCCATCTCCAAGTGACCACTGAGAGACTCTCTGAAAAAGTAGTTATTAGGGAGGAATACACAGAAAAATCTGACTAATGCCATAGTCCTAGTTTTAGCCTCCAAAAGCAAGGGATATAAATATTTCTATATTATAAATATATTTTTAATATATATATATATATGTATACATATAATTAAAATGTCTATTGTTCCTAAAGCTGTGTTA
The DNA here is from genome assembly GCA_028571105.1 of Tragopan temminckii. Lineage (NCBI taxonomy): Eukaryota > Metazoa > Chordata > Aves > Galliformes > Phasianidae > Tragopan > Tragopan temminckii. The sequence goes on along the minus strand of JAOWBP010001760.1, from coordinate 31,923,324 downwards.
TTCTTTGAGGGAGAAGAATAAGTAAAACATGCTTTTTTTTTTTTTTAAATAAAAATCTGATGTAAAATTTAAAACTAAAATCTTATCAATACTTTAGGAAGTCCTCCTACCCTCCGCAGTTTTTCCTGTTACTGGAACCTTCCTTCCTGAACACTGTTTCTTTGTTTTTATTATCTGCGTCACTGTCATTCTGATAAAAAGACTGCAGAAACTCTGCTCACTGGAGATACTGCAGAAACTAAGCCTGCCGAATATCTGCAGTAGGTAAGTAACCAACCAAAATATTTACCATAAAAGGCTGTCTGCAAGGATCATGCTGTGAGTCCATGGATCAGCACTGCCAATTCTGCTTAATATCAGAGACAGACTTCAGGGGAAAAAAAAGAAAAAAACCCTCTTACATACCTATCTTTCTGAAGCCTCTCTTAATGCCGGACTACCTGCCATTCTATACTATTAAATATTTTATACAGTTTAGCCTGACCTGAGTGGGAAAACTGATGATAATTCCTTTGGGAGCCTATGCTGTAGTCCTAAAAATCCTCAGTTCGGAAATGTTTCCTGATATCCAGCCTAGATTTCTCATTTTCATCTGATTAATTCTAGTTACCCCACTGTGTTTATACTCATCAAACACCTGCTGCCTGGTATAGTGTGTCTTGCTTTTAATTGACATTTAGACATTCCAGATATATCTATATATAGCTCTTTAATCTTTTAATTTCTCTGTCTCTCACTGGGGTCATGTCTTTGAGTATGCTAAGGTAGCTTTGTTTTTTTTATTTCAGCAGAACCAATGATTATTGTATATGGAAACTAATAATGGCACACGCAAACTATGACAAGCAGACAGACTTCTTGAGAAACCAATTTCATTTCTCAGTCTTCAGTCTACGTCTGAATAGTCTACTAATCACATGAATGAGTTATAATCAACTTACTGTGTACCAAGCTTCTTGTATTTACTAATGGAGAAAGCATCAATGGTGAGAGCATTCAATATTATAGCTGGATATAAGACATATTTCTCAAAGCACTGAAGCCACACATATAGCCTTTCAAACCACATCAAATGAGCGGCATCTGAAACAAAAATTCAGATAACAGAACATTTCATCAAATTACATTTTTGTACTGCAATAATGTAGAAGTAAAGAAGTGAGTTAGTTTACATGAACAAGGATAATCAACCAACTAATTTATGGCACAAAGAAATTCCTAATTCTTTTGCAACAGGGAAATCATTTAGCTCTCTCAATTTAGAGAGTATCTGTTTAGCTTCTTAGAATTGCATTCATGAAAAAAAATCTCAGAAATGATAAGAGGTGGTCCATGTAGATTTTATATAACAATAGATTCTATAAAATTCCGTTACTAGTCACTGAACTGAATAGCACCTCTATTGATGTAATTGTTCAGGAGAGACTCTCTTCAGTGCTGACCTGGTGGATGACCTACAGAACCTCATAAGATTATCTTGGGCAGTAGACTTTTTTTTAAACAACATCACAGGCTTAACGGGAGAATTAAACAAGAACTGAATGCTCTGTGCAACAAAATAGCTATATGAGAACTCAGGTGAACTGAGCACAGAAACATCAGTGTATGGAAAAGAGTAATGTTTATTCTCAGCTGAGGTAGACAAGGTTATTGGGGGAAAAAAAAAAAAAACAGCAAATGCAAAAAGGCAGAAGTTGGTATTGAGTCAGAAATAATAATGCCAGCTTCTGAATTTCCAATACTCTTCCCTGCAGAAATGGAAATAATTATGTGTAAACAACCCCCCCACACGTATAACTTCTTAATGACAGGAAAAGAAACATGCTGAACAGCTACCTCCTAAGCTCATATACACAGCAAGATATCTATTTTGGAACCTAGCTCTTATTCTCTGTTCCTCTCTCCTTCTCCTAATTGCTCTCAGAGCTCCTGTTCTCTACTAAAGAACTTCATCTGGCTGTCCAAAGCTGAGCTCTGTTTAGGATCTCAGGCTTGAATAAAGAGATGTGCATATCAAGTAGACCAAAAGGAAAGTAGCCACAGGAGCAAGGCATGCATAGACAATGCAGTGAGAAAAAAAGAGCTTATGTTCAGAGGGAGCCTAGGGATAGAAATGGATGATTTGAAAATGGCTTCGATGAATCTGTGGGGTATAAAAGTAGTAGTGGTGAGAAAGGAAAAGACAGCCTAGTGTGTTAGGGTTTTTCACACAGCCTGGCACTTTCTATGCATCTATTGTACCATAAGCTCACTCTTTCTTCCTGCAGTCAGTCAAAATAACAAAAAATAAATGAGGTATCTCATAAGTGCATCATGAGAACTGTTCTCGTAATTGCTATACTGCGGAGGGCCTGAAAGTCTAAATGGCTCATCTGAAGTCTAGGAAACAAATCCAGAGTAAACTTCTGGAATTGTCATTACCAGCTGCTCATTTAATTGCTAGCAATCATTCATCTTTACCATAGGACTCCACTTGTCAAAAATGAGGAAGTTGAAAATGAAATTCTACACAGTCAAAGCTCCTAACAAATCCCTTGTTCGATGCATTTGTCTCATTACTGTCCATGCCTGACAACTAGAGGACACTGTCTTTTTCCAAGCTTCTCCTTCTATACACATAGAGAACCTTTAAACTCTGCTCCTACATTTTTCTTACAGGGTAAAAGAAAGAAGATAGTCTGTCAGACATATCTATCAAAGGGATTACACAACCTTTTACTCAGCCTGTCTCATCTCAGAACATAATCAAAAGCCTCTACAGAAGCCCAAGAGACTGGAGAAAAAAATAACATATAATGTATATAAAACTCCTGTTTTCTTCACATACCGCCAGAACATCACAATAGCTCTTAAAACTCAAAGTAAGGAATTAGATCACATGTAAAATCAGGACTGCAAAGGAAGCAAAATATCCTGCTGCCTGCAGCAGGTAGCATGGGTAGTTGATCTCAAAGCAGAAGGAAACTTGTCTGCGGAGATCAGTCTAGCAGAACTCTACCTTCAACCTTTTCAAAAGCTGAATCATTGCTTTTAGGAAAATGAAGACAGATTTAATCAGGACAAAGCAAAGAAATTCCACGTTAGTCTTTTTATTATTAAGTTGATGTAAAAAACAGTGAAATTTGGACACTCATCAAAATTGCTGATAATCAGTGAGAGAAAGCCCTGAACAATGTTTTTAGCTGGTCATGATCTTTAAAAAGTTCCATATTTCTACTACACTTTCCTTCATGCATTGCAGTAGAAGTTAAAAGGCAACCTTCAGTAAAGTCTCTTGGGTAGTTTTTCATACCCAAGCCTTGTTTCGAAAGTAATTGTTTTGAAAGACATGATTTTTTTTTAAAGATTTAAATTCTTAATGCATGGTTTTGCTTAGCGATCTGAACTCTTTTGTTGTTTAGCTGAAGAACAGACTAAAGTCTCTCAGCAGATTGTGTTCTGACAACATTGCCTTCAAACACCTTGGAAACATATACTGAGAATGATTAAGGCAGAGGATCCATCAAGAAATGACAAGCAAGCTTTTGGCTGGTAGCGAATAAAAGATGAGAGCCAAGGGGAAAAAAAGCTGTCCTTCTCAAAGTATGCTGGCTGCTTGTGGAAATAACACTATCAAGAACAGGAAATCAGGCCCCAGCATTCTAAAATATTTACAGATACTCCTATGCATCACAGCACCACCTGTTAAAGCCAGAAAGAACAGTTATCAATAATAAATCTTCACAGTTTCTTCCAATTTTACTGTTCTTCTAAAAGTGTTACAACAGAAATTAAAACTAAGTTGCATCATCCATACTGTTCAAATAATATATATTTCTATGACAAAAAGAAGAAATCATTTAAAATGCCAACATACCAAGCAACACAGCAAATAACAGTATTGTAATGCAAAAGTAGAAAGCAGATCAGATGATGGTTCATGAGAGCCCACTTAAGGCAACTAAGAAGATTAAGAGACCTTATTATTTGACACACAACCAGAGACTGAGAGAGCTGGAACTGTTTAGCCTTGAGAAAAAAAAAAAACACTCATGAAACATCTTATCAAACGGAAAACAAATTATTCCCTCTGCTTTGTTCTTTCTGGATTTTTGTTTTTAAATCAAGACATGCTGCAAACCATGACATTCATTGTTTAGATAAGATTTCATTACAAACCTCTCACTTCCCGTTGCTGGTGTTCTTTGCTTTTAAGTATGGGGTGGGAGATCCACAGCCAGGGGTGATGCTTGCGAAGCTGAGGAAGTATGTAATGCGTCACAAATCCCACGGTCCATGCTAAAGCAAACAGGACAATGCTGAGAAATGGCTAGGCCAAATGAGAAAAAAGAAACATGGTTATAATTTGCAAATAACTTTTTGTTTGTTTTAAAACAATGAGATTTCTACCCCATTAACGGGGGGGG
>JAOWBP010001760.1:31899447-31918818 GCA_028571105.1 Tragopan temminckii | reverse complement strand
TTTCTACCCAATTAACGTTCCCCCCCCCCCCCACAAGTTCAAATTGATTCCACAGGCGTATGTATGTTCAGAAATAGAAATTTTGCAGAGACAATTCACCATTTTTCCCCCTAAATAGAGGAGAAAAGGTAAACGAGTGGATTTATCCACTCTGTCTCTCAGGTTGCATATCATAGAAGAGGTGCATACGTACAAAGGCTTAGGGAAATGGACAGCAAGTAAGTAATATTTTGCCTGATGGAAATATCCACAATCTAATTCACACCGCACATCAAAAAGCATTAAGTTACCACAGTCAGAAAATACATTTTCTCAAACTTCCCTTCCCCCAGTATCTTCCAGCTAACATAGCCTGCGATTTTATATAAGAGATAATACCTTAGAAACAAAGGACACATACCCTCAATGATAGAAACACAGTGCTGGCACTCACAGCAAATGACAGAACAGCTGCCGCTGTGCAGACAATGAGATCCGATTTCAAAATTTCTTTCTGTGAAAATTATTTTATAGCAAATTAGCACGCTAATACCATTTTACCTAGATAAAGTAAATGACTCTCTTCTAAATTACTTGCAGACTGCATTGTGGTAAGGCTAATCATCACTCCCCGATACAAAAGTACTCTCTCCACTCTGCTTTGTGAAATTATTTCTTCATACGCTGGGTGTGTCAAAGTAACCATGTTTATCTTCATCGTGACTAACTTTAGATTGTATTTTTAAATTTGGTTTTAACACTGGATAAATGAAAGCAATACATTTTTCACACTGAGCCTAATTCTATTTAAGGAAAATAACTCTTTCACATTATGGCATTTTTATTTTTGGAAATAAAAATTCTGGTTCCATTACCTATCTGCAAGCGTTACAATTTCTTTAGATTTACTTGCATTACTGGAATGACTCATGCTTTTCTGTAATGCCTTCAGAGACACAAGTTAATACATTTATTACGTTCTAAAATGACATGTCCCAATGTCCCATTCTCCGATTTTCTGTATCAGAAGTCAAATTTCAGCAAGATTTTATGGGTTTCAGACAAGGCCGTTTTTCTGCTATCACTCAATGATAACACAAGGACAAGTGTGCCTTTATATAAAGGTTTATAAGTAGGGCAGTAGTAATTTTGTTTTAAAAGATTGGAAAAATATCATGATCTTTCTAGACCATTTTTCTTGTGATTAAAACGTCATTCTCAGTAAACAGATAAACAAGATATTTTTTGAGCTCTGTGATCCTCTGAATTGTACTTCAGAGGTCACTCAAATATCTGTCTGAACAGATGAAAATCTTGTCCTCGATTCAGGAATGGGATATTCAACTTCAGCAGTCAATAATAGTGCTAAGTCATCACATGCATATATTATCACTTATAGATCTTGGTTTAAGAATTGATTTATGCTATAATTCAAAAACATCTAGAAATACTATGCAGAATAAAACACTTTGAATTTGAAATTCATCCAGTTTCCTACTGCTGCAATCTAGGTAATTTTCCTTTATCTCATCAGAGAAAAGAAAAAAAAATAACCATAAAATATTGATGGGATAGCAAACCTAAGAATAAGGGATAAGAAGGCAGAAGTGAACAACAGACGGGTTTGTGAATTACAAGACAAGCTGGTAGCAACCACTATATTTAGGCTGCCTGTCACTCTGTTACGAGATGCTTCTTAGTAAAAGGTCACCAGCATCAGCACTTCCACTTACTGCAGCAGGCCTTTGAAATTCAGCAGGACTAAAAAGCCTTCAGGCTCAAGAAGTACTTTTGCTTTGTCCCATGAAACTCTAATCCCATTTAGCTGAATTTTCGAGCTTTATTAAGTTGTCCTTGCTTTTCTCAGGTTGCTCAGAAAAACATCCTCCCAAAAGAGCAGCCCTCCCTGCACTCCTCAAGCTACACTCTCTTCAGATGGCATTGTACTCGGCAAGGACCATAAATGCGGAGGCAAAGAGTTAGATTGGACTCTTCCCAACCATCTTCACAAAACACAGTCCTGCTGGCCTTGTCCCATTCCTCTTGGCCATCGTATGGATGAGGAAAACCACACTAGAGAACATACAGAAAAGGTCTTCACTGAAAAAACCTTTCATCCCTACATATTCCCACAGGTTCTCTCAATCTGGCTTAGCCCTTCTCTCACAAGAGACTTGTGTATTGAGGATTTCGTGTGTGCAGCAGTACTGAAAAATCATGGATAAAATCCTGATAAAGATGGATACGGGATTTATTACCAACTCATATAATTGAAATACTCTTTTAATTTTTCCAGTTTTTTTAAAGCTATTTCATACAAAGTCAACTTAAAGCAACAGTGTTTTGACTGCAAAATTCATTATCTGAGAAAGCTGAACAGTGCCCCATTTACATGGCCCTGTGCTTCAGCCCTTTTGTAGACATATATTATGAAAAGTCCTCATTAAGTACCATTTTTCTGCACAGCAGAATCCAACTACTCAATCACCTAAATCAAGCTTATAAAAACAATTATACACAAACCATATTTTCAAGCTTCCCTTTACTACCAAAAAGGATTCCTATTACAGTGACAGCTGTGTGTTTTTTCTAATCAGCTGACTGAAGAAGCTGCCATTTTAAGAACTGTATCAAATAAAGATTTAGTCATAAAGTCAGAAGTAGTGATAATAATGGATACTGGATGAGGAGGAAAGGCACCCTTGCTTCCCATTCTGTACACAGACCAGGTAACCAACAAGCAAAACGTACTACAAAAACTGTATTACACAGGACTGGTATTTCCCATTTCTCCCATCTTTGCTCTTGCAAGTGTTCTTTCTACTGTGCTCACACTGCTTTTGACACATTGAGAATCACATGCAGGAAAAGGCCTATATTTTCAGAGTAACACTCACTATTCAGCTATTTGAATCCAAATTTCATAGTTGTGTTCCACTTTTGACAGTACTTGGTGTGGCTAAAGTTTTATTTATGGTTAGGCTTACCCCTTTGCCCTTGCACAGAACTGTTTCAGCTGCTGACTTTCACAACAGTCCCCACAGGAGGCAGGAGATCCTTCGTGATGTGACACATATTCAAGCTTCTCACAATTTAGTTCTTTTTCCTTCTAAAACAAAGCTGGGCAGGAGTAACTTTGTTTTGTGTGAGGACATAATGGCCAAGACCCACAGGAAATGGCTGACCCTGAGCAGTTGCTCTCTGCCTGAAGGGAATTCAAAGCTCCGTCCAACAGGATGCCCTGGGCATCCATCTACAGGTTGCTGTAGAGATGGGTCTCGTGGCTTCCACTTGCCTTCAGTAGGAAGAGGAAGTGCCTAAAGACTCAGTGAAAAACACAAGAAGGAACGTGACTCTACTGGTAGAGCAGTGAGCCACACAAAGGGAGGTAGAGCAGGAAGCACAGACATGTTCTGGCTCTTATTCCAAGGCTGCTTTTTCTGCAGGTCACACAACAGTCATCTCATATAAAATTGAACTCAGTTTGCACCTCTCTGTGAGCTGCTTGAAGAGCTGACAGCAGCATGACTGTGTATCGTAAGAATGAGTTTTATTCACCCCACCTGAAGAGAACCACCATACATTTTCAGAGGGAGACTGAATTCTGTGGAACTCAAAATGAGTGAAGACATCATCCTGCTGTCTTCATGGATAGGATGTAGGACCCTCTCCTGCTCTTGGCACCCCTTTATCTTTCTAGCTGCTACTAAGCGCGTGCCTATCTTGGACACAATTCTGTCCTCCAACTGTCTAAAGTAGACCTTCAGATTCCATTCCCAACCACAGGCACTTATGAGTTGATTGCTGAACCACTCTACAACATTATGCTTAAGTCCTTTATTTTAACTGGTCTAACATAGAAAAGTTAACCTCTGATCACAGTTAATATCTCTGCAATGAGAAATAGCCATTATCGGAATGTTATAGTTGGGGTGAAAACAGGTGGGTTTTTTCTCCATTTTACACTTGAGGGAAAAAAGAAAAGCCCAACCCAACAATATTAGATCTCATGCCTCAGAGATTTTACATGTTGCAGCAGGATTCATTTGTTTAAAAATTATTTTCAATTACACTTTTGGAGCTTTGTACAAATCCTTTTACTAGTAATGCATATGTTTGCATTAAAGACCAGGAAGGAAGCTGGGTTTGAATTTAACGCATTAATACCTTCAAGCCACTGGTTAATCTAGCAATCAGCTATGTAGATGCCTACGGAAATTAATTGTAAGGGTAGGAAGCTCCATTCTCAAAGCTGAATGGTCAATTATCCTTCACAGCTGTTTCATAATTCAGGTTTCCAAAGCTGGCAAATTTTACACAGTTATTCAAGCAAAGGAAATAGTAAAGGTCATGGAACTAAACATTAGAGATGATGCATTTATTACTGCTAACGTTAATATCAAGCCAATAGAGAATACAATAGATTAATTTTCAATATCAACCTAATTTGCTTCCTTCAGCTGTTTAATGGTGTGAATTAATTTTGTATATCTCAGCATTTCTGTTTTAAAAGGGTCTTATTTCAATGTCACATTATGCACACCATACATGTGCATATAGACCAGAGCAGGGCTGGGCTGCTGCGTGGCATTTTGATGTCCTCTGACACTGCTTTTAAAAGTCAGTTGAGTCCTACAATCTACACGCGATTATTATTGCGAGGTTGGTCAGCAGAGATTGTGGCTTGATTGTGTTCCTCAGACTTGAGGCACATGCACTTTTCAGTGCTTCAGTTCTTCCCTACTTGCTGTATTAGCACTGCACTGTGAGATAGCAGTGGGAGCCCTGCGGCAAACTGGTTTAAGTGTTTGAGGTACCAGTTAACACGGAAACTAGACAAAGAGCCTGCATTAGTCAGAAAGTGCTCTCTTGTTCTTCAAGAGATCTCTCATTGTAGAAGAATTAGCACTACTAATCAACACTGTGAGCAAACAATTTTGTTTACAGCTTTTATACAGATTGAAAGAAACCAGCACAGAAGAAGAGTAATGCAAAGAACTAGGAAGCTTCAGCAACATCAAAGGTAAATGGCCTCTGTCTAGAAGCAGCAGCATAGAGTGTTAAACATACAGATGAGTGCCAGCTCCCCAAAACCAAATACAGCCTTAGGAGCAAAAGGTGTCGAGAATCCCACTTAACCAAATGCAAAAAAAAAAAAAAGAAAAAAAAAAAAAGAAACCCAACCAATAAACAAAATCAAACAACAACAACAAAAAAACACCACTAGTAAAACACGGGAGTAAGGAAACATGACAAAGAAATGGAATCCTATGCCTGACCAGCCCCACAGCAGTCATCCCTGCGGTTCTATGTCCCCAGCTCCAACAGATCTGCCCAAATGCAGTTGAACCACATGGTAACTGTTGGTATATGACATCAGACCACTATGCACATTACTGACACAAAAATAGGTATAGAGTCAGCAGCATGACTCCATTTTCAAATTACAGTCAGGATCTTAGATGAGATTTTGTTCATTCTCCTGGTGCTTTTTTCTTTTCCTCTCAAAATATTGAAGCCTTGGTTAAGGTTTCCCTTTGCACTGTGAAATGCAACCAGTTACAAGGACAGCCACATTAACTGCTTCAGTCCTTTGGCAAGACTCCATCTGCAGAACAGATGAAATCACTCTATCCTGCTCCAAGATGGGTACTATCAACAAAAGATACAAGTGGAATATAAATACCAGAGAATGAGAAACTTTCAGTTACATCTGCAATACACTGTACAAGGAAGAACTGACAACGTGGCAATAATCTACACACTAAATATAGCAAAATTTTAACATAAGTACTGGTTTACTTTTTCTGTTACATTCATATTGGCAGTGTGGTGCTGGTACAAACAGTATAGTTTATAAGAAGCTATAGCTCTATGCAGACAACAGGAACTGACATATCACTTAATCTTATGTGGGCCTTATTAGAGTAAGCAGTTTAAAGTAACATCACACAGTATAGGAAATATTCTATGCAGCAGCTAAGCAATGAGAAGTGGAAAACATTGATAGTGTGTAATCAACTCACATGCTTTACTTAGACTGTGTAACACATTATAAAATGTCCAGTGAATACAATATGAGCAGGAGAAATGCATCCCTTTTTAAGAGATACCCAGAGGCCAGGCCAGCTACCACACTAGCGACCTGTACCACTAAGCACTATTGACTCTCAGATCCTGTCTGAAGGTCAAAAAAAAAAAAATCACAGCTTGTCTCCCGGACACTCTGAACACTTCTTGCTTCTGCAAACATTCAGGACTACAGGAATGATTGCCTTTGTTGCAAAGGCTAAAAGCAGGCATTAGGTATGCAATCAGAAAGAACTGCTGTCTGGTAACTGGAAGCGTGACAGTTCACGACTGCAGGAAATCTCCAACACTCCCTAGTACTTTCAGAAACTTGATAATCTTCCCACGCATACTCTCTGAGAGCAACTTCTCCTGGATACCAGTTCTCCCTCCCTTCTGGCCTTTCCAGAGAGAAATCTAGAAATATTTCCCACTGTTTATATCTGTGGATTTAAAGGAACAGGATATATATCTGTCCATATAATTAATTTACATGTTTAAATTACTAAATATCTAAAAGGTTCTTCAGTGGGAAAATCGGATGCAAGAGAGTTTTACTTAGATGGTAAAGAAAGAAAAGGTCTTACCACTGATTCTCTCATTTTTTCTGGAAGTGGATCTGCTGATGAATCTTCAAATTGTTGACGTAGAAAGTGAGGGATATATTTGCATTGAATTAGGGACCTGTTTAAAAATACATATGGTTAGGATACTTCTGAACACGTCTAACAGATATGATACATATGAAGTGAGGGGAGCAAAGAAACAGGCAGAAATGGAAGAACAGCCTCAGTTTTCCTTCATCATGTACGTAGTAGCTATCTTATTGCTGCATAGCTGGAGACGATACAAACCAGCTCAACCTTTGATCAGAGTAAAACTTTCTTTCTCTTCACAATGTCAAGGGGTCTCAGCAACCAGAACAGACCAATTAATGTGCCTCAGTCATTTAGAGAAATGAGTTAAGAGTGTATTGTTATGTTCATGCCCTTATTAATTCAGGTAAGCCAAAACCAATAAGGGAGCTCTTTATGAAACCCAGTTCAAGATTGATGTGCTACTTTCTCCATCTTGATGTCACAAGTTGTCTCTCAAACACCATTTCCAATCATCTTAACTTCCTTCAAGTTCAGAGTTGCCTTAAAACTTAAAAGGGCTGCACATTTCCATCACAGTTGCATACAGATATTTGATGATATTTTTAAAACCTAAACAAGACATTTAACAACAATTTCAACTGCTGAGATTTGATTAAGGATCAGGAACTAGATTTAAAAGATGAAATGGTTTTAATGATATGTCTTCTTAATAGCAAACTTTTTAAGGAAAGACAAGTTTTTACATTAGTAAGGAAGTTAAAGAGTTGGCCTGTCCTTCCTGGAGAGTGGAGCAAAAAGAAGTACATTTAAATCATTCCAAAATATGAAGAGCTCACACTTTCATGCTGATTTGCACTTTAACTGTGTGTATTCTAGACCAAAGCTAAATAGTCTCCCTGCACCACGCTAGGAAAAACCAAGATGACTGTGAAACAGAATCCCAGATGACAAGGTGATAATGGCAGCATGAAGCCCATTTGTTGCTTAATTCCACACCATACAAGTTAACGCCCAGCTACTTGTACACCATCACCCAGACAGATAACACAGTTCCACCCAGGAAAACTCACGACTAATGCTCCAAAGCTATGGATCTGCATACAGCCCACTCTCAGATTACCTAAAGCTGAAGAACACAATTTTGGGATTTCTCCCCCGGATCTTCCTTGTTCCCAGCATCAGCTCTTAATACACACAAACTCTCTTCAGCTACCTTTAGCAGAGCACACCAAAGCAAAAAAGGGAAGAGATGATCTCAAAGCCACTTCCCCACACATTGCAAGTCTTTTCTCCTTGCCAAGACATCACCCAATGCATCAGTAGACTGCAAGTCCTCTCAACCAAATCACTATCCTCCAATGTGGCAAGCATGCCATTTCCCAGAGGGTGGAATCTGCCCCAGAGGATTTGAAAGTGTTGCATAAAGTAAACCAGCCATACTGCTGACCTGGCTGCAGCACTTCATTTACTTACAAGACTAACACCAACCATGCAATCAGAATTTACCAAGGAATTTCCACTTAACCAGTCTACTTTTGGAAGACAATCCCCCAACAGCTCTGACATCCAGATATTACTCTGAGGAAACCAAAATTTGTATGCTATACAGGGAAATCAATAAAAAACAATTGCAGGCAACTTACATCAGTACAGATGGGTCACTGCTTTGTCTGCTGAGGTGATAAGAAAGTGCAACTAGCAGACCACAGAAAGCAGAGAACAATGCTGGAATGTGCTGTGCATCCCAGGGTTCCTGGACATGGGAACAGAAAGCAGAGCATTTACAAGTTAGGAATGCAGTACTGTTTTTCTTTTACAAGTAGGCCAGGTTGTGCTGTAGCATTAAATGCACAGCATCTAGATCTTTATGCTATCAATCAAGATTTGACAATTCCTTATCATATCAAAGTTCACTATAGTGAAAAAGACTAAGTCATTACAGGTGTGTTTTGTGATAATATTACTGTCATTCCTACATTATCAGCAATTAGCTTAGAAACCATGCGAAAAACAAGTTTTCCCGTTTAAACTCTAAAGGCAATTTTTCATTAAAATGAGACATGAGTGGATTTATTTGCAAATGAGACAAGTGAAATTATGTGCAGAGTATTTATCTAAACCATAAATCGATACATATTTCCTTGACTTGTGGACAGACTGCTTGTAACAAAAGCCATCACCAAGCTGAGGTACAGTTTTGGCACCTGACTCCTAAATCTTTCTGCTGTTGTGTATAATATATCTAGGCCCTACATGCTATGTAACATAGTAGAGAGCGAGAGCACTAGCCACTGTCCCTAAGCAGGGGTAAAAGAGAGCAATTCAAACACTTATTAGCACACTGGGCATAATCAAGATGAGAAATTACCTCTGGGTGACTTAAGCAGCTAAAATTGGCTAGAGATAATAAGTGGAGGAATAGAAAGCTTAACGAACAATACAACCAGCACCTTATCTGGGGAGTCCTCAGCTACCAATTAGAGTCTTAAATATTGTGAATCCTAGCTGTAAAACGACACAAATTTTTGCTTTGGAGGACACAAATGTGGGTCAGACCCATAGCCATTTCTCTTGCTGGGCTTATTCTATGGTTCCACACAACTTCTATCTAACCAAGTTAAACTTCACCATTCAATTCTATTTTTCGTTTGGTCATTCCCAGGTTTTGGACTAGGTGCATTTTAATTTAACTTTTCCCATACTTCGTCTCAGATCAGAAATTAATATTCTTCAAGACATTGCAGAAAAGTTACTGAAGCCAAATTTTTTTGTAAACTCCAGAATTGTAGCCCATTCTACATCCAGTACCCCTGGATCCTTTTCTGCCAGGCAGCTGTCCAACCTCTCTTCCCTCAGTTGTGACCCAAGTGCTAGACCCACCACATAGCCCTATTGAATGTCATACAGTCAGCCTCAGCCCACCAATCCAGCCTGTCCAAACCCCTCTGTAAAGCCTTCCTATCAATCCATCCATCCATCTGACTTAGAGACATCTGCAAACTTACTGAGGGTGCACACGATCCCTTTGTTCAGATCACTGATGAATATGTTAAAGAGAACTGGCCCCAGTACTGAGCCCTGAGGGACACCACTTGTGACTTGCCCAGCTGAATTTAACACCATTCATCACAACTCTTTGGGACTCATCAACCGGCCAGTTTTTTACTCAGTGAAGCATATGCCCATTCAAGCCATGAACAACTAGTTTCTCCAAGAAAGAAAAGCTGTGGGAAACTATCAAAAGCTTTACTAAAATTTAAGTTGACTACATCCACAGCCTTTCCCTCATTGAAAAAGCAGGCCACTTTGACATAGAAGGAAATCAGGTTAGTTAAGCAGGACCTGCCTTTCACAAACCCATGTTGTGTGAACCTTATCACTTGATTGTCCTGTACATGCTATGTGATGGCACTTAGGATGATCTGCTCCACAGCCTTCCCCAGCATCATGTCATATAGCCAGGCCTGTAGTTTCCCAGGTCCCAGTAATGTCTCAGGAACTCTACTTCCACATTTACTGTATTCTATGAGCAGCTTCTGTACTGGGCTAGCATGTGCTTCCCTTTCAAAGTGCCTCTTAATTGACCCCTGAAAACTGAGCTCTCAGAGAGCTAGAAAAGCAGGCAGGATAGGCATCAATATTCACTATATGGCTGGAAAGGAGGATTTTGGGGGATAATGCTAAATAATGCTTTCAAAAAAAAAAAAAGAAAATGCACAAAGGCATAATTTTTCTAGCATCAGTGATGCATCCTGTTTCATTTTGTCATTTCCTCCCCCACTAACGATGCCTGGTAGAGCTTTAAATTAAAAAAAAGATGAAAAAACAATATAGTTGATAATTGGACAATGATTCTTCACAGTAGGAAAACAGGAATGACAGGTTTTAGCCTAGGAAGCTGGCATTATCTGTCATCCTAGACAGCGAGTTTGACTGCCTACTCTATCTCATTTGGGTGAGGCGACACATAGTACTTTCACATACACATTTGACTTTGATGCAGACACTCATGTAGTCATTTTTAAAACAAGTGAAATTGCCTTATAGGGTTAAGGATAAAAGTAGTGAGTTAAAACAGATAAAGTGACTGGGGGTGGTGTTCCACTTCAACCGCAGAACTGTCTAATCCCAGAACAATCCACTAAGCAGGAAGATAAAGGTGTCTTTGAACTTACAAGTCTTTTACCACTGGTTGGGGTGGAAAGTAAAGCATATTTTTTAAAGAGTGTTGATAGTAGCTTTCTGTCCTACATTATTTATCCTTTTTTGCTTCTTCTCTAAAAATAAATAAATTAATAAATAAATGCACGTAGCAAACTTTTGTCTTTCAAAGATACACTAAAACAAATCACGTGTTGTACTCCAGAGAGAGTGCTTTGAAAACAGCTGAACCACTGGTAAATAGCATTCTTGATTTTGGTTGTTCTTCACTTATTTTCTTTGTGGCTGTGGGTTGTTTTTGTGTGTGTGTGTGTGTGTGTGTGTGCGCGCATGCATTCTGATGATTTTTGTTGCTTTTAAACTACAAGAACAAAAAAGAATAGTCCTCTTAACTCAAAGTCTTGATAGACTGATACAGCACTAGTATCCTTCATTTATGCTAATTCAAGGAAGAAATGGTGAAGTTATTTTATGATGATTGGTTTTTCTTTTAAATACAGAGGAAAAACTCCAGTTTTTCTTCAAGAAGTACACAGACCTTCTAATTTTACACTGTCGCATCATTTCATTGTTATTCAATTAATCTTTCATTACTTTTCTTCTCTCTTTCCTTCCACTACCTAGTTTCATTATGGATCCACCTTACTGTTTGTATCAAACAGTATACAAGGCAGGTGAAGAAAGTCAGCTGTTCCTCATGTATGGTGGTAAATTCCAAGAAATGTTATTTTATTTCAGAACTTAGAAAATGCTATCTGAATGAAATTGTAAAAGGGAATAACATCCCACTCCAAAACTTATAAGAAAATGGTAACATCGACATGCTCTGCATGGTTAACTGTAAGACAGCTTTGTTACCATGGATACCCTGTTTCCACTGAACACACTGACCAGGAAACCTCAATTATTCATGGCCCTTGTGATATACTTGCTAGATACAAATTCCAGGGAGAGATACCCACCAGCCTTATCTTCCCATCACCCACAAAATACAAAACTTTACATTCATGTAAGACTCCAAAACCTTGGTAAGCAATAAACTACCAACTTCTAATCAAAGTTCTCTTTCTTTGCACTTTTGACTGCTAACTTATAGCTGTATTTTCACTGATGAAATTTAAAATCCTTAGGGATGGAACTGATCTGGGGTTATGTTTGTGTACATGTCACCTTACTCAGCAGTGTCCCAATCTGTGACTGCGATTCCTAGGCTACAGAATAAGACAGGCAACAATATCATGCAGGGAGCATTAATACTCACGTTTCGCATAATGGTGAGTTTATCCTAAACAAGAATTGCAGGTTTCTACATTTCTATACAATGACATAAAAGTAAACTTGGGCCATATTAGATTCTGCAGACATAGTGTTCTTTTTCTATTATATCTGGACAATGAGTTCATAATATACATGCAAATCTAAGAGCATAACTACTGGAGTTATGGCTGAAGTACAAGTCTGACTACAGCAGAAAACATCACTCACTGAAAAGCGTGTTATCTGACAATTCTCTCCAAAATTAACATTCCTAATAGTTCTTGCTTGAACCTCAAGGGTCTTTAAATTGTAAAATACATAAAATTGATGAGCCTTGACTTCAAAACCTCCAACAGTGCTGGAAGTATTTTATCAAGAAGAAAAAAAGATGTCTAACAATCCTATGCTTCTATTTTTTGGTCACTTACGCATCTGGGAATTCTGTGTATATACAAGGGTCCATTAAGAGCTGTTTAGAAATAGTTTTGGATGGTCTTAGCAGACTAAGAGAGACGTATGCTTGCAATTCTTTCCCATTATAAAACCCAAAGGCAAATATTTCTAAATTATCAGTACACAGATGAAGTCAACATCGTTCAAAACAGGAATCAAGAAGCATTGTTATAGTGATTAATGAGTTTAGAACTCATTAAGCAGCAAGCCAAACTACATCAGTTGTGAGCTGAGAATGATTTAGAATACTCATAGGATTTTTAGTAACTGTCCACGGAAGCAATAAATAAATTAGCAGCAAACACTTTCTTCAGATATAAAGCAATGAAAAAATAGAAACTAACTTTCACTAAAAGGAGGCAGCTATGCCACATATGAACGCATTCTTATCAGTTTAATTTTTTTGGACATAGGTCCAATATATAAAATTTTCACAGGCTGATTAAGATAATCCCCAAGTTCCTTAAGCAGTTGATAGATAAATAACTAAATAAAAAGTTGGAACACAAATGAATGATTAACTAGCTCTGGATGAACTTCAAACCCAAACCAACAGATTGGAACAGAAGGCAAAAGAGAAGGACGGACTGATTCCAGAAAGCTTTGAGAATGTGCTTTTTTGCTCCACTGCAACATACGGATGCACTGGAATGCTAAAGACAGATACAAAGATGGAAAAATTCCAGACTGAATGTATGTCGAAAAAATAGAAAGCATATATGATATTTAAATATCCATTAAATATTAAAAAATAAAAATAGATGAAACAGAAGACAAAAATCAGCTCATTCACTATTCTATTCAAGTGAAATAGAAAGCACAGAAGTTGTGTCTTCAGTCTGGTGAATATAATATCTGAATATAAAAGCATCTCCTCCAGGAAAAAGAGATAACCCTTTCATATATCAAAGGTAAGGTAGCTATTAGAGCTGCCAATTTCTGTACAAGATTACAGGACTGAAGCTGAGATCAAAAATAAAGCCAGACTGAAGTGGACATAGATAATTCTAAACTAAACTCAATACCCAATAGCTACAAAAAAGCAGAAAACTGAAAAAGCAGTGCTATTAGATGTGACAACTCAAGAACTGACAAAAAGAAGTGATCCAACTATATCCAGAATTTAGAGCTTTCTATCAAGTGAACATAAGTGAAAGTTCTCAGACGACCTGGAAATAACTTGAATAAGAGGTGATGATACCACTGAACATAGGCTTGAGAGATGAAGACTATCTCAAAGCAAACAGGAAAAGCTCAGGTCTCTGGACTTTAGAAACAAAGGCTCTTCTTTCTCATCTGAAATCAAGGTCAGAGTATATGCAGTATTGTATGTAAGGCTGCATAAGCAGGTGGTGTTGTACTATTCATGGTTGTTCCATGTCAGAAGATGTCTGAAGAGATGTTTCATAGCACCTG
Organism: Tragopan temminckii; assembly: GCA_028571105.1. NCBI lineage: Eukaryota > Metazoa > Chordata > Aves > Galliformes > Phasianidae > Tragopan > Tragopan temminckii. The sequence goes on along the minus strand of JAOWBP010001760.1, from coordinate 31,904,884 downwards.
AAAACTGTAGCCAAATCACTTCTGCTTGACTGGGAGAACACAACTGCATAACAAAAACATATGCAGTGACTCAGAGTTAATGCCAGATGGAATAACTTCTGTTCATCAGATACAACAAAATACAGCCAAGACTTGAAAATGTTCTCCTCTCACAACAGGTGCCTTCAACCAACCTCTGCAACAAACAGCATCCTCTCTTGATGGGTAGACAAGTCTTCAAGATTTCAAAGACAGATGGAAACCTGGAATTAAAGACATTTTTTTTGTTGTTTCAGGGTTTTCTGGAGCAGCTGCTAGGAAATACTGTGAATAACCTTGGCCTTTCTCCTCTTTTAATCTCGTCACATGATTCTAATTAAGATATATGATGGACATTTAAGCAGCCTGCCATGTGATCCAACATCCCATTCACTACTAACACAAGACTAGAGATCATCCATCACTGTTTATACGGTATGTGCATTTTAGCTATTAGAGAGAAACACTTCTGGTTATGGGATAGCAAAGGAGATGAAAAGTCACTAAAAAAAGAAGAGCAGGGCCTCATTAACTCTTGGGGCAAATCAGATTTTGTCTGCAGATCATAGGATTAACTTTTAAGAATACTACATGATAAGCTCCCTCAGGCAACTCATCCAAACAAAATCAGTAACAATTAAGTTATTAAAGGTTTATACAACAAAGCTACTCCTTCCACAGAGCATCTCAGTTTGTTTTGCACAAAATGACACAACAACAAAATTGGTCTGCATAAGGTGCAGGATTTCAGCACCAGGCCTATTCACCCCACCTCAGAACTCATTTTAGCTTGTAGAAAGTTAACTTGAGTACTTGCACTGCTCTGGGGACATACTTCAGAACAATTGCTCAGTTCTCCTTTTTGATTTTTTTTTCTCCCAAAATGAGAGTTATATAGCAAAGAATTAGTTGATGTGAATTCAATTATCTAAAATAGTTGCAACAAAATTTTGCAATTAATTCCTGATACTCTAAACATGTATGTATAGTTTGTGGTTCTAAAAATGAGCAAGAAAAATCTCACCTAAAAACACAGACCTAGAATAAACATTGTTTATTTCTTCTAATAAGAAAAGAAAACCATAGAGCAAACTACTATTCCAATGACCTTCTTAAAAAATGCTATCTTTCCTTTTAGAATAATTAACGTACACAGAGAAATTAGGCTAGGCTGTTTCACTGTGGAAGATCATAACTGGAACACAAGAAGCACTTCAGGAAGGAAAGGCTCAAGTCTAATACTGCTGGAATGAGCCCTCAGCCTGGGCATTTGATGTGAGCAATCGTTCACCAGTAACAAGCACACAACCACTTAGATAGATCCATTCTGCTCTGCAATTTATTTCAGGAAATGGAACTCTGCTTGTTACACCTGCTGAGCTATACAATATTCTGCCAATAAACAAGAGCTTACATTCAAGAATGCTACATTTCAGCCAAGTAATAAGCCCTGACCCTCTTCTGATACAGGATTTCTGCCTTGTTTTCCTGCCCTGAATCTTTTTGATTGCAAAGATTTTTGACATCCATAAACTTTGCTTTCATCTTTTTTTCAACAAACTAAGAATAAAGAGAGTAAAAAGGAAAATTATAAAATAGCTGTAAAGCTAAAGAGTGAAAGAGATACCCTTTCTATCGTAAAGACAACCATGTACTTATTATCTTTGTGAAAACATCTCAGTGAGACAGACTATAGCGCTTGCGATTTCTAATGCATCAAAAATCCAGATCTTGATTTGATTAGGATGACAAGTTGTAGCCCATTATATATCAGAACAGTTCTAGTTTCTTACACAGGTATTAGATCATCTTTCACAGTTGTCGCTATTCAGGATCAGACCCCTCTGATCTTATAAGTCTTACTTATCCTCTACTAATGAAAGAATAAATCTGACAGAATCATTCCCTTGAAATGTTACATATAAGTCCAAAAGACAAAAAGCTCTAGACCTGACTGAAGAACACAGAAGGGTAATACAGGTGCACTTTTCTAGCAGGAAAAAAAAAAAAAAAACCATGAGATTTCAAGCACCCCAGTGGACTGAGATTATGAGCTGAATCAAGTGGAATCATCTTTACGGCTTTAAATTAACCTCCTCAGAACTGTCTCCACAAGAATAGTGCCATAAAAATTCAAATTAACTGTAATTTCTGTATGAACAGAAAGTCTGCACTTAATATTGGTAATTTACAGCAGATATCTTGTAAATCTTTCATAGCACTCTACAACTTCAGGGTAGCATATTTCTAAGCAGTTTGAAGTCTAATCCATGAGGAGATTGCTTATCTACAAAGCCACCTGCATGTTGTAATTTCAACTATTACACTGAGAAAGGAGTCTGCAGAATATTTTAAGAGGCTTTTCTTTAATACTATTTACAAAACCTTTTTTTTTTTTTTAAAGTATCCATCACACAGCTTCCCTTCCCCCAACTAGTGAACTGTCCTTTGCCAAGCATAGAGGAAAAATGATCGTTTTCACAGGTTTTTATTTGCCTGTCAGATAGCTGTTCGAGTCAACTTCTTCCTTCCATATAGCAGCCTCTTTTTCCTCACTGTTTCTCCCTCCTCCATCCTGTCTCACCATTATGGATTTTTCCTCACCCCTTCCATCCTTATGGAGAGCGACCCTCTACATCCTATCTGCCCCCTTCTGAATCATCAACACATCTGGAAAAATGTTGCAGGAATATCAGCTACTTTAGGACATTGCACAAGAAAAGTAGTTAGGCTTTCTAGTGTCACACAGTTGGACAAGGTCAAACCAGTATAACTGATATACTAGGTGATTCTGGTGACCAAGATTCCCTGAGAGTACATCAACATGCTCAAAGATACTTAAGAGTGCATTAATGCACCACCACTCAGCAGCTGAGTTGCCACAAATTATTGTGTATGGACTCAAACCACCCAGGGGCAAGATAAAATAGTGACTTAACACATTTTACCTTACTATTGGGAATGGTTAAAAACACAAGCACAGCCAGCTCTGCTCATCTGCGATAGATAATTAAGGCATTATAACTGACCATCCTTGATTTAAGGTCCCTAGTCAAAATTTTGAATGGAAATTGTTAAAAGCCATTTCTGAAACGTTTGTCTGATTTAAAGAAATTCCTTAAAGATCTGATAGTACCTCTGTGGTACAGATGTGTAGCACCACATAGTATCCTCTGACATACGCCTGCAAGATGTTGAAAACAGCTTGCAAATCGCTGCACATCCTGGTGCAAACTCCTGCACAAGCACTGACAGCATCTAGCCTGCCATGAAACAATGTTAAAAGACTACCCCTTAGAAGACACATTTTACCACAAGTCTAAGATGAAATAGTGGTCTCACCGTGGTCACCAGGAATTTTACAGCAGACTTGGAGACAGCCACAAGTTCAACGTTATCTTTTATTTTGGAAAGTAAAAATTGCAGAAGAGATATACACTAAGGGAAGGCGTCATGTGGAGCAACTAACATAGTTATTCTCCAGAAAAAGAGCAGCTGCTTCACAAAGAGACACTAGAAAGGCTGGGTCTCTTCAACTAAAAGATGACACGGCTGAGGTAACTACAAAATTGCCAAGGCATAAGATACAATGAACGCCAACCTGTTATTCCACCAATACTGCAACACTAGCAATAGCGAAGACATGATGAAATTAGCTTTTCTTCACACTGAACACAGTGAAGACCTGAAATTAGTTGCCACAGGAATCTGTGAAGGCATACAGGATAAGCACATTCAGAACATTAAGCAAATTCAAGGACAGTGCTGACTGAATAAAATCTTCAGAGATATACTCTCCAAGAGTTCTAAGCCAATAATTGTGGACAGTGGCTGAATATTAGGGGAATGAGCAGCAAAAAGTGGTCATGAAGTCCTAAACTGAACTTCCTATGCTACTGATGTGCTGCCCAGCACCAGGTTAGGTGATCCACTGGTCTGCCCAAGCAGAACATAAGATTTCTTATTATTCTCTATTTTCTTTTCAAAATAGCCACGGAAAGGCATGTATAAAACTTGCATGCATTACACTCACTTTCTGACTTTGAACTTCATCTGCAAAGACTTGTCTGAAATCATAGAATCATAGAATCACCAAGGTTGCAAAAGACCTCCAAGATCATCCAGTCCAACCATCCACCCACCACTAATATTTCCTCACTAAACCACGTCCCTCAGTGCAACACTGAAAAGTTTCTGGAACACCTCCAGGGAGGGTGGCTTAATCACCTCCCTTGGCTGCCTGTCCCAGCACCTAACCATTTTTTCAGAGAAGAAATGTTTCCTAATATCCAACCCGAATCTCCCCTGCCCAATCTGAGGCCATTCCCTCTAGTTCTATCACTAGTCACATAAGATAAGAGGCCAACTCCCATCTTGCCACAACCTCTTTTCAGGTAGTTTAGCACAAACACAGTCCCCCACTCTCACAAGTTATGCAGCTGCGTTTCCCATATTTGGGGCAATTACAGGGATCAGCACACCTGGAGAGCAGGGGATGAGCCTCATCCTGGGAAAACCACCTCCCTGATCATGATGTGTCCCCTGCCAGGTAAGTACAATGACGTTCCACAGTAAATCCTACACACCAAAAATGGAGGAAAATAAGGAGATTTGGGACTGATCCAGTGCCTATTTGACTTAGTAGCAACAAGGCTGCACAGTTATGTGGCTGGTGGCTCATCGCATGACAGAACAACACATACAGGCCAACTAATGATAACAGCAACAGTAAAGCATATTCTTTAATGGGTTTTTACGTCCTAAAAAAAAAATCCATGCATAAACTTTTCCAGTATACAGAAATATCAGCAAACACCAGTGTGCAAAACCCAACGTGATGCTCAGAGCTTCAGCATCTCCAGATATACTGTTACGAAGCATCAAAAAAAATTTTCCCCCCTCCTGAGGAAATACAAACCTTACCAGGAATTTGAGTCAGATTTAGCCTGGTTTTCACAGGAATTATATCATTTAAGCTTAAGAGTTGATGTTAGACTTCATCATGGAAATACAAAGGATCCTTTCATAAAGATCTATGCAAAGAAGCAACTAGTCATGAGCAAACATTTACCTTAGTATTTCTACTGCAGTTTCAAGTATTTCAGTGCAGCCAACAGGCAGACTCTAACACACCGCTTGTAAAGCTTATCTTGACAAGTACCAATTACAGTGTAGCACCACACAGTTTCAACCTCCCAAGTGACATGAAGTTAAGCAACAGGAATTTTTAGCCTGAAATTTTGTAGTTTTAGTTTTTCAACTTACCTTCACTGCACTGAAGCAAAATGCGTACAGGACAGTCAGAACCACAAAGCTTCGGGAAATGCTGTAGAGTGCGGACACTAATCCAGAGGCAGCTGAAATGCAGACATCACATGTTAATTAATTTCTTCATAAATGAGTACGTACATTCAAAAAA
>JAOWBP010001760.1:31863253-31899347 GCA_028571105.1 Tragopan temminckii | reverse complement strand
ACCTTAGTATTTCTACTGCAGTTTCAAGTATTTCAGTGTAGCCAACAGGCAGAATCTAACATACCGCTTGTAAAGCTTATCTTGACAAGTACCAATTACAGTGTAGCACCAAACAGTTTCAACCTCCCAAGTGACATGAAGTTAAGCAACAGGAATTTTTAGACTGAAATTTTGAATTTTTAGTGTTTCAACTTACCTTCACTGCACTGAAGCAAAATGCATACAGGACAGTCAGAACCACAAAGCTTCGGGAAATGCTGTAGAGTGCAGACGCTAATCCAGAGGCAGCTGAAATGCAGACATCACATGTTAATTAATTTCTTCATAAATGAGTACGTACATTCAAAAAACCCACAAAAACAGCCCTTACATTACAACATATGTACAAGTTAATATAATGTACTACAAAGCTGTTTGTTGAGAGAACACCTTCAGTGACCCAAATCAGCTCACAGAACTGCTTACAGCTAAAACCAAGAGCTTAATGATGCTGTACTCTATGATTTTTCCATTAATTTGAGCTCCCACACTATTACTCTTTGTGCTAAACACTGCTTTGCCAAAAATATTAGTATGCCTCATGATGCTGCGACAGAGGAGAAATGAAGTTAACAATCTGAAAATTTTCTAGTCAAGCTCCATGTGGAATTTTCCTCATTCTCTCTGCTCTTGGGACATAGGCAGATTCTGGTATCACCCCAAAGCATCCCAACTTGTTTGGTCTACTATGACTGACATATGCAGGAATAAACTGAGAGGGAGAGAGAACACCATCTTATCTCTCACTACAACTTCCTTTGAGAAGCTCTAGAACCAGGGCAGAAAATGCTGTCAGACAGAATTAGGAGTTCAGCAGTTTCCACAATAGAGACGTATGGGCTGCTAAATAATGCTCTAGTTAGTTTTCAACATACACTGGAATGATTATTGATGGGATGGGGACTTTATGCAACATTTTATTTCCTCAAGGTCTGCTTTGGTGTTTATGAGGTAAGAAGTGAAAAAACACCCTTATCATCGGTATATGTTTTTACCATTTGCCAAAGGCTATTACTACCGTAGCAAGTAGAACAATGCAGTAAGTGTGAGTCTAAATGAAAAGTGCTGAGGATGTTGAATCTGTGATATATGTGTTTTGAGATGCTTTACTGCATTTCATGTATGATCCCACAGATTACAGGCTCATTAGTGTTTGGAGTGCATTAGGTGCACCCTCATGGTATATCTTTCTTTAAAGTTTCATCCAAATGGAATCCCGTCTGCATAGACTGACATTATCTGTCTTTTGGATCATAGGATGAAGTTCGGGACAAGGAACAAGGATAAAGTTTGTTTCTGGCCCAAACTAAGATGACAGAGTAGATGCATACCAGTTATCTTCCTTATTTAAGCTATAATGACAAACAAACCACCACCAAAAGCTGAAGCAATGTCTTCCATTTAATGTCTTATTTTCTGACCAAAACAGCATCAAAAAATCAGATGTCATACAATCATAACTTATACCATGGGACAATGTAAATGACTTTTTAAAAATTTTATTTTTAATTGGATTTTTAAGAGTTTTTTTTGTTTATTTGTTTCCCAGAAGTTGAGCTTCTTTATCTTTGTTTTTTGTTGTTGTTGTTGTTTTACATTGGACATGTCAGAGAACAGCTCTTTCATGTCAGCTATCCTCTATAGCTTATTGCTCAACTTGAATACAACTGTTCAAAAGAAAAAAAAAGAAAAAACCGGTTAAGGAAGTCTGACTAGTTTAGTGTCCATCTCATTGTTAAGTGAATAGCATTCACTGTTTGAACATTAAGATGCACTGTGCTTTAAAAAACACAATAATACACTTTAATCAAAGGTGATACACTCAGAAAGTGATAGCTCAGGCTCAACATACTACTTACCAGAACCACCAAAAAGCAAGATGTCTATTTGCTCCAAAAGATATATACAGAAGGTGTTGATTTGAGGGAAAAGACCAAGAAGGGAAATTGCAGGAAAACAATATAAGAACACTAACAAAAAAAACCAAAAAACATATTAGAACATAGTCATACATCATAGCAAACAGAGAACAGAAAAACAGGCATAATCCTGCCTGTTTTTACAATTACAATAAATTCTGGGCATTGCTCTAGTAAGGATACTTTATCTAACCCTTAGCTACAATTATTATACTTACCTAAACAAAATAAATTGTTCTAATTACATGCAAGTAACTAAGCCACAGAGGTTAAATCTAAGATTTTGGATAGTAGTAAAAGAACAATAAAATGCAAAGAAACTAAAGAAACTCAGGAGTTAAACTCTGTCTGTCATGTTTACATAGCTTTTTTATTCCTGTATAGAACAGCTGACTGAAATGGCTGCCTTGCAGTCAAGGAAAGGCAGGAGTCACAATCTGAGTATCTGTGCTGCTGGTCTTAGGTTCTGTTCATTTTCAGCCACTCCTCCATTTCTCCTAGCTCCACCTTAGAAAATGCTAAGCACAGTTGTTTAACAAAGCACATTCTTTTAAAGCACACTGAACTGGTACCATCAACACTGAAGGATACAAGTGCATGATTAATCAATCCTTACTGCTTTATCATACAAGTACCAAAATGCTCTGCATCTTGAAGGACAAAGATGTGCCAATCACTCTTCCTCGTAAACAACTTCATATCTGTTAGTTTACATGCTAGGAAGGCTGCAATTTCCTCTCATTCATTCTCACAAAAAGCAAATTAAACAAATCATTAGTATAATTCATTCCCCTTCCCACTCAAGCCAAATTTTAAGAAGGCAACAATAGGATTTGTGCTCTTTCTTGAATGCTAATTTCACATTTTACTTCCAGCCCCTCTTACTAATGCATTTTGTACTAAAATAGAACAATATAATGAGTTTAATCTGACAGTTACTAAATTCATCCTATTACACATTACTAGTATCTAATACTGTAAATCTTGCTGAGGAAGTCAAACACAGGAGAAGAAATGACATACTCAAACGTTAAACGCAGACAAGGCTCACATAAGTGTACTTGCATTTCCAATGCACCCTTCATCATGACTTCCTGCCACTGAAGGAATTAAATGTATTCTGCATACATGAGAACATGAGAAACTTGTCTTCTCTCTCTCTTACATGCATTAATTAATAACATTATTAATCTTCTCTTTCTTTACTATTCTGCTCATCTTTTAGGCTTTCCACCAATCCCCACCAAACAAAGCAAATACTACTCAGCATCAAACTCCCCAACAGGTCACATGGACTCTCCATGGAATCAAATGTCCCCAGGACTCAGTGATGGAAGCTAGTCCATCAGGCAAAGGAATTGCAGAACCAACAGTTCATCTGACTACTGGGTAACAAAGCTGGTGAACCAGGGTCTGGATAGGAAGATGTATTAGGAGTCCCCTTGGTTTGCTCAGCCCAGAGCAGAGGAGCTGAGGGAGGCCTGATGGCAGCTGCAGCTCCTTACAGGGAGCAGAGGGGCAGCGCTGAGCTCTGCTTTGTGTGACAGCGACAGGGCCCAAGGGAACGGCATGGAGCTGTGTCAGGGGAGGGGGAGTGGGGTTGGGGACAGGTTCTGCACCAGAGAGCGGTGGGCGTGGAACGGGCTGCACAGGGCAGTGGGCATGGCCCCGAGTGCTGGAGTTCAAACTGTTTGGACATCACTCTCAGACAGAGGGTTTGGATTTCAGATGGTTCTATGTGGAGTCAGGAACTGGGCTCCATGATCCTTGTGGGCCCATTCCAACTTGAGATGTTCTAATATTCTGTAACTTACAGTCTAAATTACTGCTTTTGCTGTAGCAACCTCATAAAAAGGTGAGTAAAAGCAGGGGGAGAAGGATAAGAAAGAGACACTGTACTGTCAACATTCCAAAATAAATGGTGAATCAACAAGGAGAGAAAAGTTGTCCTCATCTCATTCTCTCTCTGATAATACCTTGAATAACCCTAACGACTCCTGTAGCTACGGCAGCTTTGTTTATCTCCTCCTGAGTAAAGGAGCACACCAGAGAGTGAAATAAACAGTTGTCACTTACAAGAGGATTGAATTTCAGTGCAGTACTTTCCCGTATGGGAAGCAAACAATAAAAGGAGCTGATTAATCAGTTGGAATTGCATTATGAATTCTGGAGAGAACATTTAAGCAGCACACATTTCCACACAGAACATCTTCAAATGCTGGCCCACTGACGCTTATCTGAGTCACTGGCATTTAACACTGTAGTTTGGAGGTTTCCTCCAATGGAACTGCAACCAGACAAGTGCAAGAGGAAAGCACAAGTTTTGACTTACAGAAACACAGAACTCAGTGTCAATGTCACTGCAAATATTTTATAAGTTTTAAAATAAATGGCCTTATTAAAAAGATGTATCTGAGTATCAGTCAATTTTCTGTGTGATAATACACACTGCCACAGAAAAATAAATGCATTATTTTTTATGAGAAATAGGGTTGGTTCTTCTTTGTTTCATTTTCCTCTCCTAAATACAGCTAAGAATACTCATACAGACTTTCCTCCCCTATCAGAAGCTCAGTCAATGCTGGAAACAGTGGGCAGCGGACTTGTTATCATCAAATTCTGCCATCACCTAATACTGACTCTTCTGAGATTTCCACCAACCAATTTCACTCCTCTCTCCAGTGCTCAAGTAGTTTCATCATAAAAATCTACCATGCATTTAGCATGTAATGATTTTTGCCACTGACCATACCTACAGCACCTTAGTGACTAAGACTGGTTCTGTCTGTGACCTTACTTGCACTGCATATCTACTAAAAAAGTCAAGAAAGAAATTAAAGATGAAAGCCATAGTTAGACTGAACTAAAGGCATGATCCCCCAGCTAGTATAAACCAATAGCAGTTTCACCATCAATTTAAAATAGAATCAGGTCCTAAATAGATTGCTTCCAAAGAACCAGATCTGTCACACATCTAATAAATTTACACTGATTTCCTTTTATAACCATGTCTCAAGACCATAGTATGCTATGCAGCATTACACCAGCTCTTTGATTAGTCCTTTCTATAATTTTCATCACTAACTCCTTACCACAGTGAACACCTGAAACAGAAAACTTCTCATTTTCTGTGTTCTGTGGTGTATAGCCAATATTCATTGATTTCTCAACATACCAGTTCTGAGTACTACAATAAATTATGATTAAATACAAATTTAAAAGTCATCATGCAATGACAAATCAACAAGCATTAAAAATAATTAGCAGATGGATAAAAAGGCAAAATAACAGCAACATTTCACTGGTATTTCGGGGCCAACTTCTGTCCTCATTTTATTATCTGAAACAAATATTCCTATACTTTCAGTTTCTAACAGAATCTGAACTCAGTGTGCAGCAAGAGGCTGGAGGAGCAAAGGCCTAAACAAAGCTGCGCTGTGATTCACAAGTGCCAGAAGATAGGGCTCCCATAGAGGCAAAGCAAGAAGGAGTCAGACATGAAACATCAAATACACCTATGCAGACATACCAGACCCCACAGCTGGCAAAAGTACAATGGGAGATAAGCAAAAGGAGATGTTTTCTTCTCTCTGCCGTTAAACAGATCTCAGCTAGCGAAATAAACCCGCATTTCCTCTCCCCATTCCCCTTCCAGGCTGTTTCAAGAACCTGCTCCAGGATATCTTTTGAGGCCAACCAGAATTAGCACATTTATAGCCACACTTTTTTTTCTTCCCCCTCCACCATACTAGTTGCCATAGTTTTTCATTTATCTCTATCCCAGGAGTCATTTAAGATTCTTGTTGAATTATTTATCAGCATTTTTACTGTTCACCTTTGACAGGCAGAGAAAATAAGATGTAACAAGAAACTTTAATGAGACCAAACGAAAGTAATGAAAGAAGCTAATGAAAATAAGTGAGATGCAGGTCTTCATTATTCCCCTGTTTCTGTTCAGAAGAATTGAGAGTCAGTGAAGCCATATGAAGACCTTTCCTAAAATTAGTATGCCTTTCAGGCAGTAATAGCCTGACTAGAGTATAGCAAAATGCAAGTCCAACAATCAGAGGTGAATAAAGACCTCAGAGGTCATCCATACTATATCACAAAGATATTTCCTCCAATACGGGAGGTTTTCCTGGTTAAATCCACAAACTTGAGACTAAATTTTAACTTTTCTACTTCATAATTAATAGCGTCATGTTATTTGACCTGAGTCCAGTTCAGTATTCATAGCTATAATACAACAACAGCAGTGTCAGTTACAGACCACAAGAACATAAAAAGAAGAGTCTTGACAGAATAGGGTATTTCTAGCTATGGCTAGCCCAGATTAGTGCAAGAGATCATCAGTCTTATTTTGAGACAATACCTGGATGTCCTTAGACATTTCAGAACACAACTCCAGAAGGAAGCAACTGCATAGTGGCTGCTCCACACTAACTCATCATCTGGACATCAAGATTAAATTAAGCCAAGAAAAAGCATGTTCTTCATGAGCAGATGAATGTTCATCTGAGGACTCGGCAGAGATTATCTTCCATGCATTAAATTTAAAACTCAGCTTATTCTGCATTAACTGCTCCACACAGACAAGCCCTTACAAAGATAAACTGCATTTCACAGATGATGTCTTTTGCTAATAACATCAGTGACTGTTAGTTTTCTATAGAGAATTTTCTATGAGCCTCATTTCATTAAGAGCACTTTTTACATGAGGGAAAGTTGCCAAATCTTCCCCCCTCTCATGTGTCTTAAGTCATTCCAAATGTTTCTATCAATTTGACTCAGAGTTGCACCTCCATAACATGCATTTGATTGCCAACATGGGAAAACACAGACTTCCCCAGCTAACACTTAATTCATTTTTACAGTCTTAGGAAAAATATTGACTCACCTATTATATGGTCTCTGGCTGACTGGAGAAATCTAGGAGAAAAAAGCTTCAAGCCATACATTGTATAAACTGAAGGATTTGTGTCTTTAGATCCAGCATCTAGCAGCAAGATAAGGCCACATAATATACAAAAATAAACAGGTCTGCTGTAGGTTATGATTTTATTGTGCCCCTGGAAAAAAAAAAAAGAAAAAAGTATTTGAATTTTGTATTCACTCTCCTACTGTGCGTACTGTATTAAACCAGAGAGAGGTTCAGGAGTCATACAAGAAGTTTTAATGACTTACGTGCACTAATTAATAATAAAAATGTTACAAGGCATTTTTATCTTCTCCAGAGGAGTCTTTCAAAAAGTATTTCAGACAAACAGCAGCAATCAGCCATGATTTTGAAAATCTAACCTTTGGGACCTTTCAAAACATACTAATCACAAAAGTAGTCATTTTCTGAGGAGAAAAAACATCCCCATCTGTCTAAATCTTATACATAAACAGAACTTATTTTAATGACTGTCTGTTTCAGGTAATTTGAATTTTATTTATTTGTTTATGACTTCTTGAAATACAATTACAACCTGAGAAGAAAAAAAGAAAAAAAAAAAGAAAAAGGAAAAGGTCGAAGTCTACTTAACACCATCCAATTTCTTCTCCTGATGCCACAGCATTTTACCAAACACTATGGAGATGGCAGGTAATGCGCAGCAATGCTATGCTATTTCAACATTCACAAAGCTGACAGCAGACATCACTACAAGACCATAGAACGGCATCTTTCCAAAGAGGACCCTTTACCCCAGCAAGGACAAAAACAGATTTTAAAAGGATCAATCATCATTAGCAACAAAATTCTGGAAACTGCCCATCATCTGCAGGCACAGGAAAACGCCACAAGCATTTAGAAACACAAATTTTAAAGCAACTATCAACTCGGACTTCTGCCCAAACACACTCCGAAAGGGCAACGTGTTAAAAAGACAACTTGCTCCTTTGAACAGTCACAGTCTCCTGTCTGTAAAGCCATTTCTCATGACTGCTGATTCTTTTCGCTGTTGCCCTTTGTTCATCCCCCCCCAGCAGCACAGTAAGGCCTGCAGATTGTTTTGTAAAATAGGGCAATGTTACAGGTGACTCAGCAGGTGAAACCTGTTTTCTCTAAATTCCCATCAAACAGTTGCAACACCATGCTTTCAAAGGCTCATTTACACTCATTTACAGAAACTGGCTAAAGATAGTTCAAGATGCAAAACTGACAAACTTAGGAGAGTTGCTACAGCACTTTTCAACAGGTGTCCGATAACTCTGCTCTAGCTCCGTTGTGCGCAGGTGAAATGCAGCTGGTTGCCATCCTCATGGAACTGCAGCATGAACGCATAACAAGGCAGTGGTTTTTACAATAGTGGATGCTTCCACCCTCCCACTTCATCCCTAAAACAGGATCATGTTCATCTGTCTGCTGCTTTGAAAAAAAAAAATGGACTTTATGGCAACACCATTCCCTCTACCATGAAAGGATGCAGAATGCTTTTGTGTATGGACGTATATGGTACTAAGCATCTACAAAATTCCTTTCCCAAAACAGCTGCATTTCAGGGGTACATTAAGTGATTCCTATTGGCCATCTGTGTCCTCAGTGTCATTTTGCCCACATAAAGGAAGCAAGATAAGGCTTCTGCTGAAGAGAGCGCCTTTGGGGAGAAAGAAAGCAAAAAGACATCTTGTACCAACACAACTCAATTTTTCTCACTGATTTGAACCATTTGACAGCAAAACAGTATCCCTCCTGGAAAAGGTGACATTCTACAGCTGTTTCTGGCTTCTCTCTCCCAAACAAGGAAGGATCCTTATCTTACACTTCCATGTGCATCCCTTGTACACGAAGTTCGAAGTAATCCTACAGAAAATTGCTGTGGGGTCATGAGCCAGAGAGAATAACAAACACTTAAAAAAAAATCTTAATAGTTCTTCTGGCAGCAAACTTTAGAGTACAGAAGACATCCAGAACATCTGCAAGTGAAAAGATTTCTTCAGTGTGAAAAGCCAGGAGCAAACTGACAAGAATTCAGGTTTATTTTGCAAAAGAAAGTTGCTGTGAAAGTGCTTTTGTTTGTGAAATGTAATTTTAAGTGCGTATAGTAAAAGATTGGGTTTTCTTTGTTTTTGTGCCTTCTCACTGATTCAAAACAGCGACTGTATTTTGTTTGGCTGCCAGCCAACCTCATCTGTTAGCACGGCTATTAACTGATCTACGCACTCTTTTGGATCAATCAGTTAACATGGTGGCAGATTGCAGGGAACTAGCATGCTTACATTGCACCTTACATTCATGGAATGTAAATCAAGTCAAGACTGACAAATCTTAGCTGGTGATTAATCTGAGTTTCATCGTTACTAAAGGCAGGAGAGCGTGTGTAGGTTTTATTTGTCTTGAATAGGACACACATCCATGAAAAACATCAGAGGAGAGTTAGAAAGAAAAATCTGACTTTAAAAAATGCTTGAAATACTACAATCTGGCTATCTTTAATCTTCAGTTCATTTATCTTAAATGCAATCTGTGCCTTAGGAAAAGAAACAAGTAAATACAGCAACCAAATGATTGATATTTATATCCTGACCCACACCGCAGACCAAAGACTTTTGCTGTAATGTTACATTCTTGTCTTTTTTATTTTTATTTTTATTTTTTTTTTTAACTTACAAAACCAGATTTTACCTTCGCATGGTAATTACTTAGAGGCAGTTAGGTAAGATGGAGACAACGACCAGGTGTCCAGAGTTTTAGCTTCTCACATTTTTCAGTTCTAAGAGCACTGACATACTTAATTATGTTTATAGTAAGTATTTAACTCTTCCTGCTAAACAGATCACTCTTACCACGCTAGAAAGAACAACGCTAGTCAGGACATTAAGGAAGTTAAGAAAGGAAGTTAAGAAGCTTTGAAAGGCTATCTGAACAACCTGAAAAACGTGAGTAAATATTACCTTCTCTTTTTTTTTCAGATCGCACTGGGAAGAGAGTCAGAATATTGAAATAGAAATAGCGTCTAATCTTGGATCAACAGGAGCAAACCATGAGCAGTAACATATTGGGAAGGATACTGGCTGCATAGCTCGTCAAATTTTCACGTACAGAACTGACCTCCATCTTAGTGAATCTTCTTTGCCCTGCATCCTCCTTCACAAGAATTCAATCAGTAAATCTGGATTAATCTTCTATTTTAGGTCTAACTTATCAAAGAACCATTTTTTATGCACTAAAAAAATTATCAAAGAAAATTCCTGCTTTCCCTTAATATTGCCAAAGAAAGTTCACTGAATTTTTCAAGGTTGTATTTCTCAATTAAGAAATATTAACATCTTACAAATAGCACTGATGCATCTCATGTCTTGATAACATGAAGATTTTCAACAAAACAATGCTTCAAGTGTTTGTGAAATCCTAAAGTAAAACACCTATTACTGCAAAGCATTTTTATGGGGATCAAATTCAGGATATTTAATGCTGTTTTGTTTTTTTTGTTTTTTTTTTTTTGCTTGTGTGCATATTTGCAAGAAGACAGAAAGCTTCATGGAAAAGTATGTGTGCTCAGTTCTAACAGGAAGAAATTAAAAATAGCTTTTCTAAATCCCATGAAGTACTTTAAACTGCCTGTGGTAGTTACCCCGCTTAATTAGCTGACTGCTTTGGCAGGTAATGGGACAGCGACATTGTAACAATGTAGTTACATTAGCAATTTAGTAAATCGTACTGAGGGTATGATTGCAATTCTTCAAAACTCAAATGCCTTTGTAAACCTGAACTGGATCCTAAGCCATTCAGCTGTCTTAGAGACCTGCAGACAAGCTCTCACGATTCTTTTGTACAGCACATTTGCTGCAGGTACAATCTCTAGTAGCTGATTTGCTGCTGCTAAACACCACCAAGAAAACTTGCAGTTATCAAAGCCACTTGTCCCAAACCTTGAAATATACCCTAAAGGGATCTCTTACACATCAGAATACCCTACAGTCATTGGTATCTCTCTTATATTATGTTGTTAATAAACTTATAAAACTCACATTTGAAATGGACTTCACATAATGCTCCCCACCACGCCAATGAGGAGGCTGTTCCGTACTTTTAACATCCCAGAAATACATGTGCCTCTGTGAAGAGAACTTTAAAGGCCACCAGCTTCTAGCTAACCAGATCTGAAAAGGCTAAAGCACAGGGTGACAGAAAAGTCATGCTCTGATTTTGTAGCAGGAAACAGTCCTAAACCTGCTGATAGGATAAATGCTGGTAGCAAGTACTATCTGTAGGACTGGTGCTGCAGAACATAGTGAGTTCTAACTTCACCATCAAGGATGATCAAAAGGAAATATTACCACAATTCAATAAGACGTATATAAGTGAACAAAAAATTCAAAGTTTTAGCTGACTTAAGATTTCATTTCTTACCCCATACAGTATGGGGCAGCTAGGATCTCTCATTCAAATACTATGTATTGTCTAAATACAGTCATAGAATCAACCAAGGTTGGAAAAAACCTCCAAGATCATCCAGTCAAACCATCTACCTACCACCAATATTTCCCCAGTATTTTAGATGCTAATACAACATCTAAACATTTTTTTTAAACACCTCCAGGGACAGTGACTCAGCCATATGTAGTCATCATGATAAGTTCCAAGTTTCAGTACGCATGGAAGAACCCACTTCCAATAAAACTATACCAGACTTCATAGGATTCAGTCAGCAACCACTGCCTCTACAGCAGGAAGTGAAAACACTAGCACTTGGAAGGAGTTTTGAAAAAAGATTTTATGCATTCCTGGACACTGTTTCCTGAATTCAGTGGATGGTCTTCTAAAACAGAATCTCTCAAAACAGTATAGGCTAGAGATGACAATGTTCCACCAAGGAGTAGCGAAGCCTGCTTGTGAGAGATAGGGAAGAAGTCTGGAACATCTTTAGCATGCTTGGATAATGTAAGGCATTAAAGGCTACCCATAGATCCAAGAATTGAAATTAATTCAGTGTACAAATCTGTAGCTGCCAATGGTTCATTTCACACTGAAAAATCTCATCTGCATTTTCATTCATGGACACGGTACTGATCATTCATTAATCCCCCTGCTCTTCTGCATCCTTATATAACATCAAGAGAGGTTATACTCTTTAGGTTTAATGTAGTCAATATGAATTACGAAATTGTACATCTTATTTTTTGTGGTGCTTACTAGCTCAAGGAAGCATTTACAAATACCTATTTTGTTTTATACTAAGATGTAAGATACAAGGCAGAGATAGCTAACCTATTTTGATTTCATCATTGTTACAGTTGGTGTTACAGCTAGAAAGATTATCATGGTGAAAATGAGAAAAAGAAACAAACAAAGAAGGAATGCTCACCTGTATCCAAAGATCTAGGTTCACAGGAAAGACTCCACAGAGGAAGGATCTCCAGAAAGAGATCCTTCCCTAGTGGCAGTCAGCCCTTAAATAGAGTCTAGGACCTGTGACCCCTTCCAGTCACACAGCTGAATTGCCTTCACCTGTGCTCCCATGGCTGACTCAGTCCTTTCCTCAGGTGATCAATCAGTGGTTCAGGCTGTGACTCAACAGTTCCCATACAATCTTCCACCTTCAAAACCTCCTGTGGAAAAACTCTTTATATTTTAATTCTGTTGTCTTTCCTACAGTGCACTGAGAAGTTTGCAAGAAACTCTCCATGATAAATTTTAGAAAAGCATTGGGAAGATGTAAACATCTATTGTTACTTTGCTGTACTGCTTGCACTATGACAAACAGAATCCAATGTGGTGAATAATACTTGTAACACTATTGTTGTTCAAGTCTGAAACGCAAACCCAGATCGTGGTAAAAAAATGTTTTGATTTAGCTTCAGTAGTTAGTTTGTCTTTAATACAATTAAAAATGTGGGCTAAGTATATTTATAATGAAGTTTTGATTAAAAGTTTGCCATCCGGTTTAAATAAATGTGTATGTTACTAGTGTCTCTGAATTATAAACTACTTGATTATGGTTCAGGTGACGTCTAAACACACTGTAGCTGAATTGACTAATTGATTTTAATCACCCCAAAAAACAACTTTACACTAAGGTAGGAATATTTACAGTCATTTAAAATACTGCAGGATAATGTATGGATTGAATCTGTAAACGAAACTGCTGTTTACTAGCCTTCTCTACCTTTTACACAGTCATGGATATCCTGTGGATGTGTTATAAATTACAATACCTTAAGATCACCCCATAATAACTGACATGGAAAAGAAAATAAGAATCCATTGAAATCCATCTTAGTGCAGTGTACAGTATACACTTGTAAATAAACTCAATTTCAAGCTCAGCCTGTATTTCCAGCCTCAAAACTGACAAAAATAATTACTCCCTGCCAAAGAAAAATAATCAAACAGACCTGCAGTTTTAAACATGCTGTTCTGGAGCCTTGAGGGAAGAGGAGGGTTCTTCAAAAATTTGCAAGGAATAATAAACAAACAAATGAGCATCTGGGCAGAAGATGTAAAAGCAAGCAAGATACCATATCACCCCTGGAACGTGTCACAACACCAGCAAATCAGAAATGCTGAGACAATGACAGACATAGCGGTCAGTTCACAGTTATAAGCTGATGATCTTAAACCAGTCTTATAATGGAGATAGTCTTGGATAAGGAACAGGCTCTTTGAAGAGAGATGTCAGAGTTCAGCTTATCAGAATATACAGATCGTTATCTATATAGATAGATCCTTATAATCTGCACTCATTCACTGAGTTGGTCATTTCTTCAGGACACACACAGTGAAGTAGTGTCATATAAAAAACAGAAGAATCTATGCCATTTGACGAGCTAGTCACGTTATTGGGAAATACAGAAGCAATAACAGATAAAAATAAATCAAAATAATTTTATTTTTTCAAAACAAAAACAAAAACAAAAACCAATTCCTAATATCAAGTCCCAACTGATCATGCTGTTAACCTAGAACTTCTTCTGCGTTCAGCCCATTTCCCAAGGAAAGCAAAGAAAATGCTGGTCTAATGCCACAGTATTTAATTTCAGCAAGTTGGTCCAGATGCATTGTTTCAGTTGAGTATTTTAGCTCAAAGAGAAAGCACTTTTCTAACAGCAGTATCAAATTCAGTAATTTAAAATTAAGGCAGTATCATTTTCGTAAATCGCCTAAAACAACAAACTAGTTATTCCTCAGTTTCACAGACTAGCTAACTGCTATTACACAATACAAAAGTGACAACAAAGGAGAAAGACTTGCTCTTCTAGCCAATACTTACATGTACTGGTGAAGCAGGATCAGGCTGAACACTCTGAAACCAAAACAGAAAGAAGTTTACATATAGGAACTTGTCTTCGCAGAAGTTAGAAGACAATTCAGCACTTGGATACGAACTCGTTTCCTACCTTTAGGAGAGAATACTGGCAACTGGCCATAACGAGACAGAACAACAGAACCCAAATGTCTTTGCAAAAGCCTTGGTTCAGAGTCAGGAATCCAAGAAGTGAAACGAAAACTACTAGGAGAATAGAAAGTACGTTCTCCTTTATATCCTCTGTCCTGTGTGAATAATAATAAAAAAAAATATTTATATACTCATTACAGCAATGCAGATTCATTTGCAGCCGGTATAAACAATCAGTGCTGGAGCTATCAGAATTTAAAGGACCTGAGATTTTAGTCCTGAAACTACATATCCATGTTTAACAGTACCTCACTCCTCTGCCAAAAACATTAGACATTGTGACAGCCAAAACCTACAAATAAAAGGCATAGTCTATACTGGGCTTCAGTGCCTATCTGCACCCTTCAATCTCTCTTCCCAAACAGGATTCCACAGTAGAGGCGATTTGTATGTATGCAAGTTTATCGCTATAAAAGAAAATATTTAAATAAGGAAATAAAACATTCATTTAATGAACATCTGACAATAAAGAATTAGATGAACGACCGCATTCACCATCCTATGTTTTATTTGTTTTATCTGTTCCATTAGAACACAGAAGCTGAGGGAGAAAAATGTTAATACTCAGGATATAAAAAAGATAATCAGTAAACATTTTCTGTGCAATTAAGAAAAAAAAGCACTTGCTCTGAACCTAAGATTCCCGACTATTAGTCTGATTTCTTTAAAGTGTAAAAGTTGTCCTCTGAAATTTCTATTGTGGAGCCTGTATTAGCATATAATGTGAGTATAACACATACCCAAAAGGAATGATCAAGTAGCAATAGGGGGGTGAGGACTATGAGGAATGCAAGCTAACATGTCTAACATGCTAAAGTAGTCAGTCAGATTACCACATCAGGTCTAACTGCAAAGGGTACTGCCAGAAGAGCTGATGCTGAATGAAACTGAGGGACTGCAAGAAGAAGAGATGCCAAAACAAGAATTTTTCTCTAAACAAATAAAACCATACTAGAACAGAGAGAGCAGCTGAAAGATCCCCTTCTGAATATCATCTATAATTTTTAAATTTTTTTTGTAAAGACTGCAGTACTTGACTTACAAGAGCCTGGCACTTCTGTATTTTGACCAACATATTGATTTTTTTTCCTCAGAAAGTTTAAAACCATTGGATCTGACAGCTAAGCATCAAATCATCAAATTTAAGGACTGTTCAGCAAGCCTGGTGCTCATACGAACCCAAGTCACTCTTGAAAACAAAGGGTAGTGAGAACCGCCAAAATAAACCCTACAGGAAAATACTTTCTTCTATTTAGAACAAACAAGTATCTGTCTACTCAACTTGAATATGACACTAACACAACGCTTGCTTCTTTCTTCTCAAGTGGCCTGTTCTGTTCAGTGGATACACAGGGATGCACACTGCACACTAGGTAAAGTTGGATGCAGAAAACTTACCGGTCCAGCAATGCCAACAAGGTCAGCCGATCGTACCAGACTTTAATCCATTTACCAGGGAATATAATAAATCGGTAGAACTGCCTGTTCAATTTCCGTTGTGCTGAAGAACATGAAGAATCTTCAGGTTCCTGACTGGGTTGCTTTAAAAAACAAACAAACCAGAAATACACAAAATACTCTTCTGCACTGGCATATGGCTGCCAGAAATACGGGTATTTAAAAGGCTAAATTTACAGTAAGTTTCAGAATTGTTTTTCCCAAACAGGAATAACCAGAACGTATTTATCTTCACTTCAAACTACGTATTGCACTGGAAATAATGCCTCCTATTTATTTCATGAAAACTAGAACAATACCTAACATATTAGCATTTCTATTATCACTTTAAAAAGTTGCTGAACTACATTCTTCAAGCAAAAATTTACTTCAAAAGATTACACTTGCTAATCCTGGCACAGTTTCATTCCTCTTGGGTTCTCTGTCCTACCAGAAAGTAACATGAAATTCAATCAACTGCAATAATTAGCTCCATTTTCCTAACAAAAATTGCTCGCTGTAACAACCTAAAAAAAGAAAAAAGAATACTGGTAAAAGAGTCCATTAAAAAGATCTGAAGATCTGATTATTCACTCCTGAGAACATTTTAACATCTATTTAACTGAGTGTCTAAGTGAGCATTTTGGCTCCAGAGGAACTGTAATATTTGGATAAAGTTGATTACACAAGGCTTGCAGTACTTGGGCTGTAGTCAGATTTTTGAGCTCTATTTGGGAAACTCTGAGCAGTCCTAAGCTACTTACTAAGCGTAACAGTGCTTCATAAAAAAAAAGGGGGGGGGTTTATAAACCTTCACTTTGTAAATTTATATTGTGCCAGAGACAGCCTGAAAATCTAAGTTCACTGAAGTCTATGACAAAACTCCTGACTTACTAAGGCTTAGGATTTCATGTTCAATAATAAATCAGAGAACAGGAAGTTCTGAAGTTACTGCCTGCCCTTGTTATGAACTTGCTGTATGAGCCTGAGCAACATGCCTTACTTCTTTCTTAATGATGCAGTTTTCCTAGAAGTAAGAGTGATAATTGTTCTCTAATTTATGAGCAATTTACAAGAGTAAAAATATCTGGAAAACATTTGAGCTTTTAGATAGAAGTCTATGTCCAAATTCGAAACACATATTTGTAACAAACATGGACAACTAACAGATTTTTAACATAAAACAATTTCTCTATACGATTTGCTTTCAGCTTAAAGTTTCTGTTCAAAATCCAAGAAGATAATTAACTGACATTTTAAGGTTAAACATAAATATCAAGGTAGAACTTGCCATGGAGGAAAAGATAAGGTTAACGTTATTATAAAGGAAACTGTCAAACAAGATTACACCCTCAAGCCATTGGTCCAAGACCCCAAATACGGTAAAGTTCAAATATGATCACATGTTACCATCTTAAATGAACTCTGAGGGCTTTTTTCTTTTATCAGCTGCATTGAGAGATGTGGCTTTGACATTCCACAACAGACATCCAGAAGCCTGGTTGCCTGATTCAGAAAAACCAGACATAAGGTTTTAGGATACTAACGAATACAAAGAAAATGTAATATTATTAAAATGTGGGGGTGCATCTAAAATCATAACAGCTACGTGCTCTTGCTTTCCAATGAAATTAGACAGAAGATCAGCTTTTAAGGTAATGGAGTCCAGCACAGACCACAGAACTGTATTTTGCAGAGCAGTTTCTCACTTGTGCACTCCTTTTCTGCAAAGAGCCCCTTTACACCTATCTTCTCCTAAACTCTCCTCAGTATCAGTAGAAAGCATCAGAATTGCATCTATCAGCATAAAATAAATCTAAATAAGTGAGCAGTACAGGGCAAAAAAAAAAGCACAAGAAATCAACAAAATTGTCTTAGCAACAAGACTTCAGCATTTGTTTGTATAGCAGTTTATGAAAATGCTAGAAACTGAGATATTACAATGTACCCGTGGGGTTTCTGAGAGGGTCCTTCGTGCCACCATTAGCAGGAGCTGCTGCTGAAGAGCACTTGCTGCCTGATCCCCAGAAGATGGTTCTTGGCTCTCTGAAGTGGTGGTACTAGAAGAGCTGAACTGTATCTCACTGCGTACAAAGGGGGGAAAGGAATGAGACTGTGTTAAAAAGCAGCATTTTCATAGTACTTCTGAAACATTACAGGAGGAAAACAGGCTGACTCACAGGACAAGGAGCCTTCCAACTTCGTACTTGAAACCTAGTCCAGGCCCACAAAGCAGTTAGCGTGCAAATGTAGATACAATCCTCTGTAGAAAAATGGACACTTCCATATCATGATTTTTCTCATCCCCAGATGAACACCTACATGAATTCCATTTCTGAAGTGCATTTTGCTGTCCACTGGCAATTCAGAAAGTCTTATCATACATTGAGATTTGAGTGTCAGAACAATAAGCATTTAGAGTCACCTGATGTGACTCCTAGTCCAAGAGTTGTTTTCAGAAATATCAGTGTGGCACGTTTCCAGACCAGTAATGTTGAATTAAACTTCTGTAAGAAAAACATCATCTCCTTTTTTCCTAGTTGTCTCTACACATCTCCACTTCTCACAAGCACACTGTTGTAAGTATCAACAATAGATTATCTATGACATTTTCCCTCTTGTTTACCTTCTCCTATAATTCAGGTCAAAAGCTGCATATCCACAGTGCAGAACTACGTGGTAGCTACTCTAGAGATACTTTAAAATGAGCTTTAAACCAAGTTCATTTAGCTACCTACCAAACTCGTCTAGCCTCAGCTGCACAGAATTTGATAAGTATTAATTTACCCTGAGTATTCAGGCTATAAGAAATTTCTTTCTGCCCTCACAAGATAGCAATACATTAATCAATCATTCACAAAAGGCTAATTCAAATAACCCCGGTATTGAGCCTAACTCAATCTAGGAGGACCATGAACAAGATGATTTCGCACCATGCCACATGTTTACTGCTTTATGCTTAAATACTTTATCCTCTGCAGTTACAGCAGCAATACCTTCTGTGTTAGCTACTATCACCTCATCCAAGGCAGTCAATATCAACTGTTCCTGTCTTCCACAAAAGAAAGACAAGCAGGAAGAAACTTAAGTCATTTGCTTATGTTCACCCAAGTCTGTGCCAGAACAAAAAGTAAATCCATCTTGCACACCCTATATGATTGTTCCCAAGCCACCTCAGGAGCTTTACAGTCCTAACTGTCCCATACAAAAGAGGCTGTTAAATTAAATTGCAATGGCTACTGCTACAATAGGATGAGTTTCAATGTCTGGATCACTAAGAAGCAGGGCTGAAGTATCAGACCAATAGCTTGAAACATATACTGTATATTTCTCACCACTAGGACTTGCTGTCTCTACCTGGACCAACAGGAATACCAGCAGCACCAGGGTATAGAAGCCATCCTGCCTTTGGCCTCCAGACATGTTGGTTTAGTTTTCTCAACACCTTGACTCATGTTAGGTTTGGGTACCAGTCACCATCTACCACTTCAGCAGAGCTATCAGATGAGCACAAATGAAAGTGCCCCATGGTCCTGACCCCAGTGTCTTCCTCTGCACTCCCCACTCCTACTGCTACAAGCAGAAGATAGATCTGTTCCACATAATGAGGACAGCCGTCACATGCTCTTTGGACAGTACTAGGAAATGAGGACTAGGCTAAACACAATCAGCTGATGGCCCAGCCATGAGGCAGTTCTCCATAAGAACACATCTTCTTTGTGGGTCTCATATAGCACCCACAAGCAGTCAACAGCAAAACCATACAGAAGTGATGGGAAACTATCCACAGTCCTGGGTCTCAAACGACTGATTCGAGTAGGCAGAAAGAGAAGCATAAAGGCATGCCTCCCAGGAAGGAAGTTCCTCAAAACAGCTAGCCATAGATACAGACTACAGAGGATATCCGGACTTCTCCATATTCTGAAGCACCCTACTCAAGGGTGACCTTTGAAAGAAGGCTTCTTTTTGCTAGGATGAACCATCCCGTTCCTTGTTGCTGTGAGCATGACCCTGACATTGCCTTTTTATAGCAGGAAAAAGCAAAACGTTGCTCAGGGTATGCAGGAGCTCTGCATTTGGAATTCCTGCTCAAAATGTGACCCAAAACATAGTAAGGAAATAGAACAGTGTTTATTCATTTCTTCTTGAAAGAAGAGTTAATCTTCAATAAATTTCTGTGCCCTTAGCTGTCTTTCTACAAAAGCCAAATAGAGTTGAGAGTATTTCTAAATTGGACCGTGTCTTTTATCTGTTTCCCAAGAATGGAACTGGCAGAATGATGGATAGATAGGCCAAGATACTCCCCTGGCACACTCCTCTATTAGTTCTAGGAAATCAAAATCATTTTAAGAATAAGAGATCTTCCAAGAATAAATTTAGAGAACAAATTCTCTCCCATCAGACTTGAAGAAAACTGGAAAGCCCAGAAAGTCCAAAGTCTGCTTTCTGTTTGCTTTCAGCAGCAGAATTTACAGCTCCATCTACTAGCAATTGTCAGAAAAGGTTGCAAACAGCTGGGACACTAACTGTGGGGAAAATGCTGGAAACTTTATGGACCTGGCAAGGCAATTAGGACACAGGAAATAGAAAGGCAGAGCTAGCAAAGCAACAGTTCCAAAAACAGAATTGTCACCTGGCCTTTGCCTGATTCCCATGCCTTTTATTTAAACAACCTTATATCTCTGCATCTGCTATTATTTTTCCCTCATCTTCTGTTCCCCTCAGCTCTTATTTGCTGTTTTTCCTCCTTGCTCCTATTTCCCATACAACCTCCTTCTCACATTCACCTGCTACCTCCCTGATGCTGAATGTCATAATGACATTATCACACTGAAAGTAAATATTAGTAAGAAATGTGCCGGCAGTGTTTGTGTTTTTGTAAGCTTACAAACAAGATTCCATAAATTTATTACCATACATAAATAGGAGCAAACACTCTCTAATAATAAAATCATCACAACAGAGCTGATCACACTATAACATGGAATCTTACTAAATAGAAAATCTGTTCATTTGTGGAATGAAATTAATGCTATCCAGATTTACTACAGTAAACCACACTGTAATGTAAGCGAAGGTATAATTGAACTACATTTTGAATAATAAACTAATAACTAAAAATACATTTGGTAAACATACAACCTACGCAGAATGAATGCAGAAGATTCACAGCACCCTCTACTGATAAGCGGTCACAAAGCCAAGATTTTTTTCCTGGTTCATAATTCTTTTTTTTTTTTTTTTTTTGAAAACACCATAGGCTAGTTGAGCTATCGTACAACACTGAAAGTATTTTAGTACAACTACACAAAACTAGAAAAACCCCCCTTCTCCCTCTCTGGTTACTGTTTGATGGGACGTATGTATATACACCTTATACCACTGACAGTTTTGCTCAAGCAATTGAAATATAACCCAGCCTAAGTCGAATCCTTTGTTAAGGATTAGCTGGCCTGAATCTGAATACCTTTTAAGGTAAGCTCATTATAAAGGCATGCCGCAAAATTATAACAGATTCCCAGGTCAATAAAGTTGTTTCGCAGGGCTTGGCTAAATTTTACTTCAACCTGTATTTAAGAGAAAGTTAAATTATGGTAGGCAACCTTGTAAGCAAGGTCACAACAGTCACAATACAGAAAACCTTCCCTCTTGAACTCAAAACAAGAAAGCTCCCATCACATTCTTAGGCAGCTATCTGGGTTAGGAAGTGCAACAATATGCAACATAAATATCCACAGCTGTAATAATGTAGCTGAAACCTATTTGTACTACTCACTTGAACCCCATTCTTAATGCAAACAGCTCTGGCTGTGAGTGAAGCCCAGAGGTTGCGCATCTAACAATTACCTCCAAGGCATTAGTCTGAGGTGCATTCAAAATACTTCACTGAACTGATACACAAGCAGTCTGGTTGTACAAGACCCATCTAGCACTAACAACATAATGGGAACTCCAAAAGCCCTGTGTCCTTTCAAAATGGTCAATTTGTGGTAAGAAACACTGCTGCCTGAAGTGACACAAGTACAGGATCAATAGCAGTCCACAGCTCCCTGATAGCACCTCCATTACTCAATCACATTTCTGAGGTCTTCCTACCACCATTACACCTCAGCAGTTTTACTTCTCACCTAAAACACCTCCCCTGCTGTTTCATGCCACTGTCATAATTAAATCTAACCACGCAGACCTCTTGCTATATGTTCAATCACCACTCACTTGTCTCCACTGCAGAACTGTCAGCACAAACCTGACCAGATCACCATGTAACCAGGCACTGAGACAAACCCACTGGCTGTGGAAACAGCCTTTTTAAGCAGATGATGACTTACAGCTACCAGCTGTACGATTAAATAGAATGACTTGAAAACCAGAAAGCAACCCAAATTATATAAGAAAATTGAAATATGCAAAAGTGAGAGCAGCATTAAGGCTGAATGATTATGTGACAAACCCAATCAGAGCAAACATGGTAAAACTGAAGAGGCAATCTGCACTTATTTTGGTAAGAAATCAACAGTCTCAAAGAGAATAAAGTTCATCCTGAATGCATAATTTAACTTCCCTTAATGGCTACTGCTGAGGGGAGTGCAAACTAAAGATGATACTTCTCCTAAATCTGTTCACAATTTGCTACTTATACAACAGGATTTAGGGAGCTTTATTGGCATCTGTTTAACTAACAAAGAATAATACCACCCCTAACATTAATAAGGTAGTGGACTCAAACTTATAGAAGGAAAGAGCTGGATGCAGTGACTTACTGACATGACAGAAAATGATAAGACCCCTGTTTTGGAACGGACTACAAAATGAGCAGCAAAACATATTATGTTCATTAAGTGAGATACTACAGAGAGAAGCCTTGCAGTGCACATTATCAGAGGCACTGCAGGCACTATGAATACTACAAGTCACGTGTGCTTCTTTACATAGGTGTTGTAGGAACGGGATCCCTTTGGTTCACCCTTGCTTCTCTGTATTCATATATACACATATTTAATCTTAATAACAAGCAGGTAACACTAATAATTTGTAAGTCTATTGCATTCCAGAGTAAAGAGAAATGTACTTACAACATTAAAAAACAAGAAGCACAGACCAATTAACAATCTGGGGGATGCCTTTTGAGAAAATGCAGTTTTACTGAAATTAATGCCTTGAAAGCACCTACTGCTCCATCATCTCCAGTCTTCTAAATCGTTTTCCTGAGCTCTCCACCTGAACCGCGAGGGAGGGAGGGGAAGTAACCCTCAAAACCACAGTGCTTCTGCAGCTCCATTACTGAGCAGGGTGCTGCTGCCATCGTGTGGCTCTCCTCACCCTGTTTTAAAATAGCAAAAGGCGTGAAAAAAACAAATGTAGGAAAGGACTTTTAAGTGGCCATGATAACACAAGTGTTCCCTCCTATACCTAGCAACCCAGCAGAATGCTACTGAGTTGGTAAAGAGTATTTTATTTTTCTAAGGAAAATAAGTGGTTATATCAGAATTCAAACATGACCACTTTCAGCCTGCACATGCTGATGTATATGTTCACGAAGCGTTATGCTTAAGCTACTGGCTCATCTAAAAATCACCAAATCTGAGAAGAAGCTAAAAAAATATTTGCTTAATCCATATAAAAAGTGCTCAGTTGCAGAATAACACAGCCTGCTGAGCAGCCTTCAGAATTCTTCCTCAAAACGAAGTCAGCAGCTATTGCTAGAGCAAAAGGGGGTCACCTTGCTGAGAACTACAGAAAATGATGTTTCAGAAGCACAGTATTTTCTCATTCTAAAATGGCACTTTGAAATACTAAAACTAAAAAAAATAATAAAAAAAATACTTATAAGTTTACTTTCTCCTATGAGATTTATTTCTCACAAGTTTAGGGAATTTTCCAGTGGTGAAAATACTGAAGTATTAATGGATCTACACAGGAGACATATAGTACTGCTAAGGCATTCACCTAGATGCCTTCATATAGTACAATGCACCCCAACAGCTTATTCATGGATGTGAATGTAAATCAACAAAGTTAACTCATTGATTTGAAGCTCTCCTCTTTTGCCCAGGGCCAGAAACGCCAGCCAGCAGTCCATGGCACTTAATAGCTCTACTGGCAGGTAACTTCAATCATGGGGTTTTTTTAGTACATGTGGAACACTGTGTTGTCGCAATTAGCTCTTTTTAACCTATCAGCCTGTCTGATGTTGAAAAAGCCCTTTTTCTCAAAACAAAGAAGAAAAGAAAACACTACAAAAGAGGCAGTTGCTTTTTTCTTAATGGAGTTCTCTACCTATACTGAAAAAGCATTTTAAAAATCAAATGATAACAAAGCTTCTGAGAAGGTTGGGTTTAGAGTCAGTGCTTCATCTAAATAGTGAAGCATTTAGAGGACGGATCACTCACACAGAACACACAAAGTGCAATACATATACTGGAGTAGACGAACCACATAACAATAAAACATATAAACACAATTATATATATGAATGAAATTATGTGATTTTGTTATAGTAATTGCATTTGCAATAACAAAACTGATACATTATGAAGAAAGTGGGAGAAGATGAACTTAATCTTTTAATTATTTTTTAGAAAGGTATATAGCAAGGTAGTTTTAGATAGATGCAAGAGATTTTCAAATGAAAGCTCAGCTGTCAAGGCAGGAAGGAGAAACTGCACCTAATATAAAAATGCTTTTTTTTTCTCAGAAGTGGCTAAGTCTGATCATTTTGCTCCAGTTCTTTAATGCTCTCAGTTGCACACCATAAATCCATTTCTGTGGCCTTACACATTTATTTTAAACTCTAGTTTATGTTACACATATACAGCACATCAGCCTCCTAAAGCTGACTGTTGCCAGACATCAAGTGATTAATTGCAACAAGAGGTCCACCATGGGAAGCTATCAATGTACGTGAATGAATCAAATACTTCAGCATCACAAAGCAGAATTGCTGTCAGCAAACATCTGGATTGCTCTACATAGACACCAGTTCTATTAACTTCAAAATCAGTGCTGGTGTATGATGACATCATCTTGCACAAGCTTGAGAGGTTCAGTATCGTTTTCTTCTCCGGAGTTTAACACAAGAAAGAAGAAAACGGGCTCAAATGGTATCCTCAGAAATTGCATTATTTTGAAATAAAATTTAAAAGTGTTTCTGGAAAGAAATAAAAATGTCCAAATGCTTCTACAGCTGGTGAGGAGACAACTCCAGCTGACTTTTTGAAAGCTAATACTTCACTTGAGAAAGAAAACTTGCCTTTTCTCAAAGAAGTAGCTCTTTATTCTACTTTAGAAAAAAAAATACCAAAAGAACATTTTCCCTTGGAGCTACTCTGTTTTTCAACATAGCAAGCACTGCCAGGTTGGTGTGGACGTATGGACATCAGGATTTTGTGTGGACCGTGCTCTGTATTTTTCGAAGTATAGCTAGCCACAGCACATCTGTTTCTGCACACACATCCACAAAAATCTTGGTGCTTAATAGAAACAAATGTAAAGACACACAGCAAAATGCTCAAACACCAACAGATACTAGTCAGTAACCACCATTATCCTACATCGGTACATTCTTCAGTGATATGTAATAATCTCTTCTCATATTGCTGTACACATCTTTGTTCATTGCATGGGAGTGGAACTAGATGACCTTTAAAGGTCTCTTCCAACTCAAAGGATTCTATGACTCCACCACATGAGTTTTACAGTGTCATCATGCTATCATGCCTACAATCTGCTTCAGGCAGTACCACCGAAGCTTTGTGTAATTCCTTTGTAGATATTCCCAATCAGAAATTTATTTCAAATGACAAAGCAGAAAGAATGGATAATCTGAATGAATAAGCATTAGACCATTTCAAGGGATTTATATGTGAGTACAACTATTCAACAACATTATACTTAATAACATCATATCATGATACTTGATGCCGTGCCCCAGCTTTCTCCAACCACAAAGAACAGAATTTTACCCACCATAAAAAAATGGGATCATATTTTTGGTAGGAGCAAAACTAACTAGAAATTATTAGTAATATTTAACAATATATACAATACACATTATTTTTATTTATTATATATATTATTATTTTTATATTATATATAAATAATAATATATACTAATTATTATATATTATTTTATATTATATATATAAATAATAATATATACTATACTATATATACTATACTATATACTATTAAATAGTAAAATGTATCATATTAGTGTCTTCACATCTAAATTAAGCTTACTTCTTACTGTCTTTGCAACTTAAGTTAAGGAAGCAGATAGTGACAGGGTCCTGAGTTCCACCACTGAATTATAAAATGAACACCTCACATATTAATCATCAAAAAGAGTACTCAAATATTCAAATTCTGTAGGCTACAGCTTCAGGCAGTATATTCTTTTAGCACTTGGTACTTGGGAGAAAAAACAGCACGAAATTACATGAGTTGAACAGTTTTTCATAGCTGTGAAACTAGAAAGGATAACATGCCTATTGATCAACCTCTGGCATCCAAGTAATTCAGAAAGATAGAATTCTAAGAGCACAGTATTTCAAACATACATCGAGGAAAGCTACATTACTGAGAGATAATGAATATGGACATTTTTCTTAATACAGATGTGTACACAAACACACTAGAGGTTGTCTGACCTTCTGAAAAAGACCTCCAGTACACAAGAACATACAGAAAAGCAGTCAAACGTTTGAAAAACAGATTAGTCTGGTAAAACAAGTATGCATAGAGTACGCAATTGTAGTCTTACAGTATAACTCATGCATTGGCATTGATATATATCTTATGATACTACTGATTTCTGTAATGGGGACAGATAGCGCTACTGCTGCAGAAATTAACGCTATTACTATGATTACTGTAATTTTAAGGAGTTATATTTTCACTGATACTTATGAGCCACTTTACACGTAATTCCTAGATAACATGATAGCCGATATTTATCTTTCTGAATGCTTATGAAAACTGCTTCAGTTATTTAATTACAAGAGACATTCAAGGTAGTTAATGAAAATCCTTTGAAACATCTGCTCTCTGTCACACAGTAGCAGACAGAAAGGATGCAAAATGACACCTAATTGGTAAGACTAACTTCATCTTGCTTCCAATAGCCCCAAAAACAGGTATAAATCTCTAAAAATGGTTTAACTTGGATATATTTTCACTTCATGTTTTAAAGGATATTATTGCTAATCATTGCAAGTTTTACATTGTATCAGCAGTTCAAGAAAAGAAGAAAACTCTAACTGGTGATTGTAACAGTTTTATACAGGTAAGGTTTCAAACCTAGCAAAAATATAGTCAAAAGACAGACTAACCATGCAAAAAGGGAGTTCAGGCTTATACCACGCGCCAGTTTTATACAAATGTGAACTTCCTTGCTCTCCTTTGCCATCCCAGAATCCAACCACACACCTAAGCCACATGGTACAGAAATACGAAGGATTCACTGTAAGGAAACAAAGGTTGCTAAAGAACATAATGTAATGGGTCAGAAGAAGGTTTTTCAAGTTTCTAAGTCCAAAACAGATCCAAATGGCCTTTTTGTAAGTGATTTTTAATGTAATTCATGAACTTAGAATACAGTTTGCACTTTCTCTCATGTCAAAGTCTGTCACAAAGCACTTTATGCCTAGAGGAGAAGTTGGCAAGGTAATGGGAGCATCAAATTTAGAGGCAATTAGCTCTGCAAGGAATCCATTCCAGTGACCACTGGCAAGAGGTGCTTCTGGCAAGACAACAGTCAGAAGTGGGGTCAGGGTAATTACATGGACAGTAATTGGGCAATTGATTAGCTACCTGCCAATGTTTAAATAACTTACCAAATACAGCAACAAAAATCCCCTGCCAAAGTGAGGTTTAAGATGGGAAAAACATACCTGTTCTTTGTATGTATGTGCGTGTGTGTGTGTGTGTGTACGCGCACACAATCATTACAATGTAAAGACTACCTTAAAATGTAACTATTAAAATTCTTTAAAAGCTGGATTAGTGAGAGATTTTGGTGAGACACAAATAGGAAACTAATTTGAAATGATTCTAATTCTCAAGATATCATTTTAAAAATGATTAAGACGACTTTATCCATGTTTAAGAAGCTCTGAATGCTTCCAGGACAAGGACTGCTGGACTATAATATCTAGTGGAATACACATTAACCCTGAAAAGTTGGAGAATACTCTAAAGATCATAACACTACAGAGTAGAGCCAAAAAGAAGCGATGACAGTATTTGAAATCAGCCAATCCCTTCTAACAATATTGTTTCCAACGTCAAGGAGCCTCTACAGAAAGCAAGCTTTAGTCCTTCAAACTCAAACATCTGCTTTGTGTGGCACCTTTTAATCCATTTTTATTCTTTCAGGTTGTCCACCTAGCCCTTACATGCCAAGAAAGGGCAAGAAGCACACAAAAGCAAAAAATCATAACACCAAACCAGTTCTGTGAGAAAGAGGCAATGTTAAGACTTTGCATTAGTTGTGATAAATGCATTTCAGAATATGATCCAAGAGGATCAGATTAATATGCTCACAGGCCACAGAAATACTGCTTTGATTTCAATTCCTACTAATTGCTGTTGTGAAATGCCATATTGGTTAAGGTTTTACTGCTGGAGCAGATAACAGTGGGATTCAGTAGACAGAAATAGTGAGTTATAATTTTAATTTAAGATTGTTAATCATTAGTTAGTCTGCCTCAAGGCTTTATTTAATGGCTTCTATCAAGTAATATTTAAATACTTCATAGACTTAAATACTTTATCCAGATTTGTTTGACTTATTCAAAAGGTATTTACCTTTGGCCACTTCACATGCCACTTAAATTATCCTGGACTGTCCAGTTCATACTCTCTAATAAAAACCCCCTTCCAAACTGCACTGCTACCCAAAAAGTGCCACAGTCCAGTGTGTGCTGGCACCTCCGCTCTTCTGCTTCTACCAACAGCCCCAGAGCCAGAGACCTCTTGCCACCACCCGGCTTGGGCCAACAACTCCAAGTCTTCTCAAAGAGGAGCATCAGGGCACAGCCCACACATATCTGGGCTTCACTGGCTCAACTCAGTTTGATGCTTTTGCTTTAGGAGAAACTTTAAGTACTA
The DNA here is from genome assembly GCA_028571105.1 of Tragopan temminckii. Taxonomy (NCBI): domain Eukaryota; kingdom Metazoa; phylum Chordata; class Aves; order Galliformes; family Phasianidae; genus Tragopan; species Tragopan temminckii. The sequence goes on along the minus strand of JAOWBP010001760.1, from coordinate 31,870,459 downwards.
GAGACAGAGCATGATGGGTGAAAAATGTTTTAAAAGCTTATACTCGTCTACTGCAGATCTATGTTATCTATTTTCTCCATAAGCTTCTGAAATCTGGGCTCACTGAGATCAGAACTCTACTTCTGCTCCTCAGTGAAGATGCAACCCTCTTATATCCAGGCATTAATTTTTCCACATCCTCTGAGCTCATAAAATTGAATTTGGATGGCTTGCATACACAAATCTTTTTATACTCACGTAAAAGCACTGTCAGAGTTATTGTCTTGTCTTTAGTTAACTTTCTGGTGGATCTGGAGATAAGTTAAGGACATGACAGAGTTGCGTTTCATGTCTATTTTCAACTACCTTTTCATAACAGTAGCATCTCCTGTTAGTACAGACTTCTTGCACAACACAGTGAACAATGTGATAGACAAGCACGTGGGGTATGTAAGTTATACCAGGAAGTCCTCCTATCCTTCACAATGACAGCTCAAGACATGACTTGCTACTGATTTGGGGAATGTGTATTATCACTTTAACTTACCAAACATCTCTGTCAAAGGAGGACCTACCCTTGAGTGAGTAGTTTTCTCTGGAGAGCTCTTCACAGAGACATAGAGAAGAGATTGTAACTGAAGTAAATGTTGATTATGTCTTGTGCTTTGTTTTATTCTGTGTACTTGCCTTTTTCTTCTGTAATAAAAACTTTACCTGAGAACTGTGACTATTTGGCTTACTTTCAGCTATGGACAAGAAACTAACCCGACATTAAGTGCTGCACATGCCTGCTGGTGGAGGTAGGAGGGAATGGGGAAGGAGAGATGCCTCATTCCAGAACTGTTTTTAAGGAAGATAATAAGAGCTTTCCTCTATTTTTAATAGTCTGTAGACATTCACTATCATTTAATTGCAAGCTTACTTGATGGTGAACAACTGAAGAGAAAATGAAAACCCTCTCCTTCCCAAGCTACCCTTCAATCTATGCACCAATGCTAGGAACTGCCAGTTGAACAACAAATGTAATTAATCTCTCTGATCTAACGATATTACAAACTGCTCTTGCAAAACTCAGCTTTGGGCACGCTTTATGTTTCCTGGTCCTCCTTCTTAGTTTTTCTTGTGAATTTCTGCTTTGTACTTCCTTTATTACTCTTCTGTCCTTGGAAAAGCTCTTGTGTTCTGCATTTCTATTCCTATACAAAAACAGTAAAGCAGTGGGAAGACACTGATCTTTGCTGTTTTGTTCTGTACAGTCTGAACTACTACTATATTTCAAGATTTCCAACAAAGGTACTGATCTAAGTTAAATGGACGTAAACAGCTGCAGAGAACATCTGAACTTGCTTTCACTAACAACACTTAACAGACTCCTTCATATATAGTACACATTTCTAGAGGTCTGCAAACCACAAACGGAATATCCTCATTTAACGTAGTACAGCAAGACATAGATGCAAGATCACAAACGACACAGATGTCCACAGATAGACAGATTTAGAAGGACTGCATATTAGAGAAGGACGATTGTCCTTTTTTAATAAAAACAGGTTAACTGAAAGCTGTCAGGAGACCTGAAACTATTTATGCATTTAAGACAGATTCAGTTTGTAGTTACACGAAGGGAATGGGGATAGGAGGGCATTATTCTGTACTAGGTAGAGGGGGGAAAAAAGCTGTAGTTGTTACATAATTCCTAACCAAGATGCTTGATTGAAACTAGACTCTACCATGGGTTGTTTTCCCATTTTGCTGAAGAAACAAAAACATTTCTATTACAGATGAACTCAGATATTTTTTTCTTCATCCACTGAAAATAAAGACTATTATTCTCATGTATCTCATAACAGCATTTTATCTATAGTGCTAGCACATTCTTAACATATTCCTGAGGTTTTCAAAAGTCTCCGCTGAAAGCCAAAAACTTTAAGAACAATATTTATTACTAATACAATGAACCCTCTCATCCCCTCACTCATACAAATGCTCTATAACAATATAAAAAACATATAATTCAACAAAAATACTTATGATTAGTTAAAATTCTTTTTACAAACAAGCATAACAACATATCAGACAGGAAAAAGCAAGTCTGGGATTTGTGACCTTAAAAAAGAAAATTGTTCAGATCCCTTTTTCGGAGCGGCAAGTTACCGTTAGATATTTCATGAAAGTTGAACAGCTCTGCAACTTGAATGGAGAGGAAACGGTGTCAGTAGCTGATACTGATAGGACCCAACAGGTAAGGGAAATGAGTAAAACAATAAGGCTGAGAGAATATCTGGTAACAGTCTCACTTACTTTGTTTTATTCACAAATCTCATTTATACCGCCACACTTGACTTTGGCTACTCCCAGAAAGTAATGGAAATCACACAGGCTAGTTCTGGTTTTCATTTTCACTTTTCCACATCAATATTTTTACAAAACAATTACTGTTCTAGTACAGAATAAAAATGCATACTTTGACATCTTTAGAATAGGTTAATACATTTATTCTCCAGTGTTCTTCCTTCACACACATCTTTCAAATCTACAATCTGCTTCATAGCTTCCACCAATGAAAACTCAGTTTCTAAAAATAAGGGTTTACTTACTGAGCGTTTGAAATACAATCACAGTTTGATAGTTGATGTCGAAAATTTCCTTCCTTCTGACAGCCAGCCTTTAAATAGCAGGATCTAATTTCCCCTTCAGGAAAAAAAAAATATATATATATAAAAGAAGTCAGTTACACGATATGACCATTTGTTTTGCAAACAAATTTATCAAAAAATATTAGGCACATGTATAAATATAAATCAGGTTTCAGTTTAAGTTCTAGATTTATCTTAAAGTTCAGAAAGCAAATTAGCACTCAAAAAACTGAAAACTTTACAGAAAACGAGACAAATTCAAGTGGAATTTTGACCTCTTCTTCATAACTAAGCACAAGAATCCATGATAGCAAAAAGAAACCAAATCAAAACAGCATCCATAGAAACATTCATAAGAGGCTTACGGACTACGCTGTCATTTAAATGCATGTAAGGTAAATGGAAAGACCATCTATTAATATAAGCTCACTGTAGAACAAATCTTTTCTTTCTGCTCAGGAAGGTGAGGTCAAAAGGTAAAAAAAGTAAAAAATTCTGCTAAAACCAAAGGCACTGCACTCTCCTTTTGCACAACAGGAAGAAATGAAGAGACCCTGTTAAACTCAAGCCTGAGGCCATGCTATTCTGCTGCTCTCAGCCTCACTGCACAGAAGGAACTGTAGGGCTGTGAGCAAGGCCAGGAGGAATCAGCAGAAAAATAAAACAAAACTGGGATTAGGATCCCAGCTGCCACAAATACTCATTCACACTGGTTTTGAAGGCAGCTTTAAGGGTAAGTGTGGTGGCTGCAATTCAAAGGTGTTGGCCTGGACCACACAGGGCTCCATGCAGAGTTCAAACAAACCACCATCATGCATGTTACAGCTTCAATCTCTAGTAATAGTTTTGGAGCAATTCTGCTCCAAGCACAGGCTTAAGACCACTTCTCTAGTTAATACACTTGAAAGAGGAGGCAGATCAGGACTCTGAACAAAAGTAACCACAATGTCATCAGAGATTTCAGCCAGCACCAACTCAAACTCAGCTGGAGAAGACAACAGTAAAGAGGAGGAAGGTTTTGCCCACCCCTCCCAGCACAAAGGCTCTGTGTTTGCACTTCTTGAGGATGACATTTGGAAGATATGGTATGTATGGCAGCATACAAACTTCACGTCTGTGTGGCTGCATTTTGAACACCCTAGTTATTGCTGATCTGATAGTGCATTTACTGATATGATTAAGCCATCTTCTTTCATGCACACAGAAAACATGCAATCCATAACAGGCAAGATGAGAAGCATCCTCTTAGGAAGACTAAAATTTTCGACAAATTTCTTCACACATTACAATTATTCCACCTATAGAAACTCACCATTTTCATCTATGAACACATGCATTGCATCCACGGATAGCTCATCTTGTACAGACGCCTCAGGTCCACTTATTACTTGCAAGACAGAACTGTCTTGCTGAGAAGTTACTCGGTAGATTATCTGCCTTTGCCTGTTGCCCTGGTAACTTGACACAAAAATGTTTCAAAACTACTATGAGGAACTTTTTTCTTGTTCTCAATAAAACAGAAAGAAGGAGAGGTTAATTAAAAGTTTATGTCATTTCTACTCAATGAAACAAAACAGATTACATCATATCTTTGAAGTACAAAATTGTAAAGTAAACTGGCCTTACAGTGCTGTAAATTTGGCAGACTCTGGTAGTACTGGACTAGTACTAGCACGATCTTGGCTTTGTACATCTGATCTTTCCTGCTTAGGAAGTTGCTCACGGTGCTTTTCTGTTCCCATCACTTCTTCTTTTCTCTCTGTTGTCTGGCTATCTGGAAAACAGGGCAGTGAAGTAGACACAGTCTCCACAGATGACTGTCAAGAGTGTTGCTCATTACAACTGCACAGAAATATCTTAAAGAAAAGCTAAAACAACAGTGAACACTAGTTTTAGAAAAACATTAATATGACTTATATAATATTGTTTAAACAACTTATAGAGGATTTTGGATGAGGAGATATTCTGACCTGATAAGTGAACACACTGTTTCAAGAAAAGGCTGCATGATACAAAGGACAAATGAGTGAGAATTTCTGCTTTCCTTCTCCTCTTCCTCCAGAGGAAGTAATCTTCCCTGACCCATAGCAGTAAGAGTCCGCCTTCTTGAGAACCACAATTTGTTTCCCAGCTATGCATACTGACAGCAGAAAAGCAGCAGCACTGCTTCACATACTTTTACACTCCCTCCCTTTTACAAAAAGAAGGGAAGCATCTTCAAAGGAATTAAAGGGAATTTGCAATGGAAACTACATAGCTACTCAATTTCTCTTCCTTACCAGTCACACTCCTGATGCAGTACAGAGAAAAATAAGCTAAATAATTTCACAGAAGCTTTCCCTATGTTTAGAAAATACTGTAGATTTTTAAAATACATACAATGGATTTGTACTGTTTCTACTACACTGAATATGCCAATTTATATCACCTCTTTCAAGTGATATCATTTATTTCTACATATAAAAAATTTCAAGTGATGGTCTCTTTTAGTGACTTATGCTCAGCAAAACATTTTGCAATTTCACTGCAGGATTTTAAAGTGCAACTAATGTTGGTTTCATCACCACCATAAGTTGACACATAATTAAATATTTAAGAAAAAAAATGTTGTGCTGCTAGAGATGCTGCAGAGTGTCCTGTAGCTTCTTTGCTCTTTACACTTAGCAAGGCATATGGATACGTACTTACCCAGACTTCTTGCAATACCTGCTGCTTAAGCACCTAAGAAATGTAATCATCAAGGAAAAAAAAAAACCACAGAAATTCCAGAAGACCTTTCTGACCCCATCTGTGATTTTTTCCAGTCACATCAGCTGCTCTAGCAACATTTTCCTTCTATAAACCTACCTGCCTTTAGGAATTAGGACATCTCCACACCAGTTTCAATTCACAAGACATAACCTTTGAGAATCTTAAAGGTTCAAACACCTGCACAAACTCCTCAGCCTCACTGCACAGTCATAGAATCCCTTCTCTCTAGAGATAATGCCTACTCAATTGTCTTTATTAAGAAAAGTTGTTCTTATTCTTCTGGATTTTAAGTGTACCATCACACTTTGACCCCAGCAGGTCTTGGCCCTTAGTGCAAAGCACAGCAGGCAGTATCAAATGTGAAGAAACTCACCAGGTCCACAGACCACAGTCACAAGCCTAACCAGATAGGGCAGAATGAGCAGTAGAAATAAAGACACCACATAACTCCTGCTTGAAACAGCAGCTCCTTTGGCTCCTGCTGAAAATTTTTTAAAATGTCATTAGAACACTGAATATGTTCCAGGTCTTGTATCTCTTTATGGAGCACAAAGGATTTTGGCTTCTTGTGCAGTACAGTGAGTATAAGCCTGGTTTAGGGTCTATTTTACGGGGAAACAAACTTCAATAGGTCTTCCAGACCTACTTTATCTTATTAAAACAAACAAACCAAAAAAAACAACAGGTTGGTGGGCTTTTCTTTCTTTCCTATTTAAAGATTTTAATACAAAAACAGTATATTATTTAACCATGAATTACTGAAGCATCCTCTAAATCATGCAATTACCAGAAGCCGTAGACATCTCATCAAAATCATCTTGCCAAAGGTTTGGGCTGTTCAAGCATTAATAACTGATAGAGATCAGAAATTGTGGTTTTAAAATCTAATTGGTCTCACATTGCCCAAAACTGGCTCTAGGGTTGAAACAAAAAGATTTTTTAATTTGATTATCTGGTGGTTTCAGAAAAAGTCTCTCATCCCCATTCCAAACCGCAAACCTTTCAGACTTTTTTCCTGAAGTAGTAAAGAGTCATGATAATAAAAACATAAACAGTCCTGCTTCTTACAGGCTTTATATGCCAATCAGTCAACACTTCAGTAATGAGTACTTCCAGCCCTGGACAGATAGGCCCTATGGGTTTGTGACTAGTTTTCATAAGCACTCATTTCTTCCAAGTGAATTACACCTTCAGAATTTAAACAGAGATAGAGGTGTCTAGACAAGGAGTGTCCTGCTAGGGTGCATAACAAGCTCCACATCACCAAAATGCTTTCTGGCAAAGCTTAACATTAAATTACCAGGAGAAATACCATGACCAAAAGAAGAGTAAAAGCATAACACGCAGCACAGCTGCACATTCGCTACACATTTGGCAAGACATGGAGCCAGCAGCACTGCTCCACAGCTCTGGTGTACTTGTAGCTGGGCCAGCAGAAGCCCCAGCCACAGGCTTGGGCTCAGCAAACAACTTGGTCGTGGATCTGGAAGCCACCCACCACATCTCAAGTACCAAGATCCATCGCTGTGGTACTGCATGCAGATCTGGGCACCACAGTACAAAAAGAACACAGAACTACTAGAGAGTGTCCAAAGGAAAGCTGCAAAGATGGTGAAAGATCAGTAGGGCAGATAGCATTGAGGAGTCCCCTGGGTGTGCTCAGCCCAGAGCAGAGGAGCTGTGGGGAGGCGTCATGGCGGCTGCAGCTCCTCACAGGGAGCGGAGGGGCAGCGCTGAGCTCTGCGCTGTGTGACAGCGACTGGGCCCGAGGGAACGGCGTGGAGCTGCGTCAGGGGAGGGGCAGTGGGGTTGGGGACAGGTTCTGCACCAGAGGGCGGTG
>JAOWBP010001760.1:31850773-31863153 GCA_028571105.1 Tragopan temminckii | reverse complement strand
GCCCGAGGGAACGGCGTGGAGCTGCGTCAGGGGAGGGGCAGTGGGGTTGGGGACAGGTTCTGCACCAGAGGGCGGTGAGCGTGGAACGGGCTGCACAGGGCAGTGGGCACGGCCCCGAGTGCTGGAGCTGAGGGAGCGTTTGGACATCTCTCTCAGACAGAGGGTTTGGATTTTGGGTGATGCTGTGTGGAACCAGGAGTGGGCTTCTTGTGGGCTTCTTCCAGCTCAGGATATTCTACGATTCTATAGCTACATCATGCTTGTGGAAGGATGGTGTAGAAGAGTCCTGCACAAATACCTAGGTGCAGGTCTGTATGCCTGTTTTATATTTTGGTTGAGCATAACATATATCCTGGTAAAATCCTTACCAAGATCATTGGGAAGAGTCTGACAGCTTTACAGTTTAAAGGGTACAGCCTTCGTAAAAATAGTTATCAAAATAAAATAACAGTTTAAATTTGAAGTCTCTGTTTTAACACTGCCTTAAATTTTATTAGGCAATTAGAATGAAGTTTCCTTGTTCAGTAAATTTTATTCAGCATATTTTTATTGTTTTGTGCCCCTTCTCCTGTCTCACAGATGTTTTTCCCTTGTCTTTTACATGCATATCCCCATTCCAATCTCCACAACTCAATCTTGCAAGTTAAAATGCCACTGTTGTCATAATTTCAAACGCCATCTGTTTTGAAATCTGGTCAAGCAGAATTAAGCTAATTAAGCCCAAGCCTCTTCTGTTCTTTAATTGCTGTTGCAGAATCTACTTCTTCCCACAACATTAAGCTCCAAAATAGAAAGTTTCACTTTGAACTGCGTTTGTTGCCTGCTTGGTTGCAGAAATAACTAACTTCAAGTCACTCTATGCTCTTGTCAGTACTCAGCATGAAATAGCTCTCTGACTAATAATTTCTCCCCTTCATATCTGTGGATAACATATTATAGACTAAAACCAGACAATTTAATCAACATTCCCAAACCTTCCTTCATCCTTTTTGCTTTAGGAGAACCTTGCACGTGTCCAACCTGCTAGGTTTACATTTTTGTTGCCCTTTACTATGTTGTAATTAAAAAACATTTTAAAAAGTAGTTTTGTTACTTCAATACATCAACTATATTATATACTTTATATGCAGCCCAAGACAATTAATTCCTCAGAGCAGCCCAAGCAAGTAAAAATGTTGAATACCCATGAAGCTTATGTACTTTATCCACAATTTACATTTGCCTACTATGCTAGAAATACATTTAAAACAAACAAACACCAAAAAAAAAAAAAAAAAAACCACACAACAAAAACACAGTAGTAAAGCTGGTTACCCCCAAACATCAGCAGTGGTCAGCAAATCTGATGCAGTCCACAAATTGCTATAAAAGTTTGCCATGGGCAGTGAAGAAACACATAGGATTATCCATTAATCAGGATTATCACATTAATCCTGAAGCAGTAAGAAAAACTACTGGTACTCACTGTGCCTGTTACAGGACAGGGAAACTTAAGCACAGAAGTGACTTGCTCACAATAATCACCAAGGCCAATAACAGAGCTGGGAATAAAACCATGGTTTTTGAGGTCTCAGGTAAGTAACCTAATCATTAAAGCTAACAATGTCAGAATGTCAATCTCCGAAATAGCTTCATAATTTCTTTACAGGTGTCAGCCGTGCCCTTGAACACACTAACATCACTTTAAAAGTCTGAAATTTTTAGGTCACAGCCTATGAAACCTGTTTACAGCCTAAGCATCACACTGAGCAAAGTGAATTCTGCACACCCCCCCCCAGCCTCCATCCAAAGGGGTTTGGTGTTCCAGGTGCCTCCTGCCCACTCCCCTGCCCCAGCCTCCCACTGCAGCTGCTGTTGGGACTGGTGGCTCGATGCAGAAGATCATTCTACCCCATGATTACACGGCAGGCTGTAGCTCTCTTTCTCACACGTGGGGGGAAAAACTAAGTCATCTAAAAATATCCACTTAAGTACATCTTAGTTTTTTTATAGGAGCAGTGTAATTGCTAGGGATCCAGAAGAACTAACTCAAGGTTGTGGTTTCTGCACTGACCAGGATGATGAGCGCCTTTTCTAAAAAGAGCCTGAAAAACATCACAATTCAGGCCACATGGTCCCTGTTCAGGTTCTGCCATGCGGGTTCCCACCACTCCCACAGCTGGCTTTGTCCCCTTCTGATAACACCGGCTGCTCCAGATTCCAAGTCACTTGTGGCAGAGGGGACATGTGCCCTTATCCCACACAGATCAGGTGTGCAGCTGCTCTTCTTCTGCTCCCCGGCATGGCAGAAGGACCCAAAGCAGATCATAAGCCCAGTTTTCCCTACACAATTCAAAGGATACAGAAAATTTGCAGTTGCCCTTTCATAGGCTTTCATTACAAGGGCGGTGAAAAATTGATTCAGAACTGGAAGGACAGTGGTCCAGAAGTCATTTTTAGCAACAGTGGCAGTGGTACTTTCTCACAACACAGAAGAGATACGATGTCAACAGAACAGCAGCAGCTCTTAAAAGCTGGCTTTTTTACATCCTGTATTTAACACATTAAATCTGGCATCCCTGCTAGTGTTAAGAATGCTTTTATTTTCTTGCACTATATTTTACAGAGCTGCCTACTGGCAAAGGGTTTGCTGGGTGAAGATGATGCAACTTCTGTTTCCACACAATTCACAAGTGTGTGGAGGGTGCACACATCAAACAAAGAGCCATCTACAACATTCACTCACTCACTTTCAAGACTGTTCTGATTCACAAGTTTTCCTGCCTTCTCCAAATTATGCAAAACATCAGCCTTCTTCCATACAGCTCCAAATACACAGCCTTCCAGGAACTTGCCAAGTTTCTCACATTTCCCAGTAAACACCTTTGTGAGGTGCATTTCATGCTCCCTTGGACTAAACATCTGTTATTATCTTCTGCCAATTAAGTGGTTTGCAAGGTCAAAAGAATAAAGAAACAAAAAGACAAACAACCTCCTCCCTCAAAACAATGGGTGCGTAGCTTTGCCTTGCTCTATATTGCCTCCCCTCTATTACATTTTTTTTTTGAACAACCACTTTAAAGCAGGAATAAATGTTTATTCAGATCTGCTTTAAAATGCTCTTTTGTTAAAAGCACATTTGTAATTGCAAGGCTATAAACAAATTAGAGGCTTTCTCATTCCTAAAATCAAATCTTACTGCGGGGAAGCTGCCAGTAATGACAGTAATTTATTTTTGCATAGAGCACATTCTGACTAGGCAAGAAAATAAATAAAGCCTATTTGCTGTAAATAGCAACTGTCTTTGAACTACATCTCCCCAGCTTAAGAAGTTTGGACTGAGTAGCCTTTTTCCCACAGCATCAACACAAAGTCTGCAGACACCACACTGCAGTATCACTCCCCTACTCAGGAGGACATTTGCTCAGCATGCCCCAAAAAAGCACAGGGCAGCTTAGCTGTGTAGAGATTAACTCCAATGCCTGACAAACATATAGACTTCAGAAAATGGAAAGGTAAGGAATTCACATTTGGCCACTTCAAATATCAGATTGGTTTGAAGAAAGGTGTTGGATCCTCATGTTTCCCAAGGACTTTGGGTTTGAATAAAAAGAATTTAGCTTGCCAGATCTAAAGTCTAATAACCATACATACATGAATCAAGTTTGTTTTGTATGTCATCATGGAATTTATGGATAACCTGATTTATTCTGATTGCTTTCCTTTACGGAGACAGTTTTCCTTTCTCTTATTACTCAAGCCATTCATCTGAAAGCCATTTAATTCTATAAAAGTGACGTTCTGAAATCACTAGTGTGTTTCCCATATAATGAAAGTTTTTTAGGGGGGAGGGGTGAAGTAGAGGAAAACAGATGTCAGAGCCAGTCTATGGAAAGGGACACTGTTTTGACATGGAGAGAAGCTGCACTGCTGAGTAAGTAAGTTCCCTAAGTTCAATGCAAACCAGGCATTTAGTTTGCTTCCTCTTAGGCTAACTTACAACAATCTATTACAGCATCTAAAGTTTACAGAACATTTTGGAAGAGAATATAGGCTGTCTCATTTTACTTTGGCCCAGATCTTCTAAACCAGGAAATAGCAGATGACTTGGCAAGTACTCCAACACTCCACTGCACCTCATCTAGCATCCTCATGAAGCAGGCCTTCTAGTCTTTTTTTTACACTGCTGCTAAAGACATTACAAATAATGCTTCTTCCTAACAGAAAAGAGTCAGTTTGGTGACAGCAAGGAAAATGTTGGGTAAAACCAGATATTCCTATGCTAGAATTATAAATTAGATTGCATACAGGTTTTAAAATGAACTGATAGAGGCTTTTTTCTTTCCCATTCTTTTTAAATATAACTCTTTTTATTAAATGGAAAATCGCATGGTAAGATACTATTTTCCACTAAAATATCTGATGTTTTCAACAAACCCCACTGACAAACTTTCTTTCATAAGACCAAATATTTTAGTCTTCAGCAACTCTTACCTATTGAGAAACACACTGGGAATGTGACTGCTTTATTTTTAACTATAAAGCAATACATAACTATAGAGGAAGCTGAGGAGCACATGCACACATGAGTTATTTAGAAGTTGAGCCACCACTAGTGACAAATCCAGCTTTCTACATACTCAGACACACACAGATGACTCTTCAACATGCACCTTGTAAGAGGAGGTACAAAACTTTAACTATACACAATTTTTTAAGACTTTTTTGATTTTTCCACAGTCCAAGCCTGTCACATGCAAGGTAATCTAGCACAGAACATTAGATATGGACAGATAACCTACTGAGGTTAGCATTAGCTTTTTCAAAAGGTGTCTTTAAGAAAATCTAATAATCAAGAAATTGCAGCTGACACTATCACACTTTCATGAAATCACCCTCTTCCAACCAAGCCCAGCCTACCACCAATTAATAACAAAACCACTCTCTGTATTCACTCTACTGCAGTTCTCAGGCCAAGCTGCTATAAACAATGTAACTAATCTCAACTTTCTTATTCCAAAAGTTGTAAATCATGCATCATACCTCCAGCAGGGATGTTTTCTTTTGTAACCTCCATTTTGACAGTAGACTGATTAGATGCCTTCATCTTTGAGGTATTAATGGATTCCAGAAGGGAGACAAACTCTAGAAAATTAGACTCATTGGGCACCTGTCCTTCTTTAGCTTCTAGATCAGATTTAGAAGTAGGTAAAGTCTTCTCTTTGTCAGATGCCTCCACTGAGTTCTTACTTAAAAGCACATCTGTCCCACTGTCTACACTCAGCACCCGCATGTGCCTCTTTTCATGAGCAGTTCTACAGGATTGAGGATCTAGGCTCTGTAGTTCTTCTTTTGAACTCAAACCCATGTTTTGGACATTTTCAGAAGCATTCTTCTGATTTGGATCTGAACAAGCGTTCGTTTCTGAAGGAGCATTTATTGGATTGCTGTGTTCTTTTACTGCATCACCAGATTCATAGCCAGAGCAATGGTTGGATGACAGATCTGTCCTCAACATTTCTGGAGTTCTTTCACTTTCACTAATTTCTGGACAGTCGTTACCTTTGCTGTCATCAGACAAATCAAAAGTTATAACAGGAATTCTGAGCTGTTCATTAGTCTGCTGACTGTGCCAATCAGCTGTGACTATACCGGACTCGAGAGCTGAGCTCGTTCTCTCAGTACCCAGAGCCCTCAGATGGACAGAGCCTGCTAGGTCACTGAGGGTGCTGTTTGGTGTGCTGCTCATTGTGATGACAATTTTAATGGGCTCACACAGTTGGTCTCCAGGAAGAGAGTTGTCAACAATTGCAACAGCAGTCTCACTATCCGAGCAGTCAAGGTCTTCGTTGGTACTATCAGCACTGCAAGAACTTTCCACAAGCTCGGGATCTTTGGTTGCAAAAGCACTGCACTGTGGGCAGCTACTGGTAAAGCTTGCCTGCAGTGAGCCATCTGCTAATTTCTCTCTTTTGTGACTTCTTGGATTACTCAAATGGTCTGAAGTAACTGAATTTTCACTGTCCCATGGCTCCAAAGAAACTCCAGTCCTTATAATATCACCTTGCGATGAAGAAATATTAGAGAAATTTTTAGCTACATCTTTGTCCATGAGAATAACTTGTGATCCATGTTGCTCATTCTCTCCGCTTTGATTTATTCCAGTTCCAGGAAGTGTTTCCACAGCAGCTGGTTTTGTCACTATTGCTGATGTTGTAGAACCTGAAGCAGAGGCTGAGGAAACTGGTAATATGTCTCCTTTGATACCAGGTGAGGTAGATGAAATTGGTGGTACAGACTGGTCTTCTAATACTGTAATCCCTAATAAAAGATGTAACATGAGTTAGGTTTTGCAAACAGGTTCACTATACATTAACAAGGTAAAATCTTTAGCTAGCAAAAACTGTAAAGAAGTCTGCAGTCAGAAGATGTTTAAGGGCTTTAAGATGTTACCCGAACACTGGTTTCCTCTTTTAATGCATTCCAGAGACACAGAGCTTCCCAAGAGCATGGGAGGAAAACTCTCTAATCTCTCTATATAAAAAAAATGGGGAAAGCTACTTTATTCTCACCAAAAGGCTGTAGTCCAAACAGCTCAGCTGACAGCTGAGAAAGCTTCTGTGAGAACTCCCATAAGATTTTATCTTGAGCTTTTCCATTCAGGTCCTAACATGAGGCATGACAGATCCTGCTGCAGGGTCGTCTGTGTCTTTTTTTTTTTTTTTTGTGTGTGTGTGTGTGTGTGTGTGTGTGTGTGTGTGTGTGTGTGGCAAGCAAGGATTAAATAAAAGTTTAAAAGGAATTATAATGCCTTTAAGATACCTTTGAGATCTTCAATAGTTTCCCGTGTTGGCAGGTCCTAAAAACAGAAACCACACAAAATTGGTAAGGCTATATATTAAATTCTGTTGGAAGAAAAGAAGTAGATGTAATGCAACAGATCAGTGCAATAGTTAACTAATCAAAGGTCAATTACAGTGCTGGTATTCGATAAAATCATTGAAATTTGGATGTGTACCTTCCACAAAATACAAAGGGTGGGTGATGGAGATGGTTATAGAACAGCCATGCTCCAAACTGCATCATTGTAATTGTGTGTGTTATAACTGGGGAGAAAGAAAATTGAAGATTTTATTTTTAAAAACATTCTGCGATGCCTAATCTAGACCTTCTTAAAATAGTTAAGGAATAGAATACATTCATCTTCCCCACTTCTCATTTTAGTGATTTAAAAACATGTAGCTGAAAAAGTTTGGTCTCCAGTACTTGGTAGCAATTTCTCAGTGAAAAACCAGAGGAGAAAACCATTAAGTTATCCTACAATCATTCAGATTGCAAGGAAATTACAGAGGTCATTTAGCCCAAACTCCTCCCCCCTACACACACATACTCAAGGCAGGCACAGTTAGAGCAGGTTGCTCAGGGCCATCTCCAGTACAGCTTTGAATATCTCCATGAACGGAGATTTCACAGCCACTCTGGACAACCTCTTCCAGTATTTGACCACACCATCAGTTAAAAAAAAAAAAAAAAGAAATGAATAAATCTCTTTTTTTTTTTTCTTTTTTTTTTAAATATATCCAACTGTACTTTTGTCCACTGTTTCTTAGTCTTCCACCTTGTACCCCTGAGAGTGCTCAGTCTTCTCCATATCCTTCCATTAGGAAGGTGAAGAAAGTCTTACATTTTTTAGGCATATTTTAGGACATCTGCCTGTCCTCATATATCTAGTGCCTTATTCCTCAATGATCGCTGCCGGTGGCCCTTCGCTGGATTCTCATGAGCAGGTCAGTGTTTGTTATGCAGTGGAGAGCCCTGAACTACACAATACTGCAGCAAAACATTCTAGGAGCAAGAACCTGAATGGAGAACTAGCAAAAAGTTACTGGGAAAAAAAATCACATGGATCTCTTCAAGCTGAGATGCACCAAAATTAAGAGGAGATAATTATTACATCCTACTATCTCATAGTGGTAGCCTGGCAGCAAGAAGAGGAGATTAGGTTTGACTAGACCCAATCTACATGTCTGGAAATGAGAGACTCAGACAAGTTTCCTGGAAAAAAAAAATGAGTTTGCAGACTGGACAAATACCAGAATATTGGGGACCAGGACAGAAACAAGGTGGAAAATATTTTTTCTCATAAAAGAAAAATTGTTAATGTCTGTGAATCATACAGATGCTACAAAAAGGAAGAAACACTCCAGGAAATGAGGAAATACTTCTGATTCAGAACAGTTTGAAGTAAATAAGGACACAAAGGGGGAAAAAAGATGAAGACAATGAAGTATCAGACAGCTACTTATTCAGAGATCACTAACCATCCTCTGCACTGAATGAGGCAGGAGTCCTGTAGAAAGAATAGTATGGGATCACATAATTAAAGATGTTATCGTAGTATATTTGGGGAGTAGCTTAAGATAACACAGATAGCATTCATTCTGTTTCCCAATTTTTGTACACTTTATTCTTCAAACATCTCATGAGTATCCCTTATTTTTCTTAAATAACATCTACAAAAACCACTTTCATCACTTTGTACACTATCTGATTTAGAAAGCACAGCCAGTCACGTGAAATCTATGTATTTTTAACCTCATGTAGCTTAACTCCTAGATTTTAATCAGGTTTTATGTTTTCTTTACATATCGAACTGTTATTTTATAACCATAAGTCCAGTTACACAAAAATAAGTTACTAACGCTTCAGGAGCTGATTCCTTCTCAGGGAATGAGAAACTGCTCTGACTGCATTAGCTTCTTCTTTCTCTCAAAGCAGCCTTGAAAACTAGTTGACTTTAGCAAGATTTTCAAGTCATTTAGTATCTACAGAGCATACAGACATCTCTCGAGACTTACAGAATTATCTACTGCAGGATCAGCTTTGTAAAATTAAACTTGTGGGACAAGGACAAGGCTGACCAACAGCAGTAGTTATACAAAGTAACCTTCCATCTTGGAGCTGATCTGCTTTCAGTCATCAGCATCTGACTGTACAAAATTCCATGTGATAAGAACAGATTGTATAAAGTGAAAACGTTATTACCAAAAAGCATACTAACCATTGCCCCAGATGAGCTCTGTGAGTGGAGAGCTTCTAGCCTCAAACTGTCGTGTATTGTAGGGGTAGAGCCATTTTGGTTGGTCTCACCAATTACACCATCATCCCCAATGTTATTGCTGAAAAAGGGAAAAAGAAACCAAGTTATTTACTTACCTCCCATCAAACAATCGTTTGAAATGCAACGCATAATGTCTATTCATATAATCATTAGACCATAAAAAGTGAAGCTGTTCCCTTTGACTTAATTAAAAGAAGCATACATTACAGGCAGCTAGTTAATCATTTCCCTGGTGGATGCATTCAACTATTCACTACTCTTTTTAAACATTTTCTTTTAGGTTTTCCGTAGATGTAAGCAAGCATTTTTGGACAAGGTGTACTACTGAGAATCAACATGTTCTCTTTCTCAGGTATAATGCAATAAAAATTTACTTGAAAATAATAATGTAAATAATATATAAATAATGTAAATAATAAATCCCCATTGTGACAAAACATTAAAAAAACATTTGTTTTTCCAATTTCAGTTTTAAAACCCTACTGCTAATATATAAGCTATAAAATTATTTTTCCTGGGGGTCTCAGTCAACTTTTTCTGCAGTTAGCTGACTTCAGAAATTTGTTCAACCGACATACCAAAGCCTGTTTAAAATCTGTCAGCCAGCTAGCTAACATATTCTTTATTTTCTGATCAAGAGCTAAGACTGCTGTGTCTATGACCTCCTATATGGAAAACCTGAAATGACTTTACACACAGGTTTTAAGAGATGCTACTTCTAATTCTTAGTCAAAACTAAGGCAGGATAATGAAGGTTAATAAACAGAACAAAAATTGAGGTTCTGTTTAAATTTGAGCCAGCCTAGAACAGATGAGCCTCTCAAATTACCGTATCAGACATCTGTAAATAGGAAACAGCTTTGTGGGCTAGTGAGAACAGAGCCTGAAAGGCATCATTCAAACTAAAATAAATCCTTTGTATGGTAATTGACTTATGAGAGGCATTTCTGAGAAGAGCCTTGGTGCAGGCAGACCTTGACAATGTCAGCGAAGTCGCTGCTAGGAGCGTGCCACAGACATGCCAAAAACACAAGAAAACAGCACTACCAAGATACACAAACAAACCTGATACTGCACAGCTTGCACAGAGCCAGTGGTAGCAGTGCTTACCATAGCGACTGTAAACACACCAAAACCAGAATAAGTTGTTCACATATACAGAGCTCTCAGTTGGAGCTTGGCAGCTGTAACAAACCACTCCATTTAAGCTATGGTTGGACATTTTATGCTGCAGCCACTGCTGGATGTAACATACTTCAGGTTCTTTCACATCGGTTGTAGAGCTTGCAAACAATGAAAGCTGGCTGCCAGCTTCGTTTCTATGACTCAAGCTTGAAAAAATGGTAAAAAAAAAAAAAAGTCTCAATTTATTCCAAAAAGTTTCCAGCAGAATATTCTACATAGACATGATTCTGGAAAATCTTTGTTCTAGTCTACAGCCAACATTATTTTTTAGCTTTAATACCATACCTACCCAGAAGCAGACTTACTGACTCTGATTATTTATTTGGAGTACAGAGGAAAGGCTGGAAATACCTACCCAATGACCTGAGAAATGAAAGCAGCTCTAACTTTACTCCTGAAGAGTACCACAGAAGAATTATGGCAGTCAGAAAAAGGAAAACAAAGCACGCATCTAGGCTTGATCAGAGGATGTAAGCTGTTATAAGCACACAACATAAACTTGCACTCAGGCTTTCAAAGCCATGATATAAAAACATTTTCTTTGCCAACAGGTGCACATCATTTCCTTGTCCCTTCCCAGCAAGTTCTGTATGAATTTTCACCACTTTTCCAGAAGTTGTAATAGGAACAAAACACACTTTTCTTTCCGTTGAAGAAACAGCTCTTCTCTCACACCTTCAAAATTTTTTAGCACAAAGATAAAAGCAGGAAGAACCTCTGCTCTTCCTTCAACCTTTAACACTTCTTTAAAAACTGCCAGGTTTCCTCCAGGATCTTTTAGCCCCTCCCAGACAGGTCTTTTCCCTTCACACGGTCCAGTGGCTGCCCCACCCCCAAACCAGGTGCAGCTCTGCCTGCTTCATCACAAGTATGCAAGAACCACTGAGAATAAAAGCACTGGTAAGGTTTTTAGGAGTGCCACTTCCCACAAAATTGTAGTTTTCTTGCTGTCAATGGTATTTCTGCTGCGCAGGACAGTGCAAACTTATCAGTTATATACAGTGTACCAGCAACACCTAATGCAAAGCTTACCTATGATTTGAGGGCTGAAGAACTGTGTTTTCTTTTCGGACCTCTGCATCTTTACACTGCCTTCCATTTTTTCTTGGGGCCTGTTGTTGGATTGCTTCTCCTTTATCAAACATAAGGTGCAGACGGTAACTGATCACCTTAATTGCTGTGAAGAACACTGTCACTAAGCTGCAGTATGCAAAAGCTGTAACTGAATTTGCTGGACAAGCCTACAGAAAGGAATAATAAAGACATCATCATACAAGTTTACTATAAGAAAATGGTGCTAAGTTTTTCAAAGACAATTTCATATTATTTTTTTATATTTCTAATTGTCTGTATCTCTACTGAGTTCTGAAGACAAGAAGTACTGTATCTCCACATAGAAGTCTTGAGTTCTACTCATCAGAAAGTTCTAAACATTTGCTCAAATTTCAAACCACTTATTCTTCTTTTGCTTAGCTATGGATAGTTTCTTTTGTTAATTTAATCACAAAGCCAGTAAGAGCTCACAATTAACAAACATTGTTAGAACACTCTCAAAACACCCCCTTCCAGTACTTGAAGGGAGCTTATAAATAGAAGGAGACCAATTTTTTACATGCTCTGATAGTGATAAGACAAGGGGGAATGGCTTTAAAGTAAAAGAGGGAAGATTAAGATTAGACGTGAGGAAGAAATTCTTTACTCTGAGGGTGCTGAGGCCCTGGCACAGCTGCCCAGAGAAGCTATGGGTGCCCCATCCCTGGAGGAACTCAAGGGCAGGTTGGATGGGGCCCTGGGCAGCCTGAGCTGCTGGGTGGCAGCCCTGCCCACAGCAGAGAGGTGGAACCATATGGTCTTCAAGGTCCCTTCCAAACCAAGCCATTCCATGATTCTATGAAAATTTCCCACTCCCAACACAGTACGGCTTTTCCTGCATTATCAGACACAAAAGACTAATTATCCACAAAGAGGAAACTTCTTTTGAAAAATTGTCATCTTACCATTTCTCAGCTATGAGAATAATGCTAAAAACACTAATATGTTGTAGCTTCATTGCCTTTTTCTAACACTTCACAGCGTCTCCTATTGCCTCTACTGC
>JAOWBP010001760.1:31830806-31842027 GCA_028571105.1 Tragopan temminckii | reverse complement strand
GGGCGGGGGGCGGCCGGCTCGGGGAGCGGCCTTCGGGCCCGGGCGGCCGGGGGAGCGGGGCTCTGCCGCGCCCGGGGGTGGGCTGGCGGCAGGTGGGTCTGTGCGCCTGTGAGCGGGTCGCCGGTTCTTTCGCAAAGGCTGGGAGCAAGTGGGTGCGCTTGAAGCACGGCGGGACCGAGTCCTGCACGTCTCAGGTAGGAAGGAACGCTGTCAGAAGCGAAGCGGGATGAAATCCCGTGCGTGATCACGGCTGCGGTTTTATGAGATTTCCTTTACTTGGGCACGGTCTGCTATTCTAGCTTTTACAGGACCTTGGCTGGGTATAGTTTTTAAAGGAAAGATTAATCATAGAACTACAGAGCAGCTTGGATTGGAAGGGAGCTTAAAGATCATCCGGTTCCGACCCCCTGCCATGGGGGGTTTGCTAAATCAGGCTGCCCAGGGCCCCGTGCAGCCTGGCCTTGAGCGCCTCCAGGCATAAGGCAAGTTTTGCTTCTGTTAATAATAAAGATATTGCTTCTGTTTCACTTCTGGACATCTGCATGTGGTTTTGTCTTTCGTTTGATAAAATTCACCTGCACAGTGAGCAGTGGTGAGAAAAACAGTCGTTTAGAAACAGTAGAAACTCTGGTGCTTTCAGCTTTTGGTGTGGACAAAAGCACCTGAAAGACCGAGGGATTTGTTCAGTTCATCCGTAATGAACCCTTCACCCATCTGTTGGAGCTGCTGCAAGGGCGCCTTAAGACAGTTGTGTTGAAGGCTGACTTCACAGGGATGGAGATGTTCAAGCCCCACCATCATGGTTGTGTTTCAAATTAGTGGCCTGAAAGTGGGAATCTGTGCCCTTACATAAATGTTTGAAGCTGTCTCTGCAGTCCTGCTGCAAATTTGGCCCGTTCAGAATGGAAATGTTACCCTGTTTTCAATTGGACATCCTAAAGTGGTTAAGTTAAAATGAAAAAGCTTCATTCAAGTTTGAAGTGTTTTGTTTGAAAGGCTTTTGTAGTGTGTCTTGAAGGTCATCATGCATGGATTGTTAAGACAAGGCTCAGTCATGGGACTGCTCCCAAGAACACTTTCACTATTTGTTTGATAAAGAAAGGACCTAGCTCAGCTGTATTTGTGGTTCTGACTGTAGCACAAGATGATGAACTCCTGGAACGTTGCTTCAGGGTCTAACAGACTTCATGGCCAACGCATTAAATCCTAGGCAGCTGTTAGGCAGCTTGTATCCCAGTTTACTGCGCTGCTTAGACTGAGTTGCTGTACCTTTGCTACACTCCTGATGTGACAATGGCAAAGTCCACATTTGAAATGAACTTGTAACCCTGGTTTAGCACAACACGCAGAGCCGCGTTGGTGACTGCTGTGTACTGATTACCATTATCATCTCTGTGTATGTAGATAATGGCAGAGCCTTTTAAAAATATACTTTTAATTATAACCTTAATATTTGTGCTTATTCACTGCTTTCATTATTTACTCTGGTTCCGCATGTGATTGACTTTAGCTGTGTAGTTTTCTCACCCACGTTTCTTAATCGTGGTGAAGCCTGACGATGGTCTTGATCATCTAACTGAATTATAATGTTGGAAGTCAACAGTATGCTAGTGACAGAATGTACTGTGATCATTAAGTTGCAGAATCATTAAGTCATATTTTACATGAATTTAAAGGGACTGCAAATCCTGGTAGTGTCTCCTGTTACGTTACTTGTCTGTTTCTCCAGGATTTCACTTTATTCTGTTACTGTCATTGTTTCCAACCTTACGTGCCTGGGAGTAGAAGGCTGCTGGGGTTTGTGGTGCTTGGCGTAGGTAGCATCAGCTTGGCAATGACTCTAGTCACAGACTGGGCTCTGACTGCTCCTTTAGATCAGCTGTTGCTTGCTGCTTTCCATGGCCCATTAGTGGTGGTGGTCAGTGTTCTCTGCAGAGTAATTCCTGATAGTTTGCCACTGTACCCATTTTGTGCTAGCTTAATGATTTTCACTGAGAGTTCTTCTTCCTTAGACAACAAATTGAAAAGATGACTTCCCTTAATAAGGTGTGGTATGGGATGCAGACTAAAATATTTCGTTTGCAGATACCTAAGAACTATGTTTTCAGCCCCTTCTACCAGCATATTTGATCCAGAAAAGATATGTGTCAGGACTTGTGACTGGTAGGCAATAGGCAAAGCAGGCTTCTTAAAGGCAAGTGTGTTATTTCTCTCTAATC
Organism: Tragopan temminckii; assembly: GCA_028571105.1. Lineage (NCBI taxonomy): Eukaryota > Metazoa > Chordata > Aves > Galliformes > Phasianidae > Tragopan > Tragopan temminckii. The sequence goes on along the minus strand of JAOWBP010001760.1, from coordinate 31,839,808 downwards.
CCTTCCATGAAGTTGGGATCTGTAGGATAGTGTATCTGGCACTGATGTCAAATTGACCCGAATGGTGAGAGATCCCCACAGACTGAATAGTAGTAATGAGAGCAGTAGAATGTATTTTATTTTTTGACAGCAGTGCCTGTCTTCTTTTGTATGCACAAGTTTCTTTAGACTCCTATTGGGAGGAGGGAAAAGGTGTTTTGTTTCTAGTAAAGCAAGAAATGGATAGGCATGCAAATGTTTTCAATATTTGGAGGGGGGAAAAAAAAAGAAAAAAAAACAAGCAATCTTTGTGAGGGCTGAGAAAGGGATTAAAGGGTGACTGCTGGTTTTGGTTGGTATCAGGGCTTCTTCAATTCTGGAGTCCATGTAAAAACCTTAATATTTAATGATTATTTCGAAGTAGACAAAGCAGAGGTGTAAAGAACACCCAGCTTTTAAGTAGGTCTGATGAAATGAAACATAATAACCATGGCTATTAATGGTGATTTGCAAATTGGCTGTAGGTGTTTAATAAAAACCTTGTGCAGGTGACATGGTCATAAGTTTCTTTGGAAAAGAACAGTCTTTTTTGAGAGTATCTTTCTAATAAGCAGCTTTTATGATCTTAGATGCATCGACTAAGGAGGTTACCTAAAATTAGAGTGGACAATTTGAAAGTAAATTTGAGGCTTTTCAAATTGGTATATATAGTTAAGGAATTCTGAATTCAGTAGTAATTTGAATGAAGTGAAGTATCGTAAACTGAAAAAACGGTACCTCCGAGGTACAGATACAGTCTTGGTTAGCATGCTAGTTCATTATGAAAAAGTTGTGTTCTTACTGAAAATACAAAACAAGTTCGTCTTCGAGACCAGAAACTAACAGTGAAACAAGAGAAATAAGAAACAAGTCTATCTTTTTTTCCTTCTTCACATCTCAGTATGTTTGCTGACTCTTTCAAAGGGTAGCTTTTTATTGTAGAATGGCTTGCATTGGAAGGGACCTTAAAGCCCATCCAACCCCCCCCACTGCGGGCAGGGCTGCCACCCAGCAGCTCAGGCTGCCTGGGGCCCATCCAACCTGGCCTTGAGCACCTCCAGGGATGGGGCACCCATAGCTTCTCTGGGCAGCTGTGCCAGGACCTCTCCAGCTTCTAAGTAAACAATTTCTTTCTAATGTTTGATCTGAATCTTCCCTCTTTCAGTTCAAAGCTTTTACCCCTTGTCTTCTCACTATCAGACCATGTAAAATATCCCACCCCACCTCTTCTGTAGGCCCCCTTTGACTACTGGAAAGATACAGTGAAGTTTCTCTGGAGCTTTCTCTTCTCCAGACTGAACAAGCCCATCTCCCGCAACCTTTCTGCATAGGAGTGGTGCTCCAGCCCTCTGATCACCTACATGGCCCTCCTCTGGACCTGCTTCAAGAGCTCCGTGTCTTTCTTGTGCTGAGGCCCCTGGCCTGGACACAGTACAGCCAATTTTCTCAATTTTTTCTCTGGGGGAATCAAATTATTTTCTTTTTGTCAAGGACACCTCATTAATTTGGATGCCTCGGTAACCATGGTTATTTAGGGTCTCCGTACAATCTTTTCTGTTGCTTTCTTAGGGGTCTGAATAAGGCTAATCATGTGTTCAGATAGAATGTGCAAGGCTTCACTTTCTGAAGTCTAGTGTAGAGTAAGCAGAGGTTTGTGGTTTGGGGACTGATTTCAGGTTGCGCAGTACTTCTGCCTTAAAATGTGTTTTATCTGTAGTGCAGCAGCTTTGTGTACTTATAGAAAACATAACAGAAAGTTCAGAATATCTTGCTTATGGCGTGATCCAATCCGTGAATACAAGGTGAAGCGCAAAGTTAATTCTGTGCGGACTGTGTATATATGCACAGTACTGGTGAGTCCTCTGTTGATTTGCTGTAGATGGATATGGAGTTAAGTTTTGGCTCACTAATTCTTCTAGCTTACCAGGATCGTTGCGGCCCTCAGTTTGCTGAAGTGCACCGAGTTTGTATTACATACAGAAATCATCAAGAACAGGTTGACTTTCAAAGACTGTTGAATAAAGCCAAGGACATAACAGTTGCAGTACTTAAAAATTGAAGAGGTCAAACATACAGAAGAACAATGAAACAGCAGTTGGACAACTTGCATTAATATTGCATCCTTCAAAATAATCTCATGTAATAACTCAGAAAAGAGAATTTGGTTTTAAAATCTCCAAGGGCAATTTGATGTGGCTTTACAGGATTTCTATTGAATTGGTTGCTTTTGATGAAGGGTGATGTTCTGGAATTTGAGGAAAAGCAAGACAAAATAACCTGTGATTATTGTTTCTATAGATTGTTTGCAGCAGAATTGTTCAACTTGTAAAACAACCTGAAAATAAGATGGAAATGTTTTCAAGAACTCACAAGAATACTTTCCTCCAAACTTCCCTACCTAGCAGCTTCATGGTAGCTGTTGGGCTAGGAGATGAGAAAGAAGCTACATGAAAAGTTACCTGTCTCTTTACTGATTTTATTCTGAAATCAATGGGGTGCATGATCTGTCTCTTGGCTCTGTTTTGAAGGACTTGCTCACTTCACCTGTAAAGTTGTAAGGACTTCTTATACATTGTTAAATGCTTGCATATTCAGTAGCTTCTAATGCGTGACTATAAAGAAAAAGAAAAATCAAAATGAAATTCTATTACAATTGGTTTGGGTAGTTTTGAGAGAGAACAGGCTTTTTTGCATCTTCATCTCAAGATACCCTCTAATGGCAGTGGTACTTGTTGTAGTTGCACAATAGCCATAAGCTAATTACTGTTCACCTTTTAGATTACAGCAAGACTTAAATACAAATTAAAAAATATTCTCCTGTGGGCAGGTGCTCTGCATCTCCCTCACCTCTTTGTAATGCTCTTATTCATGGGACTTGTGCTCTTCTGTTCTGTTCCCAGTGTCCATTCCTGGGCTAGCCCTAGCTGTCCCAGGGTACCAAATCCAGAATAGGAATTCCTGTCACTTGCTCTAATAGTCTGCGTCTGCTATAATTGATTTGAAGCATCTCCTGTAGCCTTGCTAACTGCTGAGTTGACAATACTGGCTTGTGTCTCTGAGGTCTGGAGAGGAACAAACATTTGTCTGGCAGAACTGAAGTTCCTCTTCTGTAAGACTTCTGTAAAACCCACACGAACTTGACAGCTCTGAGAACGCGGCATTGCTTTGACTATTTTATCTGACAGTCAGAGAAAATGGTGGTACTGAAAGTAAGTGGGGCACGGGAAGGACTGACAGATTTTTCTTCAGGATGACTGGCTTAAAAAAGGCCCTTGTCCCACAGGCAAGGAACTGCCAATCCCAGGCTACGTGTGAGATGGTTTTCTAGGTAGGAAGGTGTTCAGAATATAAATACTTCCACAAATGTTTGAGCCGTTCATATGTTAGCAATTCAAAATTCTTGTGCCTCATTTTTCCATGCTGTACTCATATGGGAAATCATGGTAATTAAGTGCTGCTATTCTTAATTACTTAAATTACATAAAGATTAGAAAATGTCCTAGGTGTACCAGCTTCCTAGCCCATCTTTATGAGTGTAAGTAGCTCTGCCTTCTGCTTTGCACTAAAGATAATGCTGCTGCGTTACAACATTAAAAACTGGTCATATGTTCCTGGAATGTATAGCAGGAAGGAGCACTGGATTTGGTAATCTTATCTGATTAGTATGTTAAAAAAAAAAAAAAAAAAACAACAAAAAAAAACCAAAAAACCATAGAAGTACTGTAGAATATCATAAACTTGAGAAACAGCATGTCTTTTGAATCTATTACAAGTTAGCATGACTTTCAGTTCAAGTGTTATGCTTTGTTTCATAAAACATTGCTCCCAGTAATCTGTTACATGATTTGATGTGCTCTGACTACATAGATGGGGATTTTATTTTTTTAGAGACCCTGAGAGAATGTTAGATATTGTGAGAGCAGCAAATGCTCAGCAGCCTTGAGCTGTAGTGTCTTTCAGTGCGTGGGAGGAAATGTTTTACATTGTGCCCATTTTGTTTTCGCCTGTTACATTTATTTACTTGCTGCATGTGTTTCATGTTCAAAAAGAGATGCTGGAATTCAAGAAAGAGCAATTTTAAGTAACAGGTTGCTGTGGTGATCACCACTGTAGTAGAAATAACTAGTGCTAAAATATCAGAGATAAGAATTTGTTTCTGTATTTAAATATAATATGTGGGGAATTCATTACTTTATTATGTTTTCTGTCAAATGAAATTTTGTGAACTACTAATCTGTAACACAACATTTGATTGCATAGAATGTAAGCTTCCAGAGAAGTAACATCTAGCAGTTATTTTACTTGTAGATTTAAGGCTTAACTACAGTAGTCATTCATGTGACTTTAGCCTGGTATCTTCTAAATTTGCTGCTGTGTGATGATTTTATGGATCTCAAATCTGGACACTAAATGTGGAGAAAAAATTCTAATCACTTTAGGCCCCTGTTTTTATTTTTGAGGCAGTGTGTTCAAGTATATTCACATCATTCCTTAATGCTGAAAGCAAGATTCTAGACTGAACCACTAGCTGAATTTAACACAACTAATTTAAAAACAATAAATTTGAATGTCCTTATTTTAACTCCTTTTTAATACAGATTTTCATTTTGTTTCCCCAGCTATGTACACTGACACCTGTAGAGTTATCCCTTTCTCTTATTTGGTGTTAAGACTCTGCATCTTCAACTGATAGCATGATTAATCAAAAAATGGCGTTGCTTTGTTCTCCTTCTGGATCTTACTTGGTTCTTCATGTCTTTCTCCTCTCCCTGTCTGTCTTCTGTCTCCAAAGAAGCTGTTTTACTGTTGTTTTTAGACTGTTTGTAGAAGTTTTGTTCTCTTTCTGTTCCTCATTGGACTCTTCCCTGGGAGGTTTCTGCAAGAGGCCCATTTTCACCAGTTTTTGGTGGTGCCTTCTTGCCACAGGGGAATCACGTTCTTATCTGTTGCTCCCAGTTTTTCTGTCTGTTTTTCCGAAATGAATGGTTTGGGGTTGGCATTGCAAGTTGTAGTGCAGGACTTTTAATTACGTTATTTGTAATGAATATTGGTACATTAAACAAAGCTTTAAGCAATACTTGACTGGTTTATTTTTTTTCGAAAGTTGGTGTTCTAGGTATGATCACATCCTACCTGTCTCTGAAAGTGGCACAAAGAGCAGTTAGCTTCCATAGAAGTCAGTGGAAAAACCAGCAGCTCCCATTAGCTGTTAGAATACTTATTCAGTTTTGTTTGTTCTCCTAGACAGTGAAAAAACAACTTTACATGCTGATTGTAACATTTGTGTGATGAGGTATTGTACTTACATAAACATATATATAATGCAACATAATACAATTAATGTAATTGTGTAACTGAGATGTGAGCATTGATAGTGTCGTTACTCTAACGTCGGAGAAACTTGGGAGAGAACTCAGTTTTCAGTTCCAATATTGTCCCCCCACATTCTGCTTTTGGGACTGCAAGCCCAGCGTGTATGTTTGAACCCTCTGACTAAATATTGAAAGTTTGATTAAAAAGTTATGATCTGCAGCCTCAAAAAAAATGGAGAAGCAACACATCATTGTGCTGTACTTGGATGCTGAATACTGTTTTGTGGTTTCTTTGACCTTAGAAGATAACAACTTTTTCTTTGCAGCCTCTGCTTTTGTTTGTATTGGGTTTTTGTTATCACTGAGCTTGAACTTTCTTTTAAATGTGCTTCAGTGTTTCAAGTTCTGAAACAGTGGCCTTGTAGTGCAAACCTTTGCAAGGAGTCTTTACAGCATGAGTGACTTTTGCCCTTGATTTTTCATTTCTGATGATCTGTTAAAATTTGAAACATTGAAATTCAGTTCACTCATCTTCAGTGACAATGCTTATTAAAAGTGCAGCAATTTTTTGTTCTTATATTTTGGGCTTTTTCTTGTTAGAGGTATAATTACAGTATTGAAGTTTAAAATACATATGTATATTTTATACCTATATATATATATATAATTACCTATATATTCTATACCTATATGTATATAGGTATAGAATCACCAAGGTTGGAAAAGACCTCTAAGATTGTCCAGTCAACTGCCCACCTCCCAGCAATATTACCCACTAAACCATGTCCTTTATTACAATGTGTAAACTTTTCTTGAACACCCGCAGGGACGGTGATTCCACCACCTCCCTGGGCAGCCCATTCCAGTGCCTTGCTGTTCCTTCAGAGAAGTTGTTCTTCTTAACATCCAACCTGAACCTCCTCTGGTGCAACTTGAGGCCATTCCCTCTTGTTCTATCACTGTTACCTGGGAGAAGAGTCCAACCCCCACCTCACCACAACCTCCTTTCAGGGAGTTGTGGAGAGCGATAAGGTCTCCCCTGAGCCTCCTTGTCTCCAGACTGGAAAATCCCAGTTCACTCAGCTTCTCCCTGTAAGACTTGTGTTCCAAACCCCTCACAGCTTCACTGCCCTTCTCTGGGCAAGCTCCAGGCCCTCAATGTTTCTCTTGTTAGTGAGGGGTCCAAAACCAAACACAGTACTCAAGGCACAGCCTCACCAGAGCTGAGTACAGGGGGAATATATTAAATGCTAAATGACTTGTCTATCTAGGGTAGCAGTACAAACTAACATCTGGTGTCATAAATTTACATTCCTGCATTTACTTTTTTAAAATGCATTTTCACCATTTTTACTTTGTTTCACTATGTTACTGAGCACTTATCCTGCATCAGTAACTGCTAGTGAGTGGATGTGTAAATTTTAAACCACTGAGTGCATCTTAGTGCTGGTGGTTGTTTTGTTTGTTTGTTTGTTTGTAGAGAGAATTATAAAATAATGTAAAATATCACCACAGAAGTATTCTTTCTTCTTAGAGTTTCCAGCCAAGTTTAACCTTTTTTTGTGGGAGGTCATAGCTCCAGTTAAATCAGTCCTAGACATGCCAGTGTTGGCTACATAATCATGCTTTGTTCTCTTCATAGCTACTAAAATCTGTGTTTTGGCAGGTGTGCTATTAACTTGGAGCTGATAAGCCAGCCCTCCCTCTGAAAAATGCAGGAGTAACTGCTTCATTTCTGTGGCTCGTTATGGGACAAATTAACCCTTGGAACTGAATATACTTTGGTTTTGTATGTTTGGAAAATTTTCTCACTTTCTTTACCACTAGGATTAGATATTACTAATATTTCTCATGGAACTAATTGTACTTATTTTCTCAAGTATTATTTAAAAAGAAGAATGTTACATTTTTTTAACTCATTATTAAATTTCCCTTAATTATTGAATCAAAAAAGCACCCTTCCATTTTGTCTTCCCAAGAGAAAGAATGCTGCCAAGCTTACTGAGTTCTCATTTTAAATCAAGCATTTTGCCTTTGCTATTAAAGAATATTAGAGTCCTGGCAGTGCGCAGTCGAGAGAGGCTGTTCTGCAACTATAGAAGAAGCTACAGGGATGGAACAAAAATCTTTTTTCTGTCAAGTTTTGTATTTAGAAATATAAAAATATGAGATGAAAATTCAGTAATTTTCTGATTTGTTTTGGGAAAGCTTTAGCTTGGCAAAAAAATAAAGTTTTAAATCAACAAGACTCCTTCAATTGTTCTTTACAGAATTGATTGCTTTAGTTCTCAGATGAAACCAATGGCCAAATTTCAGCTCCTTTACAGAGTGTAACCTACTAAAATCTCTCAGAAATGATATTAAAGGGGTTTTGTCTGAAGTGATGAGTTTCTTCGAGAACTCAATGACTATACTTGGTAAAGCATCTACAACCAGATGGTTGGATTTTTAGGCTAGCTTTTATAGCAGAAAGCACATTCAAAAGAACATAAGAAGCTTGGTTTTTTTTCTTCAGTTTATCCAAGTAGTTCTTTTCAGCAGTGATATTTTTTTTTAACAGGAAAAAAAAGCAACAAAGCTGGATTCTATCATTACATCTTTGAATATAACTAGATGTAGAAGAGTTCTATTAATTTTGAAATACTGCTCATTTTTCCACTTCTTATAGCACATTGTCTTTGGTTCAGTTTAGCAGCTAGCTGTGCTACAAGGCTTTCCCTCACGTCTCTAGACGTAGGCCTTACTCATTCCTGTATGTCAGTGGATTTACACATCTGTGGTTGCATACAGGTGATAGATAGGAGTTAGGTCCGATGATGGATGCAGCAGAAAACAGTTTTCTCTGGAGACTTTATTTTTTGTTGATCCGTCTGGATAATTAACTTCCCCAAGACTACTCAGTTGCTAAGACTCAGCCCTAAAAAGCCTTTGAGGATGAGAGGCTGTAACTGGAGAGGAGACGAAGATATGTATTTTAGTGACTGCTGGCTCTTAGGGAATCTTCGCTTTGACATCAGCCCTAATGGTTTTCAGGTTAGTTAGTAAATCATCTTTAAAGGAAGAATGTGCTTTTGTTTATTTATTTTTAATGTGAATGTCTATTTTAATGTGTATTTTCACACAAAACTTTTCTAACCTTTGATATTTTTGTGCATTAAATATTCTAACATAAGCACATCAAATGCAACTTTATTTTTTTGTGATCTGTATAAAGTAACAAGAAAGCACATAATTGACAAATGTAATAAGTTATAAACAGGGGAAGTAAGCCAACTATGTAATTAATTGCGTGTATTCAGAAGTTATATTGCTTTCTGATTAAGTTTAGATACCAAAATACCTTAAGTGATTTTCTATTTACTGCAAGAAGATATCAATATAATTTCAAAACAAATTTGAGTTAAGAAGTATTGAGAAGATGATTTTACTAATGATAGCTAAGTTACTGCATTAGCTGGCTTCTGAATGAAGGGAACATCTTGGGCCTTGGTGTCATTTTGGGGAATATGAGGCCCTCAGGTGCATTCTCTTTGTGAATTCTGTTATGTTTGGCATGCATTGATTTGCTCTGTTCTGAAGGGAATGGTCAAGTCTTGCTTGAACTTGAAGTAAGGAAGGTGATAGTACATTTTCTGCGTGATTTTTTATTTATTTATTTATTTATTTATTTTG
>JAOWBP010001760.1:31796172-31830706 GCA_028571105.1 Tragopan temminckii | reverse complement strand
TGATTTTTTATTTATTTATTTATTTATTTATTTTGGAGGAGACTCTATTGGATGCATTATATACTGCCTGTGACTCCTTTTGCAGTTATATGTATATAACAGTTATGGTTTGCCTCACCTTTTGTGGTTTGCTTGTTTTTTTAGGAATAGGAAGGAATTGCTTGCAAAAAAAAAAAAGAAAAAAAGACATCATTATTTCCTAACACAGGTGATGGTCTTTAAGGAGTGGATGAGCACTTTGCTCTGTAGAGCTTGAAACTGTGAACGTCCTCAGTCAGGAATGACTGATTCACCACCAAACTATTACTCTTAGTAGCTCTTAGCATGTCTTTCTGATCTCCCTTCATTTTGGTCACTGTTTTTACTGCATAGCTGCCCTTTAATAACTAATAACAAACAAAGAAGAAAAAGCATAGAAGATCACTTAAAAGCAAAGTAATGGCTGTGTTTCTAATAAGTGTGAAATTTCCTGGTAGGTGCAGCATAACTAAGTGGTTTGCATTTTAAATCCAAGTTTCAGCGTGGACTGATTTCCAAGTAATTGTAAAATTGTAGAGGAATTGCTGCAGTGAAGTAACTTTTCTTAAGTGTAAAACTAAATAGGAGAACTAATCTTGGTATTTTACTAAACAAAGAACTTAATAATGTTTAGAGTGCAGTCTGCTTTTTTGTGTAATGCAGAATCCAAATCCTTTTCAGAGTTTACTGTTGAAACAATAATTAATGTCTAATTACAAATGCTTGTTACCTCTGGTGCTTTCTCTTAAGGCACAACAGAAATTTCTGGTTTGCATTACAGAACTATCAGAATAGCAAGTGAAGTACAGATGGCAGGCAGGAAAATAACTCGCAGCATCTGCAGCCTGTGCCAATAACTTGTTAAAACTGCTTTTCTCTCAAGTTTCCATTTGCCCAAAGTTGCTTTAATAATGGTTATTAAAGAAGTGAAGGGGAAGCAAAAAATGGTGATGCAAGGTATGCTGCAGCTGTTGAAATCACTCCTTTCTCCTCTTCACTCTCCTTTGTTTCCCTCTTTTCTTGCAGACAGTCAGGCGAGCCTTTGTCGTTCCAATGTTTTTGCTGATTTCTTGTTCTTTACATGGCCCACTATGGGATGTATTTCTCTTATGTGGTTGGTGTATATTTGTAAACCCTTGCTATCAAGGATGTTTTCTGTCAAGTCTTGTCTTGTTTTGGCTTTCCACTTGGGAACACTTTGTTCAGGACTTCTTAAATATATGTTGGCTCATGTGAGGTAGGATTATTTTTTTTTTTAAGCTAGATGTTCTTAAACAAGTGCATATAAGACCAAATTGTTGAGCTGCTTTCAATGTTGTATGAAAATGAAGAAATGGTTATATGTCTGCTGTGAAAGGACAAACGATAGAGGAGCACAGTATCCCTATAATAAAATGTAGATAAATGTGTCCTGTGTTTGTAATCTTTAAGGGATGGAATTCCTCTGTGGATGGCGAGCTCTAAACTTATCCAGTGAGATGATCACAATCTAACAGTTTGGGGTTGCAAAGGTGAGGAGCTAACAGCTGCTCCCTTGAGAACTGACAGGAGAAAAGCAAGGTAGCTAAAAAGAAGTGCTGTAAAGGCAACTGGATCACCCTTTTATAGATTAAAGACGTCCTGATCAATTAATGTTTTCACTGTGGTATTTAATGCAGTTGACATGCTTACTGCAGCTGGACGTGACTTCTATAAAAAGTGTTGAAATTTAAATTTCTAATTGCAATTGGTACCAAATAACTCCAAGTAATGGAAATAGTTCTCTTAATATTGACAAGGTACTGTGTTTCATTAGCTGAATATGTGATGTGTTTAAGAAAGTTTTTCATGTGTTTTTTTTTTCTCCCCGTTAGTTCTTCAGGTAGAGATACAAGGTTTTCCTACTGGTATTGTTGCATGTTGATTTAGTGAATTACCAGGAACCAGATTCACTTGCAAACAAATGGAGGGGGAACTTTCTGGGGGGAGCTGCTGGGGGAACCACAGTAGCAGCGTTGTCAGGACAATCTTTTCTTGGCAAGTAGGGCTGTATAGTAGAAGCTCTTTACTTTCTTTCTGGTATGCTCTTCAGAAAGACGTTGTCAGTGGTGGTAAATGGAGTGGCATGTAGACACAACCTGTAATCCCATTAACTTAAATAGCTGTAAGAATAAATACCTTTTGTTAGTGAAAAATATAGCAGTCAACTGCTTAGAGAACTGTTGGTGTACGTAGCTAGTAACTGCTAACTCATTAAAGTAAGTCTGCTTAACTCTTCATTTTTACTGGCAACAAAACATGCTATGAAGAGGGTACAGTAGAAACTATTGGGTATAAAGAAGAGGGGAGGGATCCAAATGACTTCAGCGTTTCAGGTTAATTTTTGTAAATATAGGCATTTGAAGTACACCTAAACTCCCTACAGAATTATTTGATCCTTTGACTTGGCTTTTCTAAGAAAACCTCGTGTAGCCGCTTAAACCAGTTGTGTCACTGATAATGGTCTCCTGAAAGTGTTGAAATGCATTATGAAATAAAATTGATTTAATTGCATAAAGTCTCTGGATTTCAAGATTTGGATTTCTTGTCAAATGAGAGTTTGAGTTAAATGCTGACTGTCAGATAGTTAATAACGTCAGAGAAGTATAATGATCTGCCTATCTTTCAGTAACAAAGAGAAAACAGAGACTTTAGGAAATAACAGTAAAAGAATTGCATTGAAGACCTGAGTACTAAGTGGAAGTTTCCTGGTTGTGCTGACAGCTAAGAGGTCTGTCCGTGATTCCCTCATGCTTGCTGTAAATACTGTTTCTAAAGCTACGTACGTTTTAAAACATAGAAAGAAAAGGGGCTGAGGCAGGAAAGTGAGCTCTTTGTGTAAAACTGTGTGTTAAACAAAATACTTGCAGTTGAAACAACTGATTTCAATTCCTCTTTGGAGGTTTAGCTTAGTACTGAAGCTTGCACCGAGGGTGTAGTCCTGGACCTGTCTGAGTTTGCATCCACCCCAGGAATTTGACTTGTCTAAATATGCTCTTCCCCATTATTTCTGACCACTTACTTCCTGGCTGTATCTCATGGCAGTAATATTCCTCGTCTTCAAAAAAAAAAAAAAAAAAAAAAGAATTGGATCCCTTCTGCATTTCTGTAGTCAGTCAGTTCCTCGCCTCCTCTTTGCCCTTTTTAAATGGGTAGCAGAACCTTGTAACCTTCAGTTCTCTGTTTCTTGGAAGACAGCCATCTATGTCCTGCCTCTCACTTCACTTTTTTTTTTCTTTTTTTTTTTTTTCGCCCTAATATATTTTCAACCCAAGCTTGCAAAAAAGGGAATGGATCAGAAAAAGCAGCTCTTGTCCAAATGTGGCCAAGCCTGGTCTGCTGCTTTATGCTTCTTCTCTAATCCCGACTGCTGCAGTTGTTGTCTTACCTTTTACGCTCGGTAGCTCAAAGCAAGTTTCATTGCTAGAGATGAAAGAGTTTGGAGATGGAGCAGAGAACAGGGGAGAAGTGGAAAAGGGAGATGGCACAGGAGAAGGAGAGTGGGAGCACAAGGATGGGATGTTACTGGGACTTTTGCCTCTTTTCAAGCTCTGTGGTTTCCTGATGGATAACAGGTGTATGGAAACAGAAGTGGTTCTGTAGGGATGATGCCAATTTGAGTTTAATTAGAGGAATGCAGAGTTGGAAAGAACAGGCTAGCCCCACAGGTCCAGTCCCATTGCAGTCTGAGTTTTAAAGCATGCAGTATGCTTTATCTGCACACTGCTGCACTATAAAATGTTTGCAGGGTGCTATAAGATCTGTAGAAAAAGACTCCAGTTGTAACTGATAAGGCAGAAAGCAAGCAGGACAGATTAATGGCCTTGCTATTTAAGGAACCAGTAGGTTTGATAGGAGAATGTGTTGTATTTTATGACTTTGTGAGGAGTAACCTGTGCTATATACTGTGTGTGGGGGGTGGGAGGGGACGACACAGCAGAAGGGAGGTGGGAGAACAGAGGTGTTATCTTGGAATATGATATGATATGAAGCTCTCCCCACCCCTGCAGCTCCAGATCTAGAACTGAGTTTAGTCATGAGCACGTGAGTAAAATGGATTGGGCAGGGTACCTGGGAGACTATTATATTGGTAAGAGCACCAGTGCTTTAGACCTGCATCCTGTTCATAGATGCGGCTGATCTCTGCTCTCAGCCATTGTTTGTCCTAGCAAAAAGGACAAGCTCTTCTTATCTAAATAGGAAAAGTGACATGCTCCTCATTATTCTGTTTTCTACACCTGCTTCAGTCTAAGTTCCTGTTGTTGAACATATATATGCAGTTCCAGTCATCCAGTATTTCATGTGAAGTCTTATGGCTTGTACAGCTCTAATGGTACTTCTCCATTTCTACAGAAAAAAGCCTTTTTTTAGCATCTTTTAGAATTGCGTGAGCTACTTCCGCAACTGTATGCAGCTGCTGTTTTGGTTTTCCTTCTGCTGGACAGAACAGCCCTACCTTTCCTCTTCCTTCACCTCTGCTTTATAGCTCTAGATTTTGCTGCTGATCCCTTCCAACTTTGCATGTGTTTCCAGTATGATGATCTGGTCTTTTTCAGGGTGGGCTTTGCTGTTGGCTCTTGAAATGCACCTTGCATGTTTCCTCTGATTGCTAATTGGCATGTGGAGCAAGCCTGCTTCCTAATAAACATGGTAATCATGTTTCTATCCCGATAACCTGTCTTTCAAAATCTTCCTTCATATGGAAATATTGACTCTTGTATAGGCTTTGATTAATTCTTATTCTGTCTGCATGATTAAACTTCCTAAAAAGTTCTTGCATCTGATGAAGTCTGCTACCTTAGCCCTTTCTGGGGAACTGTCTATCAGAGAAAAAACTAAATTATTTTGTAAGTCTCAGCTGCTTCTTTCAGCGATGTGTATATAAGCAATACTTGGATTTCCAGTTTCTCTTTAGTAACATTACATACTTAAACTGTAAAAGTTCTTTTTAATCTGTATGGTTAAATAGAAATTTGTTAGGGATGCTGTTAGAATACTCCTGTATTCTTGCTGCACTATCCTAAAATTATTAAATTTTTAGGACATGCACAGTATCATAGCTATCAGTTCCAATATCACTTCACCACATAACATGTATACTTTTTCTTCATTTATGTCTCATTAAATTATTGAAAATAGCGTGCAATGACAACTCTTTGTTCCCCAGTTGTACAGGGTTCCAGACACATGCTGTGTCTTATATTCAGGCAGCACCCAGTGTGTGGTACCCAAACCTTCGATGCTCTGATGTTAATAAATTGACTTTGTCCTTCTCCCTGGGAGGTGAGAACAGGGAAATCCCGGCCAAGCTGTGAGTTGTTTGAACTTCAGAATTGAGTTGGAAATGGTGTGGACGGTAGGAAACATTTGTGGCCTCAAAATATGGAGTCAGATGTTGATTCCTGACCGTAGGACATGCAGTATTTGAATAGCAGGCTAAGATAAGGTTTTATGTTGGCTGGACTGACGCAAAGCATTCTTATCATGAGAGACTTAGTCTCCTGCTAATAGATTTTGAATCATTCAGAAAGAGTCAGTTTTGCTTATATAAGTCTGAACTTTGCTCCTTGTGGAGAGCGTGAAGTCTGAAAAATGTCAGGAAATTCTGAACTGGCTCTCAGCAAACTGAATACTGGGGATGAATCGGTGCCTGAAAAACCAACTCGATGGGTTTGGGAGAGGAACGTGCAAGGGCCGAGTGAGCAGGGCGAGCAGAATGTTGCAGAAAGGACTGCTTTCGGACAGGAAGCTGCACGGAGCTGAACAGCAGGGGCTGGGAGGCACTGCCTGGCACAGTCCGCCTGTGCTGAGCAGCATTACTGCTCTCCTGCGTGTGCTACAGCCGCTCTCCAGACCGCGGCCGGAAGCGGAAGTGCGGACCGCAGAGGAACGTGGTCTCTCCGTAGGATGAAACCTGGCCGCCTGCCCGTTATTACCTTTTGCAAGACTGACTGTTTTTGGTTTCGGTCACATTGACTGACAAGGAATGTCAGGAATTCTGCTGAACGTGTTCCAAATGGAAGGGCAAACAATAGGTCTTTCATTCAAGTATAACAGTTATTAAAAACTCCTGCATGAATTTAACTTGTTCTGGTGGTGCTGACTTGGAGCTCGTAGTTTGTCTGCACCATTTTGGCCTTTGTTTCTTCTCCTCTGTGTTAAGACGCTTACTGAAAATGGAATGTGGGATCTGCCTTTTCTAATCTGGAGTTGACATCATTTTTGAAATACTTGTAATTAAGCTGTACCACTAAAAACGATTCCTTGCGATTGCAAATGCAAGCTCACCAGTTTTTCTTCTGTGAGGCAAGATCGTTCTTCATACGCTTTGTCCCAGTGCTTTGCCTCGAACTGCACGGTACACATGCTTGGAAAACACATGCATTAATGATTCTTATTAGTAATTCAGCCTTTGAGCTTTGTCCCAGGAGATCATTGCAATGGAAAAGTAACAGTAACAGTTACTAGCACTGACAGTGACAGAGACACTGAATATGGAATTAAGATTGTAGTGCCTTAATAATGATTCTTTTGCACCTGTTGTCTTTGCTCTGCTTGAACACAGCCCATTCATTCCATTTAACACTCCTTTATGAAGCTGTACTACAAGTTTGCCAGTAGTGTTAAGAGCAAGTCAGGCAGTGAATACACACTGTGGGATGGAACAGCAAAAGAAGATGATTTGCTTTTTAATGGGTGTGGAGTTACAGTGGATATAATACCATGTGGGTTTCATCCAGCTCCAGTGTCCTGCTGCAAGCTGCATATTCCTGAGGCAAACTGACTTCCCTGGTCTTCCTTCACCACCTCTAATGATTTGTGGCCTGGGGATTTCTTGAACCTGTACCTGTGTTTTGTACATAAATGCATGAAGATGTCTTCTAAGAATTCGTGTTTCCTTTAAAAACTATGTAAAATGGTAGCAGTTACATACTCTGGCAAAAATTTCCAAGTTCACCTCCCTGTGTGTTGTGTGATCAACTGCCATGTGGTTTTGCTTCTTGCCAGCTAATTTTGTCTGATGTAGTCCATTTTTTTTCTGATCAGAAGCTGTGAACAATTGCTACCTACAGCTTTCTTTGTTTGGTGCGTGTTGTCAGGTTTGTCACTAACCTGCTGCTTTTCCTGCTGAAGAACCTGAGTCTATTAACTGCTCTTGGGGCTGAGAACAGGCTGTTGGGAGCGCCCTGCTTGTGTCCTTCTCTGTGCTTCGAGTTTTATTATATGCGTTTTGAGATGGTGAACCCAGATTGGGTGCAGTATGAGGGATGAATTTTACACAGTGAGATGATGTTTCCTGTTTTGTTTTCTAGGTCTTTTATAACAATTCTTAACATTTGTTTTAGTTCCTACTGCTGCTGTTACTTTTACTACTTCAGAATCTTATTTCAAAGTGAATCCCGTTTTCACAACCTGTCATCATCTGTGGGATGTTACTACTCTGTGCCCTCTTAAACTTGCGTGCTTTCTTTTACATCTCTTCTTAGTGAATCTCTTGTGCTTAGTAGATACTCACATAATTGCAGGAAAGTCGTGACACTGCAGGTATTTCTCCCTTTCTTTACTTAGAAGTACTTGGAATTACCAGTAAACTTGTTCATTTTTATTTTTTAAAAAAAGTTAATAATATTTCACAATGTTTAGATCATACAGTTATTGGCAAAAATCAGAATTATGTGTGGAATTAATAACAAGAATGGCAGTTTTGTTTTGATTCCCATTGAATTAATTTACAAACTCAATCTTTTGCAGTTTTGTTGCTAGAGAAGATGGAACATGATGACGTTTGCAATAAAACTTTGAAGATTACAGACTTTGGTCTGGCTAGAGAATGGCACAGAACAACCAAAATGAGTGCAGCAGGGACGTATGCATGGATGGCTCCGGAAGTTATCAAGTCCTCCCTGTTTTCTAAAGGAAGTGATATTTGGAGGTAAGAAGTTGATCTGACCATATTCGGTAGAACTAAGCTGAGGTTTTTGAATGAATTTCTATTTGAATTTTTTTCCTGATGGATTCCTAAGTTATCTCAGTATATGGCAGGTATAGATGTTCTAAGAAAAACATTAATTTTTCAGCTTCTACTTCTGATCTACCTTTAGTTACTCATGACTTAAAAATTTGAAAGAAAGGGAAAATAGCAGAAAACCATATTTTTTGAAAGAAAGCAAGATCTCATTAAGAGAAAACCTTAAAAATCTGTTGGTTAAGTAACTTATCTTGAATATTAGTATGAGGAGTGATACGCTCTTGATATACTACCATATGATTGACCAGTAATGGTATGTTTGCCCCAAATCAGATGGCTGAAAGGTCTCATTCTGTATAAAGAAATAGGACCAGCCATCCCCTTGCGTGCCTGTTTAATTAAAAAAAAAAAAAAACAACAAAAAAAAAAAAACAAAAAAAAACGTGGCAAACCAGAACTTTACCAGATATTAACTGAAGTTTGTACTGCTTTCTAGGAATCTAAAATGTGATCATGTGTAAAATTAAACAGCTGGTTTTTTTGTCTTCATAAAGATTTTGCTTCTAGTAACTGTAGTGGGAAGAGAGTGTTATAAAATTATTTTAAGGTGTTTTCTAATTTGGAAAGTGTGTACCTCACTATGTTAAGTTCATGAATTTCTCATTAAAGGCATTTGGATGGATCAGATAAGTAATATGGTTCTCAATACTGATGCTGTTTTAGAGTGATATAGTATGGGATACATGTACCGAAGAAAGGTATTTTAGGGAAATAGTCATGATTGCACTATAGCCTTTAAGAGCTGCAATGCACTCACTCTGAAAAGTCTCCATTTCCTTTCTTTTTAAAGTGTTTTCTCTGTGAATGATCTAAGGAAGCTATTAGGGGAAGGAGGGGAGGACTTCAGTCTGTTTTTTTCATGCCTTTTATGCATGCTCTGTGTTGTATAGTTCTAAATATGATCTCATTTTGTGTAGATGCTTGATTTTCTACAGCATGAAGTAACATTTTTGGTGTTCTCAGGATGATTCTGTATCTGCACTACTGTTTTGTGACACCCATTGTCTGCAACTGATTTTCAGCATGTTGTTTACATCAGTCTGAGTTGATGACCAGTTGAGAAACATCATTGGCTTCATTCTTTTTTCCATTCTTTCTTCCTTTTTTTTTTTTTCCTTTTTCTTTTGCGGGGTGGAGTTTGGGTGTAGGCGTTTTCCCTAATCAGCTGTATTCCATGCTTAATTACAGGTCCTGTCCAGTCTTGTTGCTGTGATTTTAGGTATCTGAGGGGGTATGCTTTGGTGCAATTATTTTATATTCTGCTGCAACATTAGTTTACATTTTTGGAACCTACAGTATTTCTCTTCTTCGCCTTCTCTCCTGCACGCCTCTCTTGTAAAAATGTAAGTATTTAGTTCAATGATGGACTTGTAACAGGAGAGGTTTTTAAGTAGAAAGGCTCTGTTTTACAGTATGGATAAGTCCTTCTTGGCTTCTAAAGATTTTTCTGCTTACTGCACCTCAATCTGTTCTGTTGCTTATCTTTACTCCTTCTTTAAAAGGCAAACAAATAATACTGCAAATCTAATAATATTCCAGTTGGTGGAGCACTTTTTATTTTAAAAACATTCAGGTTACAAATGTAAGTATGGGTTTCTCAAAGACAAGAATAAATTTAAGGAACGGTTTAAACTGAAGTTATGCATACTGAGTACTGAGTTTCCACAAGATGTCTCTAGACCACTTATTAAAAATAAACAAAATCCTGAGCAGTTGAGGCTGCTCAAATATGATTGCATTTGCAAGCAGCATTCCAGAATCAGCCAGTACTGGGGTTTGTTATGGCAGGGTTTTCATGCTGTCTTGCAGGCAGCATTTTCTCAGGTGTCATCCTAGGTAGCAGAGTATATTCTTTCTAGGCCCGAACTTGTATCCTTCTGCTTCACAAACCCGAATTGTAACTACTGTTTTGGGGAATCTGGAACTATATACAAAAATAACAACAAAGAGGAATTCCACTTTTTCACCCCCATCTTTCCATCATTTATTGCATATTTCAGTCTTGGTATGTCAGTCTCACGTAGGAAGCCTGAAAGTGCAAGTTCTCAACAAAATCAGGAAGCTCTTGCTGAATAGCTGCCTTTGCCTGGCATGTTTGTATACTCTCTAAAGGGATTTGTGTGGCAGTGCATAGTGACCTCTGCTTTAGAAGATGAGTTGTAACGTAAAAGTAACTTTGAGAACTTTGATTACCTCCATTTTGA
Source organism: Tragopan temminckii (assembly GCA_028571105.1). Classification (NCBI taxonomy): domain Eukaryota; kingdom Metazoa; phylum Chordata; class Aves; order Galliformes; family Phasianidae; genus Tragopan; species Tragopan temminckii. The sequence continues at coordinate 31,820,437 of JAOWBP010001760.1, read as the reverse complement.
TCAGCTTTTAAAAAATGCTGAAACAGTAAGTTATTGCTGGAATGAGAAAGAAAGGCTTAGATCACATTGGACAGCAGGAGAATAAATTTTAGGGGCCAAAGTGTTTAAGAAATAACTTACTGAAAGCATTAGTTTGTGACCTTAATGTATAATTTGAGTGCAATGTGCCTGTATTTTTTTGGTGGTTCTTTTTTTTTTTTTTTTTTCTTCCCCAAGATGTAAAAGGAGATGGGTTTTACTCCTTACTCTTTTACAAATGCTATTTCTTAGTGCCTCTGACTGTATGCATAGGATGACTGTATGTGTGCAGGTGAAATTTAATGCACAAAGTAGCAACTTCAGTTGTTGAGTAATAAGTAATGGTTGTCCTGGATAATGACGGACTGACTAGCACCTCCCAAAAACTCCAACACAGCAGGACTAGAATCATCTGTAGAATTCCACCCCAGCCCACGCTGGCTCTTGGTACTTGAGGTTAAGGCGACCTTCCCTAAAAGAGGTTAAAGTGTTACAATCATTTTTTTGGCACTATGGAAAACTACTGACTGTTAAAGGCTAAAACTGTAAATGTAACTAAAATTAACGGTGTGACACAAGTCTTTTATGAAAGATGATTTCTTTTTATTATGGTTCTGCTTAACTTTAGAATTCATGCTAAACTAGGTATAGAATAGTCTGAACCAGGGAATTCCTTGAATGAAAACCAATCTTCACTTGCTGGGAGAGTGTAAGATTATTTTTAATGCTTTATCTAAATGCACAAATAAACAATCTTTAATAGAATTTTTCCATCATATATAAGAGTTCAGAAAATATTGTGTTTATTTTTGTCAGAAGTACAACTGTTTTAAAATGAAATAGGTCTTTGCAGTTTGAGCATATGCGTGGGTGTATAGATTAGACTGAAAAAAAGTGGGAAATGGTTAAGAATCCTAAGACACTTTTTACTTTTATTGCTTTTTTTTAGGAATAAACAGTACTTCTTAGCTTTTAATTCATTGTTAGCCCTGTGAATTCATCAATTTCCTGAGATTTTTATGATGGCTAAAATTTCCTAGATAAACAGAGCTTAGATAAACAGAGCGCTGCTATTTAATTCAAATTGCTTCCTATGTAGTTACTACACATGTAAGAAATATGTTCTGCTTGTGCTGAAATTGTGTAGTTTACTGGTTTTGTTTCTTTATTTACTTATTCTCAAGCGGTACAAGGTCTTGCACAACGCTGAATGATTTTCAGGAAGAAGGCAGTGATAGAAAAATGTCACCGGTTACATTCTTCTGCTTGTCACATTTGCTATAGTTGGGGTTGTACTTCTAGTACTTGGTGGTACTAGGTGGGGTACATGGAAGGAGTGTTGGATATTAAGGAGTACCTAGCCCTTAACTCTCTCAGCAGTGTGCCATGTACATTTCTTAGTTAAGTCCACCTTAGGCTCGCATACTAAAGAGAGGAATTCCTTCTTCCACAAAAATCACTGAGGCTTACAACTTTCTCTGTCATATTGGAATAGAAGATCTAAAATAAAAGCAACTAGCATGCTGTTCCAGTGTTTTGCTGGGGATTGGGTCATTTAAGCAAACACTGGATATACAATCTCAAAGACAGTAAAAACAACACCTGGCTTTTCATCTAGACTGGAAAGCATAGCAGAAATACTTATGGTTACTGTTGCTGCAATAGGAATGTCTATGATTGTTGATTTCCATACATGGCAGTAAGAAAAGATCTCACCAGCACTTTTCACAGGAGACAGTGCTATTTTTCTTTCCCTGTATAGGGAAATTAGTTGTGTGTGTAACTCTTCTTTGATCTTGTCAGGAGGAGAAAAATTAACAGGCCTTTATATAACAAACAAGGGATTAGATATGCTGGGTTTTAGTTCGTTTTAATGAGGAAAAGAAAAGAGAAAAGGCATGTAGAATCATAGGATCATAGAATTGCTCAAGTTGGAAAAGACCTTAAAGATCATCAAGTCCAACCACAACCTAACCATACTACCCGAACTCTAACAACCCTCAGCTAAATCATGTCCCTGAGCACTGCATCCAAATGATTTTTAAACACATCCAGAGATGGTGACTCAACCACCTACCTGGGGAGCAGTGCTTAACAACCCTTTCTGTAAAGAAGTGTTTCCTGATATCCAACCTAAACTTGCCCTGGCACGTCTTAAGGCCATTTCCCCTCATCCTGTCACCAGTGAGAAGAGACCAACCCCGCTCTCACTGTAAGCACCTTTCAGATATTGGAAGAGAGCAATAAGGTCTCCCCTCAGCCTCCTCTTCCCCAGACTAAACAGTCCCAGTTTCTTCGGTCTCTCCTCATTTGGCATATTCTCGAAGCCGTTCACAAACCTGGTTGTCCTTCTTTGGGCCTGCTCCAACACCTCCATGTCCTTTCTGTATTGAGGTGCCCAAAACTGAACACGCTACTTGAGGTGAGGCCTCACCAGCACATCTAGGAAACAACTAGGAAATTTGGAAAGGTGTCTGGCCTGAATGCTTTGCTGAGGTGGTGGGAGTTTCTTTTGTTCTTTTGTTTGACTTTGGTGGAGAAAGGGTCGCTTGTTTTCCTCTGGTTCAAACTTCTTGTCCTGAGATTTACATGACACTAATGTTTATAGAGAAGTGACTTCAGGTTATGTTTTGAGTCCTTGACATCCATATTTTTTCAGCTAGCATGTGACAGTAGGGTAAGATTGTGACTAAGTCACATTGAATTTGGTTAGTTGCTACTGGAGAAAAGGTGCAAGATGACTGAAGTAAAGTCAACTCTTTAAGGCATTCACTTTGACATGGGAAATCATCAAGAATTTCAGTATATGGTTGAACACATACTTGTTTGTTCTTGATTGAATAAGGTGTCAGTATTCTGAAAAATAACCATTTAAAAATTACTTTTTGTAGTTATGGAGTGTTGCTGTGGGAACTGCTTACAGGAGAAGTTCCTTACCGTGGCATTGATGGCCTTGCTGTGGCTTATGGAGTTGCTGTCAATAAGCTTACTTTGCCCATTCCATCCACTTGTCCTGAACCATTTGCAAAACTAATGAAAGGTATATGTGGTTTTTTTTTCTACCTATATATTTAAATAATTAAGGGGTTGGGGTATGTATCCTTGCCTGTAATAGTCACAGGATTCAAAATAAACATCATATTCGATAATGCAGTGCATACAAAATACTTTGTTCTTTTCGAGGCAGTCTGGTGTAACAATTATATGCTTCTGAACAAGTCATGCAGCATTAAAGTATACCGCTTAAGTTTTTCAGTGGCCACAGAGTATACTTTTTCCCTAACTTGAATGATTTGTTTTTACATTCAAATTGCATTAATTTTCCTAAAATATGGGTCAATGCAAGATAAATATGATAAATTCCCAAAGGGAAGAACTGAAAATAGCATTTTCTCATTGTTTTTTCATGAAAGTAAAAAATGTTTTTGACATGCTCTAGAGAGAAATAACTCTTGCTCACTAATGGCTATTTCCTCATGTGTAATCTCTTTACCTTTTGATAAATACCTTTTCTATGTAGTACTGCTAGTTCAGCTATTTGAGATCCTAAAGACTGAGGTGAAAAAATCTGATTATTAACTAAAAACAGTCTTGAATACAGATAGGTAGATATCACTTGCGGAAACAGAACTAGGGAAGCTTTGCAGAAGAAGGTTATAGTGCATTATAGCTTAAAGTACAATAGCAAGTAACTGGAAATTCATTTTATTCTTCAAAAAGTTGTATGTACTATTAAGCACTGATGGGAGTCTAATAAATTCTAGAATGCTGGGAACAGGACCCTCATATCCGACCATCATTTGCCATAATTCTTGAACAGCTTACTGCCATTGAAGGGGCAGTAATGACTGAAATGCCTCAAGAATCTTTTCATTCCATGCAAGACGACTGGAAATTGGAAATTCAGCAGATATTCAATGAACTGAGGACCAAGGAAAAAGTAAGTTCATTTTCCATTTGCATGGCAGTGAAGGAATGGTACATGTGTTGTGATACAGCAGATTTAGATGTTTGAATTGGGGCTTCTCAAAATAATGCTAGAAACCTGATTTAGCTAGTGAGACACAAGTGAGAGGATAAACTACATGGAGAAGATTCATTCTCATTAAAACGAGTTGTTAATTTAATTACCTATTTTTGTTGGGGAATGTACTATTCTTAAATTCCATGAATGTTTCTCATCAGTATTTTTTGACTGCACTTTAACCGACTTGCAGCAATCTTACTTAAGAACGAAAGGTTTTATCATTGGTTTTCTTGAATTGCAGACAACTTACTTTTCTCCATTTTTCTGTAACCAAATCGATACAATTCTGAATGCTGAAGCTGTAATTAGAGGTACCTCAGTTGAACGGAAATGTTAAGTTTTTTAGGAAGCAATATTGTTGTGAGTGAGGGTTATGGTGTGATTAGCTCATTCAGTAATACAGTTGAAAAAGCAACATATGCCACCTGCTTCCCAAAGAAAATGGTTTGCAGATCAGACTTGTAGACTTTTTAGCGTGTTGTTTTTTTCCCGAGTATTTGAATGCATCACTTGTCAAACAAACCAGAGTTTATTTGCCTCATTTTTATAGCCACTGCAAGTTTTCGTGGTTTTTAGTTCCATAAATTCAAAATGTTAATAGCTATGAGTAAATCACAGATTTTTTGAGATCACTCTTAATATCTCCATTTTAACATAAATGTTCTAATTTAATTATGCTTTCGAGCTATGGTAGCTGGCCAGTCAATTCTTTTTCCATTTCATTTATAAACTAGGGCAGTACCAAATGTGAAAATTTACTCTGATGTGTAAGAGGATTTTATTAACAAACATAGTCTTTAATCAGCTAGAGCTGTCTCCTACTTTAAAAAAAAAAAATAGTTCTTTTTTTCTTATAGGCAAGCTGGCTGGCCTTAATTACGTTGTTCTATAATTTTAATTGAACAGTGCATATGAACTCTATCAACCTGACAGATGTATGTAGTTGGTTACCATCCTAGTTATCTATTCTCTGTCCTGTTGGTTTTTTTGTTGTTTTTTCCCTCCCTCGTAAGTACTGTTAAATGTCAAGGCCACCACTCCAGAATCTTTTGGCTGTTTCTTCTTAAAACTCTGGGATGCAGCATCTGAAACTATTTGTCTTCCTGTTTTGCTTTTAGTTGTCCTTTTGAATCACAGTTAGAAATGCTTCTAGTAGACATGGATGCCTTCCTTGCAGATCTCTTACAGTAATACAATTGCCTGGTATGCATTGTTATTTTTCCTTAAGCAAATATGTAGTAGGTACAGAAGAGAATTGAGACGCAGGGATTTGTAGAGAAATGCTTATAAATCAGTCATTTAAATGTTGACTGTGCCCCACACCTCTTTTTACCAAATGCCAGAGATGGCTACTTGTGGGCTATTAGGTGATGGTGGATGTGATGTTATGGGTCTTCTGTAGTAGCATCAGTGCATGTGATTATTCAAATTTGTCAATTGCTATGTTTGTGTAATTCTCAATAATAGTCTTCCTTATTTCCAGTCTGCCTTTTTTTCTGCCCTCTGGTTTTCCCTCTTCCATTTCACATCATAAAATTGAGCATGTGTTAGCCATGATATCCATACACTCCCTGCCTACACATTGTTGGAGCTGGGCTATGTGTCCCTCTAGCTGTCACATTTCTTCCTTTCCAGCTGAATTATGATCCCTCTACAAAGAGAAGAGACTCTCATTTTCACTTGCTGTGAGGCCGCCAGCCACTGCCAGAACTCTCCATAGGGCCTACCTTTGTTTTTTTCCTCTGCAGTAACAGCTTAACCAACCATTTTCTTCTTTTTGCTATGGGAGCGCTTGGAACAAGAAAAGGCATTCCCATTCAGGTGTGTGTTTATTTTCTGGAGGCATTAGCTCAGCATGAGATTTTCTTTTGAAGAAACTCCTGCTGACTAAATCAAGCAGAGTATTAGTTAGCACAGATTTTTGTGGGGAGAGTTATATTTTTGATGTAAAAGTGAATTAAGCCTAATTAGGGAGAAGAAAAGATTAATGAAATTTACTTCTCATATGCCAAATTAAGTGCACCTCCAAAGGCATCTGCCCTAATTAGGTAAAGTTGTTGAAGAATGAAGGCATGTAACTTCGACTTAGACAAGTTATTCAAATGTTTGTGCTTGCTTAATTTAGCACATTATCAATTTCAGTGACAGATACTAGGGAGAGAGTCAAGTTTATGAAGCATTTATATAATAATTATAATAAAATGAAGAAAGAACAACAACAACAACCCTGTGTGGAGTCTCATTCCCTGTGAAGGAGAAACTTCTGTAGCTGGAGGAATTTCCTCAAGGGCTTGCTGTAAATGAGTGATGGTGACACCCACTTCAAGAAAAGATTGCAATCTTTTGTGATGAGCATTCTTGAGCAACTTAAATATAGAACTCTTTCCTAGCTTCCTTATAATGAGTGTTGTAATTGGAGAGTGGTGTAGAAACATTGCATAACTAATTGCAGTAGGTCTGTCTTTAATTAGTTTATTTGGAAAAGAGTAAATACTAAAACTCTCAATGAGGAAACGCTTTCTTTTTCTAGATTGTCTGCCTTTTCAGTACAGACTTTCAGTTTTTTCCTTGTTACCGAGCTTTATGTCCTGGGTTTGAGGATGAGAGGTGCATAGTGAAGAGTATCTCCCAAACCTTCATAGTAATAAACATCTTTTCTGTTTTAAACTCTGATGTACCTTTATCACAGAATCACACAGAATGACCCGGACTGGAAGGGACCTCAAGGATTGTGAATCTCCAACCCCCCTCCACAGACAGGGCCTCCCTATTTAATACTAGACCAGGCTTCCCACAGCCTCATCCGACCTGGCCTTGAACACCTCCAGGGATGGTGCATGCTATCTTTATCCTAAATTTGAATTCATCTGTCTTCTGCTTCCAGCTCTTTTTTTTGTTTGTTCAATTTTGACTGGACAGAAGGAGTAGAAAAGTAAAAATTGTCAGTAACCTCTAAATTAAAAAGTGTTAAAAGTGATTAAACGTCCAAAATTTTACTTGCTGGCATGAAGACGGGCCCCTTTGAATTCCCAAGAGGCATAATTACCTTTTGCCAAGGTGTGTATGTTAAGAAGAATGGATTTATAAGGAAAAAAATATATACTTTTTTGAAAAAGTTGTGTTGAAACAGGCTCACTCAAAATTAGCAAGCTGTCTAAAATGTGTCAGTCAATTAAATTAAATCTGAAACCAGTGATAAGCAGTATGTGTATGCTAATTGTAATGAAAAAACAAGTATCTCTCTGAGGAGAAGCTGCTTCTCACTGAACCAGAGTTTTGATTTGATTCAGTGGTAACCTGTCTTTCTGAAATCCATAGTCTTTTAGGCAGGAATAGAGGGGGATATTTTTTGCACTTGTTTGAGAACGTCGAATTGATATAGTTCAGAGGCCACCTTATTTGGAAGAAAATGGGTGTTGAAAGAGCTAGTCTTTCATCTGATGTCCAGCATTTACTGAGTAATAGTGCAAGTATATGATGTTGGTGGATATTGATGGCCAGATATATGCAGTCTGCTCTTCCTTTATAGGAGGAATGTATGGTGATGGAATTAATGAGTTTTAATTAGGGGGAAAAGGATTCCTGAATATCTAGAACTCTTAGCATAGCTTAATTTCCGTAGCTGAATTTCAATTTGGACAGATGTTGCACAATCATCCATTAAAATGAAAAAGTTATCCAGTGAGAAACATAGTATCAGTCACATCACAGCTTCTCCTTTTCTCGACTCTTAAAATTCAGGCATATTTTGACAGAGATATATATATATTTTTTTTTAAGTTTAAGATCACTTTATGGTTGTAGGATTACAGTTGTTTAGTTATTTACCCTTGGGAATTTACCTTAAAAATTAATGAGCTTTCTTGCTAATGCTTTTCCTTCTGAGAAAGGAGAAAAGAAAAAAAAAATCTAAAAGGCAAAAGAACAACTATTGCATGGGTTTGATAGTTTGAGAGTCCATGTGGTGCAACTCAGTGGTTAGCTATTTGATGCTACACAGATATGTGCTGGATTTTAATTAAGAAACAGCTGTCTTCTGTCTTATGACTTAGTTTATCCTGTTACACTAATTCTCATTCATTATAATACTGATTGCTTTTTCAGATAGAAAAAGCCTAATACATGGTTGAAAAACAGGAAAGGTTAGGAAAATTAAGATAAATGCATTCACTTGTGTTTTTATCAGGTCATTCTTTTTTATTTAGTGTATGGAAGTTATCTAAGAGAAACCCTCATGGGATGGGAGAGTCTCTGATGTGAAGTACTTAGAGCACATTTTGTGCTAGGCTGTAAGCTGATAATCTTTGGTTTGATATGTTGTCCCCATTTCTAGTGCTTACCTAGCTTAAGTATCTCAAGTTAAATGCTTCAAAGGAAATCTGTATAATTCTTGTTTGCATCCAGATACAGAATCTTCACTTATGCAGAGTGGTCGACTGTCAGGTCGTATGTGTGTGTTAAATATATGTAGTGCGTCGTGAAAACAAATAAGGAAATACAACTTACTGAATACTTTCAATATCCTTTAATACAGCTTTTACACTGTTACTCACTTTCACTTGTGCAAATCTTATTTTTAGGAGCTTCGATCACGAGAAGAAGAGCTGACAAGAGCAGCTCTTCAGCAAAAATCTCAAGAAGAACTGCTTAAACGGCGTGAGCAACAGTTAGCAGAACGTGAGATTGATGTATTGGAGCGTGAACTGAACATCATGATATTCCAGTTAAATCAAGAGAAACCCAATGTAAAGAAGAGAAAGGGCAAATTTAAAAGAAGCCGGTTAAAACTTAAAGATGGACACAGAATTAGTTTGCCTTCAGGTTTGCAGTTTTCTTTTAAGTTCACAACATATATTATGATTAAGTATGCAGGCTTCAGTGGTTAAAATTTTCAGTATTGGCTGATATTTTCATTCATTTCTAGTTTCTTCTACCCCAAATAAGTGCAAAGGATATGGTAAGAACCATTTTACATGCCATATTTTTTGAAGTAGTCCCCATCTCTGAGCAGTCTTTCATCTGATTCAATCAAATCCACTGTTTCTGGAGGGAAAGCATGAGAACTTGAAGATTTAAGGCTGATCTGTTGTCAGACTGATTGTGTTACCTTATTAATATTGCCACTAGATGTCACTAGGCAAACTCAAGATTATCCCCATGATTTGCAAGCCTTCGCCATTGTTACTAGTACTCTGGTGTCAGCTGGATCCTTCCAGTAGTTTCTGAGTCTGTTAATTTATTACTAATGCCCCATGTACCTAATGCTACACTAACTCAGTGTGAACCAAACTGTAGCTGTCTGGTAGCTGGGAGGAGACAAAAAATGCATGAATATTTAGGCATATTTCACTAATGCTGAAAGTGGTGTCCCTTTTTACTTGCTTTAAAAATTAGAATTACTACAAACCTCCCAGAAAGGCATGTGATCCTGCTCGAAGTTTCAGATTTTGGTTTAAGCTGAATCGCAATCTTAAACTTAGTATTTGTTTCTTTTTTCCTGATTCTGCCCATACCTTATTTGAAAAAGTGATACATCAGCAGTTTTATCCAGAATACTGCTTAGCTCTTTGTTGTCAAGAATCATCAAGATGAACCTGTTCTCAAGACAGTTGTAAGAAAAACATTCAATCTAATTGCATTGTTGATAGGGATTAAAGAAGGGCATAAGACCAAACTTAATTTCATTACATTTTCTTCCTTTCCGATATTTTTTTTATTACTTTGATGGAAATATTGGTAATTCTATATTTTGGTGTCTTGAATTTCCAGCAAGTTTGATGGATGTGACCTCTTTAATGCAATATATTTGTTTAGCTTTTGTGGCAACCAAAACTTTTGCATAACAGCTTGTGATCTGGATATGTCTCAGTTTTGAATCCAACTGGATGTAGTTCCTTTTGTTGGTGTTACTGCAGACCTATTGTACAGTCTGCAAAGGTGTGAAATAATACCTGTTTGAAAAAAAGATCTAATTTGTTGCTTTAAGGATCAGAATTTGTCAGCATATTTAGTATGAACATCTCTTGTGTTATCAAATGTAACTCATTATGTAATTTTAATTGATTTAGTAGTACAACAGTACAATCTACTGAACATTAATTTTTTAAAATTATTTCTAATAGATTTCCAGCACAAAATAACAGTGCAGGCATCTCCAAATCTGGATAAAAGGAGGAGTTTAAACAGTAACAGTTCTAGTCCATCAAGTAGCCCCACAATAATTCCTCGTCTTCGAGCCATACAGTGTAAGTCTCCAACATTTCTGATTGTTCATCCAGTCAATGCAGAATGTTTTTTTTGTATTCTCACTGAAATGCATTGTTAGTATTATCAATTTCAGACAGATTTCTGTTCACCAGGTCCCTTTACTTGTTCTAACTTTTGCAAGTTCTTGTTTGATGGGAAGGAAAATCTTGCTAAAATGCTAACTAATTTTCAGCAACTCAGAATGGCTGTGGATGTTTTGAATCATATATTTTGTTAATAACCTCAGGAATTCATTTGCATGTAGACATAGGTAAAACACTGAACAATCAAAAATTACAATGGCAAAATGCAAAACATGCTTTGAATGCTATTCACTATGGAGAACAAATTTTTATTAAGTTTTCTACAGTTGCTAAATGAAATCAATAGTTGTTTAAAAATAAATAAAAATATTCAGAGAATAAAGCAGTCTCATAAGCTGGAAAAGCTGATTAATCAACCAGCAACTCCACTTGCTCAGGAAAAAAGAAAAGTAAACTGTAAGCAAATGTAAAAGCAGAAGAAAATGAAGATGAAATCTTATATTTTTTCTTTTTCCAAACAAGGAAAAGAAACAAAAATAAAAATAATAGTTCTTGTGCTTGACAATCTAATTATTCTCTGTATAGTGGTGACAGAGGGAAGATGTGTTTATTCTAGTATAGTGGAGGTAGCAGTTAGGAATGTGGAAGGAAACTTGTCATGTTTTTATAGTAAAGCCCACCTTTGTATTTGAGATGACTGTATGTAGATGGGGTAAATTCTTACGTAATTCACTGCCTGCTTTTATACTGCTTAAACTGTTGTGCAGAGTAGATTGTCTGGTTGCCCTTATTTAAAGTGAAATGTTACACGAGATGAAAAAGCCTCAAGTTTCTCTCTATTTAAAATCAGTAGAACACGTTCCAACTGGTTGTTTATGGATAGGAACTAACTGTTGTTGCCAAAGGAGTTTCCTCTGAAGGAAAGTACTTCAGAATCTGTATCAGATATGTGTATGGAGGAGGAGAAATCAACATGCATACTGGTTTTGTTTTTTTCCTGCATGCTATTTTGTGGCTAATTTGCAGGTTTCTGTTTCATTTTCTGAACCTACTTGAAACTCCAAAACTTGGATAGAAACCAGATCTCTCTTCTTCTTTGGAAATATCTCTGCTTTATGAAGACCTTTTTATTAATTATTCTCTAAAGGTGAAGTGTTGCCTTTTCCAGTTGAGTAAATACCAGAGTTGTTGTTGCCAGAACTCACACAGTTCACTGGGTAAATACTGTTACTACCCATATGTTATGTGTAATGGAGACAGATGGACCAACTCCATCTTGCTTTTCTTAAAGAAAATTTGAGATTGAAGGCAAATTCTATGAGGAAAGCTGTGGTGGGCTTTTTTTTTTTTTTTTTTGTTGGGTTCTTAAATCTTTCTTACTGCAGAAAGTACAGAGAGGTTTTCCCATGTGAAATATCATGACTAGCTATAGACAAGACTGTCCTGTTTTCTTTTCATTTTCCTGGTTCTGTATAGAAGTACTTGAAAGTACAGTAAATTCCTGGTATTGGCACAATTCTGAAAACTTGAGGTTTTTTATTTTGGGGATTTTTTTGTTGGTAGTGGGTTTTGCTGTTTTGTTTTGTTGTTTTTTTTTTCTTGTTTTTTTTTTTTGTAATTCCTAGTCTGTGTAAATTATAGCAGTGCCAAGTCTAAATCTTTGTGTAAGTGCTCAGTGCTGCTGGAGACTTTTTGTTCTCTTTGAGCAGGTGTTTGTTTTCGTAGGATTAGAGCATAAAGGATGACATAAAGGCTCTCCTTTAAAAGAAGCACTCTTCTGGTTTTGATTTTAGATCCCTAAGCATATCACATCTATCAGGAGTATCTAGGTGAAACAATTTAGCTTCCACACCCATCTGCACCTGTGCAAAATAAATTCTTTCCCACAATAATGTTTCAACTTGATTTCACTTCTAAGTATCATTGTTTCAAGAAGACTTATTTGAACAGAGGTGATTTGAACAGGCATTTCTAACAATTGGTTGCTTGATTGCTTTGCTTTGTCATCAACAATTCTAGCTTCATAATGTAAATGCTTTGTATTTTAAAATAAAAATCTAGTTAATTGTAAATTTTGTGGTTAAAATCAAGTTCAGCTACTTTTAAAAGCTGTTTTAAGGAGAGAAAAAAAAAAAAAATACATGTTCAGTAGTCCTGAAACTGTTTGAAATAAGGGAGTTTAAAGAAGGCAGTAACTTGTTGTACTACACAAGCAGCTGTGTACAGTGAGGGAGGACAAGAGTGCAGTGGTTCAGGAGTGACTGAACAGCTGGCAAGAATAAAACTACCTCATTAATCATGCTGTTATAACAAGCTAAGTTGTGTTTTTCTCATCTCCATCATAGCTGTAAGCATGATGGGTTGCTGTCAGTTTACTTCTCCAGTTAGTACATACAAAAGTCTACTTGCCTGAGACTGATCCTAGAAGGAGGAACCTGTAAACCCTACAGTAAAAACCCTCTATCAGAAGATGCTTAGAGCCTTTTTAGATTTGGGCTTGATGACCAGAAGAAGGGAAAAAGATTCCTTTCTGAAACCAACTTGACTAAGATCTCTTAATTTTTCTTCAGTGATTCCCAGTACAGATACACACACAGCTAATGGCCGAAGAAACAGTGTATATGTGTACCAGCAAGATGTAGATATCACAAGTGAATATGAACTTCCCAGTGGGGTTATGAAAAAAGGCAAGATTTTATTATGTTTCAAAGGTGCTGGTTCTGTTTAATTTCACAGCTGACCTGAAGTGACAGACTAAGCATTTAATGAATAACTGATGCTTTACACCCAAACAAATCATACTTTTAATGAGAAAGAAAACATTAATCATTCTCACAATTGGAATATTGTTTCAGTTGATACCAATTGTTCCACAGCGTATATTTTCTTCATTGAAATTTAAGTGCTCAGTCTAATTCACTTGTCTAAATTACCTAAGTATAAGGTTCTCAGTTAAAGGGAGCAGATAATTTTGTTATTTTGCCTTTAATGTGGGTCTATTGTCAGCTCATAAATTATTTTTCTTGCTTGCTCATCTTGTTGGTTCAATGCGATTTGTGTGGTGTTTTTTGTGAAAGAGAAAGTCTCAAATTTTGTTTACTACTCTTTCTGTTACTGTATCAGAATGGCTTTGTGGTAGAGAAAGGCTGTTCTGTCAATGTGTACAAATATATATATTTATAATGTATATACTTACGTGAAGATTTTTTGTGTTTTTAAATTCAATCTCCAGTAACTTCAGATGAAAGCAACAAAACTTGGGGAAGGAGCACAACTTACCACCAAGAAGAGTTTGAAGAAGTGAAGAAGAATTTTAAAAAGAGAGGTTGTACATGGGGACCAAGTTCAATTCAAACAAAGGATCGTGCAGATTGTAAGGACAAGTATGTCTACTGCATTTTGTTTGATAATACTAAGCATCCTTGGTAACTAAATCACTGTAGTCGATATTCATTGCCTCCCTTTCTTGCCTTTCCTCAGACTGTCTTGAGGAACTGCAAGCATAGCCCTCAGTAGTCTCTTCCAGTGCAGTTACATAAGACTGACTACATATGTGAAGCACAGTATACATCATCAGCACCATTCACGTTAACCAGCACAAGTTAAGAGGGTTCTGAGTGTCAGTTGAGCACATTTACTTTCAGATTTTTTTTCTGATTGCTGAAAATTGGAGGTTGGCTATTTTCTGATGAAAAAGATCCTCTTCCTTTTCTTCATATAATAACTTCAGTGTGTCTTTTTTATTTTTTGTGTGTTTGTGAAGACATCCATTCATTTGCCTGGTTGGTAAGCTAGTTGGATCCAGACCGTCTCACTGAAACTGGTTTTGTTATTTTTGTTTCTTTGAAAATCACTGTTTGTGATTGTGATTGTAATTTGTGATATTTGTGTCACTTCTTTGAGAATGCGTCTGTTGTCCAGGTTTTCACTGACTTTTGTTCTTCAGTAGATAGTCAAGGTCCATTTTTCTTGAATAGAAATTTTCTTGTCATATCCTGAAACTTTCTTGTTAGTTTAAATTCCTGATCCTAAGCTATGTTATCAATTTATAGTCTTAAGACTCTATGCTATTTCTTACATACATTTTTTTTTAACTTTGAAAAGTTTTTGTGTTTTCAAGTCATATACTAACTGTTTATAGTTTGAAAGGAAAATGCAACATCTTTCTTTTATAAGTGTATATAAGCACAGTATCATCTGAAATATCAAAGTACCTATCATTGTTTCAGAATAAGACCCCTTTCAGATGGCAGCAACCCGTGGTCAACACTTGTAATGAAAAATCAGAAGGGTGTTCCTTTAGCTTCACTGTTTGTGGACCAAGGTAAGAGCTGTGTTTGAAAAAGTGGAAGTTACTACATGATGGCATGAAGTCTGTTCCAGTGTTATAAAGCACATTGAGTTCCTAAAATACTGTGCACGTTAGTAAGAGTTCTAATGCTACAGATGCAATTCAAATTAAAAAAAAAAAAAAAAAAAGTTGTTACACTAAGTGTAAAGTAATCTTTAGCTTTCTATTACTAGCAGCTAACAAACAGACAGGTTGCATGAGGTCTGCCATAACATGCAGATTTTCTCCATGTTTTTGAGTTGTCAGGCTGATCTGTATGTTAGGTCTGCGGTCACTGCTGTTTAGATTCTTCTGTAAATAATGCATTCACATTTAAATAATCATTAATGACTTCTATTGTTAGTGGCCTCTGTGTACTCAGTTTAAAACTGTAGTTAAAACCTGTAAGTCTTCATATTTTTCCAGGTCTTAGTTTCCTGGTTTTTTTTAGCAATATTTATTCTTTAAATGTTCAAGGAAAAAAAAAAATAAGAGTAGATTTCAAATCTTTGAGTTGGTGAGGTGACATTTTGGGATTTACAGGAAACCACAAAAAAAAAAAGAAATATATTACCTTGAAATACAGCAAACAAGATATTGCATTTTATGTCCATTCCTACAATGTGCTTTAGCTATATAGTATTCATTCTAATTTTCACATTTGCGTGTGCTTTCTGTATGACAGATAACTGGAAAAAATACTGCTATCAGGAAAAACAAAGCAAAAACAAAGAAACAACTGTGGTATAACTTGTTGTCCAGTAGCTATAGATTTATGTCAACTGAAAGAGAAAATAGTTAGCTGCTTGGATGTTGGTGGTTTGTTGGTTTTTGGTTTTGGTGTTTTTTTTTTTTTGGTTTTTTGTTTGTTTGTTTTTTGTTTGTTTTTGTTTTTTAGGAAAAAAAGAATCATGTATACTGGTAGAACTATTAAAAAACAGACAAACAACAGACCAAAACAAAAAAAGCTCACAGACTAATCAGAGAGCAATTCTATAGGCTTATTAGCATGTACTAAACCCCTACATCCAGAGAAGATTAAACAGGGTTACATATTTGCATTTCAAGTATTTCCATGTTTATTCTATACTGCTCAGTAGTTTACGATAGAATAAATCATGTGACCTATATGCACGTTCCATTTTCTTTGTCATTAGATGTGAAATGTCACATTTGCTCCTTACTTCAGACCAAATTAATTGGAAAAAATTCTAGCAATTCATTTGATTTTGGAACACAGCTTCATTGAAAGTGTTGCAAAGAATCTGTTTCAGATCTTCTCTGTCACTTTGTGTTTATTAAATCACTTAACTGTAAAGCATACATGGAAATATTTTTCATGTGGTCTAAAAAGCACTACCAAAAGCATGCAGAGGCAATATTCTGCTGAAGTTTGGAAGATCTATTTTTCCTTTCTAAAAATTAAGCTTATGCGCTAAGGAAGATTCATTTGCAAGCTTCTTCTGCTAGAGTTTGCTTTTGAGTTACGCGAAGTATGACATTTGTAGTGAGTAGTACTTCGTATGTTCTAAAGACTAAATAGAAAACCTGAAAATGTTTAGGCTTAGAATTTGTTTCTGAAACTTGAAATGCAAGTCTCTGATCTTCTGACTACATCTAAGGGGAGCATACGAATCTCAAGATCAATAACTGCAAGTAAGAGGAAATCCTGGTGTACATATGCAGATATATGTGTAATAGTTGAACTGTAATTCCAAGGCATGTTGTAATTTTTTTCAGATGTGTGCACTGATAAGAGACTTCTCTCTGAAAGTTTGGACAGTAAAAGACCAAAGTCAATTAAGTTGCCAAGTCAGGCCTATATTAACCTACCTCTTTGGAAGGATGATCAAGGAGAGAATACAGTAGAACATGAGAGCTTTGAAGAAGGAACCTCTGCCAGTTCTACAAACAGTACTCCTCAAATGACACCTACAAACAGTCTGAGCAGAACACTACAGAAAAAGAAGACTGATTCAGTTCTTTATGGATGTGCAGTTCTCCTTGCATCTGTTGCTCTGGGCTTGGATATTAGAGAGCTGAACAAATCACAAGGCCCAGATGAACTCTTGCCTAAAGATGAGAAGAAGAAACGTGATGGAATATTTCAGCGTGCTTCAAAATTTCGCAGGAGTGCTAGCCCTACAAGACTGCAGTCCAAAAAAGAGGAAGCAGGTATTCCATCCTTAAATCCAGCAGCAAGTACTGTGAATCTTCTCTCTATGCCCTCCATTTCCACAAAATGCCTACTTCAGTCTGACAGTGAAGATGCATTTGTAAGCAGTGTGCTTGGTGATTGTGATCCACGTAATTCTAATGATGACTTTTTATCTGAAACTTATGAAAATAAAAGAGAACAGAGAATACAGATGGTTCCTAATACAGTTTCTGCACGATTAAAAAATCAGCCTTTTAATCTGTGTCTGCAACAAGAGTCTCAAAAAGTTCCAAATGCTTCCTCAACAAAGTTAAGTGTGTTGGGTCATAGACGAACCTTATCAGATGGGAACAATTTTCACACCACAGGTAGGTGATTGAGAATTTAAAATGTGGGGGGATTGTTAACTTCAGAAACAGAAAATGTAGGGAAACTAACCATTCCCTAATGACTAGGTGTTTGTTATCTATTCAAGTGTTAGGTCAGCCTTCATAAATGTATGCAGTTAAGCTTTAAGTGTCCAAACCCTGAGCTATCTGCACTTGGAATAGTATACTGTTACCGGGAAGGTATTACTAAGATTCAAATGGAACCGTTATTTCCTCAGGTATTGCAAAAACAGATTTCCCTAGCTTTTTTGTCAGCAATAACGTGCTTATTGTGTGCAGACTTCTTAACAATGAGAGAAATGTATGCTTGTTTCACAGTCTGCATATGTGAGGGAATTGGCATCATTATAATACTGTACATTTTTAAGTTCAAGAGTAGAGAATCTGATATGATTTGATTTGCTTGTTTGACCTAGGAGTTGTCACATACTCCACAAATCTTTGAGCTAAGCTGTGGATTAAAAAAATTAAGCTAAAATTGACTTTAAATTTGGTTAAGGTGTAAGTGGATTTGTTCATGGTTAATGAATTTTTGAAAAGGAGTTCTAAACTGCAATACTGGTGTTGTATAGTGGCTTAAATGTAATATCCTTTATGGTACTCTGTGCATACGTAATTATTCATAACAACCTGACAAACATTGATGGCTGTATTCTACTGTTAATATTCATCCAAGAACTAGATGAATAATGCTTTTTCTTGTTTCTAATAGTGAAATAGAAGTTGTTATAGTCTCTAACAGAAAGTATAGAAGAAAGATTTCATTGAGCACTGCTGATCCTTCCTTAGGAAATTTCCCACAAATGTATATGAATGTCTTAATTTTTTAATTTTATTTTATTTTTTAAGAAAAAGAAACATTAATGCTTGTGGTAACCCAGTTTTGCAAATGGCAAAGAAATCAAGGAGCCACAGGGTTTAAATTCTTCTCTTGTTTGTGTGTTTGTCTGACCTTTTCATTCCATCAGCTAATGGATTTGCTTCAACTGATGATGTCTCCAAGTTGCCCGTTCTTTCAGTTACTGGAACTCTACATTCTCCGTCTCTTCAAAGAAGAAGCAACCACTGTGGTATTTCAACTGAAAAACAAAGAGCTATGAATATTATATCAAGGCCTCGACCTTCTTCTGTTAGAAGTAAAATTGATTCATGGCAGATTCTTCCGCATATTATGAAACCAAACTCTAAAGACTCCAAATGTTTAGAGGGCAGTACAGATCCAGATGTTCACCTCTTGCCAGACACTGAGGAAAGAACTAACTGCCACGTGCCCTCATTACTTGATATTGATGTGGAAGGTCAAAATAGAGACTGTACTGTGCCTTTATGTCGAATGAAGAGCAAAACATGCCGGCCGTCTATATATGAACTGGAGAGAGAGTTTTTGTCTTGAGTGCCTTTCATTTTAAATATTTTCTTTTTAAAGGAGAACAAATATAAAATTCTTGTCCACCTAATGCTTTATGCTGCTGTTTTTTTGATGTACTGTAACAAATAGTACCAAAATTATTAAAGCGGGCAGCTAATTAAGGAAGTGTGATAGGTGCCTTTTTCAAATGGAACCCTAACTAGTACTTCTAAAAGCACAATACTTCTTAACAAAGTTACTGAGCATATTTTGAATGATTAAAATAACATGCCCATCTCCCTCTGCAGTGTTACATACATTTTTCTATAAATTTGAATTATTTTTCTGGAAATTTAACTTTGCACATTGAAAAACTGAAGGACATATGGTAACATTGTGTTCAGTCAAGAAGAGTTTAGCATAAGAAGGAGTTATCTCCAGCTAGCTTTCTGTATGCCTTGTAGAATTATGAAAGGGGTCAAGGGCTTAAGATGCCAGTATAGAAAACTGTTCACTCCCCATTAATAGCTGGTTACATTTTGGCATGTTGTGCTGAAGTTGGTTAAGGACCAGCAGCTGCATTTGCAGTCTTTACCCTTGGTGTTTGAGAGAACTTTCAACTGTGTGCATTAGTTTCTTCAGAAAGTTTTACTGCTTATCTAAACACTTGGGTTTCAGCCACTATATTGATTTGAGAGAGTAAACTTTAATATTTTGATTGGATTAAAGGTATTTGACATGCTTTCTAATGTGAAACAACATTCCTTGTAGGTAAGGATACACTGGAACGTAAATATTTGTACTCTTAACTTTTTGAAGACTGCAGTGTTTGCACTGAACAGAATATTCTTGGCTTGGGATTTTTTTGTGTGTGTGATGGAGAGAATTATGCCCTCTAGCCCCTCTTTATTTTTTAAAAACTCTGCTGCACTTTTTATTGAGAATGACTGTTTTTTGGGGTTTAGGTGATTCAACAGTGCATTTTACTGCACACAAATTTTAGAGCAGCAAAAACTAAGCATTGACATTTTCATTGTATAATTTCTGAAGCTTTTCTTCCTGAAGTTACTACTAATAGTCCACTTAGAAATTAAGGGGCAAAGAGATGTGCTTGACTGCTTTCCAGAGATACAACAGTTTCATAAAATTCCAAATAGTTAATTGTGGTGGGAGGCTTAACCTTGATTAAAAAATAAAAATAAGAAGTCGTAACAGTTTGTTTACAGTTTCACTTAGTGAAACTAAGTAAAACCAAGTGTACAGTCTCTTTTATTTGATGAAAGCATTTCTAGAATTATAGGAACATCCCTTATTCCAGTATTTGAAATCTTAATTTGCATAGCTTTTGATAAATAGTCTTCATAAATAAAATTAGGTCACATTAGAGCAACATTACCGTGTACTCCTCAGAGCAGTACCTTGCTGAGGCTTTTGTTGTTTGTTCTGGGGTCTGAGAGTTCAAGTGTTAAATAGAATACACATTTACTTAAAAGCTTCAAAGCCAGGAGATTAAAAAAGGAAAATTTCTATTTTAAGGCTGGAATGCAGTAGGTTGGTTACTTTGAGAATGGTAGGTAACTAGACATACAAAATCATGAAATTGAAATCACATAGAGCAGAACACAGATAGATATCACTTCCCAGCTACCAAAGAGAAAGTAGCAAAGGATTTCCTTTAAATAGTATTTTAATCGAAAGTGAAGACAAATAGATTAGTTGTCTGTAAAACTACATGCCTGCATAGCAGATTATTACATTTTGTTCAAACACTCTTATTTCAGTAATCTTATTTCCTTGTCAACATTATTCAAGTTACGTGCTGTTCTTTGACTTTTCTTTAAATTCAGTTTCATCAGTACACTTCAGTAGATGAAATCTGTTCCAGTTTTGATAAAAAAGTATATTTGTAAAACAGTTGTGTAATGCACATGGATCAAATCTTGAATCTGTTTTGCTAGTCCATTTATCTTCAGGGCATAATTAGAAACCTAGAACATTATGTGTATTTCAACTCCAATCAATTACTCTGATGCAACACTGAGAGCAAAGGAGTTGATTGTATTACATGTTTCTAAAGAAAGTGTCTCTGTTTTGCTTTCTAAAGGAAAATCTCAGGTGCTGAACTAATTTTGACTCATAAACTTCTGTACTTTAAAGGTTTATATCGCTTGTGGAATTTTGCACCCTTCGTTTTGTAATCAGTAGAGTCAGCTTAAAATGCTCTTTGTGAGCTATATTCTTTTCACTTATCAGTGGCTTATCTCATTGTTAAACAAAGACTTCTATTTCTGTTCAGTGGATAATTTTGTTTGAGAACGGGTCATATTATGACCAGCCCAGTGTATTATAATTAATTTAGAAGTAT
Source organism: Tragopan temminckii (assembly GCA_028571105.1). Taxonomy (NCBI): domain Eukaryota; kingdom Metazoa; phylum Chordata; class Aves; order Galliformes; family Phasianidae; genus Tragopan; species Tragopan temminckii. The sequence continues at coordinate 31,799,512 of JAOWBP010001760.1, read as the reverse complement.
GTATTCCACCTCTCAATCTGAGAGAGTTTAGGTAAGCCATCTTAATTATTTTTCTTTTGTGATGCAGTCTTTCTAAGCTTTAGTCTATAGAACTTTATTCTTGTTTTTCGTAGTTTCATAGGCCAGTCTTCACTGAAATTAAAAAAGAGAAAAAGAAAAATATTGCAATCGTGGTTTTGCGGTCTCTGTTTTACTTGCCACCAGAGAAGCTTTTTATGAAGTTAGAGCTATCTGGTATGCTTTAAGTAATCTGTCTTGTTTGAAGTTATATTTATTTCAGTGTAGGTTAATAGTCTGACCAAATAATAAATTATGTTGATTGTTTTAGCATAAAACTGAAGGTGCTCACACTACAAAGATTGAGATAAACACTTGACATGCTGTTTTACAAAACCTGATGATTTAAATGTTTTTATTTAAAAAATAAATGTTTTGTAGCTACCGTATTGCAAAGTGACCTGCATTTTCTTGCAAAAGATATATTAATCATATCTTAACTTTTACAAATGGGTCCTCAAGGGAATAACCACGAACTGTTGACTACTGCCAGCCTATTCTTGGAACATTAGGGTGCAATTGTTAATTTAAGATTAATTATCCAGCTCGGAAGGTAAATGTTCTTGTTATTCCTTGTATTTGATGTGGGCAGAAACATAACAGTGTGAGCTTTTTCCTCCTTTTCTGTGAGCATATATATTCTGGGGCTATTATAATGGTATCTGTGTATTATAGAGTTGCTAGAGCAGTATTTAAATTCTGTAAATGAAGTTTGCACCTGATTGAGCATCAAAAATACAGGTAAGGATTTATCTGTGTGGTTGTTGTTAAGACAAATGTTTTTTTCTTGTAATACTTTCTTGCAATGATTTTTCTTGTAATATTTTCTGTGACCTTTTGTGAGCTTCCCTTTTCCATTCTCCACATTACGTCATGGGCTTGTTAGCCCACCTTTGGGTACGGAGGTGAGGAAGTATCTGTTTGCACAGCAACAATATAGTGAAGTCTCCGGTGGTGCAGTGAAATTCAAAGCTGTGAGCCCAATCTTATAAAGACATCCTTGTGTGAAGATTTCAGTGAGGCTGGTGAGGTAACATACATTTCATGTAGCCAGTGAGTGTCAGTATTGAGCCTAGATATGAGTATTTATAAGCCAAGCTGCACAGGCAATTTATGTTGTAGACAATGTTGTAATGATCTGCAAACAAGTGTATGACAATGGAAAAGATTCCATTACTCATTAGCCACCTCCCTTTTTAGTATGACTGACCACATTACTACACTGCATGCAGCATGAGACTTTCTCTGGTACGTTTTTCGATGTTATGTGTAAGGTACTTAAGGTTTTGCAGCATTAGATATTCTAAGTTAAGGCCACTGAGTCCTTGCAAGAATGTAACATGTCTTTCTAGTTGTAAGTAAAAATGAGCAAACCAAACTCAAGTTAGCCATCTCAATATTGTTAGAAATCCAGTAAATTGATAGAATAGCTTTTTTCATACAATTTCAGGATATCCTGAGTTTGGTGGACGCTCAGGGATCATTGAGCTCAATTCCTCACTCCACACATCACTACCCAAAATCCAAACCGTGTGTCTGAGAGTGTTGTCCAAATGCTTCTTGAACTCTGGCATCTTGGAGCTGTGGCCACCGCCTGTTCCAGGGCCTGAACAGTGCCTTAACCAAGTGTTTTGTTCTAGTAAGCTGGAGAACAAATGCACAGAGCTTTGCAAGTAGGATGGATTTACTTTTTTATTTCACATATTCACAGAATTGTTTAGGTTGGAAGAGAACTGTAGAGATAATGTAACACCCTCCACTGTTCAAGCAGGATCAGCATTTTGTGCAGGACCATGTCTAGTCAAGTTCTGAATACTTGTACAGGTGGAGACTTCACGATTTCTCTGGGCTTTCTGTGCCAGTGTTTGATTGCCTTCACTGTAGAAATGTTTTCTCGTGGTCACGGTGGAGCCTCCTCCAGACTGGACAGACGGAGCTCTCTATGCCTTTCCTCATGGAAGAAATGATCAAGTCTCAAATATCCTCATGGCCCTATATTGGATTTGCTCTGGTAAGCCTATGTTTTGTATGTCTTGTAAAGCAGAGTCAGAACTATTCATTTCTGTCACTGTTTTGCAAAATTTTTATGTCGGATAGGAGTAGGCAGTAGTAGTTCATGAAGCTTTTTTACTCTGTGCTACCTTCCAGATTGAAAGCAGTGTTTGTTGCTTCTGTTAAAATGACACTTTTTCTGCTGGCTAAATGCTGTTCACAGTTGTGGGGCTTGAACGATTCTTTCCCATTCCTGATGGAGAGGCAGTTGTGCTAAGAGGCAGCTGGATCTGAAGTGAGGTGTATCTGTCAGTAGTCTAGATAAATCACATATTGTCAAGAGATTTTAAGCTATTTTGCATTCTAGGCTTTTGATAGTGCTGGATTATCACTTGCAGGCTATTTCCGAGGATAGGGTATTCACCCAAAGGGAATCCACTGTTCAGGTGTCTTCTTGATTCCCTTAGAGAAATGAGTATGCATCTTCTGCACGTGTACATGCTGTCTAGAATTTTTGAGGCAAAATGTGAATGTTTTATCAGCCACACTAGTTCTTATCCAAGTACCTCCTTTTCTCATAGTAGAATCCCTGTAATCATTCCTTTTCTGGCTCTGCTCTCAGTAGTGGAAATTTTCATCACCATTCCTTGTTATATGTGATGCATCCACTTGATGTCTGGCTCTTGGGACTGGGACAGAGACACTTTCGCAAGTATTCCTTGTGGGTAAAGTAGACAGATGTTTGTGGGTTGTGGGAATGGTATTGTTACAGGGAAATTTGTTTTCCCCATCTGGGGCTGCTTTTCTTATAATAGCTAGAAGTTGTCTGCTTCTAACTGTGAACAGATAAAATTTTTGATTGTACCTTAGCCATTTAAGACTCAGTAGAAATTAAGGTTTTTTTTAAGATTTTTTTTTTTTTTTAAATCAAGGTTGCTTTCCTGTGTTTAAGCAACTGCTTCTGTTTTATATAACCAGACTAATATTAATATCTGAGTCTTGTAATGAAATGTGATTGGCTTTTCTTTCTCTTTAAAGGCATATCAGAGGATCAAAACCGGAAGGCATTGGTTCTCCATGGTGTACGAGGTGACAAGTGTATATAGGACAAATTTTTTTATTGTGTAGAGACTGGTTATGTATCACCCTCTTCCTTTTGCAGTTGTAACATAATTGTACCTTTATTTCGTATTGTGAGTGATGTCAAAAGATGTCTCCAGGACATCTTTTGATGCTTTTCAGGATGTTGGTACTGATGTAGTTTCCACAGCACGGGACAGCAAAATGGTTT
>JAOWBP010001760.1:31772115-31788154 GCA_028571105.1 Tragopan temminckii | reverse complement strand
TATACTGGGGGCTCCACACTTGGATGCAGTACTCCAGATGGGGCCTCACAAGAGCAGAGTAGAGGGGGACAATCACCACCCTGTCCCTGCTGGCCACCCCTCTTTTGATAGAGCCCAGGATACCATTTGCTTTCCGAGCTGCAAGAGCACACTGCTGGCTCACATTAAGCTTTTCATCCATCAGGACCCCGAGGTCCTTCTCTGCAGGGCTGCTCTCAAGGACTGAAGATAGTCCTCAGCCAGTAAAATGATGTGCACTCTCTTTTGGAACAGGAAAGGGATGATCCTTCTGGATTTCATGGAGCCTGAACAAATCATGAGCACTGACTGCTACATCACAATGCTGACAAATCTGAAGGCTCAAACTTTCTCCTGCAACATGATAACACCAGGTCCCACACCACTTTGAAGACAGTGGAGCACATTGCCAACCTCGTCTGTAGTTTTCCACCACACCCGCTATATATTCCGGATTTTATGCTTTTTGATTTCCATTTGTTCAGGCTGTTGAAAGATGGACTGTGTGGATATTTTCCTAGCTACAATGCCATCATAGCAGCTGTGAAATTGGGCCACCTCCACTGGTGCACTGTGCATAGCATACAGAGTCTCATTCATTGCTGGCAAAAATGCACAGCTAATAGTGGTGACCATTTCGAAAAATCGTGTTTTGTACCTGAGAATTTACTCTATCAAAGTGCTATTGTGTTCTTTGCATCTATTGTTGTTTCCATGGAAATGAATAGAATGTATTACCTTCAAAGCAACCTATGTACTTAACAAAATCCAGTCTGTGGAACAAGCATCCATTCAATTGGAACTGTAAGCTTAATTGCTTACAGTTACTAATTTTCATCTGGGGGGGCTTAGCCCACTTGAACCTGTTTCTAAAGCTGGCAAGTGGTAATACTTAAAACTACTGTAATTTTATGAGACAAATCAATGCTCTTTGACAGCATTGTACCCTATTTTTCTTCCCTTAAAAGCCTATAACTATAAAGTCATTCGTGATATAGTAGATTGCTTGTAATTTTGAAAGGTCATTGGGGGGACTTGTCAGCTTGTCTTGGTCTGAAAAAGGAGAGAAAGCAAAGAATAAATGGCTCTCTGCAATATAAGTTGGCATCTTCAGAAATTTGTTACTTTAAGATGTTAGGTTAGAGTTCATATGTGTGATATTTTCCTCTCACACTAATGCGGAAATTATGCTCAAGAGATTGAAGGCAAAAATATGTAGATAGAGCCTGGGTCAAAAATTGTTTTCACATGCTGAATTATTTATAACCTGGCTTGATCTTTTTTTTAAGCTTCTTGTGTCCACTAGATGTCACCAACGTATGCCGTTCTCACTCAAGTTTCTATCCTTTTATATGAGATTTGAGTTAACAGGAAGATTTGTTAAAATTTGTGGTACTTTTTGATAAATGGACACATAACAGACAAAAACGAGTAAGATGTTGCAAGGAACAGAAATAACATGTTATTGTTTTGAGTAGAGGGATGTGATCTCTCACCCAATTAGACTCCGCCACGCACCTTATAAATCTTTCTATTTCTTCCCTAATTCCTCTCTAAGACATTCACCAGCTAGCGTAATCAGAACTGTGGCTTCTTGCACACTCCCAATCATCCAGAACTGGTTGAGGCAGCATATGTAAAGTTCAAAAAGAGTTCACTTACTGATTTTTCACTGTTGCTGTATACAGCATTGAGCTCTGATGTTAACTAACTGCAGCAATGACAGGGAGCAAGCTAGGAAATTTGGGCAGGGAAATGTGCAGTACAGAGTGGGTCACATAAACAGTGAAGCGATAGCTTTGGACAAGTTTCTTTATGCTTTAGCTGCTTCCTCGAGGGATTAAGGATGCCTTGCAGAGATGCTGTAAGTTTTAATTATCTCCAATATTCCAATTAGTTTCCCTTTGGCTTAAAGAAAATCAGGACTGGTCTTAAGGGTAGTAAAGGGCTTTTAAACATGACCAGGAATGTTAAATCCTATGTTTTTTTTTTCTTTGAAGGACCAAATGTAAAGAAGAAAATAGCAGAACTGGCCTAATTTTGTATATGTTTCTTGAGGGGAAGAGATCCCTTTACTGTTTTTACATGAAGGAGAAAGCAGTCATCTTGCTGAAGCTCCACAAAGGATACCTGGGCTTACTTCAACTTCTATATGACTTCGTAGGCAAGGTTCAAGAAGGAGACTTATTTGAAGTCTCAGCTTACCCGAGGGAACTTAGTGAGGGTCAGTTTGTACAAACTGTGTACAGACTACTTTCTTTACCAGGCCTTCTTAAAACTCTTCTGTTCTACCTGTATGAACAGCAAATTACTGAAGTTTTCTATCATGCTGCAAAACTCATTCAGCTATGCAGGTTGCTTTTTCAGTGCTTATTATGCCTCACAAGTACTCTGTATGTCCTTGCTCCTCTCACAGAGATGTATTTTTCTCTCTCCCGATCATTGTTGCAACTCACTTTTTTAAGGATTCCTGTAAGTCTTGTAGATTTGTTTCATGAGGAGGAGATACTGAAGAAAATAGCCCCTTGTTCCATATCCTCATTTCCAGGAAGAAGAGAATGCAGATACTTCAGTTAGATCACAATCCTAGCCTATCTTATGTTCTTCTCCTGTGTCTTGACGGAGAAAACTAAGTACTGCCTAGCACAGTACATCACATGATTTTTCTTTTGTGTTTCATGTACTGCTGTGACCTTCACACGTCCTCAGAAGCAAGCAGGTCAGGCTGTAGTGCCACTGGCAGCACTTTTCTCTCACCCATAAATAGCAAGCCAGCAATTACAGAAAGCCGTGGTCATTTGAATTGGTAATACAGGCTCGGTATATAATTCCACTGCCACCCAAGTGAGCAAAGTTTAATGACTTTCTGCAACTATCTCATCTTTTACTCTCGCTCCTGTGAATGCACTCTGTTGTTTCTGTGATTTGCTGATTCTTACAGATGGAAGTCACGCACCTCTGCTGCTCTTTGCATTGTCTCAAGAGCAGATTGATCGGGTGCTCAAGAGTGTGTCTGCCATCAGCAGCTAATGTAGCTGTGTACACAGTGCTGATGAGCCACACAATAATGGATGAAAAAGAGGCCAGTTTTCTCAAGCCATAATTCTTCTCCACACACAAAGTATTGTCAGTGTCAATTTTTAACAGAACAGGTCTCTGTGAACATGCTATTGTACCTGTGAGCAGCAGCACCCTGTTTCAGTTACAGTTCTGGAGGCATTTGTCTCTAACACCTCAGCATTCATTACATACGGAGCATTATATTGCCTTCTGAGGTTTTTGTAGAAGACTTGATCTGTCTTTGGTGTAAAAGCATGCCAGGGTAGAAACTTGTTTTTAAGGCTTTTAAAGCAGAGGAATCCCTTCTCAGGATGTTCCAGCTCCTTTTCTCGGTACGTGGACAAGGAGATGGACTCAGGATGACAAGACCATCTGAATGTATGAGTTCACTAGGCCTGCATGCCTCTGCATGAGTTCTCTTATTTTCAGCCTTTCTCCTAGTTATATTGTTTCCATGACCTTCATGCTCTCTCTCGAATTTTTGTTCTGCTACTTGAGCCCTGTTAAATGCTGTCTGCAGCCTTTCATTCTGATCTGTTCTTGTACTTTAAAGGCATTGTCAATAGATGTTTTGCCCTGTATTCCTTCAGGAATTTGTGATACTTTCTTGTGAGGAAAAAAATACTGGGAACAGATTTTAAGCCACAAACTAGACTGACTGTGGAAGTATTTGTTCCCATTTGGTATATTGGAAATGCATATTGGACGTCCCTTATGCAGAGGAATGTACCAGAAACATCAAAAAATGTTTTAAAACAATGAGCTTCAGTCATGTCAGTAAAAATGTTTTGTTAGATGTAGGCAATTTTATTTACTGAACGTTCTGAGTCTGAAATATTTTTGTCAGTGACTTACTACTTTCTCATACTGATGTTTTGTTTGTTTGTTTTAATTCGCAGATTTCATGACAAAGGATATTCCTGGTAGCATGAATATACTCGTGCCCATTCTGTCCCGTTACAGAGACCTAGAAATTAATCTTGTGTACATTTTTTGGGTTTATTGCATTCTCCAAATCAAATCCAGAACTAATCACCTATTTTTGTGTTGTTTTTTTTTTTTTTAAAATCCACCGGTGACTGTTTGACCCCAGATATAACAAACTTTTTTTTTTTTAGCTGTATTTTCTTATTCAATTCAAAATCAAATCATTCCTGTAGTAGGAACTGGATGCTTCATATCTCTTCTCCATTTTTCTGTTTCTTTTTCCTCTAATAAGAGAGCATCCAAATATTCTGTGCTGAGCTTCAGCAGGATGACTACCTTCTCCTTCATGTAAAGCTTTATGTCCTTCTTATATAGTGGCACCCAAACTGTACCCAGCGCTGGAGGCAAGGCCGCACAGAGCAGAGGGGACAACCCCTGCCCTCACCTGCTGGCAGTGATGGGCCTGGTGCACCCCAGGGTATGGCTGGCCCTTTGGGTTGCCAGGGCATGCTGCTGGTCCGTGTTCAACTTGCTGCCAGCTGCAGCCCCCAGATCCCTCCTGAGAGCTGCCAGCTCCTGGCAGGCCTCCACACTCCCCCGGTTCACTCTGGCTCAGGAACTCCCTGGGGACCGCCATCCCCAGGCTGCTGCACAGTGTGTCTGTGTGGGAATGAGCTCCTCAGTGAGTGACTCCGTTTTCTTCCTATGTTTTCCCAAATGCTGGAGCTGCTAGAGCTCCCATGTCTTCCCTGCTGTTTCCTTTGCAATTGGTAGCAATTTGCTTTGTGAAGTGCCTTCTGAAGTTGTTTCCTCTCTGGTAATTCTGTTTTTAAGTGTCCTTTTTTACAGGTGTTTCTTTTTTCTTGTGATTTAGCATTTTCATTCAGTACCAAAGAAGCCAACAGCCTGACAGCCCTTGCAGTGGGAAAGCTGATCTCTTTAGCCATCTGGTCTCACCACAACTCTCCATAGGTGATTATGGAATCTGCCACATCTGACTTACTTTAGTCACAAATACAGAACTGTAAAACACCAAAAGGGCTTTTTTGTAACTGAACTTCCAGCAGCTTGCTTTCATTTGAAAGAGAGTGTTTCTGAAACTGGTTTCTGCAGGTGTCATTGTACTGCTGGCACTGGCTCTGTAATCCAGCTAGGGACTGAGCTTGTAGCAGGGATGAGTCAGCATGGCTCCTCTGAGAACCACATTTTTCCTGCAACATCCCCTCCACACAGCCCATTAGGGCCTGGGTGCATGGGCACAGCTGCAGGCCCAGAGCCTTCAGCTTGCCTTGGGGTCACTGTGGGAAGCAAGGTAAGAAATCACTGGCAGCCTCTCTACTCTTGCAGTGTGCAGATGCTGTTAACCTGACCTCAGGCTTGCTGTGTTTGTGAGCTGGTTCCATGGTGAGTGTAAAATAATACTTGCACTATTTAGTTAAGCACTATGCTGTACAAAACAATTATGAGTGTGATGTATGTGTACCAGAAGAAAAATTTTTAACAGGTTACGGAGCTGTATAATAGGCAGAATGAATTCAGTAGTTTGTGACTGTGTGAGGTGAAGATGTGGAAGGAAATACAGCTCATCTTTGCCAGTTCCGACAGTTTGTGTTTTAATAGAGAAGGTTTTTTTAGAAAGCTAATTTTTAAAAGTCTGTAATATTTTCTTTGAGGGGCTTAGAACTATTTCAGTGCTAATATATTCCACTGGTCTCTGGTGAGACCTCACCTGGAGTACTGTGTCCAGATGTGGAATCCTCAGTACAGGAAAGGCATAGACCCATTGGAGAACATACAGAGGAGGGCCACAAAAATGATTCAAGGGATGGAACACCTCTCTTATGAGGACGGGCTGAGAGAGGTGGAGCTGTTCAGCCTGGAGAAGAGAAGGCTCCAGGGAGACCTGAGAGTGGCCTTTCAATATCTAAAGAGCTACAGAAAAGAAAAGAATAGACTTTTTTAGCAGGGTCTGTTGTGACAGAACAAGAGAAAATAGTTTCAGTCTTAAAGAGGGCAGATTTAGTTTCAGATATAAGGAAAAAGTTTTACAGTGAGGCACTGGAACAGGTTGCCCAGAGATATGATGGATGCCCTGTCCCAGGAGACTGTCAAGGCAAGACTGGATCAGGCCCTGGGCAACCTGATCTGACTGTACATGTTCCTGTTCACTGCAGAGGAGTTGGACTAGATGGCCCATAAGTGTTTCTTCCAACTTTAAGAATTCTATGATTCTATGAATAACGAAGGTGTGCTGAAAGAGGGAACTCATTATTTTAAGGAAGAGCTTTGTTCTGGGAATTCCTCACAAACTCCTTTTCTGTAAATGTTAAAGCCCTGCAGCCTGGTTTTCTTGAGCATCTGGTAACAGTTTTGCATGGCACCACAGCTCAGTTGTAATTTGGGATACTGTAGGTGTTCCTTTCCATCATTTTTACATGGAAAATATTTGTTGCATATTCTTGCACAATTAGGTTGACATGACACTTTGTATTTTTACTTAATATTTTATTTTCTAATAAGATTTCAGATCTGCCACAGGCTCATTTTTCCACAAACCTCTTCTTCCTGTTGCTGTCCTATTATGCTTTATCACACTTCACTTAAAATCAGCTTAGCGTATGGTTTTACATGCGTGCAGCAAACTTATGATTACTTGAACAAATGCCCTAATAGAAGAATTGATACAGAATGCAAGAACTGGTTCATCTTTAATCCAGTACTAGCACATTCCAGGGACTGACTGTAAATTCAGTGTGAGAGGTTCAATAAGACTTATTTCAAAGAGCAGATGGGGCCAGATCTCCGCAGGGCAGAAGTGGCTGCAGAGCATGAATCTATGCATGGTCATAGTGCTGATGTGTGCTAACTGGGAAAAACGCAGTTCTTGAGCTCTATTGAATTTGCAGCCAAACACAGACCTGTTTGGGCATGGGGCACTGAGCTTCATGGCATGGCCTTGGGCTGCTGAAACCTGCCCTGGGGGGCCATATGGGGAGACCCCAGTCCCCTGGGAGCTCTGGCCACTCTTCTGCCTCATTCCTGGTAGCGGTAGATTTCGGGCCAGGAGACCAGGCTTTGGGTTTGTTTTGCACCTGCCTCTTAGGTTTGCAGCCCTGCTCCTGCTTGTCACCTCTGCCCAATTACTTTTATGCATTACTGCTCCTGCAAAGATTTCCCTGCTCATATAGGAGAAAAGATATTACATGTTTTCTTAAAATAACTGCAGGTGAAGGTTTTAATGCGCCTTGCAGGCACAGAGGGGACAGGTGGCTGCAAGTACATATGAGAAGAACCTGTTTTCTTCGCAATTTAGTGTGCTGAAATAAAAATTGTTGACTACTTTCCCATGTCACAGTTCAGGCAGAAGGTTGGAAGTCTGAGAAAAATGAGGGACAAGGCCAACTTCCTGAAATTGAATTTTTCCTGTTAACTGGTTGTACCTGTTCGGTGGGTATAAAGCAGGAGAATAGGTTAAAAGGAAAAAGCATATAATAAGAAATGGTGTATTAACAGCTAGAAAATGGAGCTTAGAAGAAATTTTTAGAAGTGCTGTGTGAAGTAATGCACGTATATTACAGCATTTTCAATTGCTGTGAAACTGCACAGCTTTGCTCCAGCTTTCTGCTCGTCTGTGTCAATCTCAGCAGCCAGCTGAGCTATCGGCTCTCTCTTTCCTTGCCATTTGCCCTCAGTTATTGCACTGGGCTGGACTCTTGATACAGTGCACTTGGTGGGGTGCATTGCCTTGGCCTGTGATAAGCCAGTAAGTGTTATCTCTCACGAACCCTGTGCCGTGAAATTCTGGTGGCATGATACCAAGCAGCAAACGAGACGGTGGCATTTCTAAGTGACAGAATTACCATCTCCTCTACAACCACTACTGAGATCCTCCATGAATAGAGTAAGATGCAAAGAACCAACAGACATTAAAAATGCAGAGGAATTGTAGTGTATCTTCTCCAACTGCCTCCTTTTATCCCTTCCCTTCCCAGTGCAGACCTTCCACTAAGAATTCAGTGTTAGGGTGAGATGATTAGTTGCAGCAAAGTTCAAAGTTTGATAGAGCACTTTCTGGGGAGTTACTGAGTTTTCTCTCCCCCTATCTCTGATAAAACAGAGATAATACAGAGAGAAGAAAAGAACATTTCTCAGGGACAGCAGACTGAAGAGAAACACTAGTATGTGGAAAACACAGAATTACACAGCTACCGGAGAGCAGTAAGAGGGCAAGATGACTGCTAGTAGGGGAATTACCCTGTTTTCCCCAGCACTACTTGTAATCACCATGTTCTGATTTGTGTCCACCAGAAATCTGCCATTCTCTTGTGTCAGCCCAGCTATGCTTTTGTTTCCACAGTACCCTGGGACAGAGAACTTTGAAATGGAGTCATAAGTTAGATGAGCATATATCCCCTTCCCTCCATTTCCAGCTTGCAGTAACATCACTGGGTTTTTCTGCCTGTGAGCAGCCCCAGACTGTGTGACCTTAATGGGGACCTCGGGGGCTGGCAGCTGGTGTGAGAAGGTGTGGATGGATTGGCTCTCTCCACGGATGTGACTCACAGAAAATGTGTGAAGGGGGAGCAGACATTATCCAAAGACCCACGGAAGAGCTGAAATCTGAGAAATGCTGTTTGTTTGTGAAATGAACAGAAGTAACGCCACAGTGTTTTAATTGTTTGTTTCTAACGAGAACCTTTGTTGAGATGAAATCGATGCTCGCTGCTTTGTGATAATATTCATGGCTGCTTCGTATTTTCTGTCAGTCGCACAGAATATCAAAAGTACATTTTCACAACTGAGAATCATTAGGTCTTGACGGAATTACTTTGCTTAAGGACAGTAAGGGCAGGTAACTGTCATTGTGATGGGCAGCTGATTGCCATCTCATTGGAAGAAATGCAGTTTAGTCATCTCAGAGGAAAGGAGAAAATTACGGCATTGGATTTTCTTTCAGCACAAATATATAAAAGGCTCAAGTGAAATCCTGTGGCTGGTGGGAACATCGCATCGCCTGTCACACCCTGTGCTGCCTCTCCCCTCCTCTCTGGCCTCAGCACGACAGAAGACATCTAGCTGAAAAGATCACAATGGTTGGACTTTTGTTACAGCGATTCAGCAGTCTATTTGTTGCTGTCTTCTAAAATGCCTTTCCTACACCATGATTTAAAACACTCTACTTTTTGCCTGGCTACCAGAATCACTATGTTTTTCTGCAAGGCAAAGGTTTCCAAGCCAGATTAGGCCAACAAACCACTGCTTTATCTGCATGCTTTGGTAAAAAACGGTATGGTGAACAGCTCTCTGAGGGAGACAGCTTCTTCCAGAGGCCAGCTGCTGTGCCCTGAGGAGAAGGTGGGCATTACTGGGTGGAGCAGGCCGCTCTGCTGCAGTGCACACTATCTTTAACGTGGCTTTACTTTGCTGATGTGGGAATCTAATGATGTAATAGAACCTTCCACCACACAAAGCTAATCAAAATGAGGTCAGAAGACAAAATAAGAAAGACCTGTCGGTGTTGTCCTTTTTGCAGAAAAAAAAAAAAAAAAAAAAGGCAACTTTGAGCACCTATAATTATTTTCTAAATCACCTTAGGACATGTCTTTATTTTAAGAAAGGTAATTTTAAGAAGCTCAGTGACGTCAAGGTGAGAGGTATTAGTAGAAGTGCTGCAGCTAGGTGGGTGGGACAACAACTTCCCTTTCAGCTCCCAGATAAAGCAGTCATCTGGGCTCACGCATTTATAGCATACCATGTGTGCAGGAGCCTGCCACTTTGCAGAGAAGGAAAATGCAATTTGGGTGCTTGGATGGGCCTGGTGCATGCTGTAGGATCAGCCCAGCAAAGATGGAGATCCATTTTATCCACCTTGCGATAAAGACAGTCTATGGATTGCAAAAGCACTGCCTTGTGGCCTGTCTGGGTCTAATGAAGGTGAACTCTGCAAGGCCTAGGCTTCTTCACTAGCTGAAGTTTTAATGGTCTTGCTTAATACAGAAGCAACCAATATGAGCATCAGCTGTGGGGTAAATTTGAGGTCCTTGAAATAGCCTGGTGCTACCTCCTGAGAGCACTCTTGTGTTGTGCTGCCCAAGTAACCTTCAGCTGCTGTACAGGTAATTTATTATTTTTTTTTTTGTCTGTTTTACAATTGCTAATTTAGTGTAAATGCAAACATTGAAGCAAGTTGTTGATTATCTCTGCAGTACAAATTTTCTTTCTTGTCAGTGTGAAAAAACCTTGCAACAGCAGAGTCCTGCTGAAGGAAGGTGTTGCAAAGTAGTAATTAATTAGCCTAATTGAAACAAGGTTGGATTTAATGGCCCATGGAGGGGTTGGTGGAAGGCAGAGCTGTTACTACTAATGGTGAGCTGCTCAGTATATTTGGGTACCTTGTGGTCAGCTAGATAGCAAAAGCGTGGGCTGCTTGTTTCTGGCACCCTACAAGTCCTTAGGTCTATGGACATAAAGAAGTCTATGGGCTTTTCTAGTATGTTTTACCAAAGCTAGGGATATGGGGGATTTACTGAGCCATCAGTAAATTTACCCATTTACCCCAGTGGAAGATAAGGGGGTGACTGGATTTAGTCCTAGAGCATTTCCTTGTTGAGATCTTATGTGACTCTTGTTACTTCTTTCTTTAGGATCTCAGAGCTTGAATTCTGCCCTTGGAGTGTAAAAGCCTGTAAGTGTGTGTGTGCATGCATACAGCTATGTATTTATAGATGTTTTTGTACCTGGAACTCATTGTCAGTGTGCACAAATGCACAACATGTCCATAGTTTTTTTTATCACTTGAAATATAGAAGGTGGCATTTGTCTTCAAAGCATCAAAAAATATCCCATTATTCTGAGCTGGGCATCTCATCAAATGGTAAGATTATTCACTTATTTATTTTGCTTCCTAAGAGTAGGTTGTTTCCTGTGGTAGAAATAGTTACCGAGTTTGGTGTTTTGCCTCTTTAGAAATGCTGTAAACTAAAATATTATGGAGATTATTTTTCTGGAGAGTAAGCAGGACACGAGGTGGAAGAAAACAAGTGAAAGAAGCATTAGCAATTATTGGCTCACTTGTGAGCACAGAGGTAGATGGAGCACTTTAGCCAAAATGACAGCGTTTTGGTCTGCCAGAGTGGGAATTGGGCCAGTGCCTGGATCCACACATGTTCTGTGCTGGCTTCAGCTGGTTGCTGCAGGCACCTAATTGAAGAGTCTGTGCATAAGCACAACAGAAGAACACGTGTTAAAGCTCTTGTTTCTGTTCGTTTCACCTTTCCTAGTTCAGGACCTCATGCAAGGAGCAGCCGTACAAGTCTTGACAAAAACTTTGATTTAAAGGCTGAGTCTACATCATTTGTCCTTTCTGCAAGGTGGGACTGGCAACCACCCAACCCTTTTTGGGGTCGTGTCAATGTGTTTGTGTGCTGCACAGGAGAACAAATCTCAGCAGGATTGCATACTGCAATGCAAATATTGAATTGTAATTACACTAACAAGCATAAAAATGCAATTGATGCTCTTTCACTGGAAATTGGAGCTCAGTAGGGCTGTCCTCAGCATGCACATCACGCAACTGCAATAGCAGGACCAATCTTTCTGTGAAAAGAGGGGGAAAAATGAATATTCAAAGATTGTTTCAGTTAAGCTGGTACTGCTGTGGACTCTATTCTTTCCCTCTGGTTTCTTTTTTGAAATGCAAATTTTTACAAAGCAGAAAAATCAAGAGATGACAATCAATGGGTTTCTCTGGAGCAGGGGGAACTTTAACTTGTTTTTTTGAATCTGTGTTTTCTTTAAGAATTTTTCTGTGGGAAGACTGGTATTCTTTTGGAAGGAAAGGTGTACAGAAAAGTACATATACCTGGAAGCAAATAACTTGAACTACCATGTTCCCAGCTGGGCCTGTAAGCAGCAGAAGAGAAGCCCAAACTTGGGGTAGGGAACACATGGCTGGTTCACTATGGAAGGCTGCATCTTGGAAATGCTTATTCTATTCATCTTAAACAAGATTTGTGCACACCTCTTCTGTTTCCGGCTGTGTTATGTTTATGTGTTTCACCTGGCCTGGCTCTTCCCAAGGTCAATAACCTTGCTGTATGGTAACTGCTGAGTCAGGGCCTCAACCACTGATTGAGCACCTGGAGAAAGGACCCAGTCAGCCCTGGGAGCACAGGTGAAGGCAATTCAGCTGTGTTCAGAAGGGGTGGAGCCTGGCTGCACCTCTCTTAGATCTCATTTAAGGGATGACTGCCACTGGGCAAGGGTCTCTGGTTGAAGATCCCTCCCTTGTGGAGTTTTCCCTGTGAGCCTAGATCTTCAGGTAAGCACTTTTCCTTTGTGACATCCTCCCATTCATGCTAGTCCTTTTGTTGTTGCACCTCCTGTATTGCCACTCTACTGCATTGATTTTTCTGATTGTTACATGCTGCTTCTATTTTGATGTATACAAATATTTACTGCAGCTACGAGGGAAAGTCAGATGATATCGAAAGTGAAGAGGGATGTTTGCTGAATTCTTTGACTTGTCTTTTGTAATCCTAAAAAGAAATACATAAGAAAATTTGGTGTTTTTTTTCTTCCTGTCTAATTATTTACCCTTATCAGTGAATGCTGTTTAAAACATGATGACATCTGCTCTTACCTATAAATTTGTATCAAAAAGGATGAAGTCTCTTCTCATGTCATTCCAGAGGTGCCAGCAGACATCCACAAAATTATATAAAATATAACAGTTGTACTAATTTGTACTAAGCTAATAAATGTTGGAACTAATGCATCAATTTCAGTTATGTATTAGTCAGAGAGACTCCAGTTTGTCACAATTTGTCTATTTCATCCTCCTAAAAGACAAAAAAAAAAAAATACAATACATACAATGTACCTACAATACATAGTAAACACGGTAAAAATGGTGGTTAGAAGGGTTGGTTTTGTCAACGTCTTGGACTAGTGTTGCCTAGAGTATGTTGATAGTGGATATGGATTCATTAATTGCTAATTATGCCTTGAGACTGCTTTGAAAAGAGATTATTTGTTCCTGGAGGAAATGGCTATGCTGAATGTGTTGGGAGGGAAGGTTGTGTTTCTTCGTGCTTAGAACCAGTAGCAGACTCTTCTAAACAAGTTGTCTTCCTATTCAAGGTCAGCCTGATGTAATGTGATATGTTCCCCAGACTGATAACAGTAATACTGCAAAGCAAATGTATAAGCTGTTGAGAGATATGTAGCTTTGGGTATTGTAGACAGCACTAGAAGAACTATGATGTTCTTCATACTGTTGTGGATTCAAGGGAATATAGTGAACTGTCTTAGCAGCTCAGGAGAACAGGTTTCTTTAAACAAGACCCTAAACATTAATGCAGCAGTGTATGTGCCCAATTGGATTTAAACCTTTTCCCCAAAGGGGGAATAAAGGTGGAGAACTAGAAGGTCATCTGTTGGTGTGCATATAGATCGTGAGTCTTGTTTGCCTATTGCAAGCTGAAATGTTTTGCTAGAACATAAAGCAGAATCATAAAACTGGGGTGCTGTGAAAGTCTTGTGACCTTGGTCAGGTTATATTCTTCTAAAGCATGGCTTTTTTTTTTTTTTTCAACAAAGACAAATAGACATTCTGATCTCATAAGGTAATCTCTATTTCCAAAACGTTATTCACAGTGTCTGGAAGAAACACTTAAACTGCTATCTGGAGTATCCATCCATCTGCTGGTTGTACAGGCACAGTAAGTGGGGGTGAGGTGCTGAGGTGTCTTGCTCAGCTCTGTTGGACTTAGCTGCAGTCATCCACCTACTTGGCCACTGGAAAGGACACTTCTACTTCTGGGTTTAGAGGAGCCTTTGTCTCTTCTTTGCAAAGAAGAAGCAGAGGACTGAAGCCTTTTCTCTGGTTGTTCTGTGGTTTTCCTCCTGCCGCTTCTACCAGACAGAAGGATTTTCTGAGACACTGAAAAGCATTGCAGTATCCTCCTTCCTCAGTTTCTGATTTCTTACTTCACCTTCTCTCCCTTAATGATAAGGCCCATTTACATGTAAGCATGCCCTGTGCATAGCAATGCAGAAACTGGAGGAAGAGCCACCTCCAATATGTGGGCAACTAATTCTGATAAAATCAGTGCTCTTTTTCTGTCGTTAAAACTGTGATTAAGGATTTCATTCCAAATCTCTCTGGGCAATTTGCTTCATTCAGCCTATTGCCCAGGACCTCCAGGCACACACCAGTGGCCAATTTGTAGTCTATACCAATTAGCACGCTGAAGTTTATCCCATTAGAGATGCAGCCTGTCACCAGAGGAAGACAATGCCTCTCCAGTTCTATTTAATGGTGATACAAAAAGAACACAGCGTACTGCTTTGCCTTCCTCTGGGTTAATCTGCCATCCGTCACTTGTCTTTAATTTATCTGGGCAATTGCTGTACATCTTAGTGCTTGCACTCTGAGACCAACAGTGATCTAAGAGTCTCAAAGATACATTTTTGGAAAGAGAGAAGATAATAATAGGAAGTACTGTTGGGAAATAGGTGTGAAGGCAACTATTGTCATAAAAACAAAGAGAATCAGGACTGAAATTTAAAGTAGGAGTGTGTGATTTTGGTTGCACAGGCTGTAGGTTCTCACAGCTACAACCATTGTGCTGCTGCTCTCCTGCCTGTGGCTGTCAGGCTGCATGTCTTAAATCTGAGTTTTGCAGCAGTAAAGTGTCTCTTGTCCTCTGGAGGTGATAATAGTAAGCATGAATCTCATACCTAAGTATAGGGAAATTTCAGTGATGGCTGAACTTTTAACTAATATCTAGGTTACTGAAGATTTGAGGATGGGTTTTATTTTGCATATTCTTCTGTTACTTTAGGAAGCTTGGTGCCTTTGTGTTATGGACAGTATTTTTGTTGCTTTTTGGTTCATGGGTGCTTCTTTGAGTAAAGTAACTCTATTCTTCTTTGCCTTGACAGCCTAGAAGAAGAAAAACTTTTCCCAAAATTTCATTTCTCCCTTCACGTGCGCAGAACATGTGGAAACACTGCCCCAGAGAGCTGAAAGCATAATGGAGCTGCATTCTGAAGAGATGTAAATGCTGTTCTAGCACTGTGCACTACCCTGGCTATAATAACATAGCTGGTTTAAAAACAAACAAAAAAGAATACTTGTAATTAACAACCATTTACGTAACATATAACAATATTTAATGCCACTGTGAAGGTCCTACAGGACTAACTTAGTTGTGTCCTCGGTTATCTTAAGATAAATAAAATATACAACTGCTTTTAAAATCTGAACAAATATTTTGGGATTTGTGAGGGTTTTCAATTGTTTTAAACCAGGATGTCTGCAGCTAGTTTAATAGGAGTTACTTCTGTGAATTTCTACTATTAGATATGAAGTAAAATCCTCTTTTTTTTTTTTTTTGCCAGAACTTCACAATGCTTTTAGCTTCCTCTTCAGACTTCAGTAACAGTTCAAAAGTCTGTGGGCTTTCTTGTAGCAGTTGTATAATGCTGGTAATAAAAGGTATGTCTTAGTTTGAGTATTCTGTGAGCAGCATCTAGAAAGGTATAATTGGAAAGTCTGCGGTAATGTCCTGAACCAACTCTTTTACATTTGGTACATCTCATTCATTTGCCATGATTCTTGCTTTGTGTAAGACAGGAGCTTCTCCCATCATGTTCCAGCTCAGCTATGTGGAGAATGATGTCTCTGGGGTTGATTTCTGGTTCAGCTTAGAGCTCGTCCAAATTTTTAAGGCCTGTCTGGTGCTTTGGCCACAACACTAGAACTCAACTACAAAGAAGTTTTTTGTGTAAATGTAAATTTCCTTAGCTGTTTGAGATATGTTTTGATTCAAAACCACTGAGTTGTCTTTGTACCAATTTTTTTTTGCTCTTCTTACAAACCTTTACAAGATATTTGATTTTTCTCAGTCTGCTGACACCAGACTGTGAAGTCTGGGGGTTTCCTCAGGGAAGCAAATTCTTTAGTCATTTCTCCAGATGATTCTCTTGGCAACTTGGAACTAACTCCCACTTGTTGCAGATGCAGGCA
>JAOWBP010001760.1:31735608-31756908 GCA_028571105.1 Tragopan temminckii | reverse complement strand
CCCTGGGGAGTTAGATATATGGGTAAAGCTCTAACCTGTCAGAGATGAGAAGCCATCGAGTGGGTTTGAAACCCACCCCAAGTGAAGTTGTTTTCTTTTTTTTGATTACTGTTTGGTCGTACTTGCTCGTCTCTGCCCTCTGGATGTCACTGTTGTGCTCATTTAGATTCCTCTTCTTCACTGACCTGCTCTGTATGTGATTACAAGAGCTCCTAAAAACTTGGTTTCCCTTCTTCATTGGCCTCACAGGGCCTCTTGGCTGGAAAATGGGAGAAAGTATCTGTCCAGATGATATTGTGCAAGCTGTTTTAAAAGGCAGTTGCTCTTTGAGGATCTTCTAAAACATATTGAAGCCAAGCTCAGCACCATCTGCTTCAGCCAGAGCATCCTTGGGTTGTCAGAGCAAGAACTTTGCAAATACTGCACCAATCCTTCTTGGTCTGGGTCCTCACTATGCAATGCTTTACTTCTCTCAGGCAAAGAGGTGACATGAGATAATGCTGTGGTTGTAACATCTCTGAATGCCTTGACTACTTTTTCTTTTCCAGAACTGTCAGAGTTGCTTAGGGGCAGAATCATGTGCAGTCCAGTTTTTCTGCACTGTTTCTATAGTAGTAGAAATCCCACCTTCGTGTAAGTTACTGAAGTCTGGGTAGGAAAAGACATTGTTCTCTTGTTCCTTTGAGAGAGTTAAGCTCACCACAGCAGAGCCCTTCATGCTTGGTTTCTGTGATAAAGAAACCAACCCAAAATGACAGGTATGCCACTGCAGATGAGCCCAATTAAAAATCAGACAGAGTGGAAGACAGTGCCAGTTGACACTCCTACTGGGGCAGTGGGGAAAAACAAAGGGAGATTTAGTGCCTAAGAAACTGTGAGCAGTAGGGGAGCAGAAGATACATTTCAAATATATGATTCAAAGGCAAAATCTGTCAGTGAGGGTGCCTAATTTGATTCCTTTTCCCTTCCTCTCTTCATAATGCACTTAAACAACTGAAAAACTTCAATTGAGATTTTGACTTGTTTAATTCTTTCTATTTTTGATTTGTTACGTTATATGCACACACTCTACTTAACGCTTTTCATACTGATTCAAGTTGGAAGACCTCTCTCTTGTTCCCTCTTGAACATTAAGGGGGTGTGTCATAGTAAGAGAGAGACCTCCTGCCTTTCATGTGGCCTTCAAGTGTACAAATAGACCAACCATTCTGAGATGGGGAAAGAGATCAGGGTAGAGAAATATTTGGGGAAAGTAGAAGGTTCTCCCAGCGCATGTATTTTTCACCCCTATTTTCACTGTTAATTTTAAGTGTATGAAGTACCATGAAGAGAGAGGAACCTACAAGTAGGTGCTCTAAAGTTCATTCTGTATGAAAGC
This sequence comes from Tragopan temminckii, assembly GCA_028571105.1. Lineage (NCBI taxonomy): Eukaryota > Metazoa > Chordata > Aves > Galliformes > Phasianidae > Tragopan > Tragopan temminckii. The sequence goes on along the minus strand of JAOWBP010001760.1, from coordinate 31,755,530 downwards.
CGACTAGTCTTCTAGGCAGCTGCTTTGGGTGGCAGCCTGCAAGGGATGTCATCATGCGTCTTGGAACTAGTGGGACAAATGCAGAAGACCTATCCTAAGCTTCTCAGGCTCCTGCCAGGGCAAATGTTGGCATGCAGTGTTGGCTTCAGTGGGGATGGAAGGAGCAGTTTTCATGGTGCCATAAATAGCAAGAATCACTAGCTGTTCTTTCTAGGGCTCCCCTCTGGCCTTGGCCTGCCTGTGTGTCTCTTTTTACTGTAGGATCAAGCCATGGTTCTGATGGTGGAAGCAGCCTGGGGACAGATAGAGGTAGCTCATGATAACTGCACAGAGGTTGCTTTGCAGGGAGAAGAAAGGAGGAGGATGAATTAAGCTCAGACACAGAGGTCAATTCCATAGCTACAAATGTTTGCTGCCAGGCTATATACAGTCTAAGTTCTCTAGTTTTTTATTTATTTTAACTTTTGAGTACCTGTTAGAAGAACTCTGTGAAATGTGCTTTTTAACTGACCAGCTTGGAGCTGTCACCTTTTGGGGAGACCCCGCTGGTCTCGCCTGGTGTGGTCTTTCCACTTGGCTCTCAAAATATCTTGTGGGAATTCAAGGTACTATATGAATATGGCCAAAAAACGTAGCTGGGAAAGTATGACAGATAATGAACTAGGGTTATGTTAGGACCATTATAATTTAGAATAGATGCCTATAAATAAGTTCTTTGTGTCCATGTTAGGACCATTATAATTTAGAATAGATGCCTATAAATAAGTTCTTTGTGTCCATGTTTTGAACTATGTGCAAAAACAATTGCCACTGTAAATAGTCTTTGTGAGGTGTTTGTTCTCTCCTGATTATATAACACACCTGTGATTATCTCAGAATTACAGTATTTTTTGCTTTTTTTTGGTATGAAGTGACATTTCCTTTGATCTCTAGTGTTTTGCTGTGTTGCCTAGAGACTCTTTTTGCTTTATAGGGCTTCAGACTTCTGTGTTCTTCAAAGCTTTTATCTCCAGTTTCTTTGCTCTGCCTTGTTTCAGATATATTTAGAAAAACATTTTAGTTTTCCATTTTTCTAATCCTTGCTGTTGTACTTTAAGAGAATATTAACCAATTAGTTTTTCCCACTGGCTAGCAATGCAATCGATAAACGTATAAGAAATCTCTGAGCATGTTTTTTCCAGTGAGGTTGTTTTGCATTGATGCCAGCAGGTCTTTTTATCATTGTTGGCATCCTGCTGCTCCCCTGGTTTTGCTCTCTCATTTGACTCAGTGTCAGTGTGACATGTGCTTACTCTTCCCCTCATTCAAGAGGATATGCAAATGGATTATTTCAAGGCTCAAAATAAGACAGGAACATTCTATAAAAGTATCGCTCTTGCATGCTATGACCAAGCCTACTCAGTTTTTTATGCATTTTGAACTTAATAATATAGAAGTAATTCTTCCTGGAAACCACAGGGGCACTATTTTATGTCTGTAGGAGTCTCAAGCTAAGTATTTTGCTGAGATACATGGCATGAAAGGAGTTAGCCCTTACAGTATGAACTTGTAGGTCTGTCTAGCACCCTCTGACTGGATGCCCTTAGTGCTGTGGGCAGAGTCACCATGGTGGGCCTGAAAGGCTTGGTGTTTGTGTAGATGGGACCAAACACCACCATGCTGTAGCTGTGAATGCAATTAAGAGCAAGGATTGGGATGTTCCAGTTCCTCTGACTGCGCTTACATGGAACAGTAATAACATTTTATATGTAATGGTTCTTCAACTACTTTATATCGTGTTTCCCAATAAGTTCCCATAAAAAGTTTTCTGAGGCTTGGAAATTTTCCTTTGTCCAGCTTCTAATATAGGTAATTTTTAAATGAAATAGAAGTCCTTTAAAGGTCAAGGAAGTTCTCTTTTCCAAGTGGCTATCTGGTGTACTGATTATAATTATTAATTAAACAGTGTAATATTCTGGTCATTAGTTGCAATGATCAATGAGCTCCTCAGAGACAGTTGTTCTATTAAAAATACATCAGTAATAAATGACCTTCACTGAAGTTTCTGCTGTAGAATGTACCTAGTAGCTCTGAGAAGTACCATTTTAATAAACTATGTTTCCATCCCTCCCCTCTTGATAGGAATTTACTCTTTTCAGATTCTGTCCATGGGGGAAAAAAAAAGGGCTATGTGGCTTGATGTTGCATAGGGTTTTAAATGTATTGACAACTTTACTATTCCTCAGTTTTGCTCTGATAGGAGACCCACTGTAAAAAATTTTCCAAACTCTTACCAGCTGCAAAATATGAAGGTATATAAGTTCTGTTAGTGCTGCACTCTACAAGACTAGCCAACACAGTAATATTCTCAATGGAAGACAAGTCAGAACCTTGTATGCAAAGAGCACTGAGAATTTTTGGATGGAAAATTTTTCAAATACAAGTGACTGCTTAAAAAGTCTCTTCAGAAGGAAGAGAAAATATTTGGGATAAATGAACCTCCAGTGCAGCTGTTTTCAAAATAACTCTGTCCTCTACTGAGCAGCATAAGATTATCATCTCACTCCTGAGACTTCAGGACAATGAAAGAACTAACTTAAATTATTTCTTTCATAAAAGAAAAATTTCGAAACATGAATCTGCTGGTACACACAGGGAGAGGAAGACAATGAAGGAGATAATTGTACTTTGAGATATGTAATGATTTTTTAAATTCAAGTTGAGCAGCAGGAGGTAGGCAGGAGATGAGTTTCTCTATGGGTATTCAGCTCTTAAAGCTGAAAATTAATGAATAGCACACAGAAAGTTAGTGGTCAAGAACAGTACTTCGCAAAGTTCAGCATCATACATTTAGCAAAGCAGGGAGACAATTCACAGACATCTTAGAACCTTTGAGAAGTGGCTATCTGATGAGGTTACTGTCTTAAGAATGCAGGGGAAGTCTTGTACATAAGTTGATATTGCAGTTATTACATTTCAGTGGTTTCACTGGGCACCCTAAACTCTTTACACCATTTCATCCATACCTACAGAAAACATCTCAGGCCTCTTTTTTTTCCTAGCAATGTGTAGTGGCACATACTTCAGGACAGTGTTTTTTCTAGAGGCAGAACTGGCAGAAAGATAACATCTTGACCCATTTGTGCCTGTTCCCATGTAATTCAGGTTCTAATTATTTGAAAAAGTGAAGCATGTTCTCTAGGACTTTCTCTCAAATTTTCCAACTAATAGTTGAGTGGTCCCAGCTGAGTGAATATGGAAAGAAATGCAGGGTTTTTGTTTTTTTGGCAGAACACTTACCTCTGTTGCATTAAAATGTCCATGAAAGGTGGGGAAAGAGAGAATCATGCATTAAAATCCCAAGTTTTCTAATTTGCTGGCAAAACAGGGAAAGAATTTTAAATAAATTTAAGGGACAAGAGCTCTAAAATAGACTTCCTATTTTTATGGACACCGCTAAAATACGATCAGCAATAAAATAATGAACCCCAGTACTTCCATAGCAAAGCAAAATTTTGTTCATTTATTCCTTCACATATTAAATTAGCAATTGGTTATGGTTAAATCTGAACAAAGCAGATCTTCACATATGAGAGTTTATTTATTTATTGCTAACTCTTTCATAATTAATGGAGTTTCATTTATTTGAGCCAGTGACTCAGTCGCCCAGGAGAGTGAGAGCTGTCATTTGTGCACTCTGTCTCCAGAAAGCATAAAGCAGAGAGGGGAAAGCTCATGCTGGCTAATGCTGAGGCCAGTCCAGCACTGCAGATGTGAACACTTAAGCTGAATATCTTTGAGCAGAACAGCCTCTCTGAGGAGGAAGGAAAATCTATTTAAAATCTGAAATGGAAAAACCCAGCAGCAATCAATCAGAATAGGTAATCAGAAACAGACTTTGTGACTAAATCTAAAGGAGGAAAAAGGGAGGGGTAATTCCCTCACGCAATTAAACCTCAGGACATGCATGTTCAGAAAATAAGTTCCATAGCACTACGTTTTGTGAAGTGTCACGCCTTTCTCTGGTAGGAGATAATGATTCATCTATCACAGGGAGAAGCGAAGGTTGTTATATGAAATCCATTGCTTTGCAATTAATGTGAAATAGCGGATATTTTTGTAAAGGCTAATCTGGACATTCATCCTAAATTTTCTAAGCTACATATATTAATCAGGGAATAATTTAGTCTGAAAGGGATGTCTGGAGGTCAATTGATCCAAGTGGCTGCTCAGGGCAGGGCTTTGTCATGACAGCAAGGTGCTTGGGGTTTTGTCCAGTAAATTCTGAGTTTTCTCCAAGGATGGAGATTCCCATCATCACTAAAATGAATCAATTTAGTGAAGGTAAATCTCAGGAGGTTACAATAGGAAAAATGTAAAAGGAACAAGGAAATGAATGTGCTAAGATAAGGACAGGACTGAATTACGATTGATGTGTTAAAGAGGAAAAGAGGATAGAAAGCTCTTTCTCCATCCCATAGCAGCACAACAGAGCATTGGACCATTAAGAGGAACAGGAGGTGCATGGAAATGGTTGCCAAACAGATCTGAAAAATAGCAGGAAAGAGGAAAGGATCAGTCTTTTCTGTGTGTTTGCTATGAATGTAATAGATGAACAAGAAAGGATTGCACTGAACATTAAGGAAGATCTTTCTAATGATGAAGATGGTAAAACTGGAGTTCTGTCTCAGTGTGGGCTCTTCATCACTGGAAATTTCAAAAAAAAAATGCCAAACTGCCAGGAATGTCTTATGCACACCTAATCTGACCTTGGAGTAAGGTGATAAACAAAGTGTTTTCCCTTTTCAGCTCCATTTCTCCTGATTCTGTGGTAGAAGAACAAGAACATTGATTCTCTTGAAGCCTGCTTGAAAGCTGTGACTGAAAGATTAGGAGAGACCTGATAGAGCAGCAGGCTAGTCCAGCATTATGGATGTGAATGCGTAAACTGAATACTTGTAAACTAAGTCCTACAGGCCTGATTTTTTTATCAAATTGACTGTTTCAAGAGTGCAGAAAGCTCAATTTGTATACTTAGCAATGGTTGACATAAAAAAGAATTTGTTTTGAAATGAAGCTTGCTTTAAGGAGGGTCTAAACAATGAGGAAATGTAATTTTAGAAGATTAGAAATTTCAATTACTTCAGCCTTGCTTTGAAGATTTTAGTGTCTTTGATCTTATTTATAAAGCTAATATTTTCAGTAAATGATTAAGCATTCTGGCTCTGGATAGTAATGAGTGAGTGAAAGGACTGGTAAAGCAATATGGAACATCTTTTAATTCAATTCACTGCCTCAAATCCTGCCTTTCTAACTGGCTACAGACAGTTTTTTGTCTCTGTAAATACAAAGCAATGATATTTTCTGCACTCTTAGTGGGCAAGTGTTCACATCTTGGAATAACCCAGGCTGTAATTAATGCCTTTGGCAGTCTTGAGAGAGAGTCCAAGGTCTGACTGGGCACATAGATTAAATTACGTGCTGCAATTTCCCTATGGACGCATTTGATGTACCTGTAGTCTCTTGTTACCAGAGGATCACCCATACAGTATTCAGCAGGTACAGAATTAAGAGAGCTCAGAACCATGCTGAGAGGTTCATTTGAGAGCTACCAAATGCTCACGTCCTTAGTGACTCTTTTTCTTAAACTAACAGTGTGATTAAAACAAACCTCCTGCAATTGTAATATTGTGGAAATGTCAACAATGACTCCAGAGAAAAGGAGAAGTGCAAACTGTAGCCCTAAGTCTTAATCCTGTAATTAATGAAGCAGGTTCTTGAAAATCGTGACAGTCACCACAGGCGCAAAAGTTCACTTGAGTACATTCACTGACTGAATAAGAGTTAAAGAGCGTTTTGATACATGTGAAAGTAGATAAGTATGAAAATCAGAAGTGACTTCGGGCAAGCACTGCTTCAAGCTGTGGTTGCAAAAATAAAAAGAACAACAACAAGCATTTACTTTTTAAGTAGAAAGCATCGTAAGTTCTGCATTCTGCCTCATCTGAGTTCAAATGCGTTTCAGTAATGCTTGTAAAGATTAGAAGGATTTTAATGAGTACATGAAGAAATGGAAATATTAATCTTGAAATAAAATTTTTATAGTTAGAGGCAGGATTGTCCTTGTGATTATTTTTTTTAAATTGGTTGAATTTACATTCAAACCCATTATAGCGATGTATAGAGCAGGAAGGAGAATTGTGAAGGTATGTCAGGACTAAGTGAACTGTTTGCTCCCAAGTTTGTGGGTTTTGGTTTTGTTTGCTTGGTTGTTAATTGACGTACTTACAATGCAGAGATACTAAGCACCTAAGCAGGCAGGATCACACTTCCATCTCTACCACACCTTTCATCCCAGGATCATCATCTCTGGGAAGTGCTATAAATATTCCATATAAGCGGCGTTTCTTGTGTTGAAAAACAGGGAATAGCTTGTTTTAAGAATGTTTATTAATTTACAAATGTTAGCAAGAGAGGACGTCCTACTCTGGAAGTGAACTTTACAGATGCACCTGTAAGAGAGAACACTTCAAGTATTTCTGCTGGATTTTACTGATCATTGCCACAAAGGTGAAATCTTTCCCAGGATTAGAGTGTTTGTTAAATTTGATAAGTTTCACTCCTTTGTGGAATGAGATTTTGCTGTCAGAGATGAGTTGACATGTTTCTTTGGGGAGAAATCATGAATGAAAACATTCCTTATAATGAAATTCATATTTGAAACAAAATCACACGCTCATGCTGTTGCCCTATCAGCAAATAAGCTCAAAGGGGTTTTTTGCTCCAGTTACAGTCCTGCTGAGACTCCCATCTCAAAGAGAAAGGATGGATGAGTTATCCAGCTCTTCTCTTTTTGCCCGACCTTGTCTCCTTGAAATGCTTTACTGTTAATGTTGTGCTGGGGCATTGTGGAAGCCCAATCAGTTTGCACTCCGCTCTATGAGCATTCCATTTTATAGACAGAAAGATAGAAAAGGTGATTCTTTTTCCAAAGAGTAGAAATACAGAAAAGACAGCAGATGGGTGCAGTCATATGGAAGGCTACAATAAAACTGTGAGACAGGACTGACTACTGTGACAGTCAGCAATTCCCAGCAGACCTGCATCTTAATTGCTGTTAAATTTCTTAGCTGTTGTCACGAAACTATGAATTATAGCAAAGGAAAGGTTGGCAATTAATTGGCTTTTATGTTTGATAATTTTTTTTCTTTCAAAGCGTAGGGGGGAGATAAGTAGAAAGGTGAATCCTTTAAAAAGTTTCAAAGGTGTGAAAATGTTACAGAATGCCTTCTGGTGCAAATCTGCATGTTTGTTTCTTGCTTATTAATAAGCCTATAAGTAACTGGCCTAGAAGCGGAGCAACGTAGCAGCTTTCTCTTACAATCCCCTGGTTACTCTCTTCTAGTACCTCTGCCCCTGCACTGGGAAAATAGCCTTGGATCCAGCAGCATATTTTCTTAGCTCTAGGCATCGTGTTAGTCCAGGTGGTTTGTAGAAGTAAATTGCGGTATTACATACATTATTCTGAGAGTCAAAGCTTGTTTTGATTAACCTCTAGACTTTACTTCATGTGTTTATGTACATCCACAAATTCTTTTCCGGTGGCATTTCTTTAAAAGGTTGGCTACAAGTCAACCAAGAGGTTCTTCAGCCATTTCTGTATCTTAATTTCTAACTTGGTTAGAGTTTCCTAAGAGGATTTGACTGGCTTATTTATTTTGAATGAATCCTATTTTTCTAGCATCCCTCATGCCTCCAGCAACCTTCAAAATTTCTTATTTACCTTTGCAGTTTCCTCTCTGTGGGTGACAGTAATCTTATAATAAATCTACTCCATCCTGGAGAGAATTCTAAGGAAATCTCTTCAGCGTGGCTCAGCACACTTGTTAGAAAGGTAGGGTGACTCACATGCTGAAGTTTCTAGGCAGTGTTTGAGGAAGGAGAGAACTGAGAATGGAGAATTGGCAAGGTTACAGTGAAAATCGCGTCAGTTCTGAATCTGTGGAGAAAGTAACTGCTGAGGGCTGCTGACTGTTTTGCTGGGCAGTGTGAGATCCAATCCCTGCCTTTGGTGAATGCCTTTCATCCAAGAATTTCAGAATGTTCTGTGGGTATTCAGCCATAGGGAACAGAAGGAAATGCAGAGAAGTAAGAGCAAAAACTTAGAGAGAAGACCTCAGTATTTTGTCGAAATCAAAGGCCATGGTACAGTGGTGTTGAAAACCAGCGTTTCATGTCTGCCAGAAATTTGTTTGCATTTCTTGATCCTGTACTGCTGACTAATTAGGCTTAATGTGTTCAGTATACTCTAACTGAGACACTAAATGCACAGAAGAATATGTTTTAACACTTAAAAGCATTGGAAATAATCCTGTTAAGGAGCTTTGGACCAAGTCCTTAGACGGCATGCATAATTCTGATAGGAAGTCCAGTACGTTGCTTTATGTTTCCTACATATGCAGACCTGCCAATATTTTTTTGTAAACCTAATGCGTAACAAAGTCAGCAAGACGTTATTTAGTGAAAGATCCTACTTGCCTGCGTTGCAGTGTTACTATCTTTTCATAATTGAAATCTCATCTATTAAACTGTATTAATAAATTGAATCATGCTTAGCAAGATTCCTAAAGGGAAAAAATATTCACCAGACACGTATTTATTTAGCTAAGTGTCTCCATTTTATTGGCTTATATCCACACGTCTCCTTATGTTTGGAGTATGAGTCATTTATTTTGCTGTTTAAATTTGATTAGTTCATATTATTTACAATTTTTATAATTAAATAAATTACCTGTATTTAAAAACACTCAGGCTACAGAAAATGCTTATTACTTTCACAAGGTTCTTCCAGTAGTAATAATGCCAAGCGAGGAGCTATCTGTCATAACCAATTAAGGAATTTTAACATTGTAACTACATTTTCTGAGAGAAAAATGAAACCAGAACCTATCTCCTCTTATTTAACATAAATCCAGGTTTGCCATAGAGGCCTTCTATGTGGAAGGTTCCTTTAAACCAAAGAAATTACAATTTTCCATGCCCAACCCAGTGAGGACAGTGCTGTTTACTAAGCAGAAAGGAGATATTCAGCAGACATGCGAACCAAGCAGATTCTCACCAAGCTAATTAAAATTGATCCATGAAATGCTGAAGAAAAATAATTCTTCTTATCTTCAGTAAAACTCCTAGTTTAGCATTCTTATCTCATTTCCTGTTCACATTACTGTTCAGTGGCGCTGAGCGGTGGGTGCATACCAACACCTTCCTGGTCATCTCTTCCTGCTCTCAGTCACTCTCCTTGAACTGGCACATGAGTAAGGTGTGGACACCAAAAGATGATTTTGACTGCCGTGCTACTGTAAGCGAGAGGCATTTCATTTGTTCTATAGGGGAAAATCAACTTAGATAACCCTGAAAGTAAGCACTATCCTGGTATTTCATGATACTAGTAATGGTTAATCCTTGCTCAGAGAACTTTACAAATTATAAAAGTGTAGGCATTTTTTCCTTTAGCACTCCATTTCCTCTGCTTAATTCTGTGTGGCATGGTTTAAAAACCCTCTTAATCCTATTGCCTAGTGGAAAACTGTTGATATCTTCAGCAGTGATTGAGACGTGTTCTTGTTTCTAGTTGCCATCCAAATACTGTTAAATCAGAGAGTTTTTCAAGCCAAATCCTCTGTCCTGACGCTATCTGTTTTCATCCTGGTGTCACTGAATTACCAAATCTGTGGAATTACTAGAGACTTCTGGCTCAATTATAATTTTCCTTTTGTTTGCACTTGCTTCTGTCTGCCAAGGGTCATTTCTAGTTTCAGTCAAGATGATTTCCTCCTGCTGGTATTTGAAATTCAGTAACCAACATTGTTGTTTTTATTGTTTGGTTGCTGGTTTCCTTATGCTTAATCTCATTATAAAGTCACTGATTAAATTCCCTTGTCAGAGTCAAGCAGCAAATCTCACAGAAGCAGTCAATCTTTCCTATTTTCCCAATAGGAAGGGAGAAATTTTGATAGTCCTCACCACTTGTTCTGTTCATGTTATTATAAAACTTCTAAGGCACAGTGCCCCACTATTTCACTACACACTGTGACAGCTGTGCTTTTGGAAATCTTTTTAGTCTTCTTTGCAACTATTCATCAAAACAGACTTCAGATAAATTGTTTCCCTTAGCTTTTGTTAAACCTTTTCTTGTACCTCTTTGAGAGCTTAGAAATATTTTCTTCCTATCGTTCGTTGGAGATTTCCTTTTTTTCTGGCTTGTTTGTTTAATAAAACCTTTCTTGTTCCTTACCTTATTTTTAGATTAGTTTAGCTAATCCTATTATTTTTAATTGTTGTTTTGAAAATGGAGATCAACCTCCTTATCTTCACTATTACCTTCAGACTGAAGTTGTTTGGATTATTTTAAAAATAAATACTTGTTCTTTTGACAACTTAGGTTTTATTTCCATACCTGTCATCATTTGTCAGTTTTATTACATTCTTTAAGGTTGTAGGAAGGCTTCCTTTCAGCATCTAAATCTGTTTTAAAACTGTCTTTTGCCTTCAGAGTGATGTACTCTTTGAAGATAATGGCACTGTGCTAGAATGTCTGAGGTGTAATGTAACACAACCATGTTTCCTCTCTTTCCTTCTCCATTAATGTTTTAAATGTAGTTTTAATTTAACTATTTGCTGAGAGTCTGTTGGAGGAAGGAAAGAAAGATAAGTACTTTCTACATTCACCTGTAAATCTTGTAAATCTTGTGAATTTAACACATCTAAGCTTCAAATAGCAAAAGTGGAATCGCTGTGAATCAGTTTGTGACTGTTCATCCAAGTTCTTTAATTAAAAAAGAGTAAAATTTCTTCTTTTTTTTCCTGATGTGGTATCTCCAGCCCAGTCTGCATCATAATATTCCAATTAACATGCGTAATGTGTTTTCTTGCTTGTTGTATTAGGTGTAATATTCCAGCCATACGAACATACCAGATGCTTAGTGTGAACTTTTTTGCCATATTGTTTAGATCATGTACTGTAATTTTTTTTTGAATGAGTCTCTTGTGGGAGATTGTAATTGCAGCAATTTAATAGCCTCTTAAGCCTATAGTTTATAACGAAGTTAGGTGTAGAATTATGTGTCATTTTACATTTACTGGTAATTGTTCTAAACCCAGTCTAATGTTCTTTGAAAAAAGGAGCACGATTAATACATTTTCTCTAGCTCCATGAAATACGTAAATTATATTTAAATTACAGTGGGTTTCATTACTTCTGTACTAAAAAAAAAAAAAAGAAAGAAAGAAAAGCAAAGGAGGTTGTTGAGATCCTGGTTACAGGAGACTCTACCATACAGAACATGACATATCTACTTCTGGCTTATTCCCACATGAAAAATGGGGGAAATATTATAAAGTGCTATAAATGATAGAGAAGATTGGAATATAATACACAGAATTATCTGGGAGAAAGTCTGATTGTATCTCTGAAAATCACTGGCAATCATCTTCCATTAAATGTCATTTCTCAAACTGTACAGTACATTTGCTGACTTTTTTCTAAAAATTCAAGTGCACATAAATAACATTTTCTATGATTTCTTCTTCCATACTTGTGCTATTTAATCATTTACCCAACAAACAAGCGTTATCAATCATTTCAGAGCCCTACCAACCTTTCTGCAATAACTTTCAAAGAATGAAGAAGTAACAATTACAGCCTTCTCCAAGTGCACTTTAGATAATGTGATGGGTACCTGTGAATCTACCCTTACAAATGTAAATATAATGTTTCTATGCTAGCAAAAAGGCTGCTATTTTAGACTGTGAAAGCACTACTATGCTTCATGCCTTGCCTACATCTGCCAGAAGTTTGTGTGTTTATTGGAGAATTGGCATATGTTCTCAGAAAGAAAGTCAATTATAACACAAAAGCACTGATGAAAGTTACTATTCAAGATGCAGCCACCACCCACCCCAAAAAATTTTTTTTTGCTTTTGGAAAGTCCTCTTCTTTTTCTTTGTTTTCTTCTTTCTTTTCATGTCTCCTTCCTTTTTAAGGTTTTGATATGTTTTCTACTTAGCAATAAATCTGGCATTGGATGAAGTAAATGTTGTTCTTTGAAAGCGTTTGGCCAAAAAACAGTATGTTGTGGTGCCTTTGAACTTCTAGTGCCTTGTGCTGCATCAACTCTCTCTTTGGAGGGAGATCCCAGCTCACAGTGCCTCTGTCCCCTCCATCCCCGGGGTTTTGCTAGCTAGGGAGGACATCTGGACAGTAGTGGGAAGTAGTGATAATTATGCTATGCTGGGCTCCCCCATCAGTGGGACATTCTGCTCCTCATGAGCCCATCTCATTTCAGCACCAACCAAAGAGGAAGGGCATCTCCTTCATGTCGCAGGCAAGGATTTGGCAGAGCAGCTCTGTTCATGATTCCTGCTACTCTCCAGAAAAAGACGTCTTCCTGAGTGAGACAGTAATTCCAGGCCTCTGGTTCCTGATCGATGCTCAGTTCCTCTTGAGTTCAGAATCATGATCAGAGTTTTTTCCTGTATAAGAAAATGACCTACTAAGGAAAATAAAGCCTTTTTGCTTTGTTTGAGATCTGATCTCTTAGAGTTCAAATAATTTCTTATTTCTTAGGCAATCTGCTTAACTGCAATGAAAAGGCTTAATATTGGATGACTCATTACAGGACTTAGAGCTATATCCAGTGCTCATTCAGCCTTCACTTTCAAATGTCCTTCAGTGCAAGGTACATCTATCATTTTAATCCCAGAGCTGCCTGTACTCTTCAGAATTTTTTTTCTCTTCATCTCTGCTTTTCAAAATCCTTTAGATAGGAATAAAGTTGAAAACAGTGTGGTCAGCAAGAGTCACCTACTGTAGTTTAGGAATTCTCTTTTATGCTAGAAACTTCTTCCCCTGCAAGATTTTTTTTTTTTAATTTGTTGATCTGCTCATCTATTGATGACCCTGATGTCTGATATGTGGCTAGAGCAAGAACTCATTTCTATGTCGTGTTCCCTGAATCATTTCAGAACTTATCTGTCTACTGTGCACCATAGCATGTAGCCTGGGTTCCCTGAGAAGGGAGATCTTTAAAAGTTTCATACTGTTTGAAAATAATCAGGGATTTAGACTTTTAAATGAAAAGATGAGTAGTTTATAGAGATTTGAATGAAATCTCAGGAGAAATGCCCTCCTTTGGTGATGAAATTCAGAGAGTCCTCTGCTATGTTGTCCCATAAGCTTAGAAAAGATGATTTCTGATTTCTAAAGGGCCTGTATATGTATTCTAAAAACAGAATTGCAGACAAGCAGATATAAAAATGTTTCAAGACATGAGAAAAGAGGGTATGGAAGTAGAGAAGGATATGGATGCTTTGAGTTAAGAAATGCAAATAATGTACTGATTTCCTCGTGGGAGTTGAACACAATGCTCGGCTCTCTTAAGCCAAAGAGGGAATGGGAGGGACCAGCCTCCTCTCTTTGTCAGCTGCATCTTTGATCCATACCTGCTCTCAACAGGAGAGGTGGCACAGGACTGGGGAGAGAGGTAGGTTTGTAACAGGAGTGGCAGCATTGCTTACTGTGTCATTTAAGGAGCCTCATAGGTGTCACCGTCATCATGATTTAGACTCCTACACTCACCACAAAACTTCGTATGTGCTGAGAAGTCTGGACAAAGACTTCAGAAGTCCTAATCACCGGGATAGGACACAAGACACAGTGTGTCTTCTATCCCATTTTGGAGAGAAGAAAAAGAAACAAATAATTCCATAAGCAAAGCAGATGTTAGTGTCAGCACGAGTCAGAGTTTGCTCTGTTGTTCTTACTTGCCCTGATTTCCATTCTCTGGCAGGTAGAAGGGGAAAAACGTGTCATCAAAATGCTAATCAACATTTTTCCATTAAAACACAGTTTCATTAGAAATATATTGGTAATAGAAACATATTGGACCATTGAGCTACCTGGCCTTCATTCAAAACTTCTGATGCTCGTGATGACTCATGACTAGGAACGTATTCACTTCAAAAGCATGAGGGAGAAGCATATCCAGAGCAACCCTCAACCCACGCTGTGGCGCTACGGCATCAGTTTGTAACAGTTCTTCATAAATACGAGTGGGCAAATCCCAGACACTAGAGTTTTTTTCTGTATGCACTAATGGGTAGAAAGAAACAGGGGAAACGGGTAGATGAAGGGAAAAGAGAAAGGACAAGTGATCAAGTGAAATATTCATTTCTTCTCCTCCCTCATTAATTTGCTCATCACTCGTGCCTTGTGAAGTGGAGGTTACCTGTGTTTACTCCCTGATGTGGGACCAGCTGGACACATGCTTCTGTGGCTTGAAATGTATCTCACACACACAAAAGGGTCATCCAGGTACAAACAGGAATTTAAAATGACAGCGTGCCACTGCCTGCTTCTGATGTAAGGGAGACTTGTAATGGAAAGGATCTAGTGGAAGTTGTACCTGTCCATGGCAGGGGATTGGAACTAGATGGTCTTTAAGGTCCCTTCCATCTCAAACCACTCTGTCATTCTATAATTTAAGGAGACTTGCTCTCTAGCTGCTGTCTCTTTGCAGATGACTCATGCAGGAATACTCTCAATTTCATTTCTCAGCTGGTTCCCAGCCAGGGCACGTGCTGGTTTATATGGTAGAGAAGCTGTAAAGGTCACCAGCTGTCTTTAATTAATGAACACATTAATTCAGTAAATCCCCATCAAAGCTACACAGGAGATGTCTCTTGACTTCATGTTATTTGATTGTATTTAATATTCTGTTAATTTGCCAGATGCTTTCTTCAGAGTTTTATAAGTGCCTCTGCTGCAGTAAAAATCAATGGTACTCCTGGATCTGATTGCCTGTTCCAGTGCTGTCCTGTGGAAAAACACCACACATCATTTAATAGTTAAATTTGCTGAAGACCTTCAAAAAATTTCATCTAAGAAATGCTTGCTGACACTGAATATATACTAAAAAAATTTCAAATGAAAATGCCTGGGAGAAAGCCCAGGTAACTGATGGATTAAGGCCTAGGAGTTAATCAGCAATGAGTGATAATGCTCAGGTTTGTGGACTTGGAACGATGGGTGAGATCTTAGTAGAGAAGCAAAGAAGGTCAGGGGAAGAGAGAAGGAGATTCTGCTGGGAAATTGGAGCCTGATCTTGAACCAATATCATTTAAGTCCCAGCTGCCACAAGATTTCTATCTTGCTCCGTAAACCCTAGCAAGAGTTGGTTTGGCCAGTATCTGATTCACAGGGCCTTCCAGATACCCTGTAGCCTTTTAATCTTATCTACCATTAGCTTTTTATATCTGTTGAGACACCAGCTTCTCTTGTACAATTGCAACTGCTCTGAAGCAAGAGCTCTCTGGACTGCTGTAGAAATCCACAAAATCCATCTAAAGTCTCACTTGAATATAAAAAGAACCAATTTATGTTCAGTGAGATTTGACACTGGACTTCAATAATACTGTAATTGAGTCTGTGTCTCTAACTTCTGTCCTTTATTTCTCTCTCTATTCCTTCATTTTCGTTGTCCTTCATCCTTCCCCCAAGTACGTTTTCTTTTTGATTGATTTCTCAATCTCTTCTTCATTTCTGTTCCTCCCTTTTCCCTGTGCCACAAGCTTCCCTTTGCCCTTTCTCTTGTGCTTTACATTGTCTTTTCATTTTCCTTTTTTTCCCCCCCTACCATTCCTTCTATCTTCTACTGGATTTTTTTTTGCTGACATCTCTTTCCTTCTTTCCCACCATCCCCCCTCTTGGGGCTCAGCTGTGGCCATCAGTAATTATAGGGCAGATCCACCAATGGACTTTCCGCCTTTTCAGTCCCTGAGTTCCCACAGGTTAGCCCAGGATCCTAAAACCCTCACATTCCCATCTCTCTCCATTGATTCTCCTTGTGGAATGCTAAGCAGAGGTTGGGAGAGGTGCCCACCCATGTCCCTTCCAGCTGAAAAAGCTCCCTGCTTTATCCTTTGACATCCTGAATATAGAGCACAGGAGCAACTCAATAAATGCAAACTGCACCTACGGCACGTGGACAACCACAGCTTGTGCTGACATTTCTAGTGAATTGACTGGAGTGCATCAGGGTACTGTGGGACATGGTGTCTTTTCACAGGCACTACTGTGTCTTTGGGGGAAGGATCTGTACTGGAGGGCTGATTTAAAACTTTTCTTCTCCTGCAGTCAAGATCAAATAATTTGTAACCGGGAACATTTATTGCCTAAGGGATTTGACTGTGTCCTGCTAATAACAGTATTCCCTGAATAGATTTTAACGTATTCTTTTTTCTTGTTCATTTAAAATTGTTGCCTGAAAGTTTCCTTTAAATGAGTTTAGACATTTCCCTGGATGATCAATTATCTCAATTCATGTAACGTTCTCATGTGTAAGCATTTCCTGTGATGGCAATAAATGAAATTTGGTAATAAACTCTCATAAATTTATTAAGGTCCCACAGCCACAGATCACCATTGTCAGTTAATGTAATGCTTCCCTGGTTACTTAAAAGCTATATTATCTGCCATTACATTTATAACCCCACTTAATATTAGCCCACTTAATAACCTCTCAAACATTTGGAACTGAATTTATAGCTTCCTGTCAACACCTCTCTAAAGTTTACTACAAAATTTCCTCTCTAAACATTTTTGTGGTCTGAGAAAGGATTATTTTCATCAAAGTGACATAAGCTTCACTCAGCAACTCACTTCTTTTCCTTTCATTATGTCTTTTTTTTTCCCGTCTCCATTCAGACCTTCTTCGTTTATTCTGTATGCCAGTCTAAGCTAACCCCTGGCTATACAGATGACAGCCTAAAGTCTTGGTTTCAAATCTTGAGTGCAAATAGCCCTAGATCCTACACACTGCTTGTAGCAGCAGGAAACAATAACTTCTGGGAATGTCATTGCCTTTGCAGTTATCTCATAGAATAAGCTTTGCATTGCTGCTTTTCATGGACTGATCCTAAAAATACAGAGTAGTCTGAATCTGTGCAGTCAAGTCAGCCCTCTTTAAGACCATTCCCCCTGGTTCTCCCCATCAACTCTCTCTGACTGACCAACCCACACTCAGGTAGGTCAGGCATGTTAGCAGACCAGGCTGTGAATTTCCAGAGTGAAATGCATGACTAGTTCTCATCTGGTGTTGCTGCCTAAGTGACATTCAGGACAGACTTTGCTATTAGGAAAGTCCCTGGAGCGTACAAACCACAGTGAACTGGAACTACTGGTTTGTGCTGTCACCCTCTGATGTAGATCAGAGTGCTTCTGAATTTGCCAGTTGAGGCGTGACATGGGTTTTATTTTTGTCACGCTTTCTGCAGCCAACTTATGGCGGAAATATCTGATAAAGTTCCCCATGTCTGAACAGTTTCCTGTGGGCTGAGCAAGAACAAAGCTTCTCACATTTATGATTTCTCCTCTGCGCTGGAGTCCATCAGTATTATATTGTAACTAAAGTAGTGGTAGCAATCCATTAACAGCATAACATCACGCTTTTGGAAGGACTTTCGTAAACTATGCTCATGGACCATGCATTTGCCAAGACGCTGCATGCAGGCTGAGGATCTGTTTGATGAGACAAGTGGGTGGAGGGAGCTGCACATCGGCTGACATTGTGTGTGTTTTGCTTGTCCTGCACATAATTTTGTACGTGATGTATGGGTTGGCAAACAAGTCCTGCCCTGCAGGCTGGTGAGGAACGCAAGCAGTGTGATGTGATCAATACCTGTCTGAGTTTTCTGCAGCTGTACTCAGTAAGGTGAAGCCAAAAAACTCAAAAATCACCAGTATCAAGCCTTCCCTGCTAAGACTACTAAAATCTACTAAAAACATGGCTTCCCATTCATTAGGCTGTGTGGAGTTTTAATTAGTACACTGTAGTGAGGAGGAATTTTTACCCTCCGTTTGATGTCATAGGCTCCAAGACACTTTTTACATCTTCCTTGACAAAATGTAATGGCATTTGGGCAAGACAAAATAGAAGGAAAAGCACATCTGTCACAGTGGGGGAAAAGCAACGTGATGATTAATCTCTGCCACTGTTGCAGTTGCTCAGGTGCAGATGCAGACAGGCCTTCTGGCCCTGGCACAGGGGTGCTCAGCTGATGCTACCGCTCTTCAAGCTGGCTGTTCCCCTCTGCCCCAAAGTGTGTGCATCTGCCCTTCTGCTGAAGGTTCCTGCCTGCTGCAGGGGGGTAGGCAAATGGGAATTACGTGCATGTGCATCTCAGTTGCTTCCACGCAAAATCTCTCTGGCCAAAAATTATAATGAATGTGTGCTCATATAGGACTTTAAGCTTTGTGCTGAATGGGAGAGGAGGTCTATGAAATTTGCTCTACCAGCTTTTCTCCATGGGCATTACTCTCTGGAGAGAGGATCATGCCAAACCTGGTATGGAGAGTGATCCTGCAGCTCCTCCTGCAATGTTTGCTACTGTGGATGTGTTCCCATTCTCATCTGCCTTAGGCAGCAAGCTGTGTTGGAGTTTCTCCTGGGAAGCAGATGGCAGAAGGTGGGCAGAATCAGAACAGCCTAACTCTCTGATCAGTTAGGTTTTTGTTAGTCTGGTTTGCCACACAGAAAGTTGTATCACCCACAACCTATCTATTGATAGAATTACTCTGGATCAAAAGGTAAAGCTTTTCTGTATAGAAAAGATGCAGTGATAGCAATTCTACAACTTGCTGAGCATGCTTTCCTCACATAGATTTAAATTACGGTTATAAAACTGTGTTCTCTTTGCTTTGTCTTTGTGGATGCTGCAGAAGGATTTAGTTTATTTTTTGCACTTTTGTCTTTTTGCCTTGGCATTATTATGCTGAGGTTTTGAACAGCTGAGTTGCCTGGAAATTCATATTTCCCCAGAAGAACCATTTGGCCTGTGCACTGATGGCAGAGAATGCACACTGGCACAGTCACAAAAGAGAAAGCTTATTTTACCAGCAGCAACTGTGTCCCTCATTCAACCTGGAACAGCAGACAGGAAACCAGGGGACTGTTCAAGAAGCAATTCCAGACAAATTATGATCTGAAATCAATGTTGACAGAACCATGATGGAAAGCAAACACATTATTTCTGTGAGATTTTCTGTTGCCACATTTTTCCTACTTTTGAAAGAGAATACTAGAATGAAATCAACCTTAATTCAAGAGGAAAGCTTATCAATTCAGTTTCATATCTTTTAGCTTTGTCTCCTCTCTAATTTTTGAGCATCTAAGAGGACAATTTCTTTCACGTGTTCCATATTCAAAGTTTGTGCCATTTCAGTTCCTTGGTGATTTCTGTGTCTTAGAAGATTTCTTCTTCCTTAAAATGTTATTATATAGGACTGAGATAGTCTTTTGTTCAGATGGATTCTTTTCTTTCTTTAATTATCAAAATTTTACTTTAATGTGAGGTCATCTTGATTCTCTCACAACTTTGTACTGAATGGAGGACTGTGCCTTGTGGATACTCTGCTCGTACTCTGATCGAGACACGGCCAACAGAAGGTGCACAGCAGCAATGCAGGTTAAACAGTCCCTATTTCCTCTCACTTGGTGATATTTGACAAAGCAAATGTGTTTCATGTGCTGAAACCTGTGCCTTTGAGCATATATCTGTATCTTTTCCAGTTTGATATCTGGCAAAATTTGGAGGATCAGAAAGGAGTACAAGAGTTCGAAACGTAAGAACTAGACAGTAACTGCAGTGCACCCAGTGTCTAGGTGGTATTGTTCTGTGTGGAGCCATGAGTTAGACTCAGTGATCCTTGTGGGACCCTTCCAACTTGATATATTCTGTGAATCCATGATTTTATGATTTTCTACCAAGTTATCAATTCCAGAGTTTGTCTTTACAGTCTTCAATTACAGTAAACACAGACTGTGTGGGGATGTGCTTCTCTATGTGCTTCTGGCACTGGTGGGAGGTTAGGGTGACCCTCCTGTCAT
>JAOWBP010001760.1:31703354-31717135 GCA_028571105.1 Tragopan temminckii | reverse complement strand
ACCTGCTTTGGCAGGGGGGTTGGACTCGATGATCTCTGGAGGTCCCTTCCAACCTCTACGATTCTGTGATTCTGTGATTCTGTGATGATGTCAACAGTTACTGCAGGAGCCACCTCTTACTGTTCAAATTCTTTTTCAGATTCTTTTTTAGACAAACAAACCTCAGCTTGCAAACAGCCATCACAAGTGGATTAACGAAAAAACCCTAGCCCATAAGAGATGGCATTGTTGTGGTATTAAAGGTAATGAAAATTTAAAAAAAAAAACAAAAAACAAAAAGCAACATCTAGTTAGCATCTTTTCTGTTAGAGCACAGATATAATTTTTTTTCCATATCATTAACCTTTATTCTTTATTTATGTACTAGACTACAGAACAAAAGAAAATAGGACAGTTGCTGAAATTCCATTACTGTTTAAAAGGAGTAAATAACGTTTCATATATAGAAGTATCACTTGTACAATATATAATACAGATACTAAAATTCTTTGCTATCTTTAGCTACAGAAGAATCATTTCCCTCTCAAGTTTATATCACACAAGAATATGTAGAGAAAAGCAAATGATAAAAAAAACTGTGCTACTGGAATGAGAAGAAACGAGTCAGCAAACACACCAACTGTTAGATTGTCTTTTTTAGCTAAGTACAAACAAACTCTTTTGAAAGCATGCCAAATAAAATGGGATTGTAGTTTTAATAAGAGGAAGGCTTACTCTGAAACTATATATTTCATGAGCACTATAGTCTGGAGATATGCTAAAATATACAAAAAAGATCCTAATTTTAACCTAATTTAAGCAGATTTTCATATTCATCAGACAATATAATTTCCTCTGTGGTTTAGTGATGCTATATTTAATATTTTTCTTGAGTATTCTACTTTCATAATCAAAACCATTTCAGTATAAAATATGAGGTGAAAATTCAGTTTTCTGCTTTAACAACGAGCAGAAGAAATATGTTTCAGGGACTTCATTTGTAGGGCTGGAGGGGAGATCTTTTCCTGCTGCAAAGCATTGAGCCATCTGTCAACAACTTAAGATAAAAAAGAAGTATCTTGGGAGTGAAGTCACAAAAGTATACTGCACAATTGTATGTAAAATACTGTGATATATATTTTTCATTAATGCTTAATGCCTTGGGATAGTTATATCCAGCTTTTCTTTCAGTGTGAACTTCCCAGAAGACAGGAGGGATTTATATGGTCCTCTGGTAACAGTACATTTTGTTCTCCTGAAATAATGTCTATCTATCACAAGATATGAATGGGAATGTCTAAACTAACTGAAGCCTGTGGCTAAAAATTTCAGAGTGCCTACCTGCCAGCCCCTGAATTGATGTTTAGGAAACGAACCACAAACCACTTGGCTTCCCTAAGGTGATGTGCTCTTACAAAACCTTTTTAGTATTGTTCCTTTGGGTCCCTTTGCTGGTAGAAATACTCATACAGATGCAGTGCCATGGGCCATACATTGCTGTACAGCAACATCTCCAGCATATGTTGCACATTTCCACCACAGTTCAGATGCCATAAGTAACTAAGGCCAGCTCTCCCAGAGGCATTGTCCCGGATAGTGTTGAGAGCTGCAAGCAAAAGGGTTTTGGCCCATGGAAAAAAGCCACTTAATGGGGGATAATGGTGGGAGATAGGGAGGCTCAGGTACCAGACTGTATCATCAGCAGAGAAGGGTGTCCAGTAGGAAGGACAAATGGTGCTTGGCGACAGAGCAGCGGGGACACTGATGAGCATATGAGGAATGCCTGAATGCACACCAACACCCATAAAAACCTGCAGGAAATAACAAAGGGTAGAGAGGGTGTCTGAGAATGGCAGAAAGGTAAGAAAGACCCTACCAGGGGTTTCTGGCAGAGGCCAGCTTGGAAACTGAGCATCTCTGCCACATGCTGTTGAAAATTTACTTTGCCTGTGCATTGTTTCTTGACTTATTTAGTGGCAGTAAACAACTGATTCTGTCACTGCTTTTTCCTCCAAGCATGAGACAACACTAAACAGCAGCTAGTGGCTTGAGCCATTGAGGATTAGAGGTGAGACTGCAAAAACTGCTATGAACTGTACATATCAACTTCCTAATGATTACGTAGGCCTTTGCTGGTACTCTTTACTATGTTATTAAATGGCTATCCACATCTCTTGGTGGTTGAGGTTCAAAGTAATCTTCTGTTTCTGTAACTCAATATTCCAGATCTGAAATGAGGGAAATAGAACTTTCTGACTCAAAGGCTGTTGTGATACTGAAAGCACTGAAGCTTTCTCTTTTCAGTGCTGAAAATCAGTAAGCAGCTCAGTAATTATGGCATTATAATATCAAATAATAACTTAGATAATTTTGGTGGGTAAAGAGATATGATAATAGACTGAGGATATAATTATCCAATGACTACTGAGGAGAAGGAACTTTGCAACTGTGAATTTGATTGCTTTAGTTTTGTTTAGTAGGAATAAGCAACATCATTTTCATTATCATCATTACTTTACGATTGGAACACCTCTCCTATGAAGAAGAGCTGAGACTGTTCAGCCTGGAGAAGGCTCAAGGGGATCACATCAGTGTGCACAACTACTTGAAGGGAGGATGCAAAGAAGACAGAGCCAGGCTCTTTCCAGTGCTGCCCAGTGGCAGGACAAGAGGCAGTGGGCACAAACTGAAACACAAGGTGTTTCCTCCAAACATCAGGAAACACTTCTGTACTGTGCAGGTAATGGAGCACTTGCACAGATTGCTCAGAGAGGCTGTGGAGGCTCGTCCTTGGAGATCTTCAAAAGCCACCTGGATGTGGGCCTGGACAACCCACTTGAGCAGGGGTTGGGCCAGATGGACCCAGAGGTTCCCTTCAGCCTCAACCCTTCTGTGATCCTTACTTATTTGTAGCCATGCTAGACTCCACTGTCATATCTTAATATATGATAATATTGTAATTCATTAATATTATATTCTTTAATGAGGCCTGTGACTCTGTGTGATTATATAGGAATTTGCACTTGTGATTTTCCTTGCTAATTTAAGTACATTGTCCACTATCAACTTAAAATCCAGTATCAATTTAAAATTAGGAAACAATGAGTCCTGTGAGAAATATCCCTTGCTTGTTATTCTCTCAGGATTGCAGTGTATAAGAATAATATGCTGCTTTTTAATTCCTGACTGTTACTGACTTTTTTAAGTTTGCACAATTTTAGTTTTTGGTTCTCTGAAAGGTTCAAAGCTTGTAACTGCTAAGAAATGGGGCAAAACTGTTTCAACTTCCATGTCAGAAATTACACAAAAAGCCAAATGCAAGTGCTCTTAAGGTTTCATTTACTTCTCATGCCCCATATTAACTGCACAGATTTTCCCATTGCCTCATGTAGAACCAGGTCCTGGTTACAGCTGGGCATTCATTTGCAAGCAGATCACACTGCTGTACACCATATACAGACCTGAACTACAGTATTCTCAGCTGGTGAACAGTCACCTCTGCAATTGAGCTTTGTGGAAAATGAAATCTAAATTCAAAATCATAGAGAAACTTGAAGAAGGCAGAGACCAGTCAGGAAAGAGAAAAGCAACTGGATTATCATATTAGCAGTCTTTGGAACATTGATTTTGGCTGATTAATTTTCAGATAATTAAAAATGTAGTCAGATCTAGGGATTTTTTTGTTCATTTAAAAAAAAAAAAAGAGAAGAAAAGGTCAAGAATTGGCCAATGATAATGCCTTTCTCGCAGCATGAGAGTCCTCGGGTGTACCTCTTGTTGATACAAACAAGCAATTGGTCCTGAGGAACCAGAAACACCTAACAAGTAATAACAGTTACTTATCTGGTACTATCATCTGAGTTTCTCAGTTTCCACTGTGAGCAAATTTGGAGCTTTGTAGCATTGTAGAACCATTCTACAATGCACCATCCTGGCAGTATATTTGTTGAAAACATCCACCAACTGATAGGAGTCAACTGTTTGTTTTGAGGTTGTTTCAGGGAAGGTTTTTATTAGCAAAACTGACTACAGCCAACCTCGTTTTCTCTCTCTGGCAGCTTGTTCCTAGCCACACCTTAGAGCATGTCTTGGAGATATTAATATAGTTGAATTATGCAGTCGTGGCTGCATAGTGAAAGCAAGGAAAGATCTTGCTTCTGGTGCAGACTTGTCAAATCTAATAGCTACAATGATCGTTTATCAATAAAATGGAAAGTTTGGAAGATGTGTGATGTTAGGAGGTTAATGATGTGAGACTCAAGGATGCAGACTGTAATCTCATTAGTATGCTATTATGGCAATACACATTCATAATTCAGAGGTTTTATATACTTGGTGTTGATTAAAAGAATTAATTCAGCCAGCTCACCAAGGGCAATGTGCTAGCTGGCAGGCACTGGTAAACAACAAGGCAGAGCAGTGTAATCACCTGTAAGGATAAATGTAGGTGACACAGTCACAATAGTAAAAAGTAGATCCCAGGCAGGCAGCAAACACTGCCACTGCCTATTTCTGGCCTGCTTGGACCTCCGTGGGGGGAAAGATCCACATTAGCATTTGGAAGGGCAAAGAAATCAAAGGACCAGGGACTCCCCAGTGAAGGAAGATACATTTCAACAGCAAAAGAAAAGAAAGATTTGACAAGCATGGAAAGTATCGGTGAGAGAACCTTTAATAAGAGGAGGGAAGGAAGGAAGAGCTAAAATAAGCTGAAAGCAACAGCACTAAAATAAAGCAAGAGAAATCCAAACCAGAAAGATGTGACACTGGGAGAAAGTTCTTTTCATAGACCACAGTATAGAAATGCTTAATATCAGCGAAGCCAAACACTTAGTATGTATCATCATGCACAACACTTACAAAAAAAAAACTTAATTAACTTTCCTGTGTTCCATTCTGGTTCTCTGTTCCTCCTTGTAATCAAATACAGATTAATTAATGAAGAATACATAGCCTGCAAGATATTTCTTCTACAAACGATACATTCCATTTTGATTCATTAATGGATTTTGGATGTACTGAATTTTATCGGCAGATTTACTTTTGGTCTCCAACACTGGCTTGCACTGTTGCAGGTAAATTATATTCTAACGACAGACCTTTTTCAAAAAGAAACCTTTCGTGTGGTGTGGTAGCTGTACGAATGCCTTTGTATTTTATTGTCAAACTAGACATGGTAAAAATGTAACAGCAATGAAATAGAAGATGTTAGAACTATATAAAAACAATTTCTTTATCTCTATTGACTAGTAATATTGAAATATATTTTAATACCCAGTAATATTAGGTTTTTCTGGTTCCTTCTTCCTTCTCTGTGCACTACCCAGAAAAAAAAAAAAAAAAAAAAAAAAAAAAAAAAAAAAAAAACTTCTGTTTACATAGTAAACAGAAAGTTGAGTAATTGTCATTGTGGCAATATTTCTGATAACTGTTAATTAAAACCTAAAAGTAGCTTCACCAAAATGAGAGGAGGAAGAAAGCACACAAGGACGGATCACAGGCTTAGCTAAACAGACAGTCTTCAGTAAGTGTGTATGTTGTCTGTTCCTTCTTTGTTCAGCACTGCACAGCAGCAAAAGCACTCCTCAGATCTTGGGAGAGTTCATTAATGGAAGGACAGCTTGAAACATGCTTAGTGTTTAATTTATTTGATTTTCCTGATTATGAAAATATAGAATTCATTTTGAGGAGTGTGTAGAAGTGGAGTTTAGCCAGAAGCTTAAAGTTATTAGATTAAACAAAGAGGTGGGGAAAGTAGGAAAAATTATAATGCGACATAAAATCAGAATACACCATTGGCAGCGCTCAATAGGGTTGCAAATATTAGTCCCCAACCTCATCTTTCTGAAGTATTTTGTCAATCTCTTAAGATGAAGTATGAGAGATCAGAAGAGAAAGTTGGCATTGTGAGAAATGTTGTTTTTTCCCTCTGGAAATTGAATTCTTTATTCTCAGTTTCCAAGAAGATTAAAGACTTGTTTGAAGGACAGCAGCATGGATTCTGGGAAAGAAATTTCAGGAGGAAGGAGAAGGAATGAACTTCTAGCATATGTCGTCATTGTTTCCTTCGTGTTTCTTATGAGCTGGACGGGATAGCATCAGTTCACTGATACATTTTCTGCCATAACAGTGAGAAAAAAAAATAGGTTCTTTCTTTCTTCCTTCCTTCCTTTTGATACTATTAGATAAAAATCAGTCAGCCCAATAGCATAAAATCCCCTCATATTAAAGCTATCTTACTTCACAGACCTTCTTCTCTTCTCCTGTGATGTTTTTATCCAAGTGCATTTTTTCAGAGGAAAGTGTAAAATTTGGCCTCAGCCAAATGGTAATTTTTTCAAATCTTAAAGTATCTCACATAATTCAAGTTTTACAAAGATGAGTTTTAAGCGACAAAATGGTCCTTCTGTACTTCTGATAGGTTTGCTAGGTTGATTGAGAGTCAGTGGGTGAAAATAGGACTCAAATTCAGTTTTGATTGATGAGTCAGATGACACAGTTGAGAAAAAGTAGGGCAGAGCAGCTTGTGTTCCCTCTAAGTGGATAAAAATAAAGGACTAGATTTTCAAAAGATTCAGGTCACTGAAGTAGGCTTTGGTATTCATTATAGCAGGTGCATGTGGCAGTAGTATCCGTGGGCTGTTTCAGGCATTGGTTCAGTGACACAGTGAATCATAGTTCTTAAAATTTAACTCTGCTGAGGCAGAATTACCTGGAAAATCGATCTGTCCAAATAGCATGGCTAACTAGAACTATTATAGATTAGATGGTTTTGCTTGTACTTCCTCATGGTAATTCCTAGCATCCTAACATTGTGTTTCCTCTGCTTACTATAATGTAACAATGTGGGACTTCAGCTGTGAGAAATAAAGACCAAAGCTCATGTCTGGCATTCTGTGCTGCACTCCCAGTGCACTGCTATCGGTACTGACCACATGAAGAGAAGGATTTGCACTGCAGTCATGGGGAGGGAAGGGTGTCTGCTTCACCACTGCCTTCCAACATGTGCTGGCTGTAAAGGCAAGAGGGTTGCCTGCGTTCTCCGTCCAGCTAGGGCACTTTTAAGAAAATACTGGAGTTTGTGCTAGCCTTCAGACCAAACTTCTTTGAGCTGTAGGATCCATCCAGCACAGGGAAGACCCAAGGTCAGATATGAGTGCTCCTTTGGTGTACCTTGTTTTCAGGTATAGCTGAGAACCTAGGCTAGAGACTAGCTATAAAATGGATCTCACATTAGGACTTCCATTGAAATAAGTCAAGAGCTAGTTACTGAAAAGCCAAGCTGCTGTATATCCTATCTCTCAGTTATAGGAGAGAGCAAGCCTTCCCTGTAGTTCCTCCTTCCAGGATCCCTTACTTCTTGGTCTGCATCAAGGAAACATCTGAAAGCCATCCTAAGGACCTGCACTGTGGGCTATGTAAGATGCACACACAAAAGCAGTCACGTCCACTGCCAGTCTCTCCTGCTACAGCAAAGTAATGTGGCCTGGAAGTGATGCATAGTTACCACAAGTTCTCATGTAGGCCAGGGACAGTCAAGGACACACAGCAGTTCCCTGTTACAAATGACAGCAGTTTCAAAAACTGCCCAGTGCAGAGTCAAAGAGCAGTTGGTGTCCTGAACTGGGCTTTGGCACGCCATCTCCAGTGCATGAGGAGATCCAAACATGCATACTCTTCAGACAGCACTAATTACCTAGGTCAGGGAGGCCTCAGAGAGCTGTGCTGTGCTGTGTCCACACCTGGAGTGTCAGGGAAACAAATGGAGTCCAAGGGAGCTGAAGCTGAAAGCCATTTTGGCAAGTTAATGTGACCTTTCTGTGAATGGGAGCGAGGGCATGTTACTTGTCAGGGAAAACATCACCACACAGCATGCAGGTGCACTTCTGTGAATCCCAAAGTAATTGTACGTCCAACTCAGCTGGATGCATATAACTGTTTATATAAATACACAAACTCTGAGGCAATACAGACTGAATTAGAACAGGCAAAGAATTTACCAGTACTTACCAATGACAGTATTATACTGAGAGACTGTGATTGGGCCTCAACAACTGACCACAAATGGAAAACAAGGAAATAAGGTGTAACTACTGAATAAAGTAATGACAGACAGGCTGGTCAGTGCATAACCCTTTCTGGGGCTGAGTGTTTTGAAAATGACACAGAGAAAGCTGGTGAGATTTCTGTCACCATCACTTCCTGGGCACCCAAGAAACAGGACAACATCTTTAAGACAAACCCAAGTTCAGTCCAGGAGGTGATAAGATCAGGAGGAGATAAGATCAGGAGGAACAGCAGCTGTTTGAATCCACCTCAACTACTATGTCATATTTTTGTTTTTTTTACACCATAACCATCTTTAACACCAGGCTTGGAAGACGGGGGAGGAAGTACAAAAAATTCTACAGTACAGAAGGAAGAGAAATAAAATATTTTATGAGCCCTTATTTTCAGTACTGCTGAAAACTAGTACTACTAACTAGTACTACTAATTTTTTCCCCCTCTTTCCAGAATCTTGAACAGAAGTTAAAAAGAGTGATTTTGCTTGCTGACTGCCATAGGATTTAGGAGGACAACGTCACTTTATTTAAAACACTAAATTTTATTTAATGTAGGTCACGTTGACATCCTGAATTCTCAGCCCATTACGTTCCTTTAGCATTAACACAATCCTACAAATCACAGATAATTACCTTTTTTACCAAGACATAGCACAATTTATGACATAAGTAACAATGAAAAGCTTGAGAAAGCACACTATGATTTACATATTTTTCTTCACGTGTGCAGCCTTTGTACCCATTGGTCCCGCACCTCTTAAGAGTGACCAGGTTCCTTTCTGGATAACGTCAGGATAAATTTGACTGCAAGTCTATGCATGAGATTACTTTTTCCATGACATCTCATTAAAACCGTTAAGTATCAGCTGTATTGCTTGCACACTGACATCACAGGTTATATATGAATCCTTATTGCAACTCTAAAGGAAATTACATTTACTCTGAACAAGGCATGACTCACTCGAGAAAGAATTTGTGCCTGACTATGCATATAAACTTTCTTGATTCTAAATACTACTACTTCATGATGTAAACCTTCCCCTAAATATAGCCCCCCCAGCCCCCAATCATGTGCATTCATTCTTTTACTATTACAGTTCAGTGGTCTTAATCTCTATGGACAGTGTTGCTCAATTAAGTTAACAGGATAAAATGAC
This sequence comes from Tragopan temminckii, assembly GCA_028571105.1. Taxonomy (NCBI): domain Eukaryota; kingdom Metazoa; phylum Chordata; class Aves; order Galliformes; family Phasianidae; genus Tragopan; species Tragopan temminckii. Next base: position 31,707,935 of record JAOWBP010001760.1, on the reverse strand, counting down.
TTTTCTGAGGCTGCCGCTAAAACACAAGCTTTCTCTCCTCCCTTTCAAGTAGAATACAACCAGGCAGGATATTGGAAATGGTACAGACACACACTTTGCTGTCTCTTTTACTTCCACTGCAATATTTCTTCTGTCACCAGGTTGCTCGGTGATAAATTTTAAAGACCTAAATATGTCTGTACTCTCCTATCACATCTCCATCCTCCTGCTGCATTAAGATAGGACTGAATCCCCCCTTCAAAGATTGCTTTTTCCTATAACATCAGATTGTGTCGTTTCAATTTTTATAAGGTTCACATGGTTTGACCCAAATCTAGATGATTCCTTTTAGCCAAAATAGAACACACCCATCTGATACACAACAAACGGTAACCCATCTGACACACAACACATGGTAACCCATCTGACAGCTTCTCAGCTGCATTTGTGTTGGTGTCTGTGAGGACACAATTAATACAAACTGACATCCCACCTGCCCACAAGGACATAACATTCAATCAGAGCCACTGGATGACCTTATGTTAACTTTTTGCAAAAGCTCACAAATGGCATGTTCAGAAACAAAGGTTAAGGATACGTTTTCTTCTACAAGAACAAGAAATAAATTATGCTCCAGCCTTCATTTAATAGACACGGTAAATTATGAAGGATTTTCCTTTTTCCTTGGAACAATTAAATGTGGCAGAATCCTTAATGCAAGTGAATTCAGTGAATCTTACATTTATGCCTATCTTTCTTCACATATATTTAATTTAGGACTGATAAGAGAGACTTTCGACTTGATATAACCGCTGAATTCACACTCTTGTTGCCAAATTTGAAGAAACACCCTGGAGGACAAATCAGAATTGTTGCTATTCGGTATTCAGCTGTCAGGGTGATAGCTTAGATGCTATTTTATGTTTTCCACAAGTAACAGTTTACTGGCTCCCACACTGCCCGGGTTCATCCTGCTCACCGCCACCACCACCACCTCTGCTCAATGTACTGTGAGCAGTGGGTATGCCAGAGCAGAACAGGAGTGTCAAGATTGTTACTGCTGAGTAGCTGATTTTAGTTATTTAAGGTTCTTCAGCACAAGTATTTAGACTTTTACTTCAGAGGAAGGATATTTTCTTGTGAGACGTGACAAAATGGAGAAGTTTGTAATGTTCCTTTGAGATTAGCTCTTTTGCAACAAAAAACACCTTTCAGTCAACTTGAAATCCTCTGTATATTTGAATCCCTTTCAATTACCTCACTTAGGTGATGAGAGTAGCTTATAGTTTTGTCATGAATAATTGTGCCCAATGTGGTTGTTTCCCTTTCCCCAGACTCACCCCTCTCAGGGTGTAGAGCTCAGCAATGAGAGCAGCAGCACTCCAGCTTTCAATCTCTTTGTCATTTGCCATTCAGCAGAGGCTAGTCACTATAACAAAATCCAGTGTACACTGGCCCTTCTCCGTTCATTGTCTGCCACCAGGCTGTCATTTCCTCCCTGCCTACCATCCTGTTTTTTGGTGTTTGGAGCAATTCAGATTTTCAATGGATATGTGTCAGCAATGAAAGATTTATTTACTTAATGTAAAAGCTCAGAGAAAACTAGGTTGTGTTTAACCCTCCTTATTTTGATTTCATCTCTTCTTACGGAAAACATCCGTGATTCACACTGCTCTGAGGGGGCCTTACTTTTGTGCGAGAGAGGATTTTCTCAGCAAAGTTTAGCAGACTGTGTACTAGACAAGAGAAGATGCTACCGGAGTGATGTGACAGGGAGTCCTTCAGTAGCACAGTTAGAGCTGACTACTACCTGTCTCTGTGGTTTTCTAGCACCCAAGAAAACACAGTTTCTGTCTAAGCTGCATTTGTGAAATAGGGCACTTGTCCTCTTTTCTGCTCTTCCCCATGAGTTCCCTTGCAGCCTGTACCTGCATTTTTTGTAGCTCAGAACTGAGTCTGGTGCAATAAGAGAGCACCAATACCTACCGGTCGCAGGTTTCCTCACTCTGCTAGCAGTTGGACTCATTCAGTTGGGAGCCCAGCCATCACTGGGCTTAGCTAGTGGATGAGTGATGGAATTATGGGGTTTGTTTTATTAACTGGATCAATGGCTTATGATGAGGGATGATAGCAACAGAATGAAATGTTGCTGTAAAAAAGACTGATCTGTAAAAGGTTTCTCCAGAATTTCATTCACTCTTACCAAGGCATCGTGTGACTTTTTGTTATACAGTACATAATACTGAATTCAGCACACTCAGTCCCTCACTAGCTTGACCCTTGACTACAAAAATGATGTGAAAATGGACATAACATACTCTGTAATAAAACTGAAATGACATATTTGCATTCATATGTAGCATTACTATGGTAAATTGCTGACAGTATTATCCAGCTAAACTCGGGCAATTGAACACTATGACCCTTTTCTTTCTGCACATCTATCCTGATGAAATCTGTAATGTAATCATCAGGTATGTTAAGGGCTTTAGTTTAAAGCACAAACTTAAACAACGCTGGCTAGAAGTCAGACACTTGCTTTGGAAGCAAGAACATCAATGCTTGAGTGGCAAAGTTGTGCTGCCCTGCTGTTGTCCCCCAGCCTACGCCTTCAAAAACATTTTGGAGGAAAAAATCATTGAGTTACAAGGGCAGTGCAGGTTTGGTTTGGCAGAGAGTCCTGCACCTCCCTCTAGCCCAGCAAGCCTGCAGGCGTGTGAGGTTTCTAAAAATGGAGAATGACTGACTCATAAAAATGGAAAACCGAAGGAGGCCCATGAATAAAATTGTTCAGCTACCCACCAGAGCTTCCTGTAACCACTGAAGAGAGGTGTGTTCGTAGGTAAACACTTCACAATCTTTAAGCAAATATTTGGCCTGAAGTTTGAGAAAATACTGTTTTATAGCAAAGAGACATCCATTCCCTGTCAAGCATGCAGTGTACCTACCAGATGTTGCTATAAATTAGATCACATTATTAAACCTATTGTATCGGGCGAACTGGGAACACTTCATCAAAATGGAGGCCAGTATGTCACAAGTATCATCTTAAATGGCTTTTCTGTTATAGACTGACATACTCAGTCACTTGGACATGTAGGGGACAAGTGATTAAGTAATTGGAGAGAGTCAGCCAAGCATACCAAATTGGTTAATGACGTTCCTTGACCTCTTTTTCTATACCAGTGCTTAAATGCATACTGTCCTAGTGCAGTACAATAATGCACTTGTTCATTAGCTTGTCTAATGAACAAAGCTTGTCTGCATTACATTATTATTTCAGGCAGTATTCATTATTAACTGTCATTGATTTTGATTTAGGTAGTCTTTTTCCTACACACCACTGTTTTACAAAGAAAAATAATAATACACTGCTGATGATGAAAGGCACTGAAGTGATGGTGTAAGGATGTGTCCATAGGGCTCACTCCCTGGCTGTGTGATGGAATGAGCACTCACAAGGTGCATACACAAGCACAGCACACATACATCTGTAGGCTGAAGCACACCTGCACTCCTGGCACCTGATCTGCTTGGCTTCTCAGGTATGTACCGCCCACAGCATCCAAAGGCACACTTTGTCCAAGCATTCAAGCTCTGTGCTTTCAGGATGCCACTATGAGTACACAACAAGAAGGGGTGCCAGGTGCTGGCACAACTAAGCTGTAGGCAGCAGTGGTGTGGCCTGCTGGGCATGGCCATGGGACATCCTCTGCCTCCTTTACCAGAAGCTGCCTTCAGCTCTCTTGGGGCACACCAGAGGGGCCAGGGTGTGTGCTGTTTCTTTTCATGTGGGGTAAACTTCTTTGTGGGCTGTGAGGCAGCTGTACCTTTCTCCTGAAATGTTCCTTTTTTAGCGTCTGATCTAGTGGTTGGCAGCCCTGCCCATGGCAGGAGGGAGAACTAGATGATCTTTTCAGGTCTCTTCCAATCCAAGCCATTTTGTGATTCTATGAAGCTTGAGACGTTTCATTTTGGACCATCACAAAGGGCTGGATGGACTTGTGTATTTGTACTTGTGTGTGTTTGTATTTGCTGTGGGCACCGCTCTGAACAATAGCTACACACTTCTTGCCAGTAAAAGAGTGAGGATTTTCGGGAATGAAGCACAGAATCGGAGCAGTTCAGCCTGGATGGGGCTTCTGCAGGTTCCCTGCTTCACACTTCAGCCCAAAGGGTCCCATTTTTACGTCGTGGTTCCGACGGAGGCCATCAGCGCCTGCCGCCAGAACTACTCGGTGAACCCATCGCACAAATGAACCGCAGCTCCGCGTCCTGCTTCAGAGTGGCAGCTCTGGGGCATCACCCCCTCCCGCTCTGCTGAGCGCCTTCTGAAAGGCGCGGGGAAAGCTTTCGCTGGCGTCCGCGTTCCACGGCGAGGCGGGGGGATGTCCCGCACTCCCGCGCACAAAGGGGAGGACGCACGCCCTGCCCGGCTTCCCCGGCCGCCCCGCCCCAGCGGGTTGCACCGGGACTCCCGCCCAGCGTCCTCTAGGGAACGCCGACCGAGGCACGGCGCGCGTAGGCCGTCCCGTCCCGCCCGGCGCGGCGGCGGCTGTCGGTTGGGCGGCCCCCGAGCGCGCTACCTGCGCGGCGGCGCCA
>JAOWBP010001760.1:31684884-31702739 GCA_028571105.1 Tragopan temminckii | reverse complement strand
GGGGAACGCCGAGCAGGCCGGCCCCGGCCGCGGACGGGCGGAGCGACCGGGGCAGGGCGAGCCGGGGCGTCGTTCGTTTGGCTGTGGAAAAACCAACGGCTGGGTGGGCGCCTGGAAAGAGCGCGTCTTTAATTCGCCGAGCCTCCGTGTCCGAGCGCGCTGCCCTGCCGCACCTGGAAGCCGCGCTCGGCTGGCCGGTGCCGCCGGCACAGCCAACCGCGGGGCGTCCGCTGCTCCGCCAGAGGTCCGGCGTTCTGCCGGGGTGCTGTCGGTCTGAATGGATCCCTCTGGTTCTGTGGGTCAGTGTCGGATCTGGAGCATCCCGCAGCGGAGGCGAGACTCTGCGTGCCTTGCACAGTGTCGTGGTGCAGAGGCTCTGAGTTGATCTCGTTTGCAAAGATGTAACTTTCAGCCCACCTGCCCTTGGCTTCAGGAGGGCGTCGGGCTGCCTTGTGACGGTGACGGCAAAGAGGTGCCCGCAAATGGCTGTAGGGCAGAGCAGGGGACATCTGAGCCGCTGCCTGACTTCCCAGGAGCTGCAGAATTCTCTTGTGTAAGGGGTATCTCTGATGAATTAGTGCTAGCTCCCACAAACATCTACACTGATGTCCTTGTGCACGCTAAATTATTAAAAATGAAGCTGTATTTTTAAGTCCGCCCTACTTAGCACCGGGAGCAAAAGTATTGACTTTGCTCAGTCCTTAAAGAGGCAGGCAGTGTGCCAGGTTTGTTCCTCCCCTCCCCCCCCAGGAAGCTGCTTTTGGAAATCCAGCCAGGTGCCCATCTCGCAACTTCTCATTGCTTTTGGAAGCACTTATTAGGGTCTCAGCCTCCTTTGCATTTCTTTCAGTCTGAACTGGGGAGGAACACCCAGCTGTTAAATGTCAGTGGTTTGGTTTGTGGCAGTTTTTCTGTGTGTGGGTTGTTTGTTGTTTTTTTTTTTTTTTTTCCTTTACTGTCAGTTTTGGCTTAATGTTATATAATGCTTACTTGGTTCCAGATAGCAGTGTTCATTGGTATTTTGGAAATCTTGAGACAGCATTCCTTTGGCCAAAGTTTTTATAAGCACTTATTTTTCAAAACTGTTATGTTTCAGGTATGGGTGTAATGGTCTCCCTGGCCTCCCTGAAAAGAATGAGTGCAGTTGTTTATGCTGGGAAGCTGAACTGTGAAAACCTGAATGGCTGAGTTCCTCACTAAAATCAGTAGCAGAAGCTCTCTGATCAAGAAGAGCTTCAAAAATTCACATAAAAGTTGTCCAGAGTGCTGCCCTTCCAGCGATCCAAGCCTTGGCAGTCAGTTGGTACTATACAAAATATGCCGTGTTCTTTCCACTGCCCCAAAGTGATCGCTTGCACTACTAATGCAGACTTAATCAGCTGATACCAGTAATGGCATTGACTGTTTTGCTGTGTAGTTGATCTTATTTTGGCATTGCCTGAATTATTGGAACAAGCATTAACTTTTTTTTTTTTTTAAGTCACTGAATATACAGATCAGGTTGCTTGCTTATTACAGAGAGTTTTTACTTAACAGAAAGGTGAAGTTTTTTGACATCTGCTGGTCCCAACTGATGGTACCATGTTTCTGGGCTAGGAGAGGCAATATGAAATTGTAAGGAGCACTTGGAGGATGTTCCTTAGGTTCAGCTGATGGAATTTGCCATTCATCGTGTAAATAAATGCACACAGAGGACAAAGCTTATCCTGCAGCCTTTTAGTTTTCTATGTAAAGTGCATAGGGAAAGTGTTTGATCTCAGCACCCCCAACTCCACTTCTTGTTCCCTCCCTTCCATTTTATGCGCGTTGACTTCATCCTAACTAGAAAAAAATCCTTGAAAAAGATGATAAAGCCAGTTAAGAATTCTGAAATATTCTTCAATGGATGGCATTTGTAAAATAAAAACAGTAAGGTAAATTATTACTTGAAAGAATTCGTGCGGGCTGTGTGTGCAGACTGTCCCAGGACAGCCACAAACTGCAACTCGTCCCTGCTGTGGGCTGGGGGTGAGGCTTCAGCCGGCTGTAGCAGTGCCTGCATTGAAACCACCTCTGTTTGCTCTTGTGTGTAAAAATACAAACTTTATGATGGTTTGAACTTGGTTATCTCTGTCTCCAGCGGAAAACTGAGGCTTCCTTGTGCTGCTCCTGTGTGTAGCGCTTGTGGATCATTTAAATACCTATGATAAATTGCAGCTACTCACCAGGGTGGGGATGCCAAACTTTGGGAGGGAACTTGGTTTCTCTTGTAGGAGTAGTTAGTTACTTACCAACAGCACTCACAGGAAAATGTGGTTTGCTCGAGATGCTGTAGGAGACAAAGCTAGGTTGTGCTGCAGTGTGTGGGTGAATGTTCTTTATGCTGGAGCGTCAGTAAGGAAAGTGAAAGAAATGAAGAGGTGAGTCGAGAAAGATGCCAAGGCAGGGTTACTTTCAATGTGCTGACTGTTCGGATGTTGATTTAGGATGTGAGGAAACCACATTCTTTTCCCTCCTTTTCTTGGAGGGATTTGAACACAAACCCCTGGAGAATGGCTTAATGTTAGCTGGCACTGGAGGAACGGTCATAGCTGTTTGCTGTAGGTGTCTCCTTACAGATTGATCAGGAGGTGATCCCAGAATCACAGAATGGCCAGGGTTGAAAGGGACCTCAAGCATCGTGAATCTCCAACCCCCCCAGAATGAGGCGTGGCGTCCAGTCTCACCTCATAGCTTCAGTAATCATGCACAGAGTGAAAGAGTCATTCTGTCTGCCTGTGTGTCTGCTCTCCTTTTGGGGTACATTTCCATTTTTATTGACTGGAGAGCAGCTCCAGACTTGCCACTGCCCTATTTCAGTCCACTCCCAGAGTTAAGCTGCTTTCACTTGGGGCATAGGAGAGTTTTAAGATGAGGTCTGCTTTATGCTCTTCTCAGGACAAAGATTTGAACTAATGGTTTTCTCCTCCCTTGAGGAAGAAGAGAGAAAACAGTTTCATAAGACATACAGTGGTAGTCTGTAAGAGAAAACAAGATAAATAGGATGCAGTAATACTGAGAAGGTAGATTGGATGCTTTGTGTCAATTCCCTGTCTTAGAGCGCATGGCAACATTAAGCAAAGTCAAAACAACTTCACATTTAAAACTATTAGATAAGGGACTTAAGTTTAAGAAAATAAAACGAAAAACCTCCAACTCATCAGCTTCTCTGAGATTGAGGCAAATAAGTCATTTACATGACTATTTCCAAAATGCCAGTATTTGTAAAAATTAATGATAGCAAACATTTTGAGAAGGAAATATCCTTTTCTTAATGCTTCAGGATGCGAGTTGCTTTTTACTTACCAGAGGTGACAATTCCAGCCAATAGCCTGATCGCATTACTTCTTGTGTGCCTGAGACAAAGCTCTTGTGTTCTCTACTGACATAGAAGGTAGCAGAGAGGATATCCGGGTCTGTCCTCTCATGCAGGCTTGTAATTGCAGGTGTCTCATGTGACCACAGCCATCGGTTTGTACTTGCTGAAATAAAGGGTGGCAACTCTAGCTCTAATCCAGTGTTTATGCTTTGCAGGCCAATGAGTAGCACAGCCTATCTCCTGGCAGAAACTGGAGGAGCTATGGAATAGCATTACTGCCTTACTGTTCAGAGCAGTGGTGGCTGGTGATGGATGGAGTGCTGCTCTTACCTGCTCTGTCCTCACTTCTGCATCCCACTGTGCTGTCTGCCTTGCTCTCATCTCAGTGGTGTGGAGCTAGTCCAGCAGCTCTCCACACTGGAAGGACTATTGTTGCTGCCTCTCTCATCCTTCTGTGTCAGGTCTGAAGTCATTTTTCCTCTTCTGGAAGAAAAAAAAAAAAAATAAATGAATGAAGCAGTCCGTTGAACATAGTTTGATACACAGTGTAACTGGGGTCAGGACTGAGTTGATGATATTCTACCCCGGGCTTGTTAATTGACTCCTTTTGTAAATGTTAATTTTGTTGTTTCTCTATTTCTGATGTGTTAAAATTATTTGCAGTTTCTCACAGGTAGATAATGTGGCTTCTGATTACCCTCTTATTATTTCTAATTATTATTCTGATTGGTTTTATTTTGTCCTGTGATACTTATATCTTGAAAGGAAGAGTAATCTCTTCAAGAACCTGACTTTTGTTGAAAAGTTTGTAATCCTTTTGCAAAGGTGGAGTTTTTATTGCCATTCTCTGACATCTCTAAATTGAATCCTAAGCTAAAATTTATATACACCTTCAGAACAGGACTTCTAATGTGTGTACAGTTAATAACCAAATCCTGCAATTCCTAACCATTACTGAATGGGATTTTCACTTCCACGTGTATACAACTCAAAATAGCCATTCTCTGAAATCGATAGTTTTTTCAGTCTGTTGGCTGTTTTTTGTTCTCTGTTTCATTTTGATTCACTGCATCATTTTAATCATCTAGACTTTTCCTTATAGAAGAACATCGCAGTCCCAGAAAAATTCCTGGTTGAGCCCCTGCTCCATGTTAATTATAAAGTAGGCCACAAGCTGCTAAACCATATGAAGATCACAATGTTTCCTGGCATGTACAGAAATGAAATCTTCTCAGTTTGAGAAAGATTGGGATACCTGAGCAAGTTCTCATGCCTTCAGGAGTGGAAAGTAGCAATAATTTTTTTTTTTTTTTCCAAGAGTTAGCTGCCTAAATTCCAACTGTGTTTCTGGACCTGATGTCAGCTGCTTAAAGGTTATGGTATTTGTACAGTGTTTAGTTCCAACTCTAGTTACTGGTGATGACCCAGAAGACCCTGTGGTCTGCTGCTTTTCCACCTGAGAACTTAGCAAAAATCTTTTGTAAGATTGCATTTCTCAAAGGACCAAGAAGTAATGTAATTAAAAACTGGAAAAGAAAGAAAGAAATGAAGGAAAGCTTTTCGAGTGGCTTTGCTTCAGAGAAGTATCAGAGTGGCTTTTGCAACAACACATGAATTTTATTTCCACTGGAAAGATGACGTGCGTTCCTCTCTGAAAACAGAGAATGAAAACTTGGAGAAAACCCTCATATCAATCCAAGTGGTTCCCAAGCTGCCACTAAAGCACAGACATGAAACCGGTGAGTTTTCCTGCTGGTGCATCATCAGTGTTACCATGGCTCTCAACTGATTTTCATACCAGTAGCTTAAGTTTCAGAAAGTATCACAGTACCTCTGAGGCTTCAGAGGAATACAGATGCAGAAGCAATGAGAGTGCTTAAGTAGTGCTTCCTGACAGCAGCAGGGGGGTGAGGCTGGGCTGGGAAACAGGTTTCACCAGCAGAACAGACCAACCCAGTAGACTCCACACCACTGTTTAGCATGAGAGAAAGCAGGGCGATGTCCTCCACCAAAGTTGCATGCTGTGTCCTGGCAGAAACTTTAATAGCAGCTTCCTTTTCTTTCTCCTTAAAATCACGAGTCCGGGCTGATGTTAAGCTAACAAAGTAGAGACTCTGTGCATCCTTTTACTGTCCTCTACTACAGCGCAAAAACTTAGAGTAGCTTATGTGCAGAATGTTTTCAAGCAGTTTTACACTATTACAAATGTGGCTTTTGAGAGAACTGATGCCCTGAAAATGGGGTTTTGTCATCTCTTGCTCCTCATTTGCATTTCATGTTCTGCACATGGATTGCATTTTCTGAAAATGTTAAAAATAACCTCAGAAGCCAAAAGAAAAAGGCTAAAATGTTCTTCTGAGTTTCATCCTACATGTAGTACCTGAGTAGTTGCTTTCATGTCTTTCAGTTATTTAAATAGTATTTTAATCAAATCAGTTAAGTAACCTTAAATTCTTTCATAAAATCTTCACCATTTGTAAGAATCTAAGAGTATGTCTTAGTTTCAGGGAAAGGAAGCACTGAAATGACAGGGCTAAGTAACATGTTGTACAATGAAAAAAGTCACTAATTATTATTATTTTTTTGTAATCAGAAACTTAATCCTTAGATGAACGTAGCTTCAGGATTCTGACTTTTACGAGTGAAAATTAACATCAGGAAGCACTTATATTTTGGAACTTTTTTTCTTTGTTGTACTAGCTATATGGCATTGCTGACTGTTATGCTGAGGTGAGTATAAAGGGAGTCCTTTTCTAAATCAATACAAAAATATTTTATTTAGATGTTGAATATTTTTCAGCGTTTACAGTAAAGGAACTGCGTACAGTTGGTATTGATGTGGTGGTATGCCATTAAAATAGAAAGCTATGCATCTGATTCAGCTTAAGTATTTCCTGCAGTGTTGTTAGAAGCTATATGCCAGGTTTTTCTTATAGAAACACACAGTGAGGGTAAAAGCATGAGCACAGGGTTTGTCTTTCGTACCTTTGAGAGAGGAAAGTAGTTCGATCTACAGGAAACTTTCCAATTGCTAAGCCTGTGGGAATTCTGGCACAAGTGCGTGTCTGCTTTTGCGTCTTCCTTTCCATTGTAATGTGCCTAAATGTGACTCACCTAGTGTCCTGAAGCTAAATGAGGTACAGAATTGCAGGGCAAAAGCCTCCTGTGTTGAGGAAAAAGGAAGCAGCCAGACAACAGTGATTGTAAAATTTACTGTTTTACAAAGTTCTTCTTCCTTTTTGTTACATGCATGTGTTGGATACCTACTGTAATTGGTTTAAAATGCAAGATGATTTCACAGCAATAAGATGAAAAAGTGATAGAACACTAAAGATGATGGTAGTCCTAAGTGGGACTTATGTATGCTTTTATCTTAAAGCTTGTATTGAATTATCTCTGACGTGACAGTTGGACTTCTACTTTGTTATTTTAAACCTACAAGGAACACTGTGAACACATTTTAAAATATGATTGCCAGGCTCAGACATTGCAACATACAATACGTAGTAGCGCCAAAGTCCAGAGGCAAGCTAGAGTGGGTGCTTTTCTTTGTTTATTATATAGTTTGAAAAGGGTTTTGTTCCTTCCGAGTCACCAAATGCAAAGGAAAGGCTAATATTATAATTTTGCCTGTTCCCCAGTAGTAGGCTAACTTCATAGGGGTAATGGCTTTAAAGAAAGCTGTAGTGGAAAGCAACAACTGTGTGTACAAGCCTTTATGCGTAACTTCATAAAAGACTGAGAAAAGCCATGAAGATTTCTTGTTGTAGTGAACATTAACATGAGAAGGCCATGAGATCTCTATTCTCTGCATTATTTAAGAAGCTGTTAACCAGTCATACAAGAAAGGGATAGGTTTTTCCTGTTGAAACCTACGCAAATGAGAAAACTGTGTCAAACCGGAGAACTACCATTTCTCCTAGAATTTTGGAATCTTCAGGCTGTATGATCTACTGGGCAATTAAATTTTAAATAGTTTGCAGCATGTCTTGTAACATATTTTCATGGCCATATTCTAACTTTGCTGTATTGCTGTATCAGTATTCCAAGATGGCTAAGATTCAAAGATGTGTTGTTACTGTTTGAAAGATGTTGCTACAGAGAAGTGTTAGAACGATGCACGGAATGAATGCAAAATGCTGTCAATCATCTGAATGGTTGGCATTTGGTAATGAAGCTCTGTTATGTAACAGATGCTGATGCACATAGGTGAGTTAAACAATGTCTTTTGAAAAATCCTCTCCCCCAAACAGTCTTCTAGTCCATTACTGCAACTCCCATTAGGCAAGCAAACAGTGTGCAGAAATGTCTAATGTTGTGTTCTGTCAATCAGCAATTCACGTTGGTGAGAAAAGAGAAAATCTGAGGAAGGGCAAGTTCGTGCCTTACTTTGTTATGAAGTTATTTATTTATATTCCGCCTATCTATAGTGCAGAAATCTTAGTCAGACCTTTCAGTGCGGCTGTTTGTACTACTTGAAGCCAATTGCGTGTTCAGGTCAAGCTTTCTGGGGTAACTGCCATCTAACAGTTTTGCATACTAGTTAGAGGAAAATGTCATTCACACTAGAAGTTGTTACTAATAATGGATCTCAACCGAAACTAGGAACTCTCTTAACATCATTAACAGATTTTTGAGTTCCAGATTTTAGCCTTGCATTATGCCGTGTTCTTAGAGGTCAAGAGGGAGAGGGTGATAATCTCTGATGTTTCTGAACCGTCTTCTATCGGTAGATACTGAAGCATTTGCATCCAAGTACTGCTTTACTTTCTGGAGCACTTTCATTGTGTTCTGTGTCTTGTGTGATAGAGTGGCACTTCTGTGTGCATTCTGCAAAAGGATGAACTAAGGCAAAGAGGAGAAAAGACATTTGTGAAAGATTGTGTAGGAGTGATTGGGATAGGAGCATGTGAATCTTGCCTTGCAGTTCTCTGCTCTTGGGCCACATTCCTTTACAGTAACCTGATTTTTTTCCATCTTGCAGACACACTTCCTCATGACATCATTTTCTTGCTTTTGGTGGTTGTGGGGTTTGTTGTTGTTATTGGTTTTGTTTGTTTTGTTTTTGTCAGTTATACTTTTCCTGTTTAGTAGTGTTAGTGAAAACTGCAGCTTAAAAACTCCATATCAGCCTGTAATACATACTTCTGCAGTCTCCACTGAAAAAAAGATACGGAAGTATTGCCACTCCCAGCTAGGAGGTTGGACCGTTGTGTACTCAGTGTGGATAACAAGACTGTTATCAGTTAATACAGCCCAGATAACTTATCAGACACATGAATAGCCTTTGTGGGAAGAAGGTAGAGTTTGCTCAGCTTTAGTGTGCTGGTTGCCTGTCCTTATACATAGCGAAGTGTTTGCTCAGGATTTGTTACATCCTGCCCGTGAAAGGAGGGAGGATTCACTAATCCTCCTGGTTAGATTAAGGTAAAACAGTATTCAAGATCCATATATAAGAGGAAAAAAGATACATTTTAATAGGAGACTTCTACAAAACAGGTATCCTACATGTATTGGCCTTCCCACAATTCTATCTACCTAAGCTGTTGGATTTGATAGGAAATTCAAATAAGCCTTGCATTACTTAATAACTTTGAAAGAGAGAGGAAAAGGAGGAAGAGAAATAAAGGCAGACAGAAAGATCACCAGGCCTGGATCCAGTGCCTGGCCTGCCGCCATGGTGCTCCACGTGATGTAGAACCGAGAAGGGCAGCAGCAGCAAAAAAGAGAGAGCAGGCCAGACTCCCCCACCTCATAGCCTCTATTTATAGCATCAATGCAGAGAGGGAAGGGATGGTCTTCTCCAGCCTCTATTTGGAATTGTAGTTGGCTCCAGACTCTGCCAAGTTTGGAACACCGGCCACCAGCCAAACCAAAAAGGTGATACCAGGCCCAGTTCAGTGAGTGAATGCTTCTCAGGTGCTGTTCTGGACTGTTTCAAGAGTCACAGACATCAGCTAAGTTGTGCCCAGACTCATCCCTTACGAGGATGAAATGAAATCAAATTTGCTGAGCTGCGTAACAACTCTGCTGCTGGAAGGATCGCAGCTTGGACTCCTGTCTGCCGCCCTATGGCCCTACCTTATTCCCTGTGCTAGGTCTGTTGCTTCCTGGACCACAACAGTTAGCCGAGTCAGCTTATCAGCCTAGGAAAAAAAGTAATCACTTTTTGCAGGATTAGTTTGCTCTGAGTTGATGCATTTAGATAAGCTACAACTACTGCAGTAGGGTAGACCCACAAAGGGAAAAGATTTTCTTTCTCAGCAGGACATCTTAGATTAAATCAGGTGCCTCATGTAACAATTTGGAGAAAGCATGAAAAGAATCTAAAGTGTGCAGCCAAATTGACAACAGATGTAAGAAAGGGGCCGGCAACCTATGAACATGTTTCCTGTACTGATGATGCATCAGACAATTGCTGACTGCCCCTTGTGAAGAAGCATTATTTCAAGCAAGATTAAAATGACAGTTAGCAAAACTGAAAGAATATAACAGGCTCCTCTCTTTGTTAAAACAGGTGCCATCACTGAAGTATTTCTACGCCCTGACAGGAATCCATCTGCTGTACCTCAGATGCATGCATCCTGAGGGGAGCTGTATTTTTTTCCACTAGATAATTAGTATTATATGATAAATTTCATAGCATTTGAAGCTAATAAGGAACTAATGCAGTCATACTACCCTGTTTAGCTACTCTTTATAAATCCTGATCACTGACAATTACAAGAAACCAGATGTGTTCCTGGGGCCAGGTGCTTGCAAAGAAATACTTCCCTTGGTAAGACGTGCAAACTGTCAATTCACACATTGCTGACCCAGGCTCTTCAGTGCCAGGCCTTTATTTTGGGATTACCAGCCAGCTTATCACGTTCTCCTTCCCACAGTGTACAGAGGTCTGAGAGGTCCTACTTACAGCATCCCACTTCCCTTAGTCACGGATTGCATCAGTCTAGCCTTTTTCTTGTTGGCCATTTGCAAATGCACTGATAGAAGGGGGCTGGGTGGTTGCTAGGCAGGTTCACATGCATATGCAACTTTGAGGTACTGGGACTTAAGGAAATGAGATCTGAAGTCTGTTACTGTAGTTGCAAGAATTTCCAAAGACATCAAATATCTGACCAAGAGGCATTTTGCTAGCAAACTAATGAAAAATCATTTTAAAATAAACTGCTATTAGTCTGAACAGGCAGTGTGGTGTTTAATGCCGCACAACATTGAAGTTGCTCTGTTCGTACCTTTATATTGTTGTCCAAATGTCTTGTATCTGTACTTTGCCTTTCTCAACACTACGTTGCTATTTATTTCTAAATAATTTCTAGTTGAACAAAGCTATCTATGCTGCTTCATCATAGTATGTGCAATTACAGTGCTGTTCTTTCCTTTTGCTTTCCTCTTACAAGTTGGTAGCGCATATACGGCTGTGATAGTCCTGGCTATCCCGATTCCAGTCTGACTAATTGAGTTTATGGTTCCTGCAGTTGGTGTTTGCTATTATGGGCTGTTCTAAACATGTCAATGATTCAATATTCAATATCTGTAAAATTTGCTTACAGTTCAATAGCTTAGCTCTCATGACAGCTGAAATATTTTCTTTATTTTGTAGTATATTCCTTATGCTTTGAACATAAAGTGGTGAGTATATCCAGCTAAACTATATACAGATCGCAGAGTACCATCAAACATCACATTTAGGTCTGTGATTTAAAATAAGCCATCTCATCTGAGAAATATTTCAATTTGGCCCCTTTGTAAACTGTGTATTTTAATTTTAGAAGCTGTAAGTGTTAACTTCAAGTTAGAAATAAATATTCCAGATGAAATACACCTTCCATGAAAGTGGAGACTGATGCAGTTTAGTTCTCTGTATTTTGGTCAGTTGATTCACTGATTGCTGCTGCTTGTGTTGATTTGCTTCTTTTTTTGCTCTGTGTGTTTTTGAATTCTTCATATTTCTAAGATGTAGGTAGAGAGAGTATTTATTTACATGCAAATGCATTGTCACATCTGATTGGTTTGAGTTTGAAATATTGAGGTGTTTTGAGAAGGTATGTAAGTAGTGCGTGCCTTTCTCTGCCAAATGAGGGAGCTGATGCTAGTCATTTCCCTGAGTTCCATGTATCAAATAAGCTGCAAGATTAGAAGTATAAATTCCTATTCCCCATTGTATTTAGTAGATAACACTTTCTTCCGTGTGAGGTTGCATTTTAATGGAAATATGCTGCTTACGGATTTGTTTTCAACTTCCCAGCATGAAATTGCTTAATTTTCATTGCTGCGTGATAATTCTTTACTGCTCACAATGCTGGTTTCATTCACTGTTTTCATGCTCTGTTCTTCCTGATGGTGCAATAAAGCAATTTTTGTTCCAGAGTAGAGGTGGGAAGCATACTAATATGCAGCTGGTTGTTTCTTTTTATTCCCAGATGATAGGAAGAACAACTGTAGCTCATTTCAGTGCAAGAAATGATAACTGCAAAGCTAAATAGGTATTCTTCACTAATTAGATGTGATGAAAGTATTGCAGTAAGTGCCACTGCAACACATTCAAAGCTTTTGACACCTCCCAAGATACATTCGGAATGGAACCAGGTGCTCATTATCAATTTTTAGAAGCCTCTTCCCAGTAAGCAACACTAGACTCGTTCTTTTCAAGCTGAGTACTGTACTGCACAGGTGCTGGGCTCAGCAGTGGCAGCTGGCACATCCCATCCCTGTAGTATACCGCGCGTAAACAACGTCCTTCAAGTGTTGGAAGACTGAAGTAGTTGATAGAATTTTAAATCCCATTTCAGGAAAATTAGAGGAGATGGGGAAAGAGAAAATTGCAGCATGAAATGAAACCATGGTTCCAGACGTTTTCCAAGACAGAAGTAGCTCCATCTTCTGTTAGTATCTTCAGAATGTGTGTATCTTCACAGGTTCACTGCCGCTTAAATGCTGAGTACATTCCTAAGCTACTAAAATGAATTTTTCTGTAAGTGTCATTGTTGCAGACTGCCATATCTAAAGATGAAATCTGGAAGTATTACTGTTGTTCAAGGTGTATCACTTATGCTGTAGTCAAGGCGAAAGTATCACAATGATTTTGCCAAATTACCATATGAAATGAGAAGATCACTGTCATGTACAAAGTAGTGACTAAATCTATTCAGTAATGTCACATTCTCTGTTCTGCGGAAGCATTTTCCGTGTTAAGATTTATTTATTTTTCTTCCACACTGAACATTCTGGGCTGTGAATCCCAGGAAGAACTGCAGAAAGGTTTGTATCTTTTTCAATACCTTGGAATTGATGTTGAAGTTCTTAAGATTTTTAATAAACCTGTTTCTTTGATTGCTTTTTTAATCTTGACAGTCACTTTAAAAATCCGTGATTGTAGCAATATTGCTGCATGTGTTGCTAAACATAAAAGAGCAAAAACCCTTAAAAGATAAAGATAAGCGCAAAATCTTGCTTTGTTTTCTAATGTTTACAGAACTACAAGTAGATGTTCCTTTCTAAAATCCATTCACGGTTTTCGTTTATCAAATTTTAGTTTCTGATCCAGTTTTTTCTATCAGGAAAAATTCATAATGAAGTAGTCTGGTAGGAGAGAGGGGTACTTTGGAACAGATTTTTTGACCATCTGTTGCCTAGCAGGCAAGTAAGCTAATGAAACAATAACTGGAATTTTCTTTGCTGAATTCTCTGAGGAGCCCTTAGGAAGTCTAACCTTGCTTTTGACCTGTTGGCGTTATCTTTTATTCAGCAGACTTTTGTCATTTTCATATTCCTCTTCCCCCCACATTGAATAACGAAGCTGAGATTTCAGGGAAACTCTTGATTCAAGATGCGTGTATGCTAAATGACTGCTAGCGCACTTCTAAAAATGTGATGCTCTGGTTTTGGTTAAGTATTTCTGGCAATGTGCTCTTGCTGAGAGGTGGGGGGAAGGCCAGCACCAAAAGGATTCTGGTTTGATTGCATTTCACCCTTATAGGGTCTTAAATCCAGAAGAACACTAAGAGGAACCAAATCCCACTATACATATATATTATATAATATATAATATATACAGTATATAATATATATAATATAATGTATTTATGTACTTCAGGTTTTAAAACAACCTTAGAAAGTTTTGCTGCTGTTGTTTTTAACTAGCAAACGCAGCAATACCTGCATATCTTTTCACTGTCATCTGTGATAGAATTGAAGCCTGAATGCTTTGACACATCGATTTAGCAGACTTGTCTGCTGAATACGCTCACGTATCTAGTCTTTGCTCCTGCCTTGAGCACTGTATAAAGCTGTGTACACATAGAACATGGAGTCCTTAATAGTACATCTCTTCACAAAACATGATTGAAGCTATCAGGACTTCTGTCCAGCCCCCACAGACCTCATAGTGGGCTCAAGGTTTAGCATGCTATTACAGAATTTTCACAATTAATGGTTTCGTAGGAACTGGGTAGCTTACAGTAAGATTTAAAAAAAGCTGATTTTGTGTTCACACATGGCAAATGGGAAAGCTCTACCAGCTGAGCTCCTGGAGAACTCAAGCTTTTCCTACAGGGCATGTGTCCTTTCTAATGGCATGTTTAATAGCCTTGGAAATGGAGCATGTGCCTCACCTGAAGTTGTGAGGCCTTGGTTTTATGCAGCAGGCCCTTTTGTAGAGGGAAGCAATCTGCTTTTGTTTAGACTGCTTGAGAGTCCTCTTGGGCTGCTGATGAGTGTTTTACTCAGATGTAATGTATCCAGGCAGGATTAGGGAGATTCAGTGTCAGGCTGTGACATGGAAGAATGCCCTCATTTTTCACTTGAAGTATTTACCATTTGAGTTGTGTTTCTCTCTAACCCTGTAATTGAAAAGAGACATTGCTTCACCAGCCACTCACCAATAATCATCTGGGGTGTGGAAGGGACTTACAAATTTCTGTACTTGATTTTTTGGCTGTATTTGGCTCACATGTAGTGGGACTGCCATTTGCACAGTTCTAGTAGAACCCATTTTCCTGTGCAGCATTGTGCTGAGCACTTCCTTATAGCCACTGGTGTGTGACTAGTTCATCATTATAACTGTACAGCAGTGATGGTAGTATTTTCCACTACATTAAATAGAAACTATAGGTAATAACTGACTAAAACAATAGTCACAGTAAATGATCAAAATGTTACTAGCCAGTCAGAGTGCCCATCCAGCTGTAATCTTTGTATTGGCTTGCATGGTGTGATGAGTGAGACATGGAGTGTACCATGTGGTGGAAGAGAGGCTAGAATTAAGGAAGTATTAGTATTTGTGTGGGTTGGCCTAGTTATGTCTAGTTTCCTTCCAGATTATGGAGTGTCCTTGTACGTTCTTGAGTGACCTGTGGTTCAGGTAGCCCCATGGAGTGTTAATGCTGTCATCACTGATCTTCCATCTCTATGAGTCATCATGGCAATTCAGAAACTATAAGTTAAGGTATTTCCTACAAAAATTGGAGCCCATCAGAGAAAAGGAAGCATTTCTTGTATAAGGAGCTGCACTTTTAAGCTGTTCTGGCAGGGGCCTGCTGAATGCGAGTGGAGGAGGTGATGTTGCAGAGGTACTGTTAAATTCATTTTCAAACTTTTGAAGGCTGCTGAAGTCTGCCAGATTTCTTGGCCCTGTGTGGGTACATCTGCAGTAGTGCCTTGGTTCAGGTCAGGAGTGTGTGCTGAACCAAGTCTCATGATTGTTCCCACTGGTGGAATGCACCATAGACTGGCCTTGGAGCATGCAAACTGGATTCCTCTTCAGTGGAACAAAGCTGAAGGAGGCAACATTGGAGAGCTATGAAGTGCACCTCAACTACCAAAATGGGCATCCAGTCTCTGCGAAAAAAGTAAAGCAAATCTGAAGCTAAACCCCTACTTGCCCAAATGTAATGACCTTTGACCTATGCAATCAGTTGTTCTGCTGTACAGATCCACATCTACTGTGCTAATGCAAACAAAGTGGCTATGCAAATCTTACCTTTTTCCCACATTTATTTCTTCCATTGCTATACTTGACATTCCTATAGTTAAAGTAATTCATTCTGGACAGGAGTTGGCATATACTTGATGCTTTAAATAGTATGATCAAATGTTGGGGTTGTTTTTGTTTTTTTTTTTTGTAAAATTTAGATGAAAAATTTAAAATAAGATCTCAGCTCTTGTTGCACAACCAAGCTATTTTCTTATTTTAAAGGACTAGTTTTGTCAACAAGTGAACCACGAAAGATTTCCTTTTTCATGACATCTTGTTATTTCTCCTACTGCCTCTGTGGGTATCAAAGTTGTCAAAATTTAAATAGAATATTACCATTCCTAAGTATATCATTTTCAAAGGCCCCCCCTGCACTGGCTGCAGCTTTTCTCTTGGTGATTGAAGTGGTAACAGGGTAGTTGTACTGCTTAATATTATGTCACTTATACTTAATTGAAAAAAATGTTTTTAACATGCATTGCTGTATTACTGTTTTATGGATAGAGATAATAGCTAACTCATGGGTGGAGCACTGCAAAGCTATTTTTCATCAATCTTCAATAATGTTTTCTTTCTCCTAGTTTGTATAAACATGTTTAAATTTTCATCTCTACTTGAGAGAAAAGATTAATAATGATTCATATGAAAGTATGTCAGAATTTGGAGACAGAAACAAAAGGATATTTGTGTTTTATTGTTACTTGTTCTGAATATTTACAGTGGCACAGTTCCTCTTGATGCATAATTGATATAGGAAAGAAAATAAAAGGACTTGGAAAGACATGCACATGTCACAATTTTGGTTTCCCACCTGGAGTATTTCATGATATTTCATGCTATGTATGGTGATGTAGAGCAGCCTTAATATCATACAGGCTAATGGTGTCTTGGACTGCATGAGCAGTGTTGCCAGCAGATGGAGGGAGGTGATCCTTCCCCAAAGCTCAGCACTGGTGAGACTGCACTTGGAGTTTTGTGTCCTGTTCTGGGCTCCCCAGCATATGAGAGACATGGGGCCACAAAAATGATGATGGGACTTCAGCATCCCCTCCCATCAAGAAAATCTGGGGCTGTTTAGCCTGGGGAAGAGGACGCTTAGGGGGATCTTATCAGTGTCTATAAATACATGAAGAGAGAGTGCTAAGTGGACAGAGCCAGACTCTGTTGGAGCAGATGGACCCAGAATTCCCCTCCAACCACAGCCTGTGATTCTGATTTTGTAAGAATATATGAAAAAAAGTTGAGGGTGATTTTGAGGCCGGGAGCTTAGAAGTTTTTCTCCAAAAGGGAATTGTAATATGCACATGCTGTTGTTTTTCTCTCCCATACTGTGCCATTTAATGATTATCTCCATTATTATGTTTTTTTTGTTTCTCAGAATTGCTCTTTAAGTATTTTTCTCATTGATGATTGCTATTTTAAAAATGGAGAAAAAAAAGGGAGGCAGGTTAAATAGTGATGATGGTGGTAGAGTATAGACTCTGTCTCGGTGCTCAGTGTAATCATTCCTTTTCCTTTTCCACTGCATTTCTTGTGTGATAATAGGTAATACTTTCTTACTGGTTTTATTGTAAGTAGTTATTTGTATGTTGAGTTCTAAATGCTTACTACGTACATTTAAAAATACAATTATTAACATATTATTTTTTAAAAACTGACTAATTTTAACGTAATTTTTTTGCTGCTAAGTATTTATTTATTTCATTTAGGTAATTTCCCAACAGAAGCATTATCCTGTGCAAAGATCAAGCTCAATAAAACCTCATGCAGACTAAATTATTCACACAGGATTGCTGTGCTTTCTGAAAATGGGTGTGTTATGTGTCAGTAGATCACTGTGTGTGTTTAAGCTGACCCGTGGCGTGTTAGTAGGACAGGAATTAAACAGGAGTGTTTTTTTACCAGCAGTGATACAAACCCTTTGGTGGTTCAAACAACACCAAATGTAAGATCATAAAGCAAACATTTTATCTCAGTGTATTTACCTATGTATGGGGGAATATTCCTTGCTCTCCTTCAGACATTTTCCACAGTTTTATTCATCAGCATCCCCTCTTCCCAGAATCTGTGGGCAGAGTTTCTGGATCTGTTTATTTCTTCGGACAGGTGAAATATTCCGTCCTGTGTAAGAGCAGATGTGGTAACCTTTATGTGCTTTCCAAGATATCAATGCTTTGAAGTACAACCGTTCTGGTAGAAATTAGTTTTGAAGCCACCTTTAAATGTAGGTGCCGTTATATCCATGTCATTGTGTTGATACCTTTGATTCAGATGATCCTGACAGCCACGCAAGTGACTTACGCAGTCTTATTACAAAACTGACTGTGTTCAATGCCATTTCCACCTTTCTTGGTGCAGCAGGCAACATTAATGAGCTCATTGTATGAACCAGTTCTTTCTGAGCTAACTCCAGATTCAGCTGGCAGGACGGCGGTTCTGAGGAATTAATAGTCTTTGGCGTTGATGACTTGCCCAGAGAGGTTGTGGATGCCCCGTCCCTGGAGGTGTTCAAGGCCAGATTGGATGGGGCCCTGGGCAGCCTGG
>JAOWBP010001760.1:31634828-31679837 GCA_028571105.1 Tragopan temminckii | reverse complement strand
CATTTGTGGAATTGTGGTGGGTCTTGATTGCCTTGTTGTAAAAAAAAAAAAAAAAAAGCCAGTGGATACATTCCAGGCTGGATGTGGCTCTGGGCAGCCTGGTCTAGTGGTTGGTGACCCTGCACATAGCAGTGCAGTTGAAACTAGATGATCTTTCTTCAACCCAGGCAACTCTATGATTCTGTGATTCCTGCACTTGAAACAAATGATTGTTGGTATTTCTAGCACACAAACGACAAGGCAGAAGTCCAGCCACAGTGGTTGGATCCCCTGAATTTTCCTGTGGAAATCTTTGCTCTGCTTGTAATGCTGGATGCTTTATTATCTGAACAGTTCTTGGCAGTATGGAAGCGTAGAGTCTGGAGTGTTGATGTAAATGCTTTAAGTCCAATTTCCATGTTTTTCACAGAAGGACTTAGAGCATTTTACTATTAAGTAGATCTAGGAACACTTTTCTGGAGTATGAATGATCCTTCTTGACAAGGTGAGTAAAAGAAGTTGCTGCATCACTTGGTAAAACTAAGCAAAAAGGTCAGTAGGAAAACCCAGAATTAAGCAGTTTTTCTGCTGTAGGTTTCCTGCTCTTGAGTACACATCACATTTTTCTTAAAAATAAGCATTAATACAGTTACTTTTGCCATTTTGAAATACAAGAATATTTTTGGATTTTTATTTCCTTCTTGCCAGTACTTAGACTCCGTTTACCTACCTAAGCCAGGTCAGCAGATCCCATCACTATTCTTTATTTCACGCGGTATAGCTAATATCAAATGGGTACATGAAGTCTAAGCTTTGACTCAGCCTATGTTTTCCCTCTGCTTTATTCTAGGTTATGGACATACAGTGCCTTTATCTGATGGAGGGAAGGCCTTCTGCATCATCTACTCGGTCATCGGGATCCCGTTTACACTGCTTTTCCTGACAGCAGTGGTACAGCGCATCATTGTTTATGTCACCAGACGGCCTGTACTCTATTTCCACATTCGCTGGGGCTTCTCCAAGCAGATTGTTGCCATCATCCACGCTGTAGTCCTTGGGTTCATCACTGTCTCATGCTTTTTCTTTATCCCAGCAGCAATTTTTTCTGTTCTGGAAGATGACTGGAATTTTTTGGAGTCTTTTTACTTTTGTTTCATTTCCCTGAGCACTATTGGCCTAGGAGACTATGTGCCAGGAGAAGGCTACAATCAAAAATTCCGAGAGCTGTATAAAATTGGAATTACATGTAAGTGTTCAAGCTAACCAGTTACCTAAGAGACACTTTATTAAAAATAAAAAAAAAAAAGGCATTATTTCCAGAGTTGATGATTGTTTTGTGAGCTGTCAGCTTGCATATTGGGTGTTGTAGGTAACCATGCAATGTTGCAACTAAAGGCAACTGTGCTTTAAATAGTCAGTGTCTTAGTTAAGAAAGGAGAAGCTGAAAACAAAATTCTGTTGTGCTAAAACATATCTACATACTCTCTTATTAATAATAGCAAAAAATGTTCACGTTACTGTTATGAAAATGGATAGGAGCACGTAGAGCTAAGATTTCACAGAGCATCACAGAGTCAGAAAATGATCCTTGTTAACCCAAGGTCATCCTGTAAGGTGAGATGACAGGCAGACAGAGAAGAAGGAGGAATGGGAAATGGGCAGAAGAGCAAAATTTCTTACTCCAATTGTAACATAAGGGAGCTGAAGCTGGCATTGGGACGTATCAGATGTCAAAGTGAGACAAATAGAGTGAAATGATGATACAGCAAGACTGAGAATGTTAAATTATAATTGTTTAATTAGGTCTGACACAGAAGAGAGGCACAGTGATCAGTGATTAGATGAAAAAGTAGTGCCGAGAAAAATGATCTGTGTGTTGACGTTCTGAATGAATGTTTCTCATCTGGCTTCAGTCTGCACAGTCCTGGTTCAGCAGAGGCACTCATTGAAAGATTTAAGTAGCCAAAACAACAAGCCATTCCTGTCAGGTCCATGTCTTAGGCTGCCATGTCTTTCTCTGGACTCCCATACGTAATCCAGTAATCGTAATGTAGTCAAAGTGTCCATTAGCGTGGTTTTGTGTTTTGCATTCCTGGAAGAAAGTCCTTGAACTAGCCAAAACTTAACATGAACCTACTGAGATTCCACAAGGCCGAGTACAAGGTGTTGCACTTGGGTCATGGCAATCCAACCTATGTGTACAGACTGGGAGAAGGACTTGGAGGTTCTGGTGGATGAAAAGCCAGACATGAGCCTGCAGTGTGCTCTTGCAGCCTGAAAGGCCAACAGTATCCTGGGCTGCATCAAAAGAGGGGGGAGCAGCAGGGAGAGCGAGGTGATTGTCACCCTCTGCCTTTGTGAGGCCCCATCTGGAGTACAACATTTGGGTCATTTCAGATTTTTTCCTTTCCCCATCCTGTTTATCTTACCAGCAGTAGCTTTTGATTATTACCCTGGTGATCTGCAGAGTTAATCTGGTGATGCTAAATGATTAAGTGAGTAGTGGAAGTAATGCATAATAAATACATTGTAAAAATTCTGAAACCTTAAAAACCATAAGAAGACATTTGGGATTAATTTTTTTTTTCCCTTTTTTTTTTTTTTTAACTGAAAAGTCAAGTTTTCTTTTTCTGTACAGAGACAACTTTTTGATTTCAAGCTTTAGAATGCTTAGATAACAAATAGAAGGAAATTCTATATGGAAAAAGTAGCCTATAGGCAAAGTGATGTATTTCTAAACTGTTAAAACAAAATAATCTAAGGTCATAACTTTTGAATTAGCCTTTCTTGTCTCATGCAAACAAGTCATGGAACAAAACACAATGTATAAAATATTTTTCTGAACCTAAACTTTCTTCCAAGAAAAGTTCTGGAGTTCCAAATCCAAAAACCCTTAATGATTACTACAGGCTTTCCAAGGAAAATGCAGGTGTCCTAAATGAAGTGTTGGATTACTTGGACAGTGTTTCAGAGATGATTAAAAGTTCTCATTGCAGATTTATAGATGCCTTTTAATTGGCATAGCTTTGTTATTTCCTCCCTGTGTTAATGCATGCCTCCCATTTGAATTCATGAGATAAAGATTAAAAACAGTTCATAAATTTTAGCTATAGTGTCGATTTAGATCAGCGCCTGATGTTGCAGTATTGATTTAACAGTGCTCCTGGGAGAGAGAAGGAAATGTTATTTTTAGTGAATAATCTGCAACTGCTTGTAAAATATTTACGTCTCTTGGTAACAGAGCATTGTCCATGCGTAGATTGTAGTAATTAATCTGTGTTGATCTTTCAGCACATTTAATATTCAGCCTTTGGATGAGCATGTTTTATTAATAATTATACACTTCTGCTTGATTTACTCATTGAAATGATAATATATTCAAGTTGTCATGATCCTTGTTACATTGTAATGATGAGTTGCAAGGATCTAATGAAGCATTGGGATTAAGAAATGCTCATTTTAATGCTTTTACTCCAATTCTAGTTACACATTTGGAGTGGAAAACAAAAGAGCGTAGTGAACTGCTAGTCATATAGAATCCCGATTCTAAAGGTCTCAGTCTATGAGAGTTAACAAATTCCTTCAAAATCAAAACCAGAGTTATCAGTAAAATCATTAAAGTAACATTATCAAGTTTGGATAGCTTCTGCATATTAGTAAAATGCTGCAAATGATCTTCAAGGTTTCATCAGACTCAGCTACTTCGTCAGGTTTTGAAAATATCAGCAATTTTACAGTGTATTTAAATTTTGTTTTTATAGGTTTTGCACAGATTTCTAGGTACTTCATTTTTTGCTTTTGGTTTTCCCAAGTACTTTGTAGCATCGGGTATATTCTTACAGTATTAAAGGAAAATAATTAAAAAGATTTTATGACACATCAGTGATTTGTCCTGTTAAACTGATAGAAACAGCAAGGAACTGTAATTACCTGCTATATTTTGTACTTCTGTGTGTAACAGGTAGGGAGACTAAGGGGAAAAATATTTTGAGAGTGTGTAATCACTAAGCTTGTTAAGTAAGTGTTAAATTTTAAGATTCCAATTCATTAAATGCCTTTACGTACTTTTGTCTGGTATAATTGCAACAGATTCGAAACCACTATTGTCACTTTTTAAAAATTATTATGTGGAGTCTTGTTGACTGTAGAATGCAAAAGAGCAGGGGCTAGATTTGACAGGCCAAAGTGGGTAAGAGAGAAGATTAACATAATACTCAGAGGTGGCAGGGGTGGAATATATGGCAGGAAGATACAGGGTTAAAAGTGTTCAAGCCCCACTCAATTTGATAACAATTAAAGCCTCTTTTATTTTTTTTGTACCCAGGTTACCTCTTGCTGGGCCTCATTGCAATGCTGGTGGTTCTTGAGACATTCTGTGAACTCCATGAGCTCAAAAAGTTTAGGAAGTTGTTTTATGTGAAGAAGGACAAGGAAGAGGACCACGTGCATATAATGGAACATGACCAGCTCTCTTTCTCCTCCATCTCAGACCAAGCAGCCTCCATGAAGGACGATCAGAAGGCAAACGAGCCTTTTGTGACTTCCCAGTCCCCAACTTCCAATGACAGCTCTCTAAACAATTAATACAGGGGCATCCCCAACATTGTTTTGGTGCATTTATGCTACTTACTATAAGAAATAGAATGTATCTTTTATTTTCCTGAAAATATTGAAGCTGGAAGACTGTGCTATCTTAAACAAAAATTCATCACTTCTAACATAGAAAGGACTTCTGTGGAAAAGTGTGGGAGCCACCCTGGGAATAGGGACAAAAATGTAGGATGTGACTGGGAACATTAGGCCATTTTGCTTGAGAGATAAAGAGGTGGGAATACCACTTTCAGAGGCACCAGAGAGAAAGGCTTGGACAAGCAACTTCATCTGTCTTTAGGAGAGCAGGGCCTTCACTGAAATCCAGCTTGTCTGGTTGCATGCCCTGTCATACAGCTGGGTGAAACTTTACAATACGTACTTTATCTCAGAAAGGTAGTCACAGATTTATTCCAAACACACCAAATATCTTCATCTGGAAAACATTTCCAGAGCAGTATCTGTAGACTTGCTGGAGGGGAGTATCTAGCTGATCCTTCTATTATCCAGTAAGTTGCATGTGCAAATAATGCTAGGAATGAAAAAACAGGGCTCCATCCCTTCCTCTGCCCAGGCCATTTGCATTCAAATTTCCTACTTCCTTAAAATGTCCCCTAATCACAGGAAAAATGTTGTCCTGAAGAGAATGTGCCTTGAGTCTTCCATGCTGTTTTACTTTGTAAAAAATACTTATGTAAACTCTGAGAGGTAGCAGGAGCCATTCAAAAGTCTGGATGATAGGGCTGCAGGGAAGGGAAAGTCCTCTTCCCTTTGGAATTGGTAGGAATGTTTTGGGTTTTTTTTGGCTGAATGGAACAAAATGAAAAGGGGGACTGAAATTCAGTGTATGCCGTATTTGTCATAGTCAAATGCTTTAAGTATTTGGGTTTGAAGTCTTATGAGCAGAGTAAGGGCTCAACTCTGTTTCATTTACAGTATAGCCCAGCATGTGCTGGGCTGTTAGGCATCTGGGGGAATAGAAGTAGTGTCATCTTTGAACACAGCCCATTTTTCTTTATTTGGTTTTATAGCTAGTACTCAGAGCACTTTGGAGGAGAACAGAATGTTTCCAAACAATTTTTCAGTTTTTCATATGGCAAGAAAACAGGAAAAATGTCATATTTGGTTCAGATGGAACCGGATGGAAGCGAATTATTTTTCCCCTTGGGAAAAGTCACTTCAAAGTCAAGAACCCACTCCACTTCTGAAGCTGGAACCTCTTTGGCTGTAACAGGAGAGGCATTTTACTCCAGCTACCTGTCACTGTGCTGAATGCAGGGACCTCAAAGTGAATTTCAGGGAGCAGGAGATGAGACTAAGTGGTGACAGTACTCTCTTCTGGCCTTAAGAATCTACAAAATGGGAATCTTGGTAATGTATTGCAATGAATAAAAGATCTGGAGCACAAATAGCCATATTAGGACAACCTCCCACATAGGAATAGTGTAGAAGAGAGCCTTTTCCCTGCAGTGCAAGCATGCCAGATTGCCTGTAATTTGGCTTGTAGTGTTTAGAGCTGAAGAATATTTTACTGTATAAGAAAAAAAAAATGCAACTTGTCTAGAATTAGCTCACATGGGAAAAATACTTGAAAGTAAATAACCCAAAATATTCTGTGTTTGAGCTTAATTATAGCTAGCATCAAACCGATTTTATATCTTTACTGGAAAAACGTACTTTATGGCTAAACTAAAAGTCTTCAATTTATATTTGTAGAAAATCAGAGCTAAAGGTTTTGGTTGTTTTGGGTTTTATAGATTAGGTGAGAGCGTACTGTGTTTGCATGTTCCCAGGAAAGTGGCTATTTTTATACTGCTTAAGTTAACACAGTTCTATTTATAACAAATGTTAACCAATATATATGTACATATATACATAAATATATTTATATACTGTACATATATCATAAATCACCAGAGTTTAATCAACTTAGGCACAGCATTTTAGACTTTGTTTTCCTAGGTTTCTCTTTATACAGTGAATAATAGGAAAGTATGGCATAAAATAACACTGGCATAAAAATAAGCATACTGTACCACAAGAAATATTGATACTGTTTTTTTTTTTTTGAGTGAAATTTTATTGTTGTCAGTACCTTAAAATTTAAGGTTTCTTTTAATTTCAGTGTAACATTAAGCTGTAAAGGATATGCACAGATACTAAATGATATACAAAATAATTCTGCAATTTGTACACAGTTGCAAAACATAGACACGTTAAATGAAAGCACAGAATTCAAAGCAGCAGCGATAAACTAAGCAGTAATACTGCGATGTAGGTGAGTCTTTGTTTTTTTGAACTTAAAACGAGTATGGCTTTTGGCTGCCTGCACTATGAAGTGAGGCGTATTTTCTTTAGTAGTGTGTGTGCGTGCACATACTGTGCAAAAGGCCTGTCTGCATTTGTCAAGATTGCGTGTCCTTTAGTTAGTCTTCCTCAACACAAGGAGAGACTGTTAATGCCAGACCGTGCTACCTAACTTTGAAATTGATTGTAGCTTAGCATTGTATTGGTTATTCGTATAGGAAAAAAGAGCATTCCGAAGTGTGTTTGTTTTTGTTTCAGATGCTGACTGATTATAGCAAATAAAAAATAGTGGCATAACATTTACCTTGTCTTTATAGACTAACTACTGCAGTATTTGAGGAAATGAATGAAAAACTGAATTGCCTATTATCAGATCAAAATAGCGAGCTTCATTTCCTAGTGGATTTACATCTTTGTGTGAAACCAGTGCAGAAGATCGGAGTGGTTAAAGCTGGAATCCAGTTTAGAGGACAACAGATTTATTGCTCAAGGACCTTGGTATAAAATGTTTATCTTTCCTAGGAGCAAACTGTGAGACATGTACGTGTAAACTCACATGGAGAGCATTGGTTGCAAAATGTCATTGCCTGAACAGAAGCTGCAAGAGGGAGTCAGAGAAGTGAGTAAGTGACCTATATGGAGAATTGTCTGCATCCTGTTGTCACCTAGTCGTCCTCTTGACTTCAGTTGATCAAAGAAAATGGAAGAACCAATTGAGTTTTGATGTTGGGTGACACCCACGTTTGCCCCTCTGAGAACATGTTCTGTGCCCTAAGAGAGATTCTTCCCAGATACTACAAATGGCATCTACTGAGAGTGAACACAAAACTTCTGGGGGTTGAAACGAGTAAATTTTTAAGTAACTTCAGAGAGTTGGGTGGTTTGCAGCTTTAATGTCAGAATTACACAGGTTACCTAATGGGGCATTTATGCCAGAGTGCTTATACAAGAACAGCACTGGATTACACTAAATATCTGTCTAGCCCGGTTATTTCTTTGGCCAAGAGAAGATATGCATGGGCTTGTATGAGGAGAGGGTAAGCATGTACCAATTGTTCCAAAGGATGTCTTCCTAGGTCCCAGCCACGTGTAGCTCTTGGTCTATAATGGTACCTGGGAGGTACAGAGCATCAGTGTGGGTGTGCTGTAAGACGCAGTATGCTGATGTGTGTGTTCTCAGCAAGTAAAATGTTGTCCCACACAGGATCAAATGAAGGTTACCCATTACTTTCCCACAAAACAGCTTGAGGGTAGGTTCTTTGCAGCAGCCAGGTGATGTAACACTAACACAAGGAGCATAGTGACTGTGTGGGAAGGCCTCTTGAAAAAGGAAAGAAAGGCAGAGGAATTAATATTAGCTGCTGTTACTTGGACACTGCTGTCCCCTGAATAGGTAGGAGCAGAACCTTGCAGCTCAACATTACTGCTTGCTTTGTAAATAGCAGTCAGGAAAGAACTGAGATAAAACGTAAAGTTGCTAAAACATTGTTCTCCTGATGCTCTATCATCATTACTCCTTCTTCTAGATTCTGCTTTCTATGGAGGCAAAATGAAGTTATGATACTGAAAGCAGTGTCAATCCAAGTGTGCACCAGTATGAAAGCGCAGGGCTTCTCTTCTTTTCAGAGCGTTCCCCTAGTAATGGTCGTTAGTATGTTGTGTATTGAGAAGCTCTTAGCTGAAAAAGTATGTATCTTCATGTTGCTTGTTTCAAACAGACAGTAATTTTTGAAATCACCATGAACAGTTCTATAAATCATGTTCTTGCTAATGCATATTGATGTCTTTCTTAATGCCCATATTGTAAGTCTCTTCACTTCCTAAGTTATCACTCTATTTGCTTTATACTGTGGTCCCAATGACCTTCAAAGGTCATCCTGCTGCCACTGATGATGAATGCTGCGGTGCAGTTATTACGCTGGTCATGGTGCGGCTTTGTGCCTCAGCTGACAAAGGGGCTGTGTGTGGAGTCTGTGCCGAATGGCAGAATTGGAGAATGAGGAGGGATGGGGGCTGGGCAGGTGGTGGGGCTGCAGCCCATGGGTGGCACCTCTTGTCCTTCACACCAGTCCCAAGGCTCAAAGCCACACCATTGTGGTGGGATTTGCCCAGCTATTCTCTGTACAGCAGCCAGAGTGCTGTTTGTAACATGAGGACTATATAAACCAGGAGCTCATCTAGAACGATTAAATTATTTTCTTTTTAAGTTCCTCACTACTCTGCTTCTGGCCATTATTTAGAATCTAATTTTATCCTGGTCTGCGGTGCTGTGGTATCCTACAGCTGTAAAGTGCCTGTTTCAGCCACGCGTTGGTGAAGATTAATTAAGATGCTTGCATAAACAGAAGGCAACAAACTGTAATATTGGTTTAAATGGGAGTTAGCACATCCCAATTCTGCTTTCCAAGGCTGGTTTCCTGACTGTGGGCAAAGATCTGCTAGATCTGTTTTGCAGCTGGAAGTTGCAATTTGAAGCATTCTCTTGGAACAGATGCAAAAAATATGAATGTGAGCTGAAGTCCTTGAAACGTTCGCTTAGCGGCTTTGCAGGCCACTCCTATTTGCGTGAGGTAACAAGGCCTTGTTGAAATGTGTTTTGTAAAAATTCAATTCTGCTCTCCACTTAATGCAAATTCCAACTGAACGTTCGGAGAAAATACTAATACAAACCCTAGAAGACAACCTCGCTTCATACTCTGTTTCTCAGGGAGCACAACCTGGCTCACAGTGCTGCTGAACCACAGCCAAAGCTGAGGAACTCCCGCAGCAGAGCGTAGAGCCAGGCAGGCTGTGACCTGGGAAGGGTTTGGGCAGCATCTGTGCCTTGGTGGGGCTGGAGGGAAGCAGGACGCTGGGCCGGGATGTGGCAGTGGAGCTGGAATTGGAATCTGAGCAGGCTCCCTGCAGGCAGGGCACCGCTGCTGCCATGAGGACGTGCATCTGATCCATCTGAAAACCTGCAAGTATCTGCCAAGGTACCAGTTCTTTTGATGGTGTGAGTATTTCTAGTTCATTTTTTCACTAAGGGGGCTAATTAGGTTTTTTTCTTTGCATCTTGTGCATTGAAACGAAAACTCATCTCAAAACATCAATAGTTTTTCCAATGGTTTCAGACCTGAATGCCCTTAAATGTGAGTTTAGTGACTAAACAGAATAACGTATTGATCCATCCACAGACAGGGGTCTGACGGCTGAATGCTTGAAAAAAAAACATCCTCTGGGCAAACTGTTATCCAGGGCTGTGTTCCCCCACTGCAAAACTCAGGCCTGCAGGAAGCACCCAGAAATGATGACAGAAGCGGAGAGGTAGGAAAAATGGACATGTTTATCACAGAAAACCTCATTTCAGCAGGACTCCAGCTAATGCTATCAGCTACAACCATTTGCTTCTGATGCTTTTCTGCCTTTTTATCATTGTTATGCTTTACAGCCATCCTATAATCCAGGGGCTGCCACCCTTCTTGAACGCAATCCAAGCTAATTTTAAGTGATTTTTAGAGGCATTGCATCAGGACCATTACAGCATCCTAACACCACTCTGTTGGCAGCTCCGTGAGGCATTCTGAGGCTGTGTGGTCAGATGGGTACTGTAGCAATCTCTCAGGTCTCACAGAGATTCTGTCCCTTTTGTATTTGTGCTGCTGTTTTAACAGAGATGGAAATCACTGATGTTGGCAGATTGCCTGAGGGAATCAGGACCGTGTATGAGACCTGGGACTTCCCCTAGATCCCAGGAGCGCAAGTGCAGCATCTCAGGCCTAAGTGGCCTTCCTTATCTCAGGAGGTAATGGGACTGTGAGGAAGCAAGAATGGGTGTTGAGCTGGGACATGAATTCCTGTTCTCATGCTTTGATTCAATTCCTATTCTAGTACCCCCCACAGCAGCCATGGTATACAATCCCATGGGAACAAATCAGTTTTACTGTAAATTTGGCCTATTCTGCTTTGCAAAAGCAACAGCATTAATGGTGAGGCACAGGCTGCCCAGGCAGGTGGTGGAGTCACCATTCCTGCAGGTGTTCCAGAAATGTCTAGATGTGGCACTGAGGGATGTGGTTTGTGGGCATGGTGGTGATGGGTTGGTGGTTGGACTAGGCGATCTTAAAGGTCTTTTCCAACCTTAGTGGTTCTGTGATTAACCGTTCTATGTGGCACTCTTCAATCTGAACCCTAGCTAAATGAATTACATGAAAATCCTTGTGACACTTTAGGAGGTGCTGGATGAATATCGTTTAGAGGGACAAATTCAAAACAAATATAGTGTCTTGGGCTTCATACTGACTGTGAGCATGTAGTAAAACTGTGCAGAATTGCATATGCTTTTAACAGGCTCAAGTCTTCACTCAGTTATCAGTTCTCCGAGAGATGTTGCTGTCAAATGGTTTAGTCTAAAGACATCTGTTCAGTGGCTGGCCAATATAGGCGCTGAAGGAGGTTTTGGATAAACAGTGTTCCTGCTGAGGAAGAATGACTTTATGCGTATTTACACGGCAGATTAGTGGCTGACAATTATTCCTTGGTGAAAAATGCACACTTTAAATAACAGCTCCTTTGGTTGTGCTTACATGGGTCATTACCTCTTGGGATATTTTTATGCAGTGGTTTCCATGTGTTACCACTTAAAGTATTTAGTTTTCTTGTTCTAATAAAACAAGAAAGCTTGGGTGAGCGTTGGCTTGGGAATAGTACAGGCTGAAAGCTCCACTTTGCAAATACTTGTCTGTGAATTGGTTTCTGTAGGTCAGCTTTCCCTGAAATCAGTTTATCCAGCTGTATTGAAACACATACAGAAATAGAATTAGTCCAAGTCAGAGGAGGAAGTCCATCAGGTGCAAGTACTTAATTGGTAATGCCTTTCTTCATCATGTTATTTTCTTTGGTTTCGTACTCTATTAGCTGGCAAATCTGAGTATCCTCCCATCAGATCTGATGGAACTTAAGAGAAAGTGGAACTCTCCTTTGGTTTCAGTTGACCTGATCCAGCCCAGGCCATGGGACACCAATTGATCAGATGCCTGAAAGTGTTCCTGGTTCCACTGAGGCACCATGCACCTGGAGCAGCACCCTGCTCTGCTTTCAGCTGCTCTGCTGCTCTAGGCATGAGTGGAACCAAAATCATAATGAATACCATCAAGCCAGAGAAAGGCAGTCTGTCCCATTCCCTGGCGATAACCAGGAAACTATCTTAGAATTGCATTCAGTGGCTGAATGCAGTGTCAGAAATGCTTGTGACTCCATCTCCTTTCAACTGGAACTCTGAATTACCGCAAAGGAACTGAAACTCCAAACCCTCATATCTTACACCACCATTTCCAAAACTGAGAGCCAATTCTGTGTTCACGCAATCTCTTCTGTAACCTGATGGACAGCAAGACTGGGTGCAGCATCCTTATTCAAATGCTGCTCCAGCAGTCTGCTTCTTGGACTTAGATTTCTTCTTCCCAACCCAAGTTCTTTTGGGGTGATTGTACAACTTGTTGATCTTTTGCCAGCTTTTATCTGAATGGAAATAGTTCCTCTCCCTTCCTGTATTTGTTGCTCATATGTAATCCAGCTTTCTCTCTGTCCTCTTTTTATACTGCTACACAAGAGAGGCTATTTAATCTACCTTCACAAGATTAATCTTGTCTCTGCGTGATCTGTGTAGTTCTTTCCCCACTTGTCTGTTTAACATACTCCTTGTGTAAGGCAAGTGATGAGTAGTGCATGCTGACCTCTAAGAGAGGCCATGACTGTGCCTCAGAGCCCAGCACCAGGTTCTTCCCTGTCATTGAGACACATTTCACCTCATGCCCCCCTAGCTCTCCAACACAAGTGTATGTTTCACAGTGTGCCCAGATCAGCTTCCTCTGGCATCTCTTGATAACATCTAATGAAGCAGCAACAGACCTTGTTCTTTGACCTTAGGTAAGTTATGCCATGCTTATTTCATCACATTTCATACTTGCAGTGACCTCAGGATGGTGTAATTCTGTAAAATAGTGCAGCCATCCATTATAGACATGTGCCTTGTCTAGTACCATAAACATCATGGGAACTGGGCTGCTTTGTGACCTGAGATACTTCTGTGCTGGTCATGCCTCTACCAATAAATCTCCTAGCACTACCCCTTTCCTCAAGCCCATGCTCTCTTTGTAGCTCTCGTAACACCTCCCATCTTTGCAAACAAGTCCTTGGGAGTCACTGCACTGAATTCTTCTCTGTAGATGTGGCTAACGGATCTGTACTGATTACTGAAAATTTCTTACTCTGCCAGTATGAACTTGTACAAAATAACTTGCCATTTCTGTGATCACATTATCTTTTCAGTGAACACATATTGTGTAATCTGCCCGATTCTACCCCTGTGCACTGATAAAATGCAGCAAAGAAGACCAGAAATATTTGTCATGTTGCATGAATGAAAAGGAAAATGGACTGGTGGATAGAGCAGCACTGGTTCAGTGTATTATGAGATTCAAGACCTGATATGTTTTAACCTATTAGGTGTTTCCAAATGTCTTTCTTCCCTGTTTCCCTTAAAGAATTTGCCACCCTGACTCTGCTGCAGCCACTATATGCCACTCTCACAGTGGCAGGATCAGGTGACAGTGCAGCACCATGGCTGAGTGCACTCTTTGTGCCGCCCTCACCTCAACTCATGTGTGTAACTTGGCGTCTGAGGGACACGTCCAGCTTATTCCAGGTTGGAGGATGTCAGTGGTTTAGGCAAGTTTGTTCTACTTTGCACAAAGGGGCTTGGTCAATGAGTGTAGGAGAGAGGGTGATCACTGGTTTCTACCTGAGAAGAGGCAGAGACTGGCTAGTATCCTCACCCGTTTTGGTGTGGTCACATTTCCTGAATGTGGTGGTGTGGGAAGGTGTGTGCTGCCATGCCAAAAGGTGGAGTGTTCAGAGATGGGCTGTGAATGGCCTCCAGGGTGAGGCAGCCTCCTCAGAGGCAGTGAATCCTCAGGGGCAACTCTTCATAACTCCCTGAAGGCACCACCAGAACAGAGAGAGGAGGGAATATCCAAAAGCACAGAGCAAACCTGTCGTGATGGTCTTGGGCTGCTGCCTCCTGGCCACAGAGGGCTGCGCTCAGCCAATACAGCCTACCCACTCCTACGTGCCAGTGCCAGCCAGGGAAGTGACCTCATGCTGTGTGTGGCAGCTCATGGAGTGCCCTGGAGATGTCTTCAGCCCTCATCCACCAATGGGCTACATCTCACCTCCCCTTGCCCACACAAGGAACAGCGTCCTGGCCTGGGCTGGCTACATGCCCATAGCTGCTGGTGAGCTCTCTGGCTCCTCACTCGGGGAGGATCGCAGATGGGTCTGGAAATCAAACCTCCTTCTACACTGGCCCATCTCCCTGCATCTTTGTTGATAAAATTATTCATGTTGCTTTTCTCAGAAAGGTCAAACATATGCTAGCTAACAGCTAACACCACCTCATTTCCCCCCAGTCATTGCATGCATCCATTTGCTGACGCTTCAGCTCTGCCAGCTCTCCACAGCCCACGTTTCACACAAAAGAAGGCTGCATCTCCACACTGGTGCTCCTTTAATCATTTCCTCCTCAGAGTGGGGGTTTGTTTGTTTGTTTGCTTAATCATCTCCTGCTCTGTTGTGCCGAGCTCTAGCCCCATGCCTGCTGTTATTCTTGGCACCCAACTATCTGGTAGATAATCAGCCTGTGTTTTACCGACATTTGTTCCACTGTCCACTTACATTTCAGTTTCTGCTCTGAGGCCGGCTGCTGCCCTGCTGTCTGCCTGTAGCTCCAGTTGCCATGCCGTGTACTGCACACCATGCCTGGCTCCATTCTGCAGCACTTCCACATGTGCATTGGGGCAGCTCCGTGCCCAGAGTTGTGTCCCCAGTTCCTGCCCAGATACTGTGGCAATTGCCCTCTTGCATCTGCAGGTTCATGTGATTATCATTCTGTACAGAATATTTATTAGTTTTAAGCCTAATATGATTAAGTGTTAAACAAATGCCTCCTGACAGGCATGTTCATACATTATAAAGCACCAGTCTGGCTGTTTTAACGTAGAGCTATTTTTGTATGTTCTGCTTTTGATAATCCAAATCCTAAAAACCTATTTCACTCAATTCACACTTTTCCAGATTTGTATTTTATTGATCACTAACAGTGTGTATTGTGCTGAACAAACATAAGTGTAGCTACAGGAGAGGTGTCAGCCCATAGGACTGGATCAGGCTCTGTTTTTTGTGGAGAAGACCACAATTAAAACAATCTTTGGGAAAAGCTGGTTTCTGAGTGTCACCATTCCACGTCTCACACTCAGAACTCTCTAGGTCACATTTAAGGCAGCCTACCTATTGTCTAAGGAAATATCTACAATGCGGAAGGCACCTTTGAGAGTGGCCTTCAGGCCTCACAGAAAGGTGTGCAGGGGCCCAAGTTTTCTCCTCTCTGAGGTGGCAATTGCTCCTAATGAGTAGCTGCTGGTGCTGTCAGCCATAAGGCAGCAACCCATGGACCCGGCTGGTCTCTAACAGGGCGGGCAGTAGGTGAAACCCCCAGAACCTTACAGGTAAGTAGATGCTAAAGGACAGAAAGGCTTGTGTGGCTGTCTCCCAGACATTTATTAAACATCTAAAAAATGCATCCTCGGTCCCTTTGTGCCACTCACAACACAAGTTCTTAAAACTGTATCCTCAATTCGTCTCCCTGTTATGTTGGTTCCCACTTCCCAGATCATATATTTGGGTAAACTAGTGGGGATTTCATCATCCAGCTTACAAGAGAAGTCTCCTGGACACGGCTGGGCAGCCAGGAGGAGCACTCCAAGCAGAGAAGCAAAACAGTAAAGATGAGTATAGATTGTTTTTAAAACAAGGTTTCTCAGATGTAAGAAGCAATGAGCTAAGCCATTAAAAATCAAAGAAGAATCACAATTCTTTCCTTTTGATGTTGTGACTAAGGATGAGATAGAAGAGTTAACAAAGGATAAAATATTCTAAAAGAGATAAGATGCAGCAGTTCATTTAAAAATAATTAAAGAAGACAGCCTGGATCCCAAGATAAGGAAAATGAGGATGCAAAAGGCATCGTGAGCTCAGTGAGAGTCTGGCAGCTCTTTTGTGTGGCCTGATGCTTTTTCAAATCTAGGCAATATTGTCTGTTGGGCAGATGCTGATGGAGGGTAAATATAACTGTATTTTTAGCAGCAGATAAAGCAGATATCGTCTTAAAGTGGGAGTAGTTATTCCTCAGTGGACCAAACCCTGCCCCCTACCCAAACCATACTCGAAGCTCTCTTTACGATGTTGTCATTTTCTTTAAGCTAAAAGTGTTCGCTAACTTCAGTGGATTAAATGTGAGTGAATGGGCACAGGGCCATCTGCCAGGCTCCTTAGAACAGGGAAATGCCTCTCGTCTGGGGGTTAGGCAGCGCTGCCTAGAGGTGGGCCGGGCAGGTGTGGGCAGTCAGTGGGCAGGCCAGGAGAGGCCTGTGGCGTGCAGTCCGAGCAGCTTGTCCTCTGAGGAGAGTCAGGCTGGAAAGGGATGTCACAACAACCTAAGCAAAGCACAGGGGAGCACCGTCTGGTGCCACCAGCCCTGGTGGCCTTTGCTGTGAGCAAGGACTTGCAGTGCGGACTGATGGCAGCCGTTGATGGTGATGGCGGCTGTTAGCTGTGCTGGCAGGCTGCCTCTCTGGGTCAGAGCAGCTGTGTGCGTGCAGAGGCTCTGGAGGAGGAAGGCAATGGCCAGGCCTGCTTGCTTGCACCTTTCCCCAAGCCCAAGGCTGGCGTTGCAGAGCACATCCTGCCTCTTGTGGGTTGCTGCGCCCATTGGGGTGTGCCTGTTCCTTGGGGCAGCTCTGAGGGCTGGAGATGGTGCTGGTACTGAAACACTGGGGCTGGAGGGAAGGCAGAGGGCTGGGCTGGAGGTAGGTTTGAGCCAGGGATCCACCTCTGCTTGGGCTCTCATTGGTGCTGCTTGGAAACCTAGGGAGAAAGGCTGAAGTGCCTTTTAAGAGATGAGTTCTTTTTTTGTGGCAAGGCAAGGACAAAACCCTTGTTAGGAAAATAGCCAAATATATTTCTTTAACCAAGTTGGGTTTAAACCTCATCCATATGTTCATTAGTCCCAATTTACCTGAGCCATATGCCTCCTTGTATCTGCATTTCCCTTAACATATAGCAATGGAAAAAACCTCAAGATGTCTAAAGCATAAAATCCCAACTGTCACTTCTATCAGTGTCATAAGTCCATCACTGCCCAAAGTCCTCCTTACCTTACCTAACAAGGGGTTGCCCACTCCTTGCTCCACCCAGTCCTTCCTTTCCCCTTTAAGTACAACTGATCTCCTCCTAAGACCATGCCCAGCTAGGTTTAGGTCAGATGAAATCTCACAGAGCAAATATGTTTCCTACATGCAACAATCTGAATGCATTTCCTGCTTGGCGCTAGCTGGTACAAGTAGAACAAAAGAAACCATGTTTTGTGTGTGGAGCCTGCAAGGAAGTGATCATTTATTAATGAGTCACTGAGCACACAAAAGAGCAAGCGTGCCAGCCAGGCTGGGTATGAGCCAGTATGAAAGCAGCACTCAGCTGAGGGTGTCATCTGAGGGAAAGCACTAAACCCAACCTCTAGTGGGGTGTACATTAGGAAGATCACTGATGTTAAAATGGTGCTGAGTGCATCTTTCATTCCCTTTCACCCTCTGGACCCCTGTTATCAGGTAAGCAAGCCAGATGGATGTGGTATTGTTAGGACAACAGATTTATTGTCTGGCTTCAGGCTCTCTTGATCAGTACGTGAATGTGACAGGTAATCTGCAGAACCCCAAATGGACGAGTTGCTTTATGTAGTAATCCCTTTTCACATCTTTTTCTTTCCCAAATAAACCACCTGCTTTAATCTTTTCCCATCAGCCTCAGATTTGCTGTTTTGGTCTTAGTGACAGCCAGTAAACCAGCATCTCCGCATCTCTTGAAATTTCCCCTGAAGAGTGTTCTTAACACTCCTCTTTCATGATCTGGTATCTTCTCGTAGCTTTTCCAGTTTCTGCTTTGTTAGTGCACTCCCAGGTGTGGTCAGCTGGCCGGCTGCTTTTCCCTTCCATCATCTGCAATGTTTGGCTGTTTTCCACACTGCTCTCCTATGAATTCAGCCTTGGGTCAGGGTTAGCCATCTGTATGCATACCTTAACAGCTGATGCTTCCTCCTGAAGACTACAGAGCACAAACCCTTTCTGGTGATGCTCAGGTTTGTTGCTTTCAAAAATGCCAAAAAATGCTGCTGCTAATTTCTTTTGTCTTCTCTTCTTCCAAAAAGTAAGGCCGAATGAAAGGAAAACAGGCAAACAAATACTGATCTCAATCTTCTGAATTTCATGAGCATTACACCAATGTCTCACAAGCTGTCTACTTGGTGCAGTCTTGAAGCACCTTGCTTCAAGGTTTCACACATTGTAATTCTGGGGGGCTATTAAATACTTCCCTTCGTGTCCACATCAGACTTTGTAGTAAATATTGGCTTTTTTTTTTTTTCTTTTTATTGGAAGAAGTAAGACCCCTTCAGGAGCTCAGCTCCAAGTTTACAGCACACCAGTGCCTGGGCTGTTCAACTTTGTGCCTTGTGTGGCCTCACTTGCTCTTTGTGCCCTGCCTTTGCTGTGAGCACAATTGTGCCTCGCGCAATCAGTGAGCCGGCTGGGCGCTCAGGGGCTGTTCAAGGCAGAATCAACTACCTTGGCTATGGGATGAGGAAACCCACTCTCTTGACTTTCTGCCCAAGTCTGTAGCATCTCCAAATGTTGATTTACACTCTGATGTATTTCGGCTCAAGCTCTTCAGGAAGTGCTGGCAGAACTGGGTGAGGTCCTGCGGGATAGTTCAGCATTCTGAAAGTCTGGAAATCACGTTGCTTTTCCTAGTGAGGTGATGCAGTTATGAAGGTGTTTTGAGCCTATGAGAGAGAGCTCCCTGGCACTGAAATGTTGGCATCAGGCAAAGAATTGCCCACAAGCTTTTCCACCCCATACTGTGCTGCTGCCTGTATCACTTCTTTGAGGCTGTGTGCACTCTCAGGAGCCGTCAGAGTGGCCTTCTTTTAAAATTAGCACAGACAGCCACTTAGTAAGTGTGGCATAGTTACTTCTGCAAGCCATCAACAGAGCCACAAATAAAAAGCTTTTTCTGCATGCCTGTGCCATTATTAGGAAACATACAAGCATACATCCACGTTCACCTGGGTCCTTTCCAGGCTGACATATTGCAGAGTCTGCCCCTTCCTTCCCCACTGGTATTAGTCATGCTGCTGTG
Organism: Tragopan temminckii; assembly: GCA_028571105.1. Classification (NCBI taxonomy): domain Eukaryota; kingdom Metazoa; phylum Chordata; class Aves; order Galliformes; family Phasianidae; genus Tragopan; species Tragopan temminckii. The sequence goes on along the minus strand of JAOWBP010001760.1, from coordinate 31,660,676 downwards.
CCCATACAAAACCTGACACCCCTCATTTTGCTGTGCAGACAAATCCTTTAATATATACCTTGTTGCATAGTGTAAGATTTATGAAAGCACTGAACACTTAAACACACAAATTACATAGCTAGAAATTGGGCTTCAAACCTGGAGGTTGTGCCAAGATGACGTACTGCTGGGCTACAAGAGGGATGGAGTATGTAAATAGTGCAAATAATGGTGCAAGTAATATCCATAAGGTAAAATCCTTTGCGACTCTCCCAGCACTACTGTTTTGTCAGGAATACCTCAGTTAGTTCAAGCACCATGCTGTGCCAAGCATACCTATTGTAATAGAGTTATAGAATTATCATGTATTACAAATCTGTGTAATATAAGTGCTCTCAAAGGAGAAATCCTGTCTGTCTGAAGCTGGTGCTGAAGTGAATGGATGGTCTGACATTTAAATTAATTTCTCTTGATCCTCCATCTATAAAAAGGAAGAGAAACCCGAAGTCCAGCACCCCTACATTGCCATGACAGTTAGCATACACCTATTTATGATATGTTCAGACCATGCACAGAAAAGTACAGTAAAAGCAACAATTCCCCATCATGAAAGAAGAGAAATACTGTGTGGTTAGACAAGGCAATGAAGGTGAGATAAAGCATTGGATAGCTGTACTGAGTGAGATTCTACTTCATTCAGTGTAAAAATGAGCCCTGTAGAGAAAAGCAAAACAAAAGCAAAAAGGATCCTGTAATCCAATACACTGTTTGAACAAATTACCTTTGTTGTGATGTCTCCTAGGATCTGAATAGTTCAACCAGCATTACAAGACCATTAATGTCATAGGGTGTGCTTTATTATACTCATAATCTGAGAAGAGGGAAGGAGAAAACAGATTTGTCACAGGCGCGTTTGGCAGAAATTCTGTACAAAGGTACGTGGTTGGGATGCTAGGAGATGGCCTGTCTTGAATTTATGGCGCTTGCCCTAGGACTGTAGGACTGCACAGCATCAGCACTGCAAATGCCATGCAGTATGCTGCTTATTTGTCATAATGGTTAAAAAGAAGGCTATAAATAATAGCGACATAGGCAAAGCAACAGCCTATCAGACGGTGCACAGAGAGTGGTGACGCACTGGAACAGATTGCCCAAGAAGGTTGTGGATGCCCCATCCCTGGAGGCATTCAAGGCCAGGCTAGATGTGGCTCTGGGCAGTCTGTTCTGGTGGTTGGCGACCCTGCACAAAGCAAGGGGGTTGAAACTAGATGATCATTGTGGTCCTTTTCAACCCAGGTCATTCTGTGATTTTATGAATTTGGAAATGGAATTCAGTGTGGGAGAGCATAGGTTGACAGAAGGTGTAGGGGAAGGGGCAGGGAAGAGCTAGCCGTGGGCCTGGTTTTACTTCCTCCTGTTTATCATTCAGCTACTCTACATAGTCAGCTTTACACAAAGCTCTCTTATACAGAGGGTCATCATCTTCCATTGTTTGTGTTCAGCTAAGAGGCTCTCCTTATCAGTTCAAGCCTTTCTGGTGAAAAAAAAAAAAAAAAAATCCTTCTTGACTGTAGATAAGCTGAACAATCTTCATTTTATCTGTTCGGAAGAACATGGTTTACAGTATGCAGGCTTTGAAAGTATTGTAAGTTACTCAATATAATGGACACCAGTAGATGCCGTATATTATCCTTACATACTTTCTGCCTTACTTCATACTGTTAGATGAGGTGCATCTACTGATAGACATGGAATACTCCTTCTGGAAGAAAAATGGAGGTGAAGACATGCATAATATAAAAAGCTGGTAATAAATAGCCAGCAACTGTGCTCATGCAAATACAGAATAGAAAAGTGGTGTGAGGAAATAGAATTTATAAATCTAATTAGCTCCTGAAAGAACAGTCTTCTGGGATCACAGAGTCTTGATTGCAAACTTCGTTGTACTTGTCAAGTAGATGAATTTTCTAATGCCTTGAGTAAGAAAGCAGCCTGGGGTTCAAAAGCTCCAGACCACTTGTGGTTTTCAGAAGTCTAAATAGGCTCTTGAATTCGTAATGAAGATTTTGAATAACAAACTCTAATAAACAAGATGTTCTGTATAATAACATGGAAATTCTTGCATAAGTCTTCCTTCCACTGATGTGAAAAAAGAAATCCAGTAAAAACTGCATGCAAATAGTAGTCATAAAGTCTTAACGTGCTGTGCTATCTATCATCTTCAGCTAGACCTAATTCTGAATCTATTGTGGAGTTGTGATTTCTTTTTACAAGTATACACTCTCCATGCTAAAAAGGAAATTAAATGAGCCTCCAGTGAACTGCTGCCTGGTGGGAGGCACTTGGCACAGAACTACTTGCAGTAATCACCGACAAATTGGAAAGAGGGAGCATCTGGCTGGATGGGGTGACCTGCTGCCAGGGAGTGCTACCATGTCCAGCCATAGGAAGGATCTTGACAGGAGCTCCTTCATGTGCAGACAGGGCCTGCACTGTAGTGGGCAAATTCAAGTCTGATGACTCCTGCCATAGCGCTATCACTATCAATAGCAAAATGCATGCTTAGTCTCTAAATATCTTGATTTTCCAAAACAAGATATTTTCACTGGCTCAGAATTTGTCTGTGTCTGTGAGATAGAATTGTCTCTAAAAATGTTCCAAATTTAATGACAAATTCCTGCAGCTACCTATAAGCAGGGCATGATGTCAGCGCACCTTCATGGAGGAGCAGAGCGTGGTTCTGGTGTTAATCAGAGAAACCCGGAGCTGTGCTCAGAGGACAAACATGCTGAAAGGAAGCTGAAAGGGTGAAAAATGTGGCCAAAATAAAGGCTGCTAAATAACTCTTTTGCTATCTAAAAAAAAAAAAAGATTTATTTCAGATTAATATGTACGCAAGCATATATTTCACATATACCTATTTACACGCATATATTTACATATGTATATGAAAACATGTCATTGCTTATTAAGATATTTATGTTCTGGAAATAGAGACAGGGGGAGTATTCAGTCAAGGCTCAGGGCCAGACAGAATGAGGCTCTGAGCAACCCAATCGAGCTGTAGGACCCTGTTCTTGCAGGGCAGTTGGACTAGATGGCCTTTAAGGGTCCCTTCCAACTCAAACAGTTCTGTGATGATTCTATGATAAGATATTAAACTGACAGGTACAGATACAGCCCTGTTTTGTCTTCTGTAAACAGTAATTAGTTGTAAAATAACAACAGTCTACCGTTGATTGATACTATGGACCAAAATAGAGATTGGGACCTGATTAATAGGGAATCACCCAGAGCACTGCACCGCTCTGTGACAACTGAACATCCGCCTGGCACTGAGTAAGAGGATACATAAGCAGGGTAGTATCACATGAGCGTGTTGTTTGTGAACAGGATAATAATACCACCCCCACAGGAATATAATGGCTTGCTTTAGGGCTAATACTTTTTCTCTGTATGCTTTGTGCAAAAGGATGCAAGAAATTTTTTAACGGGAGGAAAAGAGATCAAATTTAAGCTATTCACTTACTGCAGTTAAAGGTTAGGAGGTGGCTTGATCATGATTCACATGCACGTGAATAAGAGGTGGGGCTGAGTGTTTAGAGGGAAAAACATCAGAAATAAACCTTCAGTGCCTTTCTGATAACCTATCACACCTCTACTATCCCTGCTCAGTTTGAATTCGGAGAATGTCCATACTTAACCTGAAATGTGGTCATCCAGATGAAAAGAGTGAGGGCCTGCAAATTAAAAAGGCCTCAAAACTGTATCTGCTCACTCGATTCACTCTGCAGAAAGGTTCTGCAGCCACAGTCTGGCAGAGCAGAGCAGCCAAGTCCCCATAAATAATACTGCAAAAGGAGCAATAGAGAAGAATCTGAAAGTGAAAGACTTTTCTGAGAAAAAGGGTGATAAATTTGAAATAAGTCACTAATTCGAGAGGAAGTGGTTATTAAAAATGAGTCTATGTGGCCAAGGCCTGCTGAGTGGGAGCTGAAAAGTCCCCTACAGATATGTGGTTAAGTTCTGTAACATCTGGATGAAGAAGCACTGCAAATGTGTTCCCTAAGTGGAATCTTATTTGTCAGGAAACAGGATTACTTCTATGCATATATTTAACTTGCCTTGACAAAACCAGCTTCTCTATTCAGTACTCAACCTTTCACACCCTTTTCAGTGATTTTAGTGCGAAAGTTGAAATAGCTTTTATACCTGTAACAGTTAATACAGCTCTGGAAACTTGCCTCAGAAACGTACCAGTACAGACCCTACACGACACATACTTCTTCCTATTCAGATGCAGGGAAGTGAAATCTAAGCAACACAAAAGATTGTGGTAGCTTATTTTCATTGAAAGTACACTGTGCATATCTGGTGGATCTGACAGAAAGTTCTGTTTTTTGTCACGAAATATATATTTTTAGACTCATTTTTTAGGTGTTTCAGGCTCCAATTTTATCTTTTCAGCAGGTTTACAGCAGTCAGCATGATTACTTGTGGCAGGAATCATTTTTCTCTGTACATAGATGTTTTCTGAAAGAATAGACCAGATTATCAGTCTTGTGTCATGTGAAAGTGCTAGCTATTCATTACACATTTTCAGGCTGATACATATGATCCAATGCTAATTAAGCCCCTGCGATCTCTGCTTCTGCGAAAAGTGACTCCCTGATGTTTCTTGCTGTCTTTCATTTGCAATTATGGGAACTCAACAGGAATCAGCTTTTTCTCTTTCTTTTGTATCATGCAATTTATAGTCTTAACTTGCAAAATGATTATCTGCATAACTGTCATGATCGCTCTGAAAATTGCACCTAGCTCATGAATGCTGCAATTGCTTTAAAAATGGTGGCTATTGTTACTTCCTGCAATCTCAGAGCAAGTCTGAATGCACTAAACTTTGTCTAAATTTACTGGGCAGCTCTGTAGAAGTGCTTCATTCGCTGGAACCAGTGGTTTTCATTTGCAAATTTTAATGAGTCTGTGACCTCCCACAGTATCAGCTTGCATCTCCTAGTAATACTAATAGGAGTTGCTTTGAGAGAGTAATGGCTTTGTAAGAGTATTTATGTGCAAGGATTTTCATGCAGCTATTGAATAAGTCTTCTGTGCTGCATTACCAGCCACAATACCCAAATAAATACAGTTCAGTAAAGTGTTCTTGTTCAAATTGATTCCAACTTATTTTCCCTTTCATCCAATGGTAGTCATGGTAGCCCACCACGTTTCAGATCTTCAGCCTCCTTTGTCCTTCCCCTCTATCTTAGCAACTATAGAAATCTGAGAGTGAAATGTTGTCATCTCAGTCTATGCGGATATGTTATTTGCAAACAAACAATTATTTAGAAGAGCTCAGACGACATGCATTATAAGTCAAGATACATCTCTCTGATGTCGTGTAGAAAAACCTTAACAACTGATCTAAATACACCTGCCAGTGAACTCTTATTGTGCTGGATGCTACTCCCAAAGTGGGGCCAGCAAGTAGCTAAAAACTAGGTGGCTGAGCTTATCACTCAGTCAGTGTGTCTACTGACACACGTGATCAAATCTTCCTGGCAAGCTCAATACTGCTGTATTTTTCCCCCTATCAATGCAAGGCAAAACAACATATCTATACCCCAGTGTAGCCTCAGACTTAGTGCATTTCTGGTGTGATGCTGCAGTTGTTGCCGGAGCTGTTTTGTAGAACATCCAAGTTATTTATACCTTGGTGAGTTGAACTGATATTTTGATGCAGTGTTGGGTGGTTTTGTTGTTGTTTTTCACTAGCATCTCCATGAAGGTCAAAATTGCTTCTTTCATTCTAACCTGGCACTGTTGTAGCAGCCATTTACACGAACACACAATGCAATGACTATGATCCTTTGCTTGACATCCCAGATGAGTTACAAACTATTAGAAAGGTGCATTTTGTGTTTGGTAGATCAAGATCCAAGTGTGCTAGTGATGTAGTGGGTGTATCCAGAAAGAGCCATCCCCGAGTCAAATCTACCCACATGCTGTACACTCTTATACATAAATTTGCTTCAGTGGGGTTGAGGGAGATGATCATCCCCCTCTTCTCTGCCCTGGTGAGGCCACATCAGGAGCATTGTGTCCAGTTCTGGGCTCCCCAGTTCTAGAAAGACAGGGAAGTGCTGTAGAGGGTGCAGGGGCCTGGAGCATCTCAAGTATGGGGGAAAAACTGAGCAACCTGTGACTGTTCAGCCTAGAAAGGGAAGGCTAGGAAGAGATCTTATCAATGCTTATAAATATCTAAAGAGTGTGTGTGAAGGGGGCAAGGGCACAAACTCGAACACAGGAAGTTCTGTGTGAACACGAGGAAAAACTTTACTGTGAGAGTAACAGAGCATTGCAACAGGCTGCCCAGAGATGTTGTAGAATCTCCTTCTCTAAAGACAGTCAAAACCCATCTGGACACTTTCCTGTGTAAGTTACAGTAGGGAACCTTCTTTAACAGAAGGGTTGGGCAAGATGATCTCCAGAGGTCCCTTCCCACTTCTATGTTCTATGATTCTGTGAACCTCAACCAGGGGAAAAGGCCAGGTTCAGGGTGGAAGGACTCCTCTGACACCTGGCTACAAACAGCTTCTCTTCAAGGCATAAGTGCTCCCCTGTATGAGTGCACTAGGCTCTGGCTCATCTCTGTGCGTTGGATCAGTGTTTATAGTTCCATTTGCCACTTGAAAGATGCTGAGGAGACTGCACTGGGCACTCTTGAGTGATCATAAGGTTCAAGGAAAACACACCAAAAATTATATTGTCTATTATCTTGGAATCTACACAAAAGAGGAAAACTATTTTGGAATTAAGTCACATTAGTGTACTGGTATATATTTTGAGTATTAAAGAGCTGTTGCCATTGCTCTATGGATGGTTATATTGCAGTTCTTTTCTCTTAGGATTATCAAATGTGCACTGAACGAACAACCAAGGAGGCACTGCATGAGCTTGAAGAGGTAACAACCCTTATTGCACATGAGTTAGTAGGAGCATGAGTTGTTTGTGACACGACTCACAGATGTGGTTGCCTTGAAAATTCATACCTTCCAAGAAAAGGTATAATATTTCCAATACGTCTTTCGTATTGTATGTATTGCATGTGACAATGCACACGGGTTAAAGCTCAGTCTCTTTGATAGTGCTTTCTTCAACTGTGCAGACTTTGGGCAGCCAACTTAGCAATTTCAACAGCAGCACATTGGTATAGTTAGTTTGGCTTTTGTGTCTGTTTCTGCTAATCTCTAAATTTACGAAGGTAAATTTTTGAATGCTGTAACTGTACAACAATGCTATTTTAAACTTGCCAGTAAAGTGAAATAACGCCATGAATTTGTCTTCTCTCCTGCATACTCTTAGTCACTGTTCCTAATCTGGCTTGAAAAAATACAGTCCAGGAAATTACATTTGATCTTGTGAATCTTAACCTAACTGAAATAATTAGAGAGTGATTCAAACGCTCAGACTTACACATCTACTGCATTTCAGGGCCTCCTAGAAATACCTCCTTAGGTAGGCAGATGTGATTCAGATGTTACAGCACACCTTGACCTCTCAGAGCTCAAGGTCAGCTGAGGTACATGTGGGCAACTGCAACAGTGCTGTGTGGTATTTAACCACCTACATTTCACTTTTTGTGTCCAGCTGAAATGCAAAAGTGCATTTTTTCATGAAAATCTTTTATGTATTTCTGTTCTGAAATTTTTCAGTTCTTTGAAAGAGGTTGGATTGCACAACATTTGTACAACACAAACATTTCAGAAATACGTTGTGATTGTTATGAAAATTGCCAATAATGCTGCCAGGTGCTCTTCAGTATTTCAGCTGTTAATTTTAGCTGTTAATTTTTTGGCTTATGTAAAATTTAAATTAAAGAATGACGATGCTTACATTCAGTATTTGGGCCCAAAGAAACAAAGATAAAAAAGGAACTGTAAGTTCCAATCTGCCTGTTTAGTCAGGTTCTTAGTCAGCTTTCATGTCTCCTTCTGTTTTCCTGTCCTTAAAATAAGAACGTTACCTCCTATTGGTTTAAAAGACACACTGGTGTTGGAAAGGTGAGGACTTCATTCAGGAATGTAGACAATGTAGAGTCTCAAACAGGCTTTTGAGAAAGCAGCAATTGAAAAAACAACATAGGAAGTCAAGTTCTTTTCTTTCTGATTCAGGTTAAAGCTTAAAGTAAAAATGGTCTTTCAGTATATGCTGGTTTGACTCATGGGTTCTGCAAACCTACCTCATTCCCCATATGTGCTGTTCACTAGGGCTTAAAGCTCACTGTGGCCAGCAAAGATTGGAGCTGGGCCATCCTGGAGAAAAAAAAGCATCTGGCTATTTCTTCCCTCAGAGTATTGTTTCAATAAAGACTACATTTAGGCATCCATATGCAACATGTCCATGTGACAGTGTCACAGTCAATCACTATGCAAACTCTTCCTATATTTCTGTGTTTGACTGGCAACAGTAACACTATCTGAATGCATATTCCTAATAGCACTGAACCTACCGGTTCTGGAAAAGAGCTGAAGAAAATGAAACAAAGGCACTCCTAAGGTTAGCTTGAGTTTTGCTGCAGGTCCCAGGCTAGATTAGAAAGATGCTGTTGTCTGAGGTGAAGAATATAGCTGATGCCTATAGCAGCACCAGCATACTGCCTACATCAATGTGTATCAATCCAAATTGATATTTTTGTGGCATTAGAGAGCTCTAACCCATAGGCAGTCTTCATGTTTGTATCTTCAGCCTGACTGTAAGTCACGGCCTGAAGCAGAGATTGAGCACCTGGTGGGAAGGCAGGGCCAACCCAGGGGCACACAGGTGCATGCAATGCACTGCAGTGACTGGAAGGAGTGGAGCCAGGATCCAGCCCTTCCCAGAACTCATTTAAGGGTTGGCAGTAAACATAAGGATATTTTCCTGGAGATCCCTGTCTGCCTGCCTGAGGCCTTTCAAAGGTAAGCAGCTCTTTTCCTTTATTTCTGCATCTCTGGCTGCAGCATTTGGGCTTGTTCTCATTTGCAGTAGCCAAAGGCTTTGACACCCTGCTATTTTTATCCCATTATAACATTACACTGACAAAACATCCTGAAGGGCAAGTCCTGAACTCAAATGGACCTCTGTGCGCATTCTTTCCCCCATAAATGAACTCCAAATCCAAGTATGGGTTTGGTGTGACCTGCTGGTCTGTTTGAGAGAGCCCAGCACTATTTGCATCTCAGCATCGAGGCAAACAAGCCCCTGGATCACACCAAGTACAGATCATTAGAGCACGCACAGTTGTATGAGGTGACTCGTGGCACTTCCTCTGTCAGTGGCAGAGGCAGTGATAGGAAAATGGTACTCTGGGCAGCATTAATCTGCCTTACCTGTGAGCTCATCCTGTCTGACTCACCTGCTCTGCACTTCCCAGTTCCCCCAGCAGGTGCAGGAGTTCTTTTCCTCACACAGCCTCAGTTGGCTCCTTGAGCATTCTTCATCTGATCTGAGCAAAGGAGGTCCTGTGCAGAGTACTGACTGTGAGCACGTGTCACAGCCCTCAATAACCTGTGTCCATAAGCAAACCACAGGAAGGTTAAGTGGGCAATATTAATCCCCCCACTTGATTTCCAGACACTTTCCTATCCAACCCTCTATTCTTCTACACATTCTGGTGTAAAATCATCTTAGGTGCAATTTCTCACCTTCCCATACTGAGCAGCCACTGCCACATAAGCAGCCTGAAAAGTGAAATAAATTGTGCTTAATCAAAAAATGAGATCTGCCCTGCTTGGGATATGCGAGTCCACTGCTTCATCTATTCTTTTTCTTGCCTGGAGGATTTACCGCATCTCCAAACTCTTTTGCTGCCTCAGGAAGTGCCATGAAGAAAGGCAACAGCACATATCCAGGTGTAATATTCTGTACAGGCAGGTGGTTACAATTATACTTCTAAATATTCTTTTGTCTTTACACAGACTCAAAATTAAATATTATTTTTATATGATAAAAGTCAGTGAAAACATGATACAAATACAGGCTTATGCAGGCATGAAATGACTGAATGAGTCATACAAGGCTCTCTTTGATAATAAGAAATCCTTTTTTTTTTTTTCTGACTTCAGTCTGTCATAGCTCTTTAACTTCATCCTCCCTCAGATAATGCTATTTGAATAAAGGGTTGTTTTTTGAAAAGTCTTGTGACAAGGAAGAGTTATATTAAAATAACATAGTTCACAGTAAGGCAGCACCCTCCTTTACTTTACATGTGATGTTGGCAATGAGAAGACCTCAAGCTGGTCTTATACTTTGGAATAGAATGGTCTCATGGCTTAAAAATCGCAGTGATTTTCTTTCTTATCCTTTAATATAGGATAGCTCAGCTTGCTGCTCTATTGGGAACTGTTGAGATTTAGGTATACAGAGCCAGATCCCAACAAACTTAAGAAGAATGTGGATTGGAGTGTTCTCTGTTTGGAAAGCAGCTGGGATACACTAACAAAGCATTACATGGCCAAGCATAACTTGGCCATGTATACTGAACAGAGAATGCTTTAATACTTTTATGAACTCAAGTGAAAGCGAATAGCCATCCTTAAATAAAAACAGACTGTTTTCTCAAGAAGTTGTTTTATTTCTGCCTATTTCCTAGGGTTTCCCTGATACTTCAGCTTTCCATCTGTACCAACAGGAGCACCTCATTACGCACAATCACTGTGAAGCTGTCCCTCCACTTCTCCATCTTTTATTACCCAAAATAAAACATATTTATAGTGATGTTTCCCACACAAATTCTGCAGTGCATCTCTTTTAGAAAATGAGAAAATTTCACATGTTCCACTTTAGTACAAACACTGGGGAAAAATGTGATTCTTCAGCCTATTTTATGGGTTCCTATGTAAAGGATGCTGAATCTGGAAATTTGCAGTGGCTTCTTGCACGCAGTTTGGGATCTCTCTGTGTTTGGGCATTGCTGCTTACTATCTGATTTCGGAAATGACACATTTCTGGATGTTTTGTGTCTCTGCATGTTTAGTACACTTGATTAGGAATAATGAAAAAGACAAAGCTGCATTAATATCCTACTAGGTCTTTTATGCAATAGTTTTGATCATATTTTATATATATATATATATTTTTTTTAAAATTTTTATTTTTAATTCAAAAATAGTAATAAAAAACAGACCCGTGCTCTATCTTTTCCAGATCCCTGCAGGAGCAGAAGACAGGACAACAGGCTCAGGGTTGGAGGGCATCTGCCAGAGCTCCACTGCTCGTCTGGGTCTCTGTAATGAGGAGAACTCTGTTTTCCCAGGTGAAATCTGCACATCCTCTGCAATGCCTTTATGTGTTCTCTCCTGCATACTGCTACCTGACAAGCTCTCTACAGCAGTCAGCAGCATGTCTTTGCACAAAATGAGCATGTGTAATAAGAAGCCTTGGCCTGGTCTTACAGTTCTGAGGTGTGTATGGGAAGGCAAGAAATGAAACCCTTAGATTATAAAATAGGTAGTTGAGGCTAGAATCAACTCTGGAGATATCTAGTCAATCTGCCTGCTCAGCCATGGTCAGGCACAGCAGGTGGCCTGGGACTATGTCCTGAGGTCTTTTAAAATAAGGATCAGAATAGTCTCCAACATATAGGACAAGGGGAAATGGTTTCAAACTAAAAGAGGAGGATTGAGACTCAATATAAATAAGTTTTTTACAATAAGGGTGGTGAGGCACTGGAACACACTGTCCAGAGAAGTGGTGGATTCTCTGTCCTTGGAGACATTCAGGGTCAGGCTGGATGGGGCTCTGAGCAACTTGATCTTGCTGTAGGTGTCCCTGTTAGTTCGTTGCAGGGGAGTTGGACTAGGTGACCTTTAAGGGTCCCTTCCAACTCAAACAATTCTATGATTCTATGATAATGTGTATGTTTAATATAATTTTCATGGCTAAAATGCTTCAGATTGTTGTGGGTTTTAGGGAGAGTATCAGAGCCAGTACAGAGGGCAGGATATATACCAGACCTTTCCTGCAGTACAGCCCTACCAGGTGTCTGGGCTATCCCATAGATCAAACTCATAGATTCATGTAGGTAACTGCACTAAGCCTTGATGTTTACAAAGTAATGGAGGGAGCCTTAGTATACAGCTCATCTAGAAGTAGGTTAGTTCAGTGCACCTTTTGCTCTAAAGACTTCTTAAAAGAGGAAGAAAAAATAAATCTTTATTCTTTTAAAGTATTAAAAGAAATAGAAAGACTTAGCCCTCTGCTCCACAAAAACAATTTCAGTGCAATGCAGAGACTGATTCAGAAAAACATCGATTCTTCCTGAAAGTGTGGAGGGCCCCTTGAAAACAGCCAGTATGAAGGAGCTGCATTGTGTAATTTTCTGTTGTCAGGGCAATGCAAAAGAATGTCAAAGTGTTCCTAGAAATGCAGGCAGTTTGTATATCACACTAACACAAAAATACATGTTCCTAAATGTTGGTATGAATGTATCTGCAAACAAGAAAAGTGATTGTTAAAACCTACACTCTATGAAAGATACTGTGTGACATTCTGGAATGTATAGAATGGTTTAGTTATGAAAGAATGTAATGAAAAAGACAAATCCCTTCTCCCATTTTTATGGGCATGTTTCAGAGATACTCCTCTCATTCTTGGCTATATTGGAGTGGGGAGAGTTGGTTTGGGGTGTTGTAGGCATTGCAGAAATGTAAAAATGTCCTATTTTAGCAGTATTCAGTGTCAGTCAAAATGTTGTTTAGTCTTGGTTCCCTTTTGAGAGGGAAACAACAGTCTATTTTGTTCTTGTGGAACAGAAGGATGCTTTAAATTCCAAATACTGTGAGATTCAATAGAATTAATCCAAGAGATAAACCATCAAATTCCTCTGAAGACTTTATTGTAACTATAGAAACCTGCCTAAATGCAGAGCCTCACTGTGAGATAAAAAGGAAGAATTTGTTCCATTAATCATCTTTGCTCTTTTACCATTCTGTGCTGGATTGGGCTCTGGAAACCACAGCAGAGAGCTGTAGTGATATGCAACTGTCTTCTGCCCTCTCCAGAAGAAACAGATCAGTCAGGAGGCAAGTTCTTTGTCAGAGCTGGGGATAAGGGGACTTCTCTTTCAGCCACCAGGTCATATGTTACAGTAAGCAAACACCAAAAAAGGTCCGTCTCACCTTCCATCATGAGACAGCTGCAACTTTATAGATATTAGTTCAAGAGTAGTTTCAGCGTGAACCTCTTGTGAACTTAGAACACTGGCACAACCCTGTTTTCTTTCCTCCTCATCGAAAAGGGGCATTTGATGCTTCTTTAAGCAGTTATTCATTAGCTAGTGGATTGTGCTGTTGCAGGAGGTCAGTGGGGCAAGTACTGAAGAGAGAATCTAAGAAGTGGATGGACAATTTCATCACTAAAATTTTGTGGGCACAGGCAAAAATGAAATTGAATGTTGTGTTTCAGGGAGCATGGCTTCTTCCCTCTGCTGCTCCACTGTTGTGCTCTATCTTGTTTTTGCAGCACTGTACGTATACTTCCACCTTGCATGTTGTGTTTTCCCAACACCATGAGAGGCAGACCTGTATGAAGACAGAACACCTCCAAGAGACATAGCTGGTCCGTTATTACTCTTAAGAACGGCATGTCAGTGGTCTAGGTAGAAAGTAAGAGGGTATGAGTCATGCTGCCAACCAAAAAGGGCACAAAAAGGCAAAGCAAGAGTGTAACCTGGAATGGCGTGGAGATGAGCAGTGGTTTGTTTCTATCTCTCCATGGCAGCTTCCAGAAGTAGGGTCATGCCAAAATGAATATCAGCAGCACTGCCACTTGTGGCATTCCTTGCTTGGGGCAAGGGCTTGCTGGCTGAGGTGACAGATGTGCTTTCTGGCACAGACTTTTGTTTGGCTGGGGGCTGCTGGATTTGGGAGTCAGGGAGCTGGAAGCACTCAAAAATATGCTCTTTGAACCATTTGTTGAATTTGTTGCATGCTCTCTGCAAAGTAACACAGAAAACCTTGCACAAAGACAGGAAAAGACCTTTATGCACAGCTACCTGGGGCTGAGTTAGACAGGAGAGGGCACTTGCAATGACTATTTCCAACCTGGGGAGCTCCTAGCTTTTCCAAGTCTCCAGGCCTATCATCCAGCCACATCCTCTCTACTCACATTGATGCCTTCACTTCAAAGATAACAGCACACAGACGTGTATCTGCACCGCTCCCCATCCAGCCACATCTACAGGCTGGCTGTGCAGGAGGCTGGGGTTCACCACAGACCTGCTCAGTTGAGGAGCATCACTGCCCTGGTCCCTAGTGTGTCACCTGCACATTGTCAGACAATGTAATGTTCCAGAGGGACGCAAATGGATCTGCTAACTCCTCTCAGCACATCCTGAAGAAGGTAAGTAAAATTATGCAAAAGCTGATGTGATTTCAATCATAGTTAAGCTTTCTTGGGAAGACCTTTATTGGGTTTAATAAAGATTAAACCAGTAGACTGCTTGACAAACTGTTGTAATAACTACAGAACTTAATAAGAAAAACCTTCTCTATTGAGCTATTTCAAGAGCCCCAATTTAAAACTACAGTTGGAAGGATGATTTAAGTTTGCCACGGATATTTAGTAGGCTCTAAGGAGTTCTGCTATGGAGAAAATCCATTAACTTTTTTTTATCAGGCTCTCTAGGAATCTTCCATAAATTGATTAACATCCAGAACTGGAAGTACATAATATTACTTATATTTCTTCTGAGAAAAGTTTATTTCCATCTTGTTTCCATCCTAAAAGCCTTTAAAAATCTACTGTCCTTTCTAGAAAAGGTGTCAGAAATAAGATTTCTGCCCAAATCATAACTAGTAGAGCAATCAGGAGTCACATACTACCTTTCAATCTGTCTGCCTTCACATCTGAGCTCTCCTCTAAGCTGTCAGGCTGGAGCAGGCTCTGGCCATTGCCTCCTTCCAAGGGTCAGTAGTTGGCACGTTATTGCTCAGTGTGTGGGAGACTGCTGTTCCCTGCCCCTGGTTTATCCGGTATAAATATGTTATGAAAAATGATAAGAGACTAGGTTTGAAAAGAAATGACTGACACTATCAGCTGAAATTAATGTCTTGTTAGTGATCCTGGTTTTTTTTTGTTTTTGTTTTAACTCAACCCTATTGAGGGTTCTTCAAGGGTCCTGCACTAGTGGCAATAGCAACTTAGGAATATTACATTTAAAATAATCAGAAGTAAAAATTTCTCAAGCTGCCTTTTTAGGGCGTGTTATGTTATTTGTTTTGTGGGTTTTTTTTTTTGATCTTTTGGTAATAAAGAGAATTTAATATATAACTGAGTATTATTGTCATTTAGGAGATTGTTCTTTTTGTCAGAAGGACTACTGTGCTTCTGGCAGTGTTAGTCTGTGAAACTGTGTACAAATTGTTTGTGTGGATTCCAGAGAGACCTCAACTCATCTGCTAGGTCATGGCTTATGTTACAGAGTGTTTATTTGCTTTTTTCCTTTGTTTTTCATAACACTCTGACAGTGGTCCAGGTTACAAAGAACTTCACAGATATACGAACAAAGGTCTGCCTCTCTGTCATGAAAGAATCAGTTATGTATCAAGATGACTGATATTTCCTCAGTTCCCTACTCCCTCCACATAACATTTTCTGAGTATTGTACAAATTGATTTAAGCAAAATATCCTGATGCTGGCTAGCTTGTTGAGTAACAACCACTCTTGTTAATTTTTTTTAGTACCCTATCATTGCATGTTAGTCACATAGGAGGTAGGGAAAGATTTGAGGGACAAGGAAAGGAAAGACCTAAACTTTACCTGTAAGACCCATGGGTTCAGGCTCCTTTTCTAATGATTCTACCTCCTTTACGTAACAGGAAGCAATGGAGTGAAGCTTTGAAACTGTGCAAATAAAAGAATTAGTCCGATGAGGTTTGAGGGAGACAACTCCATGTACTGGTGCAGCAAAGGCATAAATTTTTTTGGCTGAGTGTGTGCCTCAAGGGAAACAAATACGTTTGAGATGGGTGCTTCTTGGGGAGGAATATGAATAGGTTATATGATTTACCATAGGCTGAAACTGAGTACATATTTAAGTATTTACCTTTATGCTATACGTAAGATCTCTGCATTCCTCCATGTCTTTTAAAGGTGCCCAACTATCAGAACAGTTTCAGAGTCTGCCAGATCATAAGGAACATGCTCTTATGAAATTTGAGCTAGAGGTACTTCTTGTGTATTCTTTCTTTTCCTGTTGACATGGCAGTTACATAAGTATCTGAAGAATTTTTCGTGGAGTTTAAGAACAGTAACTAGGATTTCATAGCTTTATGTTGCATGGTATGTATATCCAAAATAGCTGTGGATGAGGGCTCTGGATGTGCAGAGTACCTTGATCAGTCCCTTGTGTTCTGGAGTAAAATGAAGTCAAATGTATTCTTGGAAATCTACTTAATTTCTTTGCTAAAAGAGAGGTTTTTATCTGGACCTCTCCTAAGGCACAGATTTACTGAGATAAGTGCAAAACATCTTTTATGAAGGGTGTACAAATCTGCTAGAAGCTGTTTTCGGTGTATGCAAATTGGCATGCACTCCCTCTCCTACAAAAAGAGATGATAAGGAGCTACACAATGGGGTGCATGAAAGATTTCTTCTGAGATTAGCCTTTGAGATTTTTGTCAAATGCTTCAGTAATGATTTTAAGCCTGATTGAATTTTCTAAATGTGTTAACAACAAACCATTAGGTTTGTTTTCTAATACACTTCAGTGCGCAGTATAAAATACAGTAAGGATTGAATTATATGGGTATGTGATTATGCTTGTGAAAATGTATTGCAATAAGCTTTTCAATTTATAAGTAGGAAATGAAGCTCTGCAATTATGGGATAACATAAAAATCAGAGCAGTAAAATTGGAATTTGGTCATTTCTTTTCTAGGTCTACTGTCAGCAAACATGAACTTGGCCCGTTCACGTTTCCCCATAGCTTTAAAAAGAATTCTGGTGAAAATCCAGTGGGAAACTGGTAATTTAAAAGCTTCTGAAGAGTGCATTGTAGCTTACTGCAAAGCCCCAACACTGGCAAACTGTGGGGTAATGCCCCACGGTACCTCAGCTCCGTTGCTGAAACATGAGCTCTGTCAGGAAATAAGCACTTATTTGAACTGCAGTAAAGCACCACTCAGTAAAGACCATTCTGAGCTAGTTTTGGAATCTTTTCTGTTCTGAGCTGAGATGATGCCGTAAGATGTTCTTTGGCAACTACACACGCAACAAACTTCCCTTACCAAACCAGCCATCGACTTGGGACTTCAAATTGTAAGCCACAAAGGCTGAACCTGTTGATCACTTAATGGCACTTAATTGTTATGAAAATGTGATGTACAGAATAGAGTGATGATATCAAGAAAACTTGATAGTACCAGTTTCATATGACATGAAATAGATGTTCATATGACATAAATAGAATAATTTATAGAAAAATGACAAAAAGACAACCAAACTGATACTTAATGAGTTATCCATTAATTTTTTTTAGGAGAAAAATAAAACAGTTAATAAAAATTGTGTCTACAGTATAATGTGCTTTTCAGTGATAGTCTGTAAAGCATAGCTTCCTTTAAAGAATAATAGTTACTTTTGTATTTCCCTGGATTGTACTCTGCTCTTGCTGCTTCTGTGTGAATATGAGGAATATTAAAGTGTTGATCTTCAGAATAAGAAGAGTAAAGTCTGAATCATAGAATCCTTAGAGTTAGAAGGGACTTTTAAAGGTTATCTAGTCCAACTCTCCTGCAATGAACAGGGGTATCTACAGCTAGATCAAGTTGCCCAGAGCCTGATCCAGCCTTGCCTTGACAATCTCCAGGGACGGAGCATCAATCACATCTCTAGGGAACCTGTTCCAGTGCCTCACCACCCTCATTGTAAAAGACTTTTTCCTTATGTCTAAGCTATGTCTACCTTCTTTAAGCTTGAAACCATTTTCCCTTGTCCTATCACCACAGACCCTGCTAAAGAGTCTGTCCTTTTCTTTCCTATAGCTCCCCTTTAGGTATCAAAAGGCCACTCTCAGGTCTCCCTAGAGCCTTCTCTTCTCCAGGCTGAACAGCCCCAACTCTCTTAGCCTGTCCTCATAGGAGAGGTGTTCCATCCCTTGGATCATGTCTGTGGCCCTCCTCTGGACTTGCTCCAATAGGTCCACATCTCTCCTGTACTGAGGAATCCACACCTGGATGCGATACTCCAGGTGAGGCCTCACCAGTGCAGAGTAGGGGCACAGGATCACCTTCCTTGACCTCACTAGGAATCTGTACTCCTGCTAGGAACAGTTCATCAGCTGAAGTAATCCATGGCTACCTTTGTGATCATCTAACTGTGAACAGAGATTTGAAAATAAAGGAAATGGACAGGAAAACGTCTTTGGTTATGGGTGAGAGAGGAGTACACACAGAGCTGAAAATGGGCTGCTGAAAGAGGCTGGGCTATCAGGGAGACTCTTCCCTGCTGTTGTCTGCATCTGGGCTATGAGTGATAGAGATCTTAGCCTGAAGCTCAGTTAGGGATACACTGAGAGATACTGGTGACAAATCTAGGACAGGACTAGCTTGTCAAAAATACAGGAATGCAGTTAGTTGCTAGCAAAACAGCAGAAACCCTATGTTTTCACTTTAAATCAGCCCTTGTGAAGAGGTGCTCTTACCAACTTCTTGGTTGTCAGGTGCTGGAACAGAAGCTGGTATGCTTCACTAAGCCACCTTGTAGCTGAAGCTCTCCAGGAATGCTTCTAGTTCTCTGGAAGACATTTTACATGACTACTGCAAATTAACTGCTTTCTACTAGAGAACTGCAGTACTTACTCCTTAAGTGGACCAATGCTGATTCTTATTTTCATCTACATAATTTTATATGAATTTTCTTTGTACTTGTGTAATTGTTCTCAGTAATTTGAGAACAGAGGGGTACTTGTGGTTCAAACAGTCTTGATTAGACGGCTAAGGAAGTCACTGGGCACATACATAATGCATTACTGAGCTATAAAAGCTTTTGAATTGTGTTCTCTAACTGATATACTCCGTTACACTGCTGTTAGTGTTAAGGTCTACTTGGTTTAATAGGAAGAAAGCATTAATAACTTTTAAAAGCTATCTTAACAAGAAATCTAGATGTTCTGTATTTTTCTCATGAGCATTGAATCTATAACCAGCAAATACAGATACTCATTTTTTTAGGAAAAAATAGGGTCTTTTTGTAATA
The DNA here is from genome assembly GCA_028571105.1 of Tragopan temminckii. Taxonomy (NCBI): domain Eukaryota; kingdom Metazoa; phylum Chordata; class Aves; order Galliformes; family Phasianidae; genus Tragopan; species Tragopan temminckii. The sequence continues at coordinate 31,641,460 of JAOWBP010001760.1, read as the reverse complement.
TGGATTGCTGAAAATTGAATTATAGGTGTTTGATGTGGAAAATAGAAATTGCATAATCTGTTTGTGCTAGTAATAAGGGACCTTTCAGATATCTCAAATTCTGCTGCACATCTTCTATTCAGATAGATCTTACGTACTCAAGTGCTGTTTCCTCTTTGCCTAAGAGGACAAGGCAAGGCAATCAAAGAGAAGTAGGACTAACAGTAATGCATGTCTAACACTGGCAGGTTATTGTTGGAGCCTTTTCTCCTGCCCAGAGTAAGGGGGAGTAACACAGCACTGTTAATAAGGCTCGCTTTATGTGATCTGTGTGCTCTAAATTGTCTGCAGATGCTCTAGGTTTGTTATCACTGTCAAGGGACCCATTTGAACCATAACCTTGTCGAACTGTGAAGAAACCGTATCTGAATCTTAGTTTGGTTGGAAACAAAGTGTAAGCACTGTGTCTTGCAAGCTGCAGTACAAAATCAGTGAGTGAGATTTCTGCTCTAGTGAACTCTGATCTGACGGATCTAAAATTAAGAGATCTGTTTTCTAGTGCTAGGAGAGCTTTCAAATAAGCTTGATAAAGGGACCCTCTATAAGCAGTCTGCTTTTGTTTTCCCATGGATTCTGGTTTCTTAGATCGTCTTCCCCTGTGTTTCAAGAAAAGCAGGAGGCCAGACCTCCTTGATACTGTGATTTTTTTTTTTTCTCACTTCTGAAGAGAGAGACTGCAGAAAATATTTTTGAAAGCCATATGAAGTCTGTTGAACAAACAAGAGCTGATTTCACTGGACGTGCTTATTGGGGGCTATATAGCACCCTTAGACTGCTTGGGAGTCTAGCTAACACCTAAAGCACGATGAGCTCTTCACTGAGTCCTGAATGATGAACTGTTCTAGTTGACTGCTGCTGAATACAATAGTTAGCCTTTTAAAATTCTCCTAAACAGGCAAGAGTACGTGTACACACACAAAAAAAAGAGCAACTGACTTTATAATTCCTGATTGTTCTATTTTGTGGGAATACATATTGAATATCTTTAACTACAATGTTAATTTCCAGAAGATTAATGCAAACACCATTTGTAACTAAACATTTCCAGAACATGCTACTTAAGACCTAAATAAGCTCAAATACGAACTGTCTTGAATAACTGCAATCCTTGCCTAAATTATAGTCTATATTTGTGCTCCTTCTGTTTAAACTGTTGTTGTATTTGTGATATAGTAAGAAGGCAGTTCTATTCCACCGTACTCTAACAGTATGTAAAATGAACGCTTAAGCAGTTTAGAAGTAGTAAAACCATGTTTCCTTTGTTTTATTGTTTTCACTTGTAAGAGCAAGTGCTTTGAAAATCAAAAGTTGGATCCCATCTTTCTAGCTTCAGAGTGATATTTGAGCTTCCAGCTCATGCCAGAACAGTGAGCAGCTGCACTCTCATGCCAGGAAAAAGTTTTCTATAGGTTGTATTTCGTATATTAGAACAATTTTTCTTCTTAACATAATGACATTCATTGGTATTTATAAATGTCATCTATAAAAAATGTACTCTCTGGTGACATTCAGCACTTTATGAATGCTCAAGCAAATCATTTCAGAGGTGTTAATTGCACCATTCATCTCAATAGGATTTTAGTGTTAGCCCAACAGCAACAGCCTTTTTAATTTCCTCACAGCTGATCAAAGCAATCAAATAAAGAGACATTCTGTTGAATTTTCTTTAAGACCCTGATAAAATCTTATTTAGCTTAGGCAAGTGGATGGTATTTTAGAAAGCGCTGCAAAGTCAGATCTGCTTTCCCTGCTGTCTAATGTATTTTCTCCCCATTAATGAAAGAGGTATGCAAGCGCCAATGTCAGTCTTGACAAGCAAAACAATTCTTAACATCCAGGTAGCTCAATACTTTTCAAAACTGAAATTCTTTGTATTGATTTTTGAGTAGTAAAGCATGGTTACACTTTTCTCAAACTACCATTTAGATAAATATAAATAGCTTTGAAATTAGACGTCTCATCTTCAGCTTGGCTTCCAACTGGTCACAGAAGATAGAAGAGTTGCTTGATTTTTTTAAATTCTTTTAAAATGTAAGCCATGTATGTGTAGCTCTGTAAGATGAACACAGATAACTCGCAGTGCACCATGAAAATGAACTGAGAACATTTCTGCTCATACCTTCGGTATTCTGAAAGAGCAGTTCACACCAGTTATGTGTTTTTCCTGCTATTGTTATTTCCTACTGCTGTTTTTCCTGCTCTGCTGGCCAGTCATATAGGAGAAACAGAACTAAGCTGAGAGCCTTAGATTCTTCAAAATTGCTGAAGGCTTGGAAGGGTTTGTGCAAGCACTTCTCACAAAACTGTTCTGTCCTCTGAGTGGAGGTATGCTAACTTTGGAGAGACAGCAGTCATAAAGGAACAAGACTTTTACATCACTTTCGTTTATTTGCTACTAAGCACTGTTTGACTTTCATTTCTTAGACAAATTGTAGGGTGTCCTAAATAGGATGTCACAAATAAATGAACTTAGAACCATACTGTTAAGTAGGTGAAAGTAAGAGCTGTTATATATGCTTGCTTCCAGGTAAATTCCTTTGGAACTTGTTTATTACAGGTTCAGGGACTTTGACTTTTAATACCTTTAAAGACACCCAGAGTTTATATTTAATACAACCTTATTGAATGCGGCAATCATTAAATAATGTTTCCTAGTGTTAGAAAATTTAGATCAGTTGTCATTTAAGGAGTTTAAGACAGAATTGCAGGTGTTGGGGAAAAGAGTACCACAGTATTTTCATGTTAGCCCATTGCTGGTGCAAAGATAAATGAGTGCCAAGCTCCCTAGCCACAGAAAATGGATTACAGCTCACACTGAGTTTAGCCCTGTAACGTTCTGATGCTCTTATTGAATTTTTGTGATGGACAAAGAGGGTGTTAAGTCCTGTATAAAAAAAAAAAAAAAAGAAAGACATATGATTGCAATATTCTAGAAAATGCCTTTACCATATCAGTGTATGTTCCTCTGATCAGCAAGGTACTCTGCTTTCTTATGGATTTTTCATTGCTTTGGGTTTAAAGTGCTACCATGATACCTCTTCTACAGGCACTCAAGAAATAGGAGATCTAATTGTTCAAATGTCCATGGAAGGAACTTAAGGAAGCTGTGGTGGGCTTTTTCCTTCTAGTGCTGAAGGTAGTAGTTGAATAGCACAGTCATCATGATAATCCACTCCCGGAATTCCAGGGCTCTGTCCGTATCCTGTGTACTCTGCCTTCATTTCATTTGTGCAACTTTTCTCTCATCTTTGTTCTGACTATATTTTTGTTTAGAATTTTACTTTTTCTGTGCTCTTTGAGCTGTTTTGCACTCAGGTGCTTGTAACAAATTCTCTGCAATGAGTCGTCAAACTGTGAAAAAAAGACTTGAGCAAAAGGTTCATCTTTGAAGCATGAAAATGTGTGTGGAACAAGGCCACTAAAGTCTCTTAACACTTTGAAAAATAACAGTAGTCTAAATTTCTGGTTTTGTATTTCTTCTTTGCTTTGATACATAATAGATTAAGTACAGGTGCTACCCTCTATAATTTGAGTCATACGATTAACCTGGCAAATAACCTCTCCCAGGTACGCACTGGTGTAAGCATGGAGTGCTGGCTTTCACAGTTGGAGTGATTTGATTGAAATCCTTGTGTGTTTGGTTCTAGTAGCCTCTGCCTTGTTTCCAATTTACTCCAAAATGTAGGTTCAATGTCCTTAGCTCTAAGTAGAGCTTTGATGCATGAACAATATGAAAATACTACAAAGAAGGAAAAACAGAACAACTTATAGGGACAGCAAGAGAAAAAAGCTAAAACAATGAGTAATTTAATGTGGCTACAGCAGAATCTTCTGTATGGAGCTTCCTGCTGAATTTACCTGTTCAAAGCCTTGATTTTGCACCACCTGGAGGCTGTAGGCTTCTTTGGATTGAACTTCTCCAAAGTGAATGATTCTTTCCCCTTTGTCTATTGATGTAGCCCACTGATTTGGTGCTATTTAGCACCAAAACTCCTTTCACTGGGATTCCTCTTTGCTGCCTTTGCCCCATGCCACTAGAAATGATGCTTTAAAGAAACTCTGTATTACATTACCAATGCTACTTTGCTGAGCATTATAGTCCTCTGCTATTTATCCTGTTTTTTTCTGACAGTGAATTATTGTGCTACTGTTTGAATATCAACCTATTCTCATAACCTCTTGACATTAGATGAGGTTGCCTGAGGAGACCACTACTTATGGAGCTTTTTTTTTTTTTTTTTTTGCCAAATTTAACAAAGTGATCCTATAGCTAAGTGAAGCAGTGTCAGCTCCAGTGCAAAGTGTATGTTTGGAGCTTCACTGCCATTCACTGGTGAAGTGAATGCATAAGTGCCACAATTAAGAACAGGGTTTTCATTTCTGTGTCTGCCACAAAGATTTGATTATATTAATTAAATATCTATTATACCAGATTGTCACCATCTAAAAAGCAGAGTTGAAACTACCCACAGTAAAGAGAAATGCTGTTTTTCATAGAACTGATTCTTGTATAGAAAGTGTCATAGAAGTACCAGTGAAGTACAGATTCCCAAAACCTTCTGACATGAAGCAGGCAGTGGAAATGTGAAATAGAAATTTAGAAATTGCTTCAGCTCACCTTAAGCATATCCTGAAGAGCTTTTTTTCTGCATCTTTAACTAGGTCCTTAATTACCTGCATCTATGGCCTGTCGGCCTAGAATTGAAAGGAAGTTATACTGAGTATAGTGAACAAGCCGCCCTGGGATGGATTTATGACTTTAATGAGCCCCAAAAGAGGTGTTATCTTGTGGCAGATTAGCTAGTACTGCTAATTCATTAATAAATGTGGATAATGCTTCTAATTGCCTAGAAATTATTTAAACAATTTTAAAAGCTTGTTTCGAGAGTGAAAGGAAATCTGTTTTCAGCTAACAGCTTCCACCAATACTGTGCTTACAAAAAACCTAACACAAGTGTTTAGTGATAAATGACCTGCACTTTTTGAAATGGGCTAATTCCATTTGACTTATATAATAATCCATGGAGTTAAGTGTGGGAGAAAGAAGGCATTCATTTCCAGAAGCTTCCTTGTAGCTTGACAATCCAGGCAGCAAAAAACTCGAGTTAGAAGCTGAATAATGAATTACTGATGCTTGCAAACCTTCATCTAAAGTGGACCTGAAAGCTTCAAGTTGCTCTGTTAAGCATGGAAGCTCCCTGGCCTCTTGCCCAAAAGGAACAGGTCCTTCTCAAAGGCTTTGGCTCACTCCTGCAGGAACAGACTCAGAATGAAAGCTGCCACCTGCCCATAGTTCTGCAGAACTTGATATCATTTCAACTGATGGTAGCTCAGCATCCCTGGTAAATGTTGTTATGGTGATGGTGGAATTCTAACACTGAGCACTGCATCTGTCTGCTTATCAAGCAGTAGCGATCCTGCTGTGTACTACTTCAAAAGGAAGGGAAACTCTGGGTTGTTTTTTGAACCTCCTCAATAATCTAAGAGGAGAGATTAAAAAATTTTCTTTCTTTTAAAAATTTAATGCTGGAGTTTGATCTCAGGACAGGAAGAGAGGGAACATAAGCCTTTTCATACACCTTGACAGCTAGCTTCCTTGCTTATTTATGGTAGGGTCACGTTCCTGCGGAAGATGGCAGAATGCTCAGCCCCAGTGTGAGCAACTTTCAGAGAAGCCTATGGCTGATGCAGCAGTCTGTGCATGTGTGTGTCTGAGAAAATGGTATGCTGGTAACTGTTACTGCTGGCAGATAACTATAACCCTTCTTGTCTGATACTTCAGCAGTCTAGAATCCATGATATTCAAAACAAGTTCTTAGGGATGTTTAGGGTTGGTGTATTTTTCCTTCCAGAGCTTCTTTTCCCAGTTCTGAGCAGTGTCAGGAGGTTCTTTGTTTCTATTCATACTACTTGCATTGGAGGCTGATGGTTAACATTTGTCCATGTAGCAGAAATGGTAAGTCATGTCCTGAAGCAGTGATTGAGCACCTGGTGGGAAGGCAGGTCCAACCCAGGGATGCTCAGGAACATGCAATGTACCTTAGTGACCAGAAGGGGTGGGGTCAGGATCCACTGCTTCCCCGATCTCATTTAAGGGTTGGCAGTGGAGGTGAGGGTATCTCTTTGGAGAGCCCTGAATACCTGAGGCTGGTAAGCAGATTCTTTCCTACGTTTGTGCACCCATGGCTGTTGTGTTTGAGCATAACCTCACTTACTGTAGCCAAAGGCTTTGCTACTCTACTGTTGTGGCTGTGCTTTCTGTCATGTTACAACATTACAGTCCAGAAACTGTTCCTTTGTGATTTGGCTTTATCAGTGGGTCATTTTGATGGCTTCCTTCTACCTGTGTCCAAATTGGAGCCAGGGAAACATACAAGCAGTACTTCCCCGTGTGCCCCTCAGCTTTGCAGCTGCAGGGAAATTGTTTTTGTACTTCATTTGTACGTTTACAAAATATCACCGAAGGATATCTTCAAAACCTACAGAGCTACATACTGCCTTTCTGAAAGGCACAACATAGATAATAGTCTCTGAAGCTCTGAGCTGGGTCACATGAGGTAGAGCTCATGGAAACCCATAAGGAAGAGATGAGA
>JAOWBP010001760.1:31584106-31609564 GCA_028571105.1 Tragopan temminckii | reverse complement strand
CAGTTGGCCTTCTGGGCTGCAAGCGCACACTGCTGGCTCATGTCCAGCTTCTCGTCCACCAGGACCCCCAAGTCCTTCTCTGCGGGGCTGATCTCAAGGAGATCTTCACCCAGTCTGTATAAACACCTGGGATAAATGTATTATGAAAGAATCCCTTTAAGTAAATAATAAGCAAATACATTATAATCTATTCAGATGATTACAAGTGAATTTCTAAAACACGATAGTTCAGCAGCTTTGTTGCTAAAGATTTGAGAAGTGTCAATCAGGAAAGCATCCTTAGTTGTCCTTAGCAGTCCATCTGGGAGTGCTTTCTTTCTTTCTTTCTTTCTTTTTTTTTTAATATCTGAGCCCACTTTGGGTGTCTGTAGTCTTTTCTGGATGAGTAGAAAAAATTTCACTTGATTCAATAAATCAAATACTAAGTTCAGAAGCAGACGATAATGTGTTTTTGTTGCTTTGCTTTAAATTTCTTTTCAGTTTATGAATGAAGATGCAGCCCATGTTCTATTTCAGTTGTTTGTTTGTTTTCCAGGAATATACTTACTCTAGAACCTCAAATGAGGCAGTGTCTGAACACAGACTGCTAATAGTTCTGTTTATTACAATAATTTAATTTCTATGTAAAGTGAACTGTTTTAAAATTCAGTATATGCTATGATAAATTAGCTTTTTGCCCCAAAGAACCCACTTCAATTAGGGTATTTCAATTAGATGTAACAATGAGATTTTTATGCTAGTTTTCCAACTTCTGCACCAAATTCCTGTTTTCATCCAACAGCATCATGATGAAACCATAACATAAAAGATTAATCATCATAAATGTCAAGCAGCAATTCTACTACTAATTAAGAATCTGAGTAATTTACGTCATTATTTAAATGACTATATGTATTTATAACTTGTTAAAGACATGACAAATGTAGTGTAAAGGATATCTTAGTTTTTTTTTTTTTTAAAGAGCTATTTTTGAATAAACTTATCAGAAGTATTCTGCAGCTTTAATCTGAAAAGACACAAATTAAAATAAGATGAAAAAAGTGAAACAATATTAGAAGCCGACAATAAAGATCATTCATCTGATCTTTTCTATAAATAAAGAATTATTTATTCCATGCTCAATTAAATGGTCAAGAGAGCAACTTTCAAACAGCCATTAAAAGTTTGTTTGGATTTTTTAGTTTTTCTTTTCTCCACCTTTGTCATGTAATCCTGGATATATGGAGGCCAAAAGTTAACAGAACGTGTTGAAAAAGGAACCAAGATGTTTATGGAGAATGGATCTGCTGCTAGTGTTGGTCTAGATGCAGTCTCTGATTTGAGTCCACAGATATCTGCTTGCTGAAATGTGTATGAAGGGGGTGGGTGCTCTGTGATTGCTCACCCAGTTTCCCATACTTTTCAATAGGCATCTGCTATTGGGCTCTGATCATACTGCTCACACCTTTGTCCCCTGTGCCTACAGAACTAAATTTGGGAATGTGCTAGCCCACTCAGTGGCCACCACCTGGCGCTGATGTGCCAGTTTGTGTCTGGGTGGGAGAGAAGGAGGAAATGGCATGGGCGTCACAGGCCCGGGTACAGATGTTTCTCAGCTCAGAAGCTGCCTGGACCTCATGCAAGGCACGAGGAGAAACATGGATGATGTCTAGACAGAATTGTAGAAGTGAGATAGAAGTTGGTAGGGCTGAATATGAGAGTGGTTGAGGAGGTTTTGTTGATTAGGAGGGTCTCGACATAAAAGAGGGCAGCCCTTCTCTGTTGGAACGAGCCAACAGCGGGCACTGCTGCACACAGGCTGCCTGTCAGTCTCTGGCCTCACCCACTGGTGGCAGTTTGTAAGCCAGCATCACTAAAGCCATAGTCACTGCCTCCTGTTTTAAATTGGAGTTCTTCAATCACTTTAATCAGAAAAGGAAAATGGCTCTATGATCCTTGTGTGTGTGGTCATGTCTTTTGTTTTCCATGGATGAAAATGACCAGATTGGAGAGTTAACAGTGAAATCCAAAGAGGTTGTACTTATATACCTTCCAAGTTTCAAAATCTCTCACTTTCAAATAGAAATTGGATCAGGGTATCTTTTTATTTTCTGGTTGTTTTTTTTCTTTGCTTTTTGTCAGTTTGTTTTTGTTTTGTACTTTAGCTGAAGTTGGTCAGGGTGACTAGGTTGATTGCACTGCTTGGAGGACCCCTGAAGTACTGTGAAGATTAGTTCACAGTGAGAGATTATCCCGTCTGTTGTAGCAAGTTTATATTAAACAGGTTTAAGCAGAAATTAAAAGTAAACAAAAAAAATTAAATAACCTGACTTAATGTCTCTTTCTTTTTAATGAGAAGCTGCAGAAGTCAGAAGCAGCTGTACTTTGTTCTGTCATGATTTCATGCTCCTATTATTTTTCAGTTATCCCAAAGCACAATGAATGTAGAGCTATGCTTAATGAAAGAAGTGAGGAGAAACGCTCTTTGTGGTCTGTTATTTAATACCTCCTTCTAAGCATCCTTTCTTCTTTGTAAAGAAGACACCAGTATTATTTCCTTTGTTTGCTTTCTGCTATGTTAGTTACCCCTCTACCAGTTTCTTTTTGTTAGCACCTGAAAATGCTTCCCTTCCAGGCTCAGTTGGGCAAGTGATATTTTCTTTCTTGATGAGAGGACTTCTACGGGTAAGAACAGATAGATTTCAGTGTTGACTTACAAGTTGAATTCCTTGTTTCATTCTGCCTTTCCTGGGATGTTGAGACCCTACCCATTCTGTTGGTTAAAGCAGCAACCTATGAAATAACACTTATTTGCCTACTTCACTGCAATGCTTTGTTAGCAGCGAGAAAAGTTTGGTTTGGCTAAATCAGTTTGAATAAAATTATGAAAAATGCTGGTGAAGATAACTATGTGGCTTACCTTCAGTTTTTGTGTACTGCTAAAATATAAACTGTGACATTGATTTGGTACAAGAGAAACAATGAAGTGAATCCAGTTAACTGCTGTATTTGCTCATTAAATTATTTGCTTTTTATTCCCTTGGTTACTGGAATAAATTGACTGTGAATATATGTTTATCTGACATTGGTTTTGTTCTGTTTCCTTTTTTAAAATATTTTTGCTTTGTTGCTGTATTTTAGTCTTCTTAGCCCCTTCTGTTTCTCTGCCTCTGCACACTTCCTTCTTACAAAAAGCATGGATAATTTCATTTTTTGTTAGTTCCAATCTGGACCTAGGATGTAAGATTTTTTTCTAAATGAACAGGAGTATCTCTAACCCTAATGGACTTTTAAGATGATCTATTGAATTACCGGTACAAATACAAAATAAATGTTCATTTAGACTTTTATCTGGAAGTTCTGTTTTTTTTTCCTCTTTCTTCTTAGACTAACTCTGGTTCTTCCTTCATGATTACCTTTAATTTTTTAAAACTTAGGACCTACTGTATTATTTTTGTCTTTTTCTTGTTCGGCATCCGAAGCAGTAAGATATGCGTAGAGCCTTTTTGGGGGGAGGTTGGGGTCTGAGCAGCTAGTTATGTGCCTAAATCTGTCAATTTTCAAAAATGCTCTTTCTTACTTGTCCTCTTTATCTAAATGGATCTTAAACATCGTGGCCACTCTTCTGTTGCAGCTTTCCTGCTCTTCTTCATAATTTGCAGCTGACATGATGTTGTTGTTAATCTTTGGTTTCAATACATCTGTACTATTAATGCAACCAGAAGGTCGGACCTGCTTGTCAACTGCTGGAGTCTAAATTACTTCTTTGTCATTTAGGAGTGTTGGTACCATTATGTTTTCCCAGCAGTACTGTTCTTTACAAGTGCTTCAAGGTTTTAATATCATTGCTTAATTGAATATTTATCAGATGCCAACCCAAAATATTGTGTAGAGCTTCTATAATTAAGTTTTAGAGCTGATGAAATCATCTACTTGCAATTAGTGTAGAGGAATTGTTTATTTTGCATAACTTTACATATTTTTGTTACAAGCATGTCAAGGGGATTTGGAGGATGCATTTCTGTGATGCATTCAGATTACATTCTTGCCAAATTGTGTTTTGCTGGAACTTATTTTATGTAGTTATTTTAAATCTTATTACACAATCATCAGTACCCGTGAAGGTGTCCTTCTAATCGAGTAACAGAAAGCAATTAATGCTGTAATGGCCAAAATTTTGAAGGAACACTGTCTGCAAAAGTACTATAGTTGTTCTCTGGATCATATATCATCAAAAGATAAATGAATGGTATATTTTCATCAAACTGAACTTAGCATAGCATTTCTGAATAAATGGAGAAAAGAACTATTGGTGAAAGTAATATGTTACTGGTACAGTTCCACATTTGACATTAATTCTACAGAACAGCAGTGGGGACAGTGAAGTAATGTAAAAGCAAGTAAAATATTTAGAAATATGGGCAGGGGAAAAAAAAACAAAACAGCTTAATTTAAAAAAAATCACAGAATGGTTTACGTTGGCTTTAGGTCTAGTTCATGCATCTCTGCCACGGGCAGGGATGCTTCCCACTAAACTGGGTTGCCCAAGGAGGCTGTGGATAGTAAAGGGACAGTGATTCTGCCATTTTCCACATATATTATCAGAGTCAGTGTTGCCTGAGGGAAATGCATTCAGTAACATATTGGATATGCTTTTCAGCCTGTGAAGTATCACATCTGCTGGAAGAAAATATTTTAGGAGATCATCTTGGAGTTGAATGTCTTTGGTCAGCTGGCAGACACCACATCTTTTGCAAAGCAGCTGCTGAGCCCTGCACTGTGTAGGAAAGTTACCCTGAAGAGGAGTTTTCGTACTACCAATGACATGTTCAAAAAGTAGATTATGCACTGTTTTCAGGCGTGTAAATAAGTTGCGCCTTTCCGCAGAGTCTTATAAGTTATTAAAAGGCAGTATAAGAAGTAAAAGATGAGATTTATGTCCAGGTGGCATAGTCTGACACAAAGCAAATAGATCAAGGACATTGAAGGTCTGAGTAATTCAGGGAAAGAATGAGCCTCCCTAGACATTTGCTGCAAATAGCCAAGCTTGCTTTGTTTTCCAGGTCATTTAATTTAATGAATAATGACTTTTTACCCATAATCAAGACTGATAGCATACCTCCTCGTCCTGAGGTTGAGACCAGATGTTATACTTATTGCAATCTTGTAGAGGTTACCGACAACAGTCAAGTTGTTTTTGTAGTAAGTGAGGCCTGTAGATATTGCAGTATGAGATGTCAGAGCCTCTGTTGTGTGAATACCTTATTCCCATGCTATGGAAAATACATAAAGGGAAACTGTAATAGACCTAGAAATGGCATGTGTTATTACAAGGACATGAAAAATGTGGTCATATTCCAGAAGAAGGAACTTATTTTCCTGTTGCTCTCCCACTCCTTTTCACCTCTGTCTGCAGCTAGGGATGCAAAGACAAAAGCTTAAAGGAGTCGAATTTTGTTTGATATTTTTTGTTTCATATCTACCTTTTTTCGCCATTTTCAAAATGTTACAAGGGATTCCTGTGAAAGGAAGTAGAGGGGACTGAAGACATTGAAATACCTTTAAGAGACATGTCTGTGAGGTGAATCCTTGTCTCTTCTGGAAACTGGGCTTAAACATAATATAATTTATGTTTTTCCTCAAATTCTGACCCAGTTGCCTCTTAGTACAGTAGACCCTAGGAACAGTAACTGTCTCTGTCTTCTGTTTTCTCCAGAAGGACTGATGTCTACAGCAGCCTCATCTGTGAACATTGTCCTGTGCTCCACTGGCACCAAACACTACAGCCAATTAACCTAGGTTAATTACTCCCAACAGTTAATCTGCCTTTCGCTTGAGATTGTTGCTTGTATTTGATGCCTAAAGAAGAGCTAATGTGCTAGAACCCTTATCTCAATTTACTTTTTTCTCCCCTATACTTACAAACATTTAATTAAATCAGCATTCTCTAATAACGTTATTGAAATTTTACTATGACAAAGGACAAACAGAAGGGTATTGTTGTACGTGACAGGCCATCCAGTTGCTCTAAGATACAGAAGTTTCCTATAGGAAAAATCACAACCTTTGTGATCTTGTGAGATTTATCAGAAATCATTTAGAAAAATTAGAAATGTGGTCAAAAACATTTATTTAGGAAATCTGTTTCCAAAGATCTTTCCCTCTTTCTGAACAAGAACTTTTAACATAAAGCATTCAGTTTTTATCTGACATGTATTTCTAGTCACTGGCTTTTTAATTCAATTTCAAAGCTGAACTCGTGATTGTTTTTAAATGTCACCTTTATTTTAAATTGAAATCTTTTTTGGATGGTTGTCATTAGAACAAAATACAGTACTACAGTACTGGAAAGTTCTTAGATCAGCTGAGATCACTTAGAAAATGCTCACGTTTTTAGTACTAATGTTTCTATTTGGAAATTATTGTAAGAAATGTTTTAATCTTACTTCCTTTGTTCTTCTTTGTCTTAAGTTCTGTGGTGCAAATTATGGCATCATAGAACATCCTGAGTTGGAAGGGACCCACAAGGATCATAGAGTCCAACTCCTGGCTCCACATGGCACCACCTAAAATCCAAACGCTATGTCTGAGAGCAGTGTCCAAGTGCTCCAGCAACTTGGGGATGTGACCACTGCCCTAGGGAACCTGTTCCATGCCCACTGCCCTCTGATGAAGAACCTTTTCCTAACATCCAACCTGACCCTCTCCTGATGCAGCTCCATGTTGGAGGTCTTGACCCTGTCAACAGAGCAGAGATCAGTGCTGATGCTCCGCTACCCTCATGAGAAGCTGTAGACCACAGTAAGGCAAACACAACTAATATTTCATATATTTCATTCATCATTTCAAACCAATAACTCCTGCAACTTTTTTTTAGCATCTGTAAGAGGTTTTGGGTAGATCTTGGCCATATCTTGTGCAGAAGTTTTAGATCTTGTCATCCATAGCTGCCTCACCTATGGCTGATTTGGCAGATCAGTTAGTATATACACCTTCTCAGCACTGCTCCATTTGCAGTGTAGTTTCTTTGCTCAAATCCATTGTCAGTGGCATTTTCAGCTAGCTTCAGGTGCCTGAAACGAAAGCTCTGTGTTGCAGTATGTGAGCTTTAAGTACACATTTTCTGCTGCTGCTGAGCAGCACAGTGGGGAAAGAAAAAGAAAAAATAAGAGTTGGAAACAGTGAAATTTTAAACTACTGCAGCACAATTGCCCCAAAACATCTGCTAGTACTTTAAGAACAAGTTATTAAGGAGCTGTATTATTTGCTGTATTGTAGGTGAGATCATTAACAGTGCATAACGTGCAATTGATCATACAGTAGTTGCTATGTACTGATAGCAAGTACATGTCGTCTTGTTTATTAATTGGCTTGGTGGTTGTTTTTTTTCTAAGGGATGAGTTGAAAGTTCCTAAACAGAATCAAAATCCTGCATACCGTGCATTGCAAGTAAATTTAGTCATGACAGCTAAGTCAGTCATGCGCCTTTCATGTTTTTTCATCTCTTATACTTGTTTTCTAGATGAAAATAGAATAACTTGATATGCAAAAAATTGAGTGTGTGTATTTCAGCAATCCCATTTTGTGAAGTGCCACTGCGATACAGGCCTGAGCCCTGGGAAGACGGAGGATGAGCAAAGTCGCTCCCCTTTCAAATGATGTTTAAACCTGTGTTTTTTCCTATGGTTGCCACATCTACTGTAATTTCAACCAACTACCAATACCAGAAGCTTATACTACCGAGTAAAGCTTAATTATACCCATCTGAAGAAAAAGTGTCGATGAATCAGCTCTTCACCAGGCTGAATATTAAAATGGCTTCAAATAAAATATTTCCTGCATTTACTAATCTGAAAGGTTTGTTGGTTGCTTGGCAACCTGGAGGAAAATGCAAACAGAACGCTGCTTTTCAGTAATGGCAGAGCATGCCAGTGCTTCGTTGTCACAGCAATACTTGAAAATGGAAGGCCACACGTACTAATGTTTCTGCCCAGGTGAACACATCAGCCTCCCTCTGGACTTACTGACCCTCTCAGAAGGCACACACCATCAGCTAAAAAATTAATCACTCATAGAAGCCTGTGTAGAAACTGCTAGTTGTGTAGCAGTTCTCTTTTCTAAGGAGAATGTGAGGAAAAGGAATCATCTTAGAAAGTCCCTTAGACTTCAAGCATTTTCAGTACCTCTAAGCATTTAACTGTGCTTACACCTATGTTCACTGTTGTCACATACCCACATTTTAGGGCAATGACCAGTTTGTAGCAAATGTCAAACCTGGATTGACTGGGCTGTGACTAAAGCGCTCTTCTTTATATTCCTCTCCTCGTGGACTGAGAATCATTATTCCCTTCCCCCTTTGCAGCAGCTTTTCATGTTTTAGCAGAGTGATAACATGTTCACCTGTCTCCTCTTTATTTCCTTTTTTTTTTTTTCCCTTCATCCCGCTAGCTTCTCTATAGCTCTCAGCTGCTAGATATTTGATTGTTCCAAATGTTCTCCTCTGGACTGTATCCAAATGCTCCACTTTGTTCTTGACAGCTACTGCAGCTATAACCATACCTGTGCTGAATGCTTGTGTCAGTGTTCCCAACTGAAGCAGCAGGAAGGACCTGCTGCAGTCTTGGATTTCAAGACTGACTGCATATGCAGTGCGTGCAGGTTACGGTGGGTGGAATCAGACCTCACGTACAGAGTACTTGCTTCTGCAGAGCACTGCTAGTGGGTCACTCCATCTGCTATGATGCACCCTCCTGGCTGTAGCTCCTTCACAGAGGATAGCAGCTGAGCACAGTGGTGCTAATACTGATGCCCCTAGTGTATCTCCAACTCTGTTTCAGTACTGTCCTTTTTCTGTGTCTCAGGCACAGCATGTCTTTGATAAATTCTGTCACTTTATGATGCACATCAGTCCCCCTTTCCTGCAGAAATACTTTAAAATGTTTCTTGCCTGCTTGATGCTCAGTGCATCCTGCTACCATTGTGGTGGTGGACTGTAGGTCTATGTGTAGAAAGGCTTTGGTCACCTAATGTAATTGGTATTTGATGTTGACATCAACCGTCGTTTCTTCATTTTTAAGTTTATTTTTTTTTTATATTTTTCATGGTAGGGTAAGGCAGCAAGTGTGCTATTGTTTTCTTCCTTGAGAGAGTTCTTTTCCTGGTAAGGAGGAGAAGCATCAGAAGCAAGATGGCTTCCATAATTTCCTGGATAATATTCAACAGCCAGCTTCTCAAGAGAGTACTTACATTCCCTGGTCCTGTGATGTAGTCATACTTTTAAGTCTGTTTGTTATAATTGGCCTCTATATTTTCTGGTGAGTTCCTTTCACACTTGCACAGTCTGTATAAATCTGCAGACTGATTATTTCTGTGTTTCATAAACTAAAAACATAGAATATATATTTATATTAACTTTTCTGACTATGAAAACCTCAGATTATATATCACAGAAACAGTACAGAGAAATTTGAGAAATAAATGGTCTGGGCGGTATCCTGTATTTGTGCATGGCAGGGAAGCTGATGATTCACAGTTCTCCGGTAAGACCTGCAGGTGGAAGCTTCTGTGTCACTGAATTGCATTTGGAAATTTTGGATCAACATGTCTGAGTGTGAACTCAGGAGCCTCTTGTAAGTTCTTAAATAATTCTGTTCTGTCTGTATTTAAAGTTTACCATAACTGTGCTAAAAAGCTGAAAGCCAAAATTACTTTCCTTTCTTTAGGCTGTGCTGTTCAGTTGTGTTGGAACTCAGTTTTGTGAAAGCCAGATACAATCTTAGCTCCTGATGCTGCAGTAATTACAGACATGCTTAATTTTCAGTACAGAAGTAGTTTGTGGGAGACTTCAGAAATAACTGTGAGTGATGTTTCACGCTGTTTTGCCTACAGGCTTTTTTTTTTTTCTTTGTAAATTGAAGTAACATTATCCAGCAATAGCAACATTCAAAAACACAGCCTTTTCAATTTGCTTCATTCTAGAAGTTTACCTAGAATTGGAGCAGTACAATTGCTCATATAATTTAAAGCTCTGAAAAAAATTAGATTGCTTCTTAAAAGTGACGTAAATTCAAAACAATTCTGGAAGGTGACTGAGGGCAACAATCCTCGTATCTTGATATTTTTGCCCATTTCCCTCCCCTGCCACCTTGGTTTGGTTTGTTGGTTGGTCCCTGCTGTGGCCCTCTTTTTCCTTGGCCACCTATTCCCCGCCTACTGTATCCATTCTTAGCTTGGTTTTAGCGTTCTGCTCCTGGCTGATGTGGTACTGCCAGCTCCTTTGATCTGCTTAAACTAAGCACACTGCAAAAGCAGCACCTGTCTGACGCAGCTTTGATTTGAAGGCATGGATCCTGTCCGATGCCCCATTGTCCTTCAGCATCAAGGGCTGGGAAGTAATTTAAGGAAATGCTGCTGAGCAGCTGCAGCATGTTATCTATTATGACTGGTCAGCAGGATTTTCCCTTTAGTCTTCTATCTGCAGGCTCATAAACTTTTTTAATAAAGTGTCTGACATCTGCTCACAGGAAGGTGATTTGGGGATAAGCAAAAACTGTGCTGGTTGATGAGAATTATTTGTAGGTGTTTTTTAATAGGTCATCTTGTATACTGAATAGCAGATGTAATTAATTGTGCTTTTCTCAATGGTGGAAGTATTCCAGCAGCAGAGATAATCGGTTCACATTCATACTAGAGCAGACGTAACTGGGGTGCTGCTGATGATTTTTCAGTCAGAGAAGTTTCCCTGGTAATTTTAATGACGTTGCCAGAAAGCTCACAGGGAATTCAAGGTGAATAAGCAGACCTGCAGGGAGCAGAAGCTGCCAGGTCTTGCTGTGCAGCCCGCTTTCTCTAGCTTGGACAGAAAGCAGAGGATGTGAGTCAAGGTAATTGGTCACCTGTCAGAGCCCAGATGTAGCCTGGGACTGCCCCTCCTGCCCTGCCAGGATGGCTCCAGGTGCCTATGGGGAGAGGAAGGTCCTGGCAAAGCACAGAAGCTGCAAGGGCAGAGGTGCAGTGCAAGATGCTCATCTCCTGAGTCACGGTGTGGTGTCTGGGAGGTGAGCCACCAGCAGAAACTGGGAGATGAAGTGCATAAATTTTTTTCTAGCACGCTGAAGATAAATATTTATTCAGGTTAGCTCCCTCTTGCTGCGTCTTTGCTTTCAGATTTAGTATTAATGATGGCATTAATATTGAAACTGTCTACAGTGGGGGATAAACATAGTCTTGGTGGCTAAAATATTTTGATTCAATGTGGTTGGCCAGGCAGTGTAACTGGCAAGGTAATCGGAGTGTGGCTGGTTCTTCCTCAGCACCTTTCCCCTGAGAAGCACTAGGCAAATATTGGCCATTTGTCCAGAGTGTGTCAGGGTGTTTGGCCAAGGTAGGCACCTGGAGTTTTAACAGTTCTTTGCTTGGTGGAGAAGCAATCTATGTATGAGTACAAAGGTAACTGTGGTCGAGCCCCTTAAGAGCAGTAATGATATAGAATGCAGAAAGCAGTTTGAATTAGACTTAAATGCCAGCAAATCAGCAGGCCAGAAATAAAAACTGGTAGGGATTTTACGATCAAAAAGCCAATTAAAGCTTTACAGAGCTTATAGAAGAGGTTTAAGCTTAAAGCCCCCATGAAAGCCTGCAGAACATACGCCCGAGCAGAAAATTAGCAACAGTTTGCAGTAGCTAATTCCTTTATCCACAACAAACTCTGTCATCTTGAATAGTGGCTGGCTGTTTGTCATCTGAATGAACTACTAAGAGTACACTTGTTAGAAGGGAGAAGCTGAGGTGGTGTAGATAGTAGGGACTTACACAGGGAACTGCATGTGACCAAACAACAAAAATAAGTAATCTTCCTCTTCAGCTGGTGGCATAAAATCAAGTTCAAGGATGATACTGAATAGTTTTGCTTTAAAAAACTTCTTGCATTAATTTTTATTTGCGTGCTCTGCTCACAGCTATATCAATCTAAGTCTTGTTAAGTGTGCTTCTTTAAAAACAGTTTATGATGCCATTTCAGGGTGAGGGATGGATTTATGAACTGAGAATTCATAATCCCTGTACTTTGAAGATCTTCTGTTTTTCTCTTTATCCGTGAGAAAGAGAGTCACAGAGTATTTCATAGCTTTTACAGCAACACTTTGTTGATATATAAGCTGTGGTGCTGTAGTATGATCATTGTGCTGCTTTGAACATATAGAACTGAGAATGCTGACATACAGATGCTTCAGTAGGATCGGCTTTTCACTGGATGATCAGCAGGTGACAGGAGCAGTTGCTATTGAGAACAACTGAAGATGTTTTAAATGGCTTCGGAGGCAACACCTTTAGGAAAAGACTACTTCTACTCAGTGTGTGTAGAGTACCTAATAGAATGTTTTATGTCTTATTAGGCGTAGAAAAAACATGATTAATATTAGTAGCAACATGTGGCTAATTGAAGAGTTTTTTAACCAAATCTGAAAATAGCGCCTCAGGAACAAGGTAGTCTCTATGATGTATTTAAAACTTTTCTAGCTACTTACTTGAAGCAACCCAAGGGCAATTCTCTGCAGGAATTCTAACAAATGACAAATTTGCAAGGTTAGATTGATCTCCTGCTCCTTCTTGTGACTGCTGTTGGGTTTGTTGGGGCAGGTCAGTATATACCCTGTATGTCTGAGTAAGCTGTGTGAGCTTTGGGAAAGCCTATCTGAAATGCAATGCATACATTCCAGTAATAATGACAGAAGCTCAGATGATCAATCCAGAATGACTGCCCCAGTATTGCGTTTTCTCTGATTCTGCCATTTTCCTTCATCTTTTCATTCTTAAAAGCTCTTGCATATCATCATTAACTAAATATTTTAAATTAGATGCATTCTGTCTGCATTAGATGCTTCTGTCTAAAAATTGAACTTTTAAATAAATTCATTTTGATGTGATATAGACTTACGAACTTATTTCTCTACTTGTTTTACATATTGCTTTTATGAGATAAAGGAAGGACTGGGGTTCAGAGAACTAGTTAGCAGATCTGTTACTGAGGTAGCGTAGTCAAGGCAACTGCCCGTGGAGACAATTGCTCATGGCCCAGCCTAAGGAAAGTCAGACATGAGGGCAATTCTTGGAGGGGAGAGAAACCAGAAATGTCTGATCCTAGTACAGTATTCTCTGTTTTTGGTTTGTAAATGTATTCCAGGATTTATGAATCGCAGCTATCCTCAAAGTTAGCAAATTGCTAACTGAAAATGTGCGTGCCTCTTGCTCTCTCTGTGCTAATCATGTAGTTGATGTCAGTTCTTCCACCAGTTCAAGTAGCAGGCATCCCACAAGAATGATTTTACCTAGCTTGATGAGTGAGGCTACTTTAGAAGTAGAGAGTTACAAATAAATGCTAATGCCACAGTATTGGTTTCCAGCAAATGAACCAAATGCTGTTCAATTCTGATTTTTAGTGCTATTTTGGCATTCAATTTTAGACAATTTCCAGTTTGGGCAAAAGATAACAAAGCAACACTACAGGTTCTAAGTCTGACTAGTTTTAATACAAGTGGTAGGAAATTATTTTATGTTTAGAGATAATTTTGAATGCATTTTGTTCAAGTACAAAAATGTGGTCGAAAGACAACAGCACAAATTCAGAAACCCTTCTGTTGCTCCATATGACCCTGTCAGGTTTAGAATAGTAATGAGCCATTGTGTAGAAATCAAGGAAAGTGTGGGAACAGTTATATTTGCAGATGTGAAGGTGTAGTTCTTTAGAAAACTTTTTAAACAGAGGTTTCTTTCTGTCTTATGATTGTCAAAGTAGCAATTATTCTAGAAGTGTACAGCTGAGTAATTTGTTCTGAACCTTTTTCATTTCTGAAGTCTTAGCTTGTCACTGAAAAAAAAGTAATTGAATTCATAATAGCTCTTTTTTGATTTTTTGTTGTTGTTTATATTACTCTTTATGTATATGAAAGATGTGTTTCTTACTACATGTTGAATAATTACTTGTTCAGGGACATAGAATAAGTGAGAACAAAAATTCCAAGGCATGTATGCTTCTATTGCAACTTACATCACGTTGCAGATAAATTTCATAGGCTTCACTGTCAGAGAAGAGATGGCAAACAAGGACAATGTAGAAATTGAGGACATTTTAACATGTAAATCTTTAATATCTCACGAATTAAGAAAAGAGTAAATAATGTGTTTGTGGAGCTTATAGTTCATAGAACGATGTATTAATTATTAGAAGGGATGACAAGTGGTTAGGAGTAGAAAATAAAACTCTTAGAAAAATGCAGGCTAACAAAAGGAATGAGAAAATGAATGCAGTGGAATCTCTAGTTAATCAGATAAGATAAAATAGTAGGTTCTTCCATGCACATCTGCAAATACATTGCATTAATTAGAGCACGCCTGAGGCTTTTTATGACCTTTTTAGACAAAGAAAGTATTAAGAATATTTTTCTAGAGTAACACTAGTTTTATGATTAAATTATTCGCACTTTTTTTTTTTTTTTTTAATATATGTGAGTGATGAGTGCAGATGGAGTGGATTACAACGAATAGCAGACAATGCTCCAGATTCTCTCTCATTTGGAATTTGGTTAGAAGTAAATCACAACGGAACAGAACTTGATGCTCTCATATCAGCATTCTCTAAACCTCTGTCTGTTTCTTACCAAAGGCAATGCAGACTACAGTTTTGTTCTGTTTGTGGCCCTCCTCTGGAAAGCTCCAATAACAAAGCTAGACTTCAGATGTTCTGCTTGACTGGCACAGACAACACTGTAATGGAGTTGGGGGTTATGGTTCCAATGTGAAAGCTCTGTTTACACAGCATCCACCCACACTAGGTCATACTCTTGTGCTTGCTTTCATAAATGTCCCTGCTTACAAGATTCTTCAACAAAGTATTTTCGACATGTATTGTACATCTCATCTCACCCTCCAGTAAAACTTCCTCTTAGTGTAAACATCAGGCAAGTACAACAGCCTTCTTCCTGTGAAGAAGATGATGAATTCTGACCTCAGGGAAGCACAGCTCAGCTACAGGCAATAGCTAAACTCCAGCTGACTTGAGCGGAACTAGGAGTTGGCCCTTGGTGTTCAGCTCTCTCATCTCCCACTAGCTATGGACAAAATAAGGCCTGGAAATCCACATGTTTATACTCTGCATTTGTTCATCAGCTAACTTTGTCTATTCCTTAAATCCTGTGGGTTTTTTGTTGTTTTTTTTTTCCTTCAGCTCAGGAACTTGGATTACATCCACATTCATTCTTGGAAAAAAAAAAAGGCTTTTGGTGTGATTGTAAACTGAAAAATGAATACGTGAGAGCTTTATAGATCAACAGATAGCTGCATCGTTGCTATGAGTGTTCATTCTAGAAGTTAAAGTACGTTCTTTGTTTTTGTTTTGTCTTTCTTGCCTTGCAGTGTCTATACGCAACAGAAGTATGTGTTCTGTCCTTCACTGACATCAACAAGACTGTTTTTCCCTTTTCTCTTGTAAACTTTCCTCTGGACTTTCCAGTGGACTGCTCACAAACTCCTTTAAAACATGAGTTGAAGACAAAGAGATTGTACAATTTCAGTGAGGCTCAGACTTTCCTACCAGAAGGCATAGGCATAGGATTCCTTCTGCAACCACACTCTTCCAGGCAGCAAGAATGTGTCTGTCTGAGCTAGGATGAGATGAGGTCACACACGCACCTTGGAGCTCTTCTCTCACACTGTGCAACGCTGTGTTGCACAGATGCCTATCTGTGGCTCAGAACAAATCGTTCCATGCGTCCAGGCTAGCAAGGTAATTTCAAAGGAGAAGCAAGAGGTTTCAGTTTTATCATAGAAGTTCAAAACACAGGGCTCTAAACATGCCTCATAAAATGACAGTCCTGGTTCACTCCATTCAGGTTGAGTTTTGGATGGTAGCAGCTGAAAGCTGTTTTTCATTTGGAAAACACTCATAAAAAGTTTTATGAAAATAAAGACTATACAGGAATGGGTTATGTGACTGATTATGCTGTCATCAAGTACCATTAGAAATGCTCACGAGGAATCGATTTGATTGGATATTAGAGGGAGGTTAAGGTTTTCCTTCAAAGGGTGCAGTTTATCACAACATCAGTAACTTGAAACTTTATACAAAAAGAAAACTTAAATTGAAGAACTTCCCATTTTATCTTGCTTGGCTTCAGTGCTGTAGCTCTTGACTTGCAGTCTGAGAGATTAGTGAATGATGTTTTTGTTTTTCAGTATTTTTCTCAAATTATTACCCACAGTTTAGAAGCACAACCTAAAAAGCAGCCAAAAAATATATATATATATATATCACACACACACACACAAAAACTTCTATAAAAGCTTTGTCCAATCTGGATGTTTGCTTCTGACTTGTATGAAGTGTTTTTATTAACCAATCAGAGCATATTGAGAAAGTATTGTTTAAACTGTTGTGGGCATCATTGTGACCTCTGCTAGAAAGACTGAAGAATGCAAACATCATTAAGGGAAAGGTGAATATGGCAGCAAATGAATGTTTTAGTTATTGCAGTATTGAAAATAGATAGAAAAAAGGATTATTACTTATAAACATACACTGGAAGAAGTAGGTTTGGGAGGAAGTGACTTTAAAAGTATCTCAACAGTATTTTTCATAACAGTGCCATTACCTAAAACGCTTTGTTCCTTTCCTGCGTCATTTCTAAATCTTTTTCTCTTCCTCCTTCAGATCAGTCCACTAAGTTACCAGCCACGCTGAGTCTTACTGTCAAAATGCTGAACAATGTACATGTTCCTGTATGGTGAATTTCCATGTGCATTTACTCCCCTTGTTACAAGATGAAGTTGTGGGATAATAAATGGAATTGAATGAAAGTATCAGAAGGGCATTTTATTGAATGGTACAATTGGTGAAAGTATACTTGAATGGAAACTTGTGGTTAGAAGGGAGTGGTGAGAAAAAATAAGAGAGTAGAATAGACTTACTAGCTCCTCTGTATGGAGTGGCATGGGTAAAGGGAGAGATATGTGTTGCTTTGGCAGACGTAGATTTGTGTGGTCTGCTCCAAAGTAACTTGAATATAGGACAGATGTGGCTGAGTGTCTGTCCCTGTGCTTAAGAGCCTACCGGCAGCATGAGCCAAAGGCCTCAAAGGTGAATTGCATAGTATTAAGGCAGTTGGTGCATAGGAATAAGCAGTTCCTGTGACAGCAGGTCAGTTTTGTAGCAACAGCAATCCACTAAGCAGACAAACTAGCTGCAAAGGAGCATTGTGCTGTAGTGATCAAGTATGTGATCAACTAGTGGTGAAGGGTAGAGACAGAAGCTAACACGAAGACTGAGTCTTTCAGGTACGTGAATGGCAGTGGAGTCTTCATAAGCTCTGAAACCTCTGATAAGTGGGGTAAAACATCTCAGAATAATTCAGCTTAGACCTTTGATAGGACTCTTTTGAATGTGATTTATCAGGACCAACAATATTTATTCTCTTGGATTGTTTACAAAACCTTTAAACTTAATTACCTTTAAACTTAATACTTCTGTAAAAATTCATTTCTTCTCCATCTCCATTAAGTACTGTAGGCATTTCTAAGTGTGTAAAGCTGAGGCCTAAGTAACATGTTTTTGTTGGGAATAATAAGATTCTTACCTGGCATTTACCACTGAGCTTAGTGAGATATCTCTTCTCCCTGCTTACCTCAGATTTTAGAAGGAAATCTCTGCAAAATGGTACAGATTAATAAACAGGAACGGTATGTTAAATGAAATGAAAGAAGTCATCTCTCACTTCAGGCATTTTTGTGTGTGTTTATTACTGGTGGTTGAATACAACTGAAAAACATTTTGTGGTATTTCAATAAAATTCTGAGGGGAAAAGAAACAAGTTTTTGATATTATATTTATGTCTACAATTAGACTGACTCATGATAGCTACTATACCTGATGACCATTAATTCACTGATGTTTCAGAGAGATATCCTAATGTAATCAAGAGTGACTTAAAGAAAGTTTAAAATGCCCAGAGATCTCTGAATTTGTTTTAATCTGTTTATAGTGAACTTTTTGCAAGGGAAAACAGCCTTCTCTTTTGCTTTACAGGGGAAAAGTGTTTATAGATCTTGTTTGTATTTTCTATTTCAATGTGATGTCTAATTATAACATTTCATGGAAATCTGAAGGTACTGGAATAAAAAATACTTTTTATTTGAATAACATGAATTCTGATATCGTGTCATGGATGGCTTCAGTCTCTTATAATAGCATGCAAAAACAAAGTTGATATTTATTAGAGCTTTTATTCACTTTAGGAAATCTGAGAAGCTGCCATATGGCATATGAAGGTTATTTGGCTGTTTTTTTCTTTTTCTGACACTGCACAAATAATAATTTTTTTGTTATTGCATAGGTACAATCCTATACATTTGGAAGAGATACTTACATGGGCATCAAGCTTAGGATATGCTTTAATTTACATTGATTTTGGCAAAACTGTTCTTTTATGAATGTATATCTGCTACTCCTCTCAGTTTGTGTCACCTGGAAACTTAATGAGGGTGTACTCTGCCCCATCTTTCAGATCACTAATGACAGCATTAAACAAGACTGGACACAGTACTGGTTGATGGAGTTGGTCACTAGTTACTGGCTTCGAACTGGCCTTGCACCGCTGCTCTCCACTCTCAGGAATCAATCATTCAGCTAGTAACTCATTCTACTGTATGCTGCAGGAGCTAGCCCTTGACATTCCGGTCCAGCACCTTTCTGGTAGTTGGAGTGAGATAGACAGAAGTAAGTTTTGTATGGATGTGTTGACAATTGCAAAGAAGTCCCTCTGACTGAGTATCTGCAAAAGAAGCAATAGGCTAGCTCTCCTGTTATGAGATGGAGAACATTATGACTTCTTTTTAGTAAAGGGTGGAGAGAATCCTAACACAGGAAGTACATAGCTGAGCATGAGGGCTCAGTGGTGCCTGTGTGATCTTTTTAGAACGCCGTATTCTCAAGTTAACTTTTTTTTCTTGCATAACTTCTTATTTTGAGTACTTCTTATGTGCTAACACCCTTAGCCAAAGGCAAAAGCCTAAGCAATATCTTGCAAATAAATAACGGCTGCTCTCTGTAATCTAACTGCACAGGATTAGTTACATCTCATCCGTAAATATTCTCTCAAATGCTGCTGAATGTTAAATGTATACAAAGGGATAAGCTAAATTGAAACAAAGCTTAGCTGCAGACAAAAGCATAAAAATATTCCGTATTTACTTGTATAGAATGTCTAAATAGTACAATAGTAAATAATATAGTACTTGACAAAATATTCAGCTTTTTTAATGTTGCCTTTTACTTTCTCTTTTTTTTTTTTCCTAACGTTCAGTGGTTCTGTTTCTGCACAGATCTGAGTGAATGAAAGAGTGCGTGTGCAATGTGTAGCATAATCCTCCTTGGGTATGTATTTTATGTACCAGAAGGACTCTAGTAGGTCATTTCAGAAGTCTGGGTCCATCAGTATACTCACTCCATCAATGACTGTAAACAGTTTCCCAGGGAATGGTAAAATAAAGATTAGCCTGTATTGACACCTCTTTCTAATACTCTTCTAGATCCAATATCTGCATCTCAACAACTTCCTGGTGAGATGGCACTTCATTATGTCTAATAATCTTTAACAGAAGTTTTCTTTCACTTTACTGAGTTTCACTTTGAATTCATATAAGTTTTTCTCATACCGCAGTGTCCTTTGGCATGGATTGCTACTAATCTACTATGTACTATGTGAAAAAAAAGACTTCAGTTTTTTTGTGCACCTAGTTCTTACTGGCTTTGTTTCATTCTCCTGCTCCTTCTTGCACAGGAAGAGGCAGTGGGCATCAATACCTGTCCAGTCTTTTCATGACATTTATAATTTTGGTAGACCATTTTCATGTTCCCCAGAGAATTCCTATTCCTGACTGAAGAGGAATAGTTCAGATGCATGTTCCTTGGATGGAAGTCATTCCATACCCCTTTTGGCCTTCACCAAACAGTTTCCAGCTTTAGAATGTCCTTTCTCAGATGAACCACATGCAGTATTCAAAGTGTAGCAACCACAGATTTTCACGGAGGCACAGCAATGTATTCATCTATTCCCTTACTAGTATTTCTAAACATTTGATGGCCTTTTCTGCCTGTAAGTGAGTGCTGTGCTTTTCATGAGCTCTTGTGACCTCAGGATCCCATTTCTGGATTATCTGGAATACAGAACTGTTTATTTGGTGTGAAGCTAAAATTCTTTATTGACATATGCATCACTTAAGTACATGAACATACATGAGCTGTTGAAAACTTAGTCCTCTGCAGATATCTTGTAGATCTGTCTGCTCTAGTGAAATAAATCAACATGAGTTTAGAGTTAGCTAGTTCGTTTTATCTCAGCATCTTAGGATATTAAGAAATGAACACTTTTAATGAAGTTATTAGGGTCACCTGGGGATTTTCCAAAATATTTGCCTCAGCACACTAGGATAAAGGTACTAACTTTTATCGAAGAGGGCAAATTAATATTTCAGGTTATTACTAGTGGGGGAAACACGAGTTCTCAGCCACACACTTGTATCTCAACAGTTCTATTGTCTGATGATCTTTTGTAAGCCTCTATCAGTTGCTATAGAGTACCATGGATTAGTTATTTTCTTGTGATTCTCTCAGATTTGATTCAGAAAAGGAACTACTACTTGTGTTGTTTTTGGTTTCTGCTTTTTTTTTTTTTTTTTTAAACACACTTTGACCTTAATTTTCATTTATTCAAAATCCACATTGCATCATTCAGCCAGTGTAATTCAGGACATAAAATAAGCATATGTATAAAATTTAAAACCCATTTGGTACCAATACTGTTTAAAATGCTTTTGGTATAAGTGATAATCAGAGTCCTCATTTTGAACATAAAAATAATTATTTTCTCCATGTCTGCAAAGCAAAAAGTACAAAGTATAATTGTATTCTTAAGCGTAATCTGAGGCCACTTCTAAATGAAATTTGCATTACCATGAAAGAAAAGAAGTACTGCTGTTCATTTGTCTAGCGTATACTCTTTTGTTAGATGTCTCATTTGAAATTACATTGTGAGCACAGAAATTTTCTTTCCCTTTGAATATATTTTATCACACTGTTTTATTTTCGCACTCTTTTTTGACTACATCTACAGATGTAAGTGTCCTTTACTGTGAAGTACCTGCCCACATCTGCTAGTAATTTTCAAGCTCTTGAACTGTCTCAGATCTTTTCTTTTATTAGTTGCATTCAGATTCACCATATTTATTTTTGTTATGTTTTGTGTCACATTTATTCTTACAGAAACTACACGATGGTGTTATTTGATGAACAGATCAGTTTTCTTTTATAATGAAGTCTGCACTAAAACAAAAAGAGAATGAAGTGAATGTGTTAATCCTTCCTCCCTGCTGAAAAGAAACAAAGCAGGAGTGCACAGACCCTTTATTCCCGAGCATCTAGACATGCACAGTATGCTCTCACAACATACTTGCTTTCTTAGGACTCAATGTAAAGTTATTCACTTCTGTTTCCAGAGCTGTTTATATTTTTTTTTAAATAGGAAATAATCTAGCTTTTGATTACCATTTTCTATGTATTTAGACAGATGAATGAAAAAGTGAATATGAATAGTCTTTGGAATCTAGATATCTTGTCATGTTATATGAATGTATAGGGTTATATGAATACGTAGGCTTCCCTAGCCTGTGCACCATTTTCTGTGTTTTAAGGGACATGACTCTGTTTCCAGGAAATGTTGAATTTTTGCAAGTAGGAATGGAAAATCCTCACCTCAAACCTAGACCTGACTGTAAACCAAAGTCCAGGCACTCTTCTGGGTTGTGATCTGGGATGCCATCTCCTTCTGGCTGTGCTGAATGCAGTAACAATTGAACCATTGGGATCCAACACCAGCTCCTGCCATGTCCTCCTCTTCCTTTCAGTTGCTTAGCTACTTAATTTCTGGAGTCAGTGCTCATCTGTATGTCTCATTCTTCCCTTTATCTATGGCTTAAACTGGATTCCATTCTGAAAGCCTAGCATCTATTTGTAAATCAAACTCTAACTCTGTTTTACACTCTGAAAACAGAATTACAAGTTAAAGGCACTTTAAGACCTCTTTGTAAAGTCAAACATGGACGTAAGTGTTGTGGTTGAGCAAGAGTTATTTGTGCCAAGTTGATATCTTATAGTTAATATTGGACAATCTGTAGACAGTTCTACAGACAGCAGATTTTTTTTTTTGTAATTCTTAGGAATGAGATGTGAACTCTGCTGGTACTGAAGATGTCTCATTTTTCTTAACGTTAAAGGAGCTAAAAAAGCTTCAGACAGCTCATTAATTCAGATTTCCAGGAATCGAAAAGGAAGGTGAAGTCTTTTCATTATGCGTGAAGAAAACTTAGGAAGCATCCATTTTTCACCCACTTCAGTCTTTTTTGTCATACTTCTTTTCGTGAGGGAGTGCTGCTACGCAAGGGATGGAATGGATGTGGATGTTCTGTACACACAGAGGCTATTTGATTTACATTGTGTTTTTATATTCACAACTTGGGAATCTCTAAAATTTGCTTCCAAATAATACAGATCAATTTTACTTTAGATGTTTTATGAATATACAACTGAGACAGTGTTGCCTGCAGTCAGAAACCTGTATAATCCTTTTAATTTTGAATGTAGTAAACATTTTAAAAAAGATACACAAGATTTCGTCAACAGTCCTGCCATTATAACTACACTCAAAATGATATCATATATTACTGAAAGTTTCAAAAGCATTTTACAATGGGAAACTATTTCCAGGTGAATTTTAATCACTAAAAGCAATTTAAAATATGTATCTTTCATTGGATTTGCCTTAAAAATTATTACTTTAAGCAAATCAGTAATTATCTCTCTTTAACCACTTAAGTTAAATCACAGTGCACATCCTGCTCTACTGGGCTCATTCCCTTTCTTAGACAACTGTGATTCAGAAGACCCCATTGTTATGCTGTTCGTGAAGCTGTTCCTCAGCCTGCTTCGAACAGTTGACGGTTTCAAGACTCTTTTAATAGATAAACTTCTTCACTGGATCAGCATCCATGTGTTTTCCCCCACAGCACTGCAGAGAAGTGGAGAAAACATCAGATGGGTTTCCTCTCTAGTGTGAATTTAAATTGTAAAACTTACGACAACAGCTGCACAAAGTTTGATTTAGGGTCTCCTGTATCCTCTCAGGGTTGATCTTTATGCTATTTCTAGAATTTCTAATAAATCTGAAGAGGAGGATGGGAATGAAAATAAATAAATAAATAAAACCTACGAACCTCAGTTGCTGGAGTCTGCTTTTCGGTGACATCCATATTTCTTTATTATAGTTTCCTGTAAGGGGTCAGGAAGGTGTCCTCATGTTTCGGCTGCTATTTCACTGCCGGCGATAGCATTATCCATTGACATTTATTCTCAGTCTAGCAGTTCAGAATGAAACATGACTGGAAATCTTTTTTTTTAAATCCTAATTTTAATTTTTCTCCTCATTTCAGTTGGATGGTTCAAGGTTATTTCCTTTCCCGTTCTATCCTCTCTGAGAATCCACCGGCAGTAACCTGTTGCTAATAAGAATATGAAGGTAGAAATTTGTAAGTCTCTGCTGTCTAAGTGCCAGTTCTTGGTTTTGTTTTCTGTCCTTTTATTATTGTAAACACATTAGGGGAAGATTTTTTGCCTTTGTTTTGTATTGTGACAGTTTAAATATTGATCTAAACATGCTGAAGGGGGTAATATTAGCATTTGGTGAGCTGACACTTCACAGCATGATTTTTGGAAATCTGCGTGCTCATTTTCTTCCCCTGTATGGAATTAGTAGGTTTTATGTGCAGGAGAAGCAGTCAAATGCCCTCAGTGTACGAGTAAATACCCTTTCATCTCCTATTCAGGAATGGATTCTTAAGGTCAGGAGAAGTTTGGTTCAGTTAATTCTTGCTAAATTTCAATCTTGAGATTACTGAGAGAGATCTTCATTAATGGATCAGATGAGACTGTGAGATTCATCCTGATTCCATTTTGCATTTGAACAACATCAGTGCGAAGGTCTGACCAAAGCCATCTTGGTCTAAAAATTTCATATTCAGCCGGACAGCCAATGTTATTCCACCTATGTGTGAAATGACATATATGAAGTAACACTTTTTCTCTTCCCATTCTACGTGATTGCCTAGCTTTTAAGTCTTTTCTCAGAAAATCAGTACCTCTTCTTAACATAAATATTCATGTAACCATATTGTTTGTTTGATTTACATCTGATTTCAAATCCCTTAAGTTTACCTGGTAGATATTTTATCACCAATTCCTTAAACTTAAATTAATGATAGTTCAAGTCCTTGATTGCATTCATAAGCTTACTTAATATATTGGTTTATCTGTGAGTAGCATCTTGTTCTGTCAGACCATCAGCATTAGGGGATTCCCCGTGTGCAGAGCCCAGGTATTCCGAAAGGGTTAATGGCTGAAGATCATAGTGCAAAAAAGTGTGGTTCAGAGTGGAGAAATGGTGACTGTCTCACTCCTGCGCTCTTTTTCTTGATAACAACTGTGGAAGCGAATGGTAGTTGAGGGTCAATTTTGTTAACTTCAGTGTCAAACTGCCTCTAAAACCCTTGTTCTGTAGCATGTTGAAGTAGCCTAGAGACATCTTTTGATTTCTAATGTTATTCAAAAGACATTTGTTTCAAGATTACATTGCGATTAATTTATTATCTAAATTAGTCTTCTTAAACTTCTCTCTTATTCACTACATGCTTACTTTACATGTATGGCTTATAACTAGATTACCCTGTGCACTCAATAATTTTCCTTTCTAATTTATGGGAGACTTTTGCAAAAAAAAAAAAAAAAAAATTGGAAAAGGGGAAAAATAGACAGTACAATTACAGATGCTGGCCAGAGGAATTAGACTTCATTTTGTAACTGAAATTGTTTTTTTTTTTTTCCTAAGAACACCAGCAAGTTTTAAAATTCCACTTTCCTTTAATCTGTTTGTAAATATTTTTCTGTTCTTTCAGAGCAATACTCCTTCTCGCATATTTTATCATTTTTTAATTCATAACCTTGCCAGAGTATGTTAACGTATTTTGTAATAAATGTATGTTTTGCAATATTATGAAATTGGGGAGTGTAATCAACTTAGATACCCATTCTGTGCATGTCCCAAGCCTTACGCAGTTGTTAGCTATGAAAATAAGGAAGACATCTTTCTATTGTATGGAACTACTACATCTTGCTTGGCCTTGTTGCATAGTTATTTTTTCAACTAGACTTTAGGTGAGGATGGACTGACTGCATCCTAACCTGGAAGTACTAAGATGAGAGCGATGAACTGTGGCTAAAAGAAGCAAAAGCTATAGAAATTACATTGTACCTTCTTAATGAAAGCCTGAAGTCATTTCTTTTTTTCTGAGACAGATTATATAGTAGGTTTCTTAATTTCTATCAGT
>JAOWBP010001760.1:31571594-31581811 GCA_028571105.1 Tragopan temminckii | reverse complement strand
CCTCAGTTTGGTTATAAGGATGTCGTGGGAGACAGTATCAAATGCCTTGCTGAAATCAAGGTAAACTACATCCACTGTATCTGGAGCACAGGAGCTTTATACATTGACAGAAAACCTTTAAGGCCAACTTGTTCTGGCAGCAGTTTTAAAAGGAAAAAGCAGCATTTGTGGCATGATAAAAAGCATGCAGGAGGAAAAACAAAAAGGAAAAGAGAGGTAAGAGAGAAGGAAAGCAGTTGTTGCTCACACGAGGAAACAAAAATTCAATTGATAAGAGAGCTTGCACAAGCTGTAAGTACTCTGAGCTACACAGTTTTTCATACAGCCTTGAATCAGGGAAGAATAAGATGTGAAAAGGGAATGGTTAATTAATTTTGAAGAACAAAATCCGAAGTCATACATTTAAAAAAAATTACTGGATTTGAGGATTTGTGTGTTGTGGGTTTTTTTTTGTTTCTTTGGTTTTGTTTTTTTTTTTAAGAAAAAGCATGATGACAGCTTGTGTCCCTCCTGGCATTACTTTTAATTTGTGGGTTTATTGTATCTGTTTTTATATCTGTATCTTACTTGCATACTTATTTTCACCAGTGTATGACAGTCCAGTTTTATAATGTGCAATTATTTGGAATCACATATATGTAATACTGGACATTGCTAAGAAGTAAACTCTTTGGCAGCGTGAAATACCCTTCCCCGGGCAGCTCCACTGCTAAATTGCAGGTTGCATACAAGCAGAAGGCCCGACAGCAGAACCATGGCTGTAAACCCCAAGACATGCTCTG
Source organism: Tragopan temminckii (assembly GCA_028571105.1). Taxonomy (NCBI): domain Eukaryota; kingdom Metazoa; phylum Chordata; class Aves; order Galliformes; family Phasianidae; genus Tragopan; species Tragopan temminckii. The sequence goes on along the minus strand of JAOWBP010001760.1, from coordinate 31,581,029 downwards.
TAACAGTATTTGGTATGATACGCAACATGTATTTTGCTTATAGTGTTTGCTAGATAAAAGGATCCTGGCCAGTTCTGTCAGACAATTTCACAAGCATTTATCAGCTAACCATAAAGGCTAAAGGTTTTTCATTTCTTGCAAAAGTTGGGACTGTGTTTGTGAAAGGTAGTCAGACCGATTTAGGGCCAGGGAGGCACCACTGGGATTTGAAAACATTTAAGCAAAGAAGGCACCAATTCTCTTTGAAGCAGTGTCCTTTTGTAAATTGCTCTGCATTTATCTTCGCTTTCTTTCATGCGTCAGCTCCTTCTGTATATCTCATCTTCTCCTCTGCTCAAAAGACCATGAATCTGTAAATCACAGTACTTTAAAGGATCTTCTGCCCCCTTGAGAGCTTCAGCCTACTGTGGTAGTCATGCAAACAGCAGAGTCTCATCACTTGCAGGTCCCTTTTTGGAAAATTGCTTTGTTATACGGCGTTCAGAACTATCAGTCTTCATCTGAAGACTCCAATGTGAATGGCTAAGAAAACAGAAAACAAGTTTTGGTATTTTGTTATTTTGACCTCTGAGTACTTGAGCGGTGAAAAATGATTATGCAAATTTGGCAATATACTAGTATGATTTGTATTTGATGAATATCCTGATGCAGGAAGCTAGTGGTTAGCTAGAAGAATTTAGTGGTGCCTCTGCACAGCTGGACTCATAATTTGTGCATAATCCACCTGTACCAAAATCTCCAGTACAAAGGCACTAAAATGTACAGAAAAGACTTGGCCAGTTAAATTTGAGTCTTCTTCACACTCTTCAGATTAGTGAAATTATTGAGTGTTCATAGATAGAGATAACTGAATAACATCTCAGAAACAGGTTATGAATAGCCTGAAGACAAAATGTTCAAGAAATGCTGAGAATTGCCTTAAGGAGAAAGTAAGAGCGCTTTTTACTTGTTTGGGTTATACATTGCCAATCCAATCACCTATCCAAGCCACGAACTGCCTAATGAAGGGAGGTGTTTTGTTCACTTGTGTTCACATTTTGAATGCAGAAAGGATATTTTACAGAAATCACATGCGAAATTTCACATCAGGCAATTGATTGATGGAGTAGCGAGAGCTGGTAAAATGTCATGACAGCAGACTTACGGAACAGGATACAGGAATATGAACTTCAAGGCTGCACTATACACACATTCCTACTCTTTAATACAGTAACTTAAATTGGAAGGAAGGAACAAATTTTACATGGTCTTGTTTTAAGCAGGATTCCACTGAGAAAAATGTACTGCTGTAGACTTAAAATTAGACTGGTTTCACTTGCTAGAATCTGTCTTTTCAGGTTACGTGAAGATACTTTTGGGACCTGACGAGTCTCACTAAGGCAAAAGCCATTAAGAGCTAGTTGCTTTTGGTTCTTCAAGTCACTGCATGGGCTGGTTTTGCCCTCAGAATTTACTTACAAGTCTGTACTTTATACACATTGCACTCAGCTCCCAGGTGGAGCTAGCTCTGGAGAAAATGGCCAGGTTTGTGTAAATTCTTGATCTCCAGTTGTTCTTACTGAAAGGCACAAATGAGAAGGGAAAATCTCTGCTGAATCTAGTGGTAAAAAGCTGTACTGCAAAAAGAAATTTGAATCTTTAATTCATAGATTTTGGTCATTAGAGCTCCAAGTCTGTCAGCCAGATTTCAGAACAACTTCTCAAGAAGCAGTCATGGATATTTTTCTAAAAACCACACCTCAAATTATGTCATTCAGTGAAGAAAAAACCTGCATCAGGACTCAGAAGCCTCGCCGATTGAGGTTTGGTCAAGAGTAGAAGCCTTATGAAGATATTTCCTCTCAGGTTAGGAGAATTTGAGGGTCTCAGTTATGTCAAGGGCTTCACTATAAAGAGTTCTCCACTGTGAGTACATCTCATTGTACTTCTGAAGGACTCGACTGAGACATTTGAGATCTAATTTTGCACTAAAACCCAGCAGCTTTGTATATTGGATTGGCCTTCTTTTAAGAAACTGAATTGCCTAAAGCTGCCTTAAAACATGACTCTTTTGGATGCCAACATTCCTTAAGGGCAGCAGGGGGAGGGAGGTGGTGAAATAAAGCTGATATCCAGGTTGGCTGTGTTTAGCCAAAGCCTCTCTCCAGAACTACTGCAAAACCATTTACTGCCGGGCTGCCCAGTTTCAGCCCCAGACTTGTGGGAGATTTGCTTAACGCTTGACCAGACTTGTCTTATTTATTATTAGCTCAGCATAGTTTTTTATTCTGAAATAATAAAAGATACACTGTTAATAAATGTAAGTAAAAATACACCTTTTTAATGAAATATCCATAGCCAAAACTTTGGCAGGACTCTCTTGACAGTGGGACATTTCTATTAGATTATATATAAATGAAGAATGGTAGTGGTGGGAATACAGGCTCCTAGGTGTTTCTCAGTTTTGAGTTGCTGTGTCTGCCTCCAGTCAGCTGTAGATGCCAACTGTCCGCCTACAGCTTACATCTTTCAGACAAGCACATTGTTCTTCCTCCCATGCTTGAGAGGTGCAAACTGCCTCATTATTTTCATTCTCATCGTCTTTGATGTTCTCTTTTTTTCTGTCATGGCTGCAAAACTGTCATCACTGGCCAGTTTGTGGTGTGCCAGAACTATTACCCATCCTGCTGACCAACAGCAAGATCAAGTGTGCAGCCTCTTACCTTTGTCCATTACCTCTGTTACTCTTGCCTTATACCTAGATTTTAATCTAGATTGAATCCAGCAAAGCTTTTTTTATTCCCAGCAACTTGAGTTGACAGCTGATGAGACGAGTTGCTAGTAAATAGAGATTCAGGTAGGCTTATAGGTTCTGCAAACTCCTGTTGGACTGACTTCAGGAGAGATATCCAGCAATGTTATTTGTAGTTGCTGTCATGACAAGCAGAGGGTGCATTCACTTTCCTTGTATGAGTCATGATTTTTCTCTGCTTCGTTAAAAACTTCTAACAAAAATGGTCACTGTGCTTGTGTTGCAGTAGTATTATGTTTGAATAAACCTTGCAGCTGCTATCAGCCTTGAGACAAATAGCTTGTGTCCAATGTGTGGATCAGCAACATTTGACAGAAATAATTACAGAACATGAAATGTTATTCTGCCTTTGAGCATTTCATTTTCTTTGGCTTCTCTTAAGAATATCATAAGTCTCCATCCTTTGAGAAAAGATAATAATTGTTGCACTAAGTGCAGTATTTATATACTTGGAAAATTTCCTTCTCTTCAAGTTCTGTCTTCAGACTGGTGTAGAAGTGGATTGTGTGACAGCTCACTGGCAGAACTGTCAGCTCTCACAAGAAAGGCAGCAGCAACATTAGAAAATGTTTCTATATTTGCATCTGCATCTTCTGCTAGTGATGCATATTGCGAGTAGCCTATCATCAAGAGCAATTTTTCATGGTTTACAGATCACCTGGAGTAAAATCTGTGGTTTACTGAAAAAAAAACGGTGTAAGTTCCCCAAGCTGCCTTAGGACACTTTACAGGAACTGTTATATTCATGATGTGAATAGGTAAAAAATATATTTATCTTTCTACAGAAATGCATTTAACAGTCCCATATATTCAGCAAATGTAAAGGCATCTGCTGGGACTATTTAACATCTTGTCAGAAACATTGGCAGGAAAACCTTAATAGAGCAAAGCCTGTGGGGCGTTTAATCTTTGCTGCCTTGCATTGGGTGGCATTAAGGTTTTTTAGTGGTGTATATCCTGAATTCACTGAGTTTGTCCAAGTTGTCAGGGAGCCCTTTAAAGTGTTTTTGGAGAGTTGTCCCAGTGCACACTGAAGAAGCGCTACATAAACTTGGGACTTTGAGAAAACTGATGATTGTTGACCATTATGGTCTTTCACATTGAACTTCTTTGTGCTTATAGAGAATAACTGTCATTGAGGAAATACTATCCACTGTGCTATATAAACATTCATCCATGGAAAGATTTTTATACAGGGCTCTGCTTATCTCCCAGCCTCCCTTGGGAGCCAAATTCACAGAAATCCATCACACAGTTCTAGATGGCTTCAAATTGCCTCAGATGTCATCACAGTTTCTTCTGACAAGCCTGAATTACTGGCTCTATCAGTTGCAAGTGAAAAGGGATTTTTCATCTTCTCAACCAATTTTGCTAACAAGTGTGGCTTGACAGCTCCATTCAGGATGCTGATAGCTTTTATTCTAGGCTTCAGAATACAGTCCCCAAGGGAGCACTCAGTGAACTACAGCAATTACAACTTCTAACTGTGCTTTCTTTGCCTCTTGGTTTCAACCACAGAGATTATCTGAAATAAGTCTTAGCCTATGGTCAGGTGATGTATTTGTTTTCCAGGTTCTTAGCTTGCTGCAGTTGGCACTCTGGCGCACAGCTGGATTTCCTGGCACCCATGCCTTGGATTATATTTATTCAGTGTTAAACAAATTGTTTGTGAGTTCCCTAGGATAGTGTAGGTACTGGAAACCCTACAGTTGTATTTACAGGTTAATTTACCCTGTCTCTCAGTCAGATTGTTTGGCTTAAATGCCATATTAAAGTGCCAATGCTATGCCCAGGACTGAATTTAGCTAATTAAGCATTAGTTCTTATGCCTCCATCAAACTGCATCATGCTGAGTAGAAACTCCCTCTACACTTCCATAAGTTTTGTGGGACAGAACTGAATTTTGAGTATTTCTCATCAAGATGATCTTAGAATTTTTCATTCAAACTTGTGAGCGCACATGTGCAAGTATTTCTTAGTAGAAAATTCTTTGTCATAATAAAATATCATACGAGTTGTTAAGTAATGTGTTTTGTTCATATTTTTCATTTCCCTTGAGAGTATTAGGTGGTTTTGACTTTTGTTTTCTTCCCTGGCAGAGAAACAATTCAGTAATGGCCCTTGAACAAGAGGGAAGTCACTTAGATGTGTTAATAGCTGCTACTTTCTCAGGCCAGCAGGTTATGTGGTATCTTTAATTACCACTGTCTATGCCTGGCAGAAATTTTAATTGCTGATACAGACTATCAGGGTCAATTATTATGAACTGTTTGCCCTCTGCAGGGTTCTGCATTCCCCTTGCTTAAGCACGTGGTCCAGCCACAGAGTGTGGGAGGTGATAGATTTGATGGACCTGAAATAAAAATATTCTATCACAAGAGCAGTGCTTTTATCTAGGTATGACTGTGTACTTCATGAAGAACTATCCAAATTAATAGTGGAGACTTTTCTATTAAGTATGACTGTTTCAGAAGTGAAAAGTATTACTTTCTCTCATAGCAGCTCTATTAATGACACTTGCTCTGGGATTTTCATACTATATTAAATCTCTCAAACCTGTACTTTGATGCTGGCAGATGATAACAGCACTTTGGCTGTGACCCAATTCTGTATTGCTTTTTCTACTACCTTCACAGAAGTGTGTGACTTTGAGAATTTTCCTAGATGTATTTTCAATTTTCTTCCCTCTTTTTTTTTCCCACTTGACACGTGCTGAGGTAACTAGGCCTGGTCTTAACTTAAGGAATATTAGATCCCATCTGGAAATAAGAGTTTTAATATATCATGGTCCAGCAAAGAAATAAAAATTTTGCAAAGTGTGCACTAAGCCTTTAATCATGCAGAGGAAATCAATATGTCAATCCAGCACCAATGCAGAGGGCCTCCAGTCAGGAGCTCTGCAGTCACTCAGCACGGTGCCATTCTCAGCCTATGTGACCCCACTGAGGGATGGAAATACTAATTAACCCACTAACACAGCAATCTCTGGTCTCACCAGTTACCTGTGCATTAGTCCCCATTAATTCTGTAGAAGTACCATTCTGTTTGGGTATGCCCAGAACAGCACTAACCTCTTTGCTCACATGTACCTGTAGAGAGTTTCAGGGCAGTCCTTGTAACCCACACAGCGAAGCAGAGTGTAATGAGCAGTCTGTTACCTTGCATGATGGCCCACGTTATGTTTACCAAAAATCTTCTTTTGACTATCCAACCAGTGTTCACAGAAAGTAGAGTACACAGTCTACTTGTAAATAACTGGAAAGGTGAGAGGTGGCAGGTGAGAAGAGTACAGAGTTAAAAAAATATTTTGAAGACTAAGCTGAAATATGTAGGATTTGTCATATCTCTTTAATCTTTAATTTCCGTTTTACTATATAATCTCACAGTATTGCTTTTGAGGAGAGCGATATTGATGGTGGTGTGGAAGATAAGAATTCAGAACAAAGTGTATTATGTCCTCTCAGAAAGCATACATAGTCCAGACAGGCAGAGCTGTGGTTTCATTTTCATTAAAACCCCTTTGTGTAATTCTAGCAGTGTGAAGAAACTTCAGAAAATATTTTTACATGTAATTTATACCCAGAGGACTGGCATGAATGTAATTAAGATGTTCAGTGGACAAATGGTTCAAACTCTTCAAAGTTCTTCACGGGTTGATGTAGCACGCCAGCATCAGCTTTACAGAATTATAGAATCATAGAATTGCTCATTTTTTGGGAATTGGAAATAGAATTGGAAAACAGCTTAATGATCATTAAGTCCCAACTGCAAACAAACCATACTACCCTAACTCTAGCAACCCTAGGCTTCTTAGATTCTCCCATCCTAAAGATGAGTTCAGAGCTCAAGCTGTTTGCTCCAAGGATGTGGCAGCAGCACTGAGAGGAGAAAAAAAAAAAAAGCTGCTTCTGTTTTCAAGCCTTTACTTATTCCTGTGAGAAATTCCTTATTCCTGTAAGGAATTTTGAGCTTGGTGAGACAGCTGCAGGGGCATGGAGGAGATCACTGCTCAGCCCAGTGTGCCAGAAGTTATGAGAGGCAGTGGTGGGAAGAACAGAGAAGTAGCAATGGAGGGTACAGGGGAAAGGACAACATGAAAAGCTCAGAGACTCTGCTTGAGAGGAAATAATAATAAATCCTTCAGCACATTTCTGTTACTCAGTGCTGAGTTTGTTGCTTTAACTCAGAAAGATGGGCAAACCTAAGACTTAGCAGTCCCAGCAGAAGTAGTTTGATACAGTCCGTTGAGATTTATGCTGAGATGACTTTACAGCATTTTGACAGTTTCAAGAACTCCTTAAAACTGATGGAAATGTTGTTCATTTTTATACTTTTTCACTCTACCAGAGCACTTGGAAATGAACTCATTGTGACTCAAGTTCAAGTACACTTCTTCATACTCCAAACTGGCAGCCAAATGAATTGTGTGTAATCTGAAGCTGTGTAGGTTCATGTTTCCATTCCCAGTCACAGAAGGAGATTTCTCCTTTGTTTTGAGGATAGTAGCACTGAATAACTGGGAAATGTTACTGTGCAACACAGGAGCAAAATATTATGCCATCCCAAACTCCAGATCCTTACTTTCAGTATGGCAAAACTGACTGCTGGTGCAAATCTTGGACGCCCCTTGCTATGGGATTGCTGCATTGTTTCTGTTAATAATCACCTTTCTAGTCAGATGAAGCGAAAAAGTGGGCTAGTGTATATATTGTGAGACGTGTGCAAAGTAATGGAGGATTTGCAACTATTTTCCACCTAACTTCTGGCTGTTAGACTGAATAGCTGACTAGGGTGAAAAATTAGTGAGAAAGTGAGGAGGAGTGAGTGATTCATTAGCAGTGTTTGAACCCTCAGACTTGGTGAGAAACCTTGCTATCCTGCCATTACTTTTTCTTTGCACTTACTATTTGGGATGCTGGGAATACTTCTAGGAAGACCTGCATACTGCTTGGAGGATGTTTTTCTTTTCTGGCTGACTGATTCTCTGAGGAACTTGAAGGTCAGCTCGTGGTGAAAGGGGGAGGTATAGATTTTTGTTTCCTTTACTTCTCTCTGTTGGAGAGTAGAAGCCTTCCTACTCAGCTGTTTCTCCAGGCTCAAATTTTTGGGAATATATACCCCAGGCTCAAATTTTTGGGAATATATACCCAGGCCTCCATTTCATTTTACACCACACTAGTAAATTCAGTACCTGCTGCTTCCTTGGATGTTCAGTATTTTAATTGCTAAGCTTTCCAGAACTTCCATTTGGAAATCCAGTATGACAGGGGCTTGAAAATTGCCACTAGATATAATAATAAAATACAATTTTTTTGCTCTTTACCTATGTATTTTGTCTTCTTGCTGCTGAGATTCCAAAATACATTTGCATCAAATTTTCAAACCTTCCCCCTAACCAGGTGAGCTTAGGACAGTTATAAAGGCCTTTCAGATTCTCACTGGGATACATCTGCAATTGTGGTGGAGAAAGAATAGCAGGTGTCTTGAGAATCTCCGCAAAATGAGGAGAATTGACAATGCTGTAGATTTCCCTTGAAGTCTGAGCTTGAAGAAATTGGTATGATTCTTAGCACAAAAATTTCATTGTGTTTATTGCTGGGCTGGGATTTTTTGCAGCCAAAAGCACACGCATCTTTTTTGGTACTGCACTGTAATGCCCAGAGATAACATCGATATGTCCCTCTCTTTCGTAAACTAGCTAGCCAGTTGTTGCTTTTTTTTTTTTTTAACTTTGTCTTATGAAATGTCTTATGTTTTTTCCAAAGGTGTACCTCACAGGCCCCACATATTGGAGGCAAGATGATCTTCTTGCTGTAATACTCACTGCTTGTTCAGAGCTTTCTCACCCCTGAGACAATATGGTTTTGAGGCTATGACAACAGAGTGGTAGGTCAAGCCTTGGAGATTATAGCTACCCAGACCAATTCAAAAAGGCATGTATGGAACTGTTCTGCTGAAGCTCAAAGCCAGAAGATCATTCAGTCTGTAAACAGTGTAATGGTGTTAGAGCTGAGCTGAACCCTTCAGTAGATGCGCAGTGACCTGCATTCAGCCTCAAGCACAAGCCCTGAAAGTTTCTTGCCAGCACTGTCTCTGCTGCTTTCTGGCCCAAGAATTTTTGCTTCATCTGTCCTTACCTGCAAAAGGGAGACAGGGTCAACAGTCATTCCCCTTTGAAAGGGGTAGAAATGGTCAGCCTCCTCTTAGAGGGAGGGAAACATACATATGCATATGTATATACACATATATGCATAAATGTATTTACACACTAAGTATCTAGTACTTCTGGATTTACTTTGTATAAGGATTGAATGTCGTAGCTAGTTGTGATTTTTTGTTTGTGTTTCTGAAGCAGCCATAAATCCTGTCTGATTTTGATCTCATATTTCACATCCATTTATCTTCTGTTTTCAAGCACTGTGTGGAGAGGAGTGTTCTGAGTTTCCAAACAGCTTCCATAAATTATTTAGAACTAAGTATGTCATATTAAAAAAATAAAGGCAAATAAGGCATCTTCGCTGGTGCGAGAGCTCGTAGTATAAAAGCAGAGGTTTGTGCTCCCTCTTTTGGGGGGAGAGCAGTGGATGTAGTTTACCTTGATTTCAGCAAGGCATTTGATACTGTCTCCCACGACATCCTTATAA
>JAOWBP010001760.1:31548060-31563091 GCA_028571105.1 Tragopan temminckii | reverse complement strand
TGTCAACCAGACCTATGCAAAATTTCTGTGGCAAAATATGGTTCAAAATATCTATTTTTGTTTAGTGCTATAGTAAATAGCCTTTTGTGAGGATCTGATATCTGTTTGTTCACACTGAGAATGACCGATTTTTGTAGTAGCCCCAAAAAGAAATCCTTATCTATAGAGTTAGAAACTTTTTCATTTTCTTGATAAAGATAATTCCAATGTAGTGTCAGACATGCAAAAATCTTTCATTATTGACTTACGTTTTGCAAGCATGGTGTGTATGAGCACTGCAGGGTCATAGAATGTATTGTAACTATCTATCTCTTTTCTTTTGCCCCCAAAGCACTGACATCCTACTTTCATTTTCAATTATATGTTTTTTCACTTTTAACATGGATGTAATCCCATAAGTTTCTATACTAATTGTATACTAATTTGTCTAGACTCCTATAATAACATAAGAGCATATTCATAGATTTGATGATCACATCTTGGTTAGCAGGGAAGAGTGGTTCCTAAGCTGTGCTTGTCATATAAATCTTTTCAGGTGTTCCATAGTATGCAGTGAGCAATACTACGATGACTTAAATGTCACTGACATAGGACTATTACATTTAACAACTAAAGATTTGTTTTGAGGAGTTGGTCCACAAGTTACTGAGAGGATAAAACAGTAAAGAAAAAAGGGAGGCCAAGAGCTCTGCAGCTTTAGCGGCTAGAGTGACAGTTTTTTGTTTTTTTTTTCCTAGATCATTTTAAACACATTCCCCTGGCGTGTGTTCCACTGTATTTGCTTTAAACTTCAGAATATCAAGCTGTCTGGAGGCTTGGCAGAATAAATGAATGTGAATTAGAAACTCCTAAGAAGCCTCTTCGACAGTTCTACAAGATATATTGGAATTTCCCTCCTCTAGAATTCTCTATTTCAGTTTACTGGGTTTTTCACTTCTTTCACAATCTTTCTTAGAAGCTATTTTGTTAATTAGGTGAAAAGTTCACCTCTTTAGTGCCATGCTGCTCTTTTTCTAATGAGTTGTTACCCTTTCTGTATCACTTAATTTTCACTGTTTAAATATTTTCATTAATATTGATTCTCAAGATATATAAACACTTCTCAAATCTAAAAGATTTGCCTTAAGCTGGCCTATTTTCATTTTCTTTTGCTTCTGACTTCAGTGGAGCTTTATTTCATAGCTCTTAAAATACTTACTGCCCTGGGTTCAGGATTTCCCAAAGTGTAAGCCAATTAGATGTATTCACAAAGCAGGCTCTGTTAGGTAACTGCTTTAGTAGCCAAGCATTTCCCCTTGAGAATGTACATGTTGCATGGTCTGTCCATTCTGCCCTCATCCAGGTGCATTTCTGTGCTTGCATGTGCTAAGGCGTGTGCTAAGGCAGTCTTTATAATCTGCTGTGTACTTGGCAGTGAGTTTGTGTTGACAGCCTATGTGCTGTGGCCTACTCAGGGATTTGCTGGTGGAGTTTTGACTGTGTTAGGGCACAATAGGAGATGTAGAGTTTCAGGAGCTGCTGGAGCGTCTCAAAACCCAAGGCAGTGTCCCTGCTCTTGCTCTGCAAATTGCCCACTGCAGGCACATGAAGGCTGCTGGAAGTACATGAAGTCTTTAGCAGCTGATGAAGCTTCCAGAGCAAGTGCTGTTTTTGAGAAGTACAGCTGGGAGAACCTCATTCATACCAAAGAGTGATGGTTGTAAAAACCAATAAAATGACATACAAATACAGAGTTACTTAGTAACTTTGAAACTTAGACTGTGACTGGTGACTTCCACAAAATTAATTGCTTTCTAGAAAGCCCCTCCAACATAGTTTAAGTTTTAAAAGTTTACCAAGAAGGTTATGACAGTGATGCTATTTATGCTATTTTTAAATGTTTTGGCTGCAAATACTTTGTGTTTGAATATTGCACCTCAGAGAAGTCATTTTCAAAATTATTAGCTCTAATAATGCTCATTTCAGAAAGGATGGGAGAGATTAAATCACTTCCCTGAATGTGTGTTAATTTCTGGTGAGTAATGCTTCACACAGTGATTAGTGCTATTTTTGCATCTCCTATAATTCATCATAATTAAATTCATCACCTAGTGCCAGGTGGGTTCAAATGTTTCCATAGCATTGCAGCTTCTGCTTGGTAAAACTAGCTGCAAAGCACTGTAAGCCTCTGATAATATCTAATCAATTGTTATTAATCAACTGTATTTCTTTCCCTTGTTCTGGAAGATGTCTTGACACTCTGTTGCTTTATTTGATATGAAATCTGAGATTTTAATGATATAAGATGGATATGAATGCTGCCATTTAATTGAGCTTTCCAAAAGCCTTCCATTCTGAGACCGTGGCGTGTAAGTTCAGCATAAGTGATCAGCATAAGATCTAAGAGAAATGGGAACATGTGACAAGTGCAGTATTTTGTGATTTATGTGGCATCTTACAATAGCGCTGTGAGGAACCTTTGCAGAACAGCAATTTCTGCCACAGCCATGTGGAAATCTGTTATTATCTTAATAGCAGCCAATCTGTTGAAAATATCAGATACAATCATTTCTTATTGCAAAATCGAAGCATTTTGTGAAGAATGTAGATATATGTACTTTTAACTTGTGTGAAAAGATTGTTTTCCTAATTGGGAAGTGTTTCCTTTGATTCTGCTATTTAACTTAAAAGTTTAGGGTTTTTTTTTTTTGTTTTTTTTTTTTTTTTTTTTTTTTTACTGCAGTCATGATATTTTATTCTTTCCTGATGGGACTCTTTCATCCAAGGTTGGTATCATTTAATTCGTTTCCAATTTCAGCTCAACATCTTTGTTTGGCAGTTTTTTCATTGTTTCTCTGGGCTGCAAAGTATCTGCTCCATTATTCATTCAGAGATTCATATTTCCTGACCTCTTTTTGGTGCTTACAGTTCCAGGATGAAATTGCCTCATTACTTTCGCTGTGACAATTCAAATGTAGCCCTGAATTCCAAACTCAGAAACTTATCCTATTCAGTCTTTTTTCAGATTGACAGCAGCACAGAGAAATTTTCTTACCTGCTTAAATCTTTAAGACTTTACAAATAATATAGAAAGGCTAAAAATAGTTTAGGATTTCAATGGCTATATTTGGAGGCAGAAAGGCCAGTGAGTGATTTCTTCTTAAGGTGTGCTTTCGTAAAATGCTAATCACATGAGATAAGATCCAGTCTACCTACCTAGCTTGTTTCTAGATATTGCAAATCTACATCTTACTATCAAATTCGCATCTGAATTTTAAACGTCCAGTGAAGAAAGCCTCCTATAGCACCTGTATTCCCTTCCAAACATATGGAAACCTTTGAAGTGCTCCAGAGAGGGATGCTTTCTGCTGAAGATCAGTTTATGCAACAGTTACACCACTGGCGTGTGTAAAAGAGAGGGTTGGATGTGATCTGCATGGAATTCCATCCAGAAGCATTTCCATGGGCTTTTCATCCTGTGACATCATTGGCATAGACAATTCAATACCGATTATTTGTGAAAACTTGCTTTAGCTGGAAACCAGATAAAAAAGGGGATTTCTTCTTAAAAAACAGATACTTTTAAAATTACTGTTATTTATAGCAAAGGAGTTATGATTTTTTTTCCAATTCAGCAGCAATACCTCTACATGCAACGTTCACATGAAAAATGTGAAGTTTTCTTTGTAGTGAGCTAAAGAGAACAATGTCAACAGTGAGAACTCTCTACAGTAGTTACAGATTGATGGAAAAAAAAAAAGATGTAGGGCACTGATTGGTGATCTTGCTAATTTGAAAGTAACTTTTTAGTAATATTTTCCATTTAGAGATTTGAGAGCTAATTCTCAAACAAGTGAGAACCAAAAAGTAGGTAAACTTGTGAAATACAGAAATGAATTATAAGAATTCACCATCTTGAGATCAAGAGGTTTTTCTAAAGGTGGTGGGCAACATGGCTCTCTAAGCAAATTATTTTGAGTAGATTTCAGCTTGGCATGGGTTAACATTGTTAACTGTATGGATCTGAAAAGAACAAAATTGAGAATTAAAAAGTACCATAATCAGAATTTGTCTGATATGTTCCTGTTACTTCAAACAGATTTTGGTACACAACTTTTTACAGTAGTTCTTCATCTAGAAGTAGGTTGGCATCATATGTTCATGAACATAACAGAAGATGAAAGACTTCCATGACCAGTTCTACATGGGTGCAGCTCAGGGCAAAGGGCTGATGAGCCCTCTCAGCCTGTAAACTGCCCGAGCTACCTTGGTAGCTATTTACAGAGAGGACAATAATTGATTTCTCAGGCAATGTGTGGCATGTTTCAATTTTTCTCTTCATGTCTTTGGCTTGAAATGAAAAAATGCTTGATTGGATTTCCTACAGTGGAGATTGATATGGGCCAGTAACAAGTTGCTGTCTAGTGTTTATCCAAAAGCCTTCCAGTTTGGACACAAGTGTCGTGGGCTCCCAACCCAGTTTGTTCCTCTTCCTACTTACCCCTCGAACAGGCAGGCAAGGACATCTGTGTTGGCAAGCAGAGTGGCAGGGCTTATGAACCACAGTCTTCCAGAGAATACTATAAGGTCTCTTGTGAGGCCCCACTTGGGGTACTGCATTCAGTTCTGGGGCCCCCAGCACAAAGAAGTGTGTGGAGCAGCTGGAGTGGATCCAGAGGAGGGCCACAAAAACAGTCAGAGGACTGGAGCATCTCTCCTCTGAAGAAAGGCTGAGGGAGCTGAGCGTGTTCAGCCTGGAGAAGAGAAGGTTCTGGGGGAACACTGCAGCCTCCCTGCACTAAAAGGAAACTTATAAATGGGAGGGAGATCAACTTTTTACATGGTCTGACAGAACACAAAGGAATGGCTTTAAACTAAAAGATGAGAGATTTAGGTTAGATGTTAGAAAGAAATTATTTTCTCAAAGGTTGGTGAGGTTGTCCAGAAAAGCTGTAGATTCCCTATCTCTGGTGGCATTCAAGACCAGGTTGGATGGGGCCCTGGGCAGCCTGATCTTTTGGTAGGAAAACTTACCTATGGCAGGAGGGTTGGAACTGGATGATCTTTAAGGTCCTTTTCAACGCAAACCATTCCATGATACTATGAACTCATGCTGCTTTTACTACTGCTTTGTTGATGAGAAGATGAGGTCCTTATTGCAATTTTGTATTGCTTTCAGATGAAAAGTAATTGACTTTTAATCCACTTTCAAGGTGAAATACAGCATGCTGTTTAATTTTGTAATTCTACATTTCTTTTAAGTTTTCAGTGTTTGTTTTTGCTTTTTATTTTAGTTAAATGATTTTGCAGCAGGCATTTCAATTCCAAAGAAATGTGCAACAGATCTATAGCAAGTCAGTTACAATAACACATATGAAGCATAAAACTAATGATTTGAAACATTTATTGAGAAAGAAGCTAAGGTGACATATGGATGTTTATGAATTATGGATGTTTCACATAACAAGATATTGCCAGTAAGCTTAATAATTCCTCTTTTACATTTCATTTTCTCTTTTCTATGTTTCATGACACATCAAAGGATTTAGATAACGTAAATAATTTCTAAACAGGCAATTCATCTGTAGATAGTATTTTGAGATGAATGTCAATTCAAGTGCATAAAGCAGCAACAGTTAAAGAGGATTATGAAAATCAATATTTAGACTGTTACCAGTGTCTAATAAAGCTGGGTCTGGAATAACTTTTAGTGGGTATATCAACTGTGTTGAAGCAATGGGCTATTTGCCTACACAGCGCTTAAAAGCTTGAGGGCGAATATGATTAAAATAGCCACTGCTATGAGAGTCCCTCCTGCTTGAAGAAGGTGCATGTCTATATAAAATTAATCAAAATATGTTGATATTCTTCTTTTTAATAGGCTTGAAAACTATTCTGTTAGTCTAACAAGCATCTATCTCCAACTATCATTGAAAATCTTGTCCTTCAATTATTACTGTTTTAAAAGAATATTTGGCTCCTGAATTAGTCAAGAAATATTTGAAAATGTATTTTGTAAAAATATTAAAAAAAGCTTTTGTGTGCTCAATCTATGGCACACATAGAGCTAACTTTTGAACGCTGAATTTCATATCAGGCATTTAAACTTAGTGAGGCACAGGAAGATGCAGGGAGACATCTCTTGTTTTTGAAACAGTTTTGTGAACCTAAATTTCATTGATTTCCATTAATTTCAGTGGAAATATTAGTTCCTGGTATATACATACCAGTGCTTTTAGGTTTCTGAGTTTTAAATTTCTGACCCACAAAGTACTTTGTGTTTAGTTACTTAACCTTGGTAATTTCTTACTTGAACTTAGCCGTTCTAATTATTACGTTTTTCAAGATCAGCATGAAAGTTGCAATTACTTCTCTTACAGCGTCTCCCAAAGGGAAGGTGAATTACTAAGACACCAATGCTGAGGTTTTCCTCTACGTGTCCTTCCCACCTCCTTATGATATAGTGCTGAGTAGACTGCAGGAACACATGTTACACTGCAACGTGAGTTGTTCTTGGGAGACAGTGTGCATCTGTCTGTAAGCATGGTCAGGGTTCATGAGTTAGAAAGGAATAATAGAATCACTAAGGTTGGAAAAGACCTCCAAGATCATCCATTCCAACTGTTTACCTATCACCAATATTTCCCACTAAACCATGTCCCTCAGTACAACATATAAATGTTTCTTGAACACTTCTCTGGGCAGCCTGTTCCAGTGCTTGACCACTCTTTTGGAGAAATATTTCGTAATGTCCAACCTAAATCTCCCCTGGTGCAACTTGCGGCCATTCACTCTTGTTCTATCGCTAGTTACACAGGAGAAGAGGCCGAGCCCCACCTCACCACAACTTCCCTCCAGGTAGTTGTAGGGAGCGATAACATCTCCCCTGAGCCTCCTCTTCACCAGGACTAAATGAGGCAAAAAAATAACGTCTCCCTACCTTTTCCCTTCCCTTTGCCCCCATTTTTTCTCAAGGCGTGGATCCATGGGTACCTTCACCCCTTTGTCCTGGAACACTGCCAAACCAGCCCGAGCTGTAACAAGAGCATGGACTGTTATGCTTTACCCCAGTGCCTACTATGCAGAGGCATTTTAAGTAGATATCTCTCTCTTTTTTTACTGCAACTGGGCATCCCTTCTTGTACTGTGGCGCATTCATATGCTGAGAAGTGAAATACATTTTTACATTTTTTAATGTTAAACTGAATTCCATTCAGTCACTAATTTCTTTTGAATTGTCCTCAAAACTATGTCTGAATATCATTTCAAAAGCTAAGTGTAGTGGTGGCTTGGCTAGACCTTTCATGTATTGTCTGCTTTCTTCCATTCCTCTGCTGGGGTTTTGTTATTTACCATTACTTATTCAACGGCAAGTATCTTTTTTGGCAATTCAGCAGACTAGAACCCAAATCATATGTTGTGTCCCCCTCCTCAAAAAAAGAAGAGAAAAAGAAATTGGAATTATTATTTTCACACAATTCCATGAATTAATAATAATAATAAAAAGAACAGTAAGAGGTAATTTTAAATAATAGAGTTGAACCTTCGAAATAGTCTCTTCATTACAGCTAAGGAAAGCTGCTGCAGCTCAGTTCTTTAGCTTGTCTGTAGAATTGGAGTGAGTGAAAAATGGAGTAATGGGGAAGGAGAATAATTCCTTCAGCTGGCTGCTTTAAAAGGAGTACTTCATAAAATTTAAAAAAAAAAAAAAAAAAGCCAAGAAACATTGGGTATCACCTTTTAGGATGAAAATGAAAAGAAGTTAAGTGAATGGGATTCTGTTAACTGGATAAAATTATATTCAGTTGATAGTAAAAAATCTTGAAGTGACAGATTCTAAGTCTTGTGGATAATATTGAAAGTCACTGTATGTCCTTAAAGACCTCTGAGGATACAGTGCACCTCAGCTCTTAATCACTGACAAATTTTGGCTATGAGACCTGATACAACGTATGGCATACTTGCAAAAGCTCAAAGACTGTGTGTGTCACTTCCAGCAGATCACAGCTATAATGCTGAGTTTGAAGTATCTGGTTATGGATTGCTGTCAGGAACTTCAGAAAGAAACTTAACCAGTAGGTTCAGGTTGTGCAACTTCTCAGCACATTTGCTGAAGAGAAATCTCTCTGTTATGGCTGGCATAAGCATAGGCCTAGGAGCCAGGAGGTCTGGGTCTATTTGTGGCCTCCTGCTGTGACCTTGGACAAGTCAAGTGAACCTCTCTGAGCTTCTGCATATGTAGTATTAGATCTATTATTAGACAAATGCATTGCAAAATGTTGTTATTCTGGTCACCATTCTTCTCTTCTGAGAGCATCTTCACTTTCAAGGCAATGGGAATGTTAGGAGAAAAAGCAGGAGAAAATTTGGAGTTTTTTTCCATATGGAAACTGCATTAGTAACTCGTCCAAGTTCAATGTGCTCAACTTTAGTGTTACAGGCTTTCCTCCAAGGAGTGAGTGTCACCCTGTATGCAGATGGATGCAGACCCCTTTCCTTCTACCTCACTCCACATCTTAGACTCTGAGGAAATACCACTTCTCCCTCTTTATGGGGCATCTCCTTGATTCTCTGCCCAGACCCTAATCAGTCAGGACACATCATCTCGAGGCTCCTTCTTGAACTCTGTGTGTCCCCAGGGCATCTCTGTGCAGGAGGGGAACGTGGAAGGATACTTTATAATGTTTTGCATGTAAGTCCCCATGCAGAGAGAGGACCATTGCTAGACCACTAAGGGACCTTAATAGAACATCCCAGGTGTCAGTGACCCCCATGGACCTGGACAGCTTCACTGGGGCTCTGCTGCTTTCTTTGTGCAGAGAGACAGGGTGGTGACGCACTGGAACAGGTTGTCCAAGGAGGCTGTGGATGCCCCATCCCTGGAGGCATTCAAGGCCAGGCTGGATGTGGCTCTGGGCAGCCTGGTCTGGTGGTTGGCAACCTGCACAAAGCAGGGGGGTTGAAACTAGATGATCATTGTGGTCCTTGTCAACCCAGGCCATTCCATGATTCTGTGATTCTATGAATAAGTAAGGTCTGCCAGGCTAGTCTAAAGCAATGTTTCTGCTAGTTTTCACTTGATTTAATGAAAGTACAGCCTTGATGTGGCAGCTGCAAAGGCTGTTCACAGCTGACAGCTGAGCACTGCATGCTTAGTACACGGTGCTATGAACACCATGCACTCTTTTCAGCAGCAAACCCACTTCCAAAAGCCCCTGCTGGAAGAGAAGTGTGGAGGTACTGTAATAGTGAGATTATCCGCTCTCACTTGTGGGCACTAGAGGGCAATACAGTCCCTTAAATCTCAGTAGTAGCACTTGCAGTTTGAGGGTTGTAATTCGGATTGACGTTTCATTTACATGAAATTTTAGCAGTCCATCCATTGCTAATCATACAAATTTCTGATTTTAACTACCAAAAATATTGGTTTTATGTTACAGACGGCATGAATAAGTAACAGCAGTATCTTAAAGGGGCAAAAAGAAGGGATCATAGATGTGTCCGTTCTCTTCGTGTTGTGGCTCACTCTGACCCCTTTCCTGAGCTGTGAAGGAGAATTTGCACAGAGGTGACTGCACGTCTCCTTTCCAGCCACAAAGCAGGTGGAAGTATTTCACTTTGTCTCTAGTAATAGCTATGTAAAAAGCAAAATAATAAAAAAAAAAAGTCAGAGAAAGTGGATCTTTGAAACCACTTGGAAATGACAGTGTTCTTCTTTGTGCTCCGGGGGTGGTTTTTGTGCAGGAGGTGGTGGGTGGGTTTGATTTTCTGCTATCCTTGCACAATGAGAAAATAATAGTTGGAACATGAAAATTAAGAGCTGTTTTCTTTACTGTCTGAGACAGGGAGCTGTGAAATTCCATCAATATCACAAGGGGCACAGCGATGTTTTTGTTAGGCTGTTCTGCTGCAATTTTTTGTTTCCTGTAGCAGCTCTGACAGATAGAACAGCAGCAGGAGGTAGAAAAATAAAAGGAATTAACCTGATTTCTTGCTGCGGGGTTTCACCACAGAACAGCAGTGGGAGGCAAAAATAATAGGAACACATTGCCATCAGGTAGAAAATTAATAACGTAGAAAACTGCGTAAGATCTCAAATGTTTGATGTCACATGCTGTGTAATAGGATCTAGCTGTCCCTGGAGCTCATAATTGTCAAAGGACAGCTGAAAAGAGGTCCTAGTGCCTCAGATCTCTGCAAACTCTGGTTTTTCAGCCTAAAGGAAATTATGGAACTGATATCTGTATGAATATATAACTGGGGTCCTCAAGTATTGCTGTAATCCAAGAACTAGAGCCTGCCCTTCCAGCCGTACCTGTTACTGTCTCTGCTCAACATTTTGGGGGAGTTACATCTTCAGCACTTCACAGTTCTGTGAACAGTGGGTTGAATGAACATTTTAAATTTGGATTTAAAAACAGATCTGTCACTCTTTCTTCTGCAAGTGTCAACTTTGTCTCTAGTAAAGAAGTTGTGCAGATGTGGTTGCACCGGCAGACTGCAACCCTCTCAAATTTACTGTTTAAAACCCACATGTTTTTTTTTTCCTGTACAGCTTATATTGGGAAAAAAAGCAAGGTAGGTCAGCAAAAGCATTTCCTACTAGTGTAACAGGTGTCCTGGGCTTTTTTTCTGGTAAAGTTTTATGCTTTACAGACAAGATATTTTTTTCACAGACTTAACTGATTCAATTGTTCTAGTGAAACCTCAGAAGTGCGGATGTAGCAAGTGGTAGCAGCTGCCCTGCTCCACCAAAACCTGAGCTAATCATTACAAGGCAAGGGAAGGAACAAGCTAATTTTTTTCTGGTACCACAGTTTTTACTTTAACCATCACGGGGTATGTCCATACATAAAATGAAGGTGTGATTTTAGCTGCTTTAGTCACTTTGTTCCAACCAGCTTTGAAGACACGGATTTTAGCACATACTAGCATCCAGCCTGCCTGACAGGATTTCCAGAGGCTTCTGCTCACATGGCTAGCTGGTACAGGAGCACCCACTACTCTTGTCCCTTCCCTGCCATGATCTCCCTGGCTGGCATGGCTTGCCCTGGCCATAGCATCAGCCAAGCCTGCCCTCACTCAAGGTGTCAAAAAGGCCTCAGCACCCTGCCTGGAGGGGAAACAGCCCTCCATCGTGCCTTCATGGTGCCACAATTTATAACTTCTGAGCCCTGTGCGTTTTAAAGGTTTGGGACCTGATACTGCCCGCAAATAGCCCATTTTTTTTCTTCACACTACCTTGCATCTCACCATTCTCAGGCAGACTTACTCTCATTTGCATTCTCTTTTCTATCCCAGTGGGCCTAATACTGATAAGCTCCTTTGTGCCTGCTTTGCCAGCACAGTCTGCTGCATATTTACCTGCCCTTCTAATTACAGTTTAAGTATTTTGTTTCACTGCTGGTTTGTTAATAAGTTTTGAAGCCGAAGCCTTTTCTCAGGTGGTAAATGTTATTTCAATTATGCACTAATGCATTAGTGGCACTTCTGGTGGGGCGAGATCTCTTGCCAGAGAAAAATGTTATTTACAATAAAGATGCTTAATGGATGTTGGCATATGCGGAATCATAATGTAGTACTCGCATGACAGTCAGTGAAAACAAAGATAAGCAGCAAAGGTTTCTTCCTACCTTTGACTGTCTCCTAAGGGTGCAAGCTTTTGCTTGGGGCCTTTACGCTAAGGAATCTTTGACTTCTCTGATGCTTGAAGAGTTTGGGGCAAGTTGTAGAAACCATTAAAAACAAGCTATCATTAAATGTCTTTGGAGAAAACATAGCCAAGATACTGGATTTACCATTCTGCTCCTTACAGTCTTCGGACGTACTGAGATCTCAGTAATACTAAACCATCATTCTTTCTATTGCACAGAACCTAGGAGTGGAGCCTTCAGCTGTTGTGTGCACTTTTTGGTTGTTTGAACACACGCAGAGAGAAGCCACAGCAGCAGAAATTAGTTATTGAGGAAACTTGTCTTGGAGAGCATTTCCTGACAGCAGTCTCAAGGTATTTTCCTTGAGCTAAGTGAATAACTTCAGTCCCTTCTCTCTGCAGCCCTTCTGTGAGATCATATTCTGCAGTGAAGTTTTGCTACCATGCATGAGGTATTACTGTTTTAATTCCTACCACAAAAGAGCTGCCAAGACTTTTCCAAAGATGTTCAGATACTTAGATAAACTTAGACAGGAAAAGTGAGTTTTCCAGACAAATGCAAGTTAAGCAGTATAATCACCAATAGATTCCCAAATTAACTGTGATATGGTGAGTATTGTCCAGGCTTGCTTGATGTTCTGAGAGCTTCCAGTGTGCGAGGCTTGTTCCGGTCATCATCTCTAATTCATTTTCCACTGAAAAAACTTGACTGAGAATAGGATTTAGCTAGATTCATACTGAGTGGATGTTTCATTCAGTGAATCATTGTTAAAGACCAACAATTGGAAGTTGTATATCTTAAAGTGTAAAAGAGTATAGTGGTAGGCCATATGGAAACAGTTGTGAGTTTTATGAACAACTGATAGGATACAAATGTCTTTTTTTGTCTCTTCCTGTAGTAAACACTTAGGGAAGGAACCCAGCTTCAAATCCTACACTTGCTTTGTGTTAGCAATAAACAGCCATTTGTTAACAATGATCTGTTTTGATAACTCTGTTCTTTGACATTTCAGGGTTTCTTTCTTTGAAATTGTTTCTCCATGCTACTCAAACTGCAGTTAACTCTTCTTAGGTCACTGACAGAGCAGCTAGGAGCTCTTCTCTTCAAATTTATTTGTGCTCCTCTGTATCCACAATATTTAACGTTCTCAGACTTAACACTGCTGTCCCAGACTACTTTCCAGAGCATCCAGCAGTACCTCTTTGCAGCTTGGGTATGAGGAAATGTGGCTTTTCAGCCTCTGTAGACTGTGAAGGACTGGAGAATGAGAGGGTCAAGGTGCAAAATCATTGTCTTGAAATTCAGGTACAATGAAGGAATCACAAAGCATAAATCTGCAAGGCATTACGGACAGCCACATAGGTGCTTCCTTGTATCACTCTTGTCCCAGTTCAGAGTCCGGAAGGTAAAGCCTGCTAGGCTGACTAAACTGAAGGCAACAGATAAGGATAGGCAGTTGTTCTGGAGTATACAGCCTCCACTATGAAGTGCTTGCCTAGCAGTATTTCAGAGAAAATGCAGAGATATCTTGGAGAACTGTTTGTCACCTTTTCCTTATTTACACGGTGACCAAAGGTGGTCACCCAAGTTCTCATGCGTGTTTCATGCTGTTGATCACACCACCATGGTAACTTTTAGCAGTGTTTTACAATGTTAAGAACATGCACACGTTTCACAATTTCATTAAATAGTTAAGGAATAAGGGAATTTTTATTTATTTCTGGTTGAAGGGTGAAATCTTGAACAGAACAACATTTACTTCCTCTGTTTAAACTGCATTTGCTTTGTTTGAAACTGAAGCTCAAGGCAGAGGGCTTTAAAGCTTACCTTTGGCTGGTTATTTTAAGCATTTTGTGGGCTGCAGCAGAGTAGGAGGGTATCACTGGCAAATAAGCTTTGTATTTTTAACAGGGAGTCTTGTGACATTTCAGTAAGTTGAATCCTTATGCAGCAGAAGGACTGACGTGTAGCAGCATTTCTCATGTGTGAGCTTCTTCATTTGAAAAAAAAACTTGTTCCTTTGATCGTAATGTAACTTTTGCATCATCTATGCAGGATCAGATGGAGAGACCTACTGGGTCGCATCCTGCACTAATGTAAAACAGTATGTCCAAGAAACATGCTGTTGATTCTGCCCGAGGATTTGTTGAAGCCGTTTTAAAATAAGAGCAAGACTGACACTGTTGGGCAAAGCTTTAACTTAGGACAACGTTTTTTTAGGATTTCCATGACTTGAATGTGTCAAGAAAATGATTCACTTTCTCAGGGAAAGTTTCTCCTTCCCCCTCCTCTCCAAAATAAATAAAGCCTAAAAGGGACTCAGTTGCTGCTAATCTGTCGTTGAATCTTCCCTGCGAGTTTTGCAATGCTTCCAGCCCAAAGTAATACAAGACAGAAACTCCTTACTAAGTTGATACTCAGGAAATTTACATGAGAAATATGTTGCTGGTTTTGCTTTAACAGTAAACTTGCTGGGCACTTTATGCAGGACAAATTATCTATAAAACAACTACCTACAATAAAAAAAAAATTAAGTGGGAAGTATTATTGATGGATGTCAGAGGAAGGTCTCAAATTGCTACCCTTAAAGCTGTGCCAGCTCTGCAGAGCTAAAAGAATTTCTGGTTGGCATTTTCACCTGAAATGAATGAGAAATAGGACAGGTGTGTGTATTTTAATAATCACTTTGCAGTAACTCAGTAATAAATGATGAGGAAAGTTAGAGATGGATGTGAATTCTGGGCTCTGCATTGTGCCACGGCCTGGAGAAGGGGAACAAAACCAAAGGACGCTTGCCAAGCATGGAGAGCTTGACATATCTGCGCCCAAGTGCCACTGAATTTAAAAGTCAGGTGCACTCAATTCTAAAACCAGAATTTGGTTTGTGATCATGTGCCTTTTAGGGGCTTACTGCAGAATGAGGCAAAAGACGGAAGAAAAGCATACCACAGAGTATTCAAATTATCCCATCTATAACACAGTGCACTGCTTGACAGCTTTTAGCCTACAGACTTTGTAGCCTGGTTGAAATATTTTCTTGAAGTATTCCTGATTTTTTTAAACCTTGAAATATGTGACTCAAAATATATTTTTTAGCTGGTCAGTAGACAGGTTAGGGGATTTATTCCTATCCCATGTATTTGTTTTGCATTACTTATTTTTCTTTTTTTAGTATATCTGTCAAAGTTGTGAATGGTGCTGCTAAAATTACTTTCAATTCATATTTCTTCCAGAAATATCATATTTTTAAAAAGAAATAGGAAAGTAGATGACTAGTGCTTAGTTTGAGGAGTGGAAAAAGAAGCTGCATATTCAATATTAAACTTTTCAGATCACTTTCTCACTCACATAGTTTCCTTAGTGAAAATATTATCAATTCTATAAGTCACTCAAGCCTG
>JAOWBP010001760.1:31530109-31542798 GCA_028571105.1 Tragopan temminckii | reverse complement strand
GCTTATTTCTTCTTTGTCATGGTCCAATTCCAACAGCAGATCATCTCACATTCCTCTCTCTTAATAGCAAACTGGTAAGTATTTGGAAGTCTGAACACAGTAGAGTTGCAAAGAACTTGTGTTCCCCATTGGGTACGTTCACAAGTACCATATCTCTTTTTTAAAGAGAGTAAATGTTTGTGTATGATATACAGGCGGACAGGAGAATATCAGAATGTTAGTATCTAAGTGACAGAGAAGTAGTAATGATTTCTGTTTGCTGTTCAGCAACTTTCACCCCAATTTTAATATGTAGGCAGGCTGGATTGCTGGTCCAAGGCCAACGGGAAGTTCAACAAGACTGTGTGGAAGAAACAGACCTGCGGGTGTTGGTTGATGCTCAGCTGAACATGAGCCAGCAGTGTGCCCAGGTGGCCATGAAGGCCAATGGCATCCTGGTCTGTGTCAGAAATAGTGTTGCCAGCAGAAGCAGAGAAGTGATTGTCCCTCTGTACTCAGCTCTGGTGAGGCCACACCTTGAGTACTGTGTATAGTTTTGGGTCCCTCACTGCAAGAAAGACATTGAGGCCCTGAAGCATGTCCAGAGAAGGGTAATGCAGGAAGATATGTTACAACTTCAGTTAATAACTCTTTTCAGGACATTCTGTCAAACAAACAAAAAAACCCAACCAAATAATAATAAGAGTGGTAAAAATCACTGTGAAACAAAATATACATTTTCTTGTTTGTTTTTTCCCACTTTGCATACAGTGATCCCAGCAAGAATTGATAAGTGTAAATGGAATATCCACACCAAGGTCAAGTCTTTTTCAGTGACTGCATACTACTGGGGGCATTTAATGATTAGAGAATGTGATAGGCGGATGACACTGTTGTTTAAAGGTGAATCCTGAAATAGATTATTCCTGGTTAGCGATAAAAAATGACAAAGTTGTGTTTGATAAATCATGGAGGAGATAAGAAGGAAATGAGATTAAAAAAAAAAAAAAAGTATCTTGTTGGCTCAATGATAATGCATTTACAGTGATCAGATAACATGTTATTGTCTAGGTGTTGTCTTCACTGAGAAATATCTGCTGGAGCAGGTGTATGATCCTCTGCAAGATAAAGAAGGCTGCTTTATAAGCAAAAGGACTTAAACCAATAATCCTCCTACTGCTTAGGATTTAGACAGCATTAAGACATTAACTGGCAGTTAAATTGGGTGAAGTTTAATGTAGGTGGTATAGATTGAATTAACTGCAAACAGCTTATTTTCTTATCTCTATACATATTATATGCTGCCAGAGGAGGGAGATAGGAACAGAACTTTTAAAAATATATAACATTAACTTAGACAAAGCAGTGAGTATTATTATTTCTGTTTTACATATACTGAAATACAGAAATTAAGGATAGCATTTCATGTAAATGTATTAAGAGTTGTAGTTGGGGAGGTTTCTCTGTAGTAGTTTTGCACATAAGGGAAGGAGGCTGGCCTATGGGATCCACATCTCAGTCCTGTCCAGACAACAAAAGTTTAAAATATCTTTTAAACTAATTTTCAAGTAGTTCTTTACAGTCTTTAAGTAATGAAATGGATGCGAGCTGTCTGGGAATATCTTTTGGGATGAGCTCCTGCAGAGTTAGATGAACTAGCTTGCACTCTGAGAGTTCATCAAGTTAGTCCTCCCTTTCTAAAGTCTTAATATTGCACTAATAAGTTCTGTATTCTTCTGCCTGTCATCTACCTTTGAATAGTTATCTTCAGCTGATACCCTTTGTCACACACAAAAGTATCATTCAAAAAAAAAAGTGTCATTCTCCCACAGCTGTGTCTTCAATGACCTTATTTTATATGGTTTTTATATGAGTAGCTCTTAAATGTTAGAATGACAGAACCTATTCTGAGTTCCTGGTTAACAAAACCAAGCATCTTTCCCCTGCTTGACTGTCAAGAGCTTATCTCAAGCTTAGTCATGCAATGGCATTAGCTCCCTTGTAGATTTAAAGCTGTGTTTTGAATCTTCCATCTGTCTCAGTCATTTCTGTTTTTGTAACCTTCCTTGTTCATGCAAACAATCTGGAAAGGAGCACAAGATAAGCTTTTTGATGGAAAGATGAGACCAAAAAAAACCTTGTCAATTCCCACCTATAATCTTTTGTCCTGGGGAGTCTATATATTTTTTTTCAAGTAGGGTTCATAAAGTTCCCTTAAATGCAGTAGCTGTGCCATATATGGTGATTAGAGGCTTCAGTAAATAGGCCTGAGAGTCCTTATAACCTCCTAGTCTTCTGGGAATGCATTTGCTTACTGATTTTTCCCTTCTTTACATTTATTGTTGTTGTTCTTTTAATCCTCTCTTCAAAGTTGATCCCGGAAAAATGCTATTTCAGGGGAAAAGATTGACCAACCAGTGATTCTTATATTTACTGCTGATGAAGTGCTGGCTTACTCCTGGAAATGTCTGAAAGAGTCAGAGAGCCTATTTTGCATATATGCAAGGTATTTTATACCTAGTTAATCGGAAAAAAAATGGCTTGGTATTTGTGCTGTTTATTTACATGAGATGCTATGGGACCTAGATTTATGTTTCAAAGCTTTGAGGAATTGTATGTTGCATTGCTGAAAGCTTTAAAGTGTTGTAGGAAAGAAAAGCGATTGAGGAAATATATACTGCTGCCTGAATTATTACACGTATCTGAATAATAAGACCCTAGCCACATTTGCCTCCTGCCTTTTACAATGATAAAAAGTACTTGTAATTTTAATTACTTACAGCAAAATTCAAGTGATTTGTTAATATCAACAGAACCCTAGGATGGAATTATAGTTATGTTTTATATACACTTGAGGGAACACTGTTGGAAATAATATGCAGGCTATTCAATCTGCTTTCCTGCTGCTTCACAGTTTAGTGGAAATTTAACCTGAGATTGAGACCTGAATCTGCAGGGAGGAGGAGAGCAAAGAAAAGTACATCTACCCCTGGGGGAAGGTTTCATTGCTCCAGATCTCAAGGGAATGATTCTGCCATCACTGCAGAGGCTGGAGCCTTCCTAATGCACGTTCATGCCATCTAGAGGGAGATGGATAGGCACATCGCCTTTTGCTCTCAGGTTCCTTGTCCTTCCATCACTCAGGCATCTTTCCAGTTCTTTGCAAAGATCAGAGCATCTCTCATTCTACTGTAAATGAGACTGAAAGCAGATGTGGAAGCGCCTGTCTCCTTCCCACTATCTGATGTGTCATCCAGCAAACAGATCTGTGGCCATATCAGGCAGGTTTATTTGCTTTATGAAGGGTATAAATCAGCTGGATTTTTGTTCTCCAAAGAGCGAGTTGGAAGTCTCTTTGCACAAGAGTATATGTTAGCAGTAAACTATGCTTTATAGGAGAAGAAGTCTCTATGTAATAGAAATCTGTGCTTTTGGTAGCTCATAATTTCCTCCAGCTGAAAGGAACAGGATGAATTCTGAATTCCCTTGCTCTATTCTAAGCTCACATAGTCTTTCCTCACAACGAGCAGGTGCTTTGGTTTTTTTGTTCTGAATTAGATCTCATTAGTATTAGTATTCTTCTCATTTCTGATTCCAAACTGCTTGGTATATTTTTCTTCTAATGCTTATCTGAATTGTTGCCCACCTGCCTTTGCCTTATCTTGTCTTTGGTAGTCTTCTTTTCTCAATCTTGTTATTTCTACTTCTGCCCTCTTTTACCTTTCCTATGATCTCATAGCATATAGTGACCCTCATCCTTCTCATCTATCAGCTAATAATTTTGTCTACTTTTTTGTTTTTCTCTAGCAGTTTCATTATTACTGTTTTATCAAAAGTGACAGTTCCAGTGTTGAGTGCATTGAAGCCAATGGCAAAGCTCCCATTAGTTCAAAAGAAAATCAAGTGAGTGGTGGGAATGTAGAACCGTGTGCATAATCTTATTACAGATATCCTTAGTACTGTTAATTAATGATCCAGATTCATTCCCTAAAAGTATTAACTAAATCCAGTCTAGAAGTTGAAGGATTAATGATAAGCAGCAGCAGGTTTTTATAAAGAGCTATCTTGTTATTGTGTAAAATAGAAGGCTTATAGCATAGAATGATACCTCTTCAATGCTTGCAGCCATTGTTGCATAAGCACTAAATTTTAAATTTCTACTCCAGCATGTTAAAAAAGTCATGCTTGCTTTAAAAAAATCTGGACAGATTTAGCAATTACTGGCTATCAAAAGACATCAAGGAAACATTACACTTGCTTTCTTCTCCTACCACAAGAGAAAAAAAGATATTATCCACCAATGGGACATTTGTGTCCCTAGAAAGATTGTGGAAATCGGTTTTTTGCAGCAATATGTAAATTGCAAACTTTTAAAGGCTGGCAGGAATCAAGCTGATAAAGGATAAAAGTTGTGCATCATACAGTACCTCCACAAGCATCACAAATACCTTGTGCTGGTGGGTGGGTGGAAAAGCAGGTAACTGTTGTATATTTGTGTGCCATAGCGCAGTCCCAACTGAAAATAGAGAGCAGCCGTGGAGTGATGGAGGGAAATGAGCATTCTTTCGCCTGGTCCGTTTCTGATCTCCTTCACAGGCATCAGGCTGTGGTTTCCCTACATTTGCATTCCATTAGACCATCTCATCGACATTTTGTCAGTGGGTATGACATTTTTTAGAGAGAAGCTGATGCTCCCTGTCTCAAATTCCAGTTTCAAGAATTTAAGAGTTCCCTAATATTTTTGTTTGTTTTAGACTACATAATCTAAAAAGATTTAATGTTGCAAGCCTGCCTGGTTTGTTCAAAGTACTTTTATTGGAAAAGTCTTCGATTTTTTCTCAGTCTCATGACTTTTTTGAGGATTACTATGAACATAATATTACATTCTAGGTAAAAGTCCAGTTCCATGTAAGATGAGAAAGAACACAAGATTATTTGGACTAGACAATAATCTTTGCTGCTTGTGCATTTATCTGATGTGGCTGCACTGAAATTTGTGTAATTAGTAATTAATCCAGTTTTAATGCTGTTATAAATCTGGCTGTATCCATCATCTTTTTATGAAGAACCTTCCTTCCAAAGGGACAGAACAGCCCTCCTAAACTTCTAGACCCAGCTTCAACCTGCAGCAAGCAGCTCATTGCTATCTTGAACCCCACTGTCTAATCAAAGCTCTCATGGCCTTGAAGTAGCCTAAAGGACTTAAACTTTCTCAGCGGTGTTTCTCGTGTATAGGAGCAATACACCTTTGCTGTATGTATTAATCTGACCATGTATCGATCAGCAATGCACATACAAGGTAAAAATTATGCCATCTACAAACATCAATCAGTTTCCGAATACCTAGAATTTTGATTTACAAAATGCTGTTTTCAGTGTCCTTTCAAAAACTCAAATTTAGTGTACAACTTGAAGATTTTAATTATTCTTGCACTGGTGATAAACTGCAGTAACAATAGATTCACCCTCTGCATTACTGATAAATTCATCCTCTTTACTAAGAAAAAAGTGATAAATTATAAACACTAATGTTATTATGTATGCTCTGATAGTTTAATAACAGTAATGCTTGGCTTACAACTTCTTATCATAAGATCTCAAAAACACATTAAGAAAGTAGCTAAGTTATATCCCAGGATACTCGTGAACAACTTGTGACAGAAATGTAACTCACACGCTGTGTTATGGTAGTGGCAGAGACTGAAATGGAGTAGGAGAATCCTGATACCACTGCTCTTAACACATAACAAGAGGTGCTTTTCTATATTCCCACTCCAGCATTCTTTCCCATTTCCCAGAATCTTGGGGCAGTTATTTTTCAAGGAAATGGGTTTATATTGCTTTCTCATATTGCATTTGGGGCCCAACTGTATCCACGTCTTCCTTAGTAGTAGTTGAAAGAAGGAAGAGAAGTTCTCCCAGAGAGACAGAAGCAGCCAGCGGACTCAGGAGGAAGCAAGTAGCTTCTCCAGGAGTGGGAAACTGGAGTGATTATGACTGCAGGTTAGGGAGGACATAATTACAAAGCACTTGGTGCCAAAAGGTTCATCTTGTATCATGTCTTTTAAATAAAATCTACACTTGAAGCAGGTACTCGATGTACCAAACTGAATGGTCTCTCTGAGGGCAATCAGCCCAGCTACTTACTTAAAATATCAGTTAGAAGCCGCAGGAAGATTAACCTGTTGCTTCCACAAAGGTGACTTGCTGCTCTGCAGAATCTTGCTTGGAGCCCTGCAAGGACAGACAGAAAATGTGGGAAGAGGCTGTGTCTATGGCTTTATTTTTCAACCTTGTCTTAAATTCTAGACATAGCATTGATAGCATGCCTAGGCAGCAACTCAGAATCAGAGGGCAGATAGTACGAGAACTGGAAGCTAGAGAAGTATACAACTTCTGGACAACTTCAGCACATTTACTTCGAAGCAATAAATTGTGAGGTCTGAGATACCTCCAAAAAAAATTCCAGTTCTAGCTGTTAAGGGATGGAAATGAGCAATAAAAAAGAAAACAAACAAAAAAAAACAGTTGAATGTTTTTATCTGATTGTCTGTGTAGTATTATAAGTGGATGCAGCATTCAGTTCACATTACAGGCTTTTTTGTACTAGCACTGGGAGAAATGTGACAAAGAAAAGGCATGAGAGAGAAGAGGAAAAGGCAAAGGAAAGAAAGTAACAAAGTTAAATAAAAAATCACAAGAAAGAGGAAGCGCAGAGTGTGTGGAGGAAAAAGGCAGAAAGTCTTAAAGTTTTGAAAATTCATTTTTCTACTAAAAGGGCAACAAAGGACCTGCTGGCTCTTAGGCATATTTAGATTTTACAATGGCAGCAATTTTTTGCCTAGCAAACAGCTGGCAATTTATTTCTGTAGGCTGAAACTCCCTCCAGTCCAAAGACCGCTGGGAGTGCTTACATAGTACCTAACCTTTGTTTCCAGGAGCTGGTAGTAAAACTTACATTTAATATAGAGTCTATGAATTTCACTCCAGAGCACTGTCCATAACGTAGGTAAGTCAGAATACAGAATACATTTGCTCAGAAAGGCCTTCTCTGAATTATCTTTGGATGACCATTTTTCATCTGATTTTTTGTTCTTTTCCTGCCTAATACTACTTGGGAAGGCAGTGCAAAGTTCTGTAAGTATTCAGGTGAGAAGAAGAAACAGATGTGATTTTGCCTTCAGGTCTCATGGTCTCTGCTTGTGTTTGAGACAGGAAGCATATGCTCCATCTGTTCTTAACCTTTTCTTTGAGGACAAAAGTGTGCCTCACTCGTTGAACTTCTTTTTTTTCCAAGCTTTTTCCAATGGATTTTTAAATTCTATTTTCATATATTCCAAATTCCAATTTTTTAGCTTATTTTTTTCACAATGCTAGATGCATGAAGCACAGCCAAACATTGTCTCCTGCCTTGCTTCTTTACTAAAGGAGCCAGCACCTCCTAATCTGGGATGTTTTGGCAGTCGAGGTTTAGCACAGCTTACAACTGTTTCTAATGGTAGAAATTATGTACAACTGCATTTAAATGCACTTCACATCCAGTGCTTTACACAGACAGCTGGTGAGGAGTTAGATGGTAGTGAAGAATGCAGAGGCTCAGTTATTTGTCATGCTGCATGTATCTTAGATAATGAGAAGGCTAAGAAATTGTTGTCGCTGAATTGTGTTGATATTGATGGTATAATGATTTATTTTGTATGATTTGGGGTTATAAAGGTCTCGTAGTAAGGCAGCATCAGATATGGCTCGGAAAAAACTAATTGTCTGATAAGCCCAGGAGACTCATTAGAAAAAATGCCAAGCTGTTAAGATATGAGAACATTTCTTTCTTGTCTCCAGACAAAACTACACAGGGAACTGCTTGCTTTGAGAATCAACATTTGAAATGGCCAAAAAGTGACAAGAGGTGGAAGGAGAAGGGTTAGTGGAATTGTCAGGAGCAGCAGTGAAGAGCAGCTTCTACCAGACAAAACTGTTAGAGCCTGCTGCCATTTTCAGAGAATGACATACTTTAAGAAAGTAAACAGGCATTTTAAATATTTTAATGTTTGACTCCCCTCTAGTTTCTCCTGTGTTCCCACAACTAACACCAAGAAATACTGTATATATAAATAGTCTGACCACTGTATAAATTATAGGTCACTGCTTTTAAAGGCAAACATTGCAGGTACTATATAGACTTGCAAAAAAAATCAGTTGCCACATGATGGGCTGTTTCTGAACCACCTGGTCCAAAAGGGGGCATTCCAGCTAAGCTGCACCTGTACAGAGGAAAAAGCGCAGAGCCCATCAGCTGAAGGAGCTGGATGGGAATCTTGTGGCCCTTCTTGTACACAAATCCTGGAGAGTTTCTCACTAAGTGTTGGAAACAGTTAATATTTTAAGAGATTTGGAAATAAAATTAATCAGCGCTGTCTCCTCCTGTAGTGCTTACAGCAGTTATAAACAGAAGGTTAAAATAAACACGAGGAAGATATTCTCACCAGGACTTCACATCCACGTCTAAGAACTGCCGGCTGTATGGGCAGATGTACAATCTGCAGCATTTAAGAACAGCTCCGATTTGACTGCTATCTGTAGTGCTGTTTGTCTGATCAAATTTGAAGAAAAAGCACTCAGGAATAGCAATGAATGACTACAGCAGTCTCTGTTCAGTGAGGCCTGGTGAATATCTCTAGCCAGTCAGGCTTTATTCTTTCCTTTCTTTCCTCCAGTGTCTTGTTCTGTGAATTCAAGGCATCATACCTAAGTAACTTCCCTGTTTAGGAACAGGGAAGATTTGGAAGGCATCATCCTTACATGTAGGTGCATATTATGGAGAAAGAAGTGTATGTGAAGTTGACAAGAATATGAGTTTGTTTTGAGTGGATGATGGCTGTAAATACAGACGGCATGCAAACAGTGCTGGTGGCTGGTCACCAGACAGCACACTGTAAATGCATATTTAAAATGAGAGCAGGACAGCAAATGTCACTTCCAAAATAGCTATTATTTGTGTTTGGAAAAGCGTTTTTGACATGTTTTTTTAGTTGGAAAATGAAACAGATTAGAAAGTTGTTAGGCAGTAGCCAGAAAAAACTAACAATGCATTCAAATAAACCTAGCTCCTCGCAAACAGGCTAATAATTGTTTGTGGAGAATATTCAACAAATCAGTTCAAATAAATGAGAGGAAAGGACGGTCTGTTGCTGGACAGACTGTGGGCAGTTTAGGTTTCTAGCTAATATTCAATATTTGGCTCCTGGCAGATTGATTCCTTTTGGCATGAGCTGGAGCCTGTTATGAAATTGGCTACACAAGTACAAGTCCTCACTCCATTTCCTTTAGGGTTGCTAAGCACAACAGTGATTGCCCTCTATGGTAAGGCAAGCACTTAAGTTAATAAATGTCCTCTTAATGAGTACACTAAATAGGAAAATGTCTGAACTGGAAAAATACCAACTGTACACCTTTCTCGTGTTGGTTAATCACATTTGCTAATAGGATTAAAGTCAAAGATTACAGCAGACATAACTAAGAAAATCCATTTTTGTCTCAAACGTACTTTTCTATGCCCAAAAGAAGTTATAATCCATGAACTTAAAGGCAGCATAATAACTTGTTAGCATCTTTGTTTACATGTTTATCTGTTAAAGAAAATAACTGAACATAATTCTTAATCTAAACTTAAGGGTAACTGACAGCAACAAGAGCAGCTCCATAAGCCTTCTTCACACAGAAGCCTGCCTGAGCAAATTCCAACTAGCCCATCTCACATTTTTCTTCTGACCTTGCTTTATTCTCATGAAGTGTCCTTGCTCCGTATCAGAAGCAAAGGTCTGCTTTCTCTAGTTTTTGAGCTCTGAGAGTTTCTTCTCCAAATTTCTAAGCTGTCTTCAACCCAAACGTTCACCAGCTTCTCCTCCATTGCCTCTTGAACACTAGAGGGATGTTGTAAGGAAATAAAAAGCCACAAACTCAACTTGAAATGTTACCAAGTACATCAGCTTTGCATTGCTTATACTGTAAGATGCCGACTATAAATTAAATTAAATGCAATCTAGCAGCAAACGTGTTAAGGCATGGGGAGGTGAGGAGGTTGCACCGTGGTCTGAGTTACAGAAAGTAGCAAGCATGCTGCCAAGCACAGCTCCCACTTCTAGAGTCCTTGGAATACAGTCCTCAGGCACACTATTCCTTATTAAATAAACACAACTTTTTGTTACTGTGGTATGAGGCTGATGTTTTTACACGCAGAGAAAAACAGGGGTCTAGCTTGGATCTCTGGTTTCATTTACACCTGCAAGGGCAACAAGAGTAATCAGAGTCAGATGGAGATAAAATGCTGTGAGATCAGGGTCAAGCACAGCCCTATCAAACTACGTGAGCCCTCACTAGCTACTCCTGACACACGTTGGGCAAATGAAGTCCAAAAGGCAGCAAAGCAGTTAAATGTCCTATTCCCAATCTAAATCCAGTGCTAGCTGGATACTTCTTGTTCATGGCGCCTTTGAAAGCTTCTCTGGGAAGATGAAGCTAAACATTGAGGAGAAGAATCCTGAGTGCTGTAGTTCTGCAAGTTGTTGGGAGAGGAGGAGAATGAGGACAGCAACAGCAATATGAGAGACTAAGATACTTCTTGACTGCCCCACAGTGTCTACCAACAGTGTATCTGACCACCAGCATGACCTAAGCCAGTGGAGCTGCAGGCTGCCATGGGAGACAGTTGTTGTCATAAAGTCTATAACATTTGGATTTTAGCTATAAGTAGAGCATTGCAAGCTTCAAACTTGTTAACAGCCCTGCAAAAAGTAAATGTGTACACCTGAGTTAGAGTAATGTGCTACCAAAAAAAAGAATAAAAATCATGACAAAAAATAGGTGAGTTATTATGTGAACAGTGCCAGCCTCCAAGTAAAATTATGTACTTATTATGTCTTACCAATGAAAAATGAAAGCATAAACCTTGCAGAAGAGAAAGAGTGTAAGTCCCCAGCAATAAAGAAGACTTTCAAATAAATTAACTTTTAATTTCTGTAAATGTCCTAGTGATGATATGTTACAGGCAGTGGAGAAGTCTGATTTTCTCTGCCTTGCACAGCCACTTACCTGAAATGTGGCTGTGAAATACTGATGCGACAGTTTCCTGCCTGCTTTGCCCAGGTTCAGGTGAGCTGGTAGCTAAGCTTGGGGCAGAAGTGAGCCCATTTACCTGAGGTCTGCTCCTCCCTGGTGTCACTTGGTTAGCTGAGCCTGAGGGAGTTGCCTCAACTCTGTGGCTGTGGTATATTTTATGCCCAGAACCGTGCAAGGTGAGATTTGCCTCTCTTTATGTAACTTCTTTCAAAGATCAGAAACCATTTGGGCTCCTAGATAAAACAGCCCAGTGAAACAAGATGAACCCAAAGTTTACAGTATGGCTCTGATCTGTAACATCATAGGAAACTCCATGGATCAGATAATCCTACTAGGACAGCCTGGAAATAACCCTGAAAGCCAGCTTTTCATTTGACTGAACTGAGCTTCTGTGGTCTTTATGCTGAGCACACCAGTAACCTTTCCAAAAGAATGCTGTGGAAGGAACCTTCTGATGTTCTGGTAAAGTTCATCCCAAAGGCTGATGTTGAAGGAAGCATAGGAAGTATAACGCAACCCCTTGGCTCCGTCTGCCTGCAGGTCAACAGATGAGACCTTTGCAGGCCAACAGCCTGGATGTGATCCCCGAAGAAAGCTACAGATCCTAAATAGAAGTAAGCCTGCAGGAGGATGGTGGTGTTTTCCCACAGTTTGCTAACCAGCCTGCCAGGGCTGCTTTTCTGGAGCAAATATTTGTATAATTAACAAATACTTTGGAATGTTTGGGGAGTATTGATGGCTGCCCGGTCTTGTTTGCAAAGTACGCACATTTCAATTTGACCAAGTCTTGAGAACTGTTGAGTATTTGCATTTTGGTCTGCTGATACATCTCATATTTGAAACTGGCAGATGTGCTGAGTGTTTTCATATCCATAGCAGAACTCCCTGGGAGTCAACAGTGCTCGGCATCTTGCAAAATCTGACGCTTGGCTTAGAGCTGTATGATTGTTTTATATGTTTCATATTCATTCATTAGATTGTGTACTCTCCTGGATCCACTTACATTAAGTTCTGCTAATTAATGCCAGCTACGCTTTCAGAAGGGGAAATCTACCACAAATTGGTAGTATAACACGACTGAGAGGGTCTTAAAATAATTTCTGGTGAAAAAACAAACAACATCACATAACAACCTACTACACCTGAGCGTCATCCAGTTGTGAAATCTCCTATTTTATTTCATTTGTGTGTAGGTACTGAAGCATTTTTAATGCCTCCAGAAGAAGTTAGTACGCTGTGCAAAGAGGGCTGCAGAGCGTGCTGCTGTAAGTGTGGGAATACTGTTGATAAATCAGCGGTGCTATCTCATCTTGAATGCTGTGATTAATTTCGAGCTCGCTCATCCAACAGAAACAGCAGTGAAAAGGATGGTGGAAATCGGCACAGGATAGGGACTGGACTTGGTTTTGAAGGAAGATGCGGGAGGGATGAAACACGGCCAAATAAAAGCGGTTTGGAGGTTCCTCCGGAGGTAGGCTGAGCGGAGCCCCGAAGCCGGCCGCTCGCTCGCTCGCTCCCGCGGCACTCCCCGGGCGGCGCGGGGCCGGGCCGCTGCGGGACCGCTGTCCACAGCCGCAGTGCGCCCGGACTCCGCC
>JAOWBP010001760.1:31504028-31530009 GCA_028571105.1 Tragopan temminckii | reverse complement strand
GCGCCTGCAACAGCCCCGTGCTCACCCTCACCAAAGTGGAAGGTAACGCCGCCGGACGGGGTCGGGGCGCGGGGTTCGCGCCGCGGGGGGACGGGTGGGCGGACGGGCGATGCCCGATCTGCTCGAGCGCGGCCCCGGCTCTTTCCTCCCCCGCGTGCCGTCGGAGCCCAGGGCGCCGGGAGCGGGTCCCGAGCCTCAGAGCAGCACCTGCCGGTGGGAACCGACGGGAGGGAAGGAAGGAGCGAGCAGCGGTGCTGGAGAGCGCCGGCTCCACGGGAGGGACGGGGACGCAGCCTCGCGTTGTACCCCCTTCGAGGACCTCGTCCAGGCGTCTGTGTTCGCCCCTGGTGGCCCCGCCGGCACGCACTGGGGAGCAGCTATGGCCAGGATGGCCGCTGCGAGCCCAGCAGCAGGGAGGGCTTATCAGCCTCTTGGGGACCGTGGGACCTTTAAAGGGGCTGGGAGTTCTCAGGAGGGCTGCCCAGAGTGCCCCAAAGCTCTGGGCATATCGAGTGGGAGGCCTGGCTTGAGGAACTGGTTTGATGTAGAAAGTTGTAGGCTATGTCCAGAGCAAGGCAAGGGATGTGAGTGAGGGCAGAGGGGTAAGATAGACCAGGGAAAGTGGAGGAACTCAGAGGTGTGGGTACGGAGGAGTTCGCCTGAGGGGTGGATGTGGGGCTTTGTTCCTGAAGGGAGAGCAAACAGGTTTGGGGGATCCATGGGGAGCTGTGAGAACTAACTGGGAATGAGGTCAGTGAGAGAAAACGAAAATGGTTGGCTGAAAGGAATGGAAAGAGGAGAAGCAGATGGGGACAAGCAAGAGGTGGCATAGAAGGGGAAGAAGAAACCCAAACAGAAAATGAAAGAACAGTATGGGGTAAAATGTGAATATGAGATTCCATGGAAAGATCATGAAGAAGGGAAAAAAAAAAAAAAAAAGCTGTCTTGAAAAACTAAAGGGAAAAGAAAAAGAAAACCTGTAGTGATTCGTCTGTGGTGGAGAAACTGTAAAAATGCCCAAGGTGATGGGGGGAAGGAAGTAAAATCTGCAAGAAAAGTGAAAAATCAGGAGTACCTGAGGGCTGTGATTTTTGTTCATGGAGAATGCAGCTGTTGCATTCTCCCAGCATAAAAACCTCCTGGTATAAAGGTAGGGGAGTGGATCTATATTTTCTGACTGAAAGGAGAAGTCTGATTTTCATTACGCTATAATTATAATTTTTAAAAGCCCTTGCAGTTAGCCCTGGTGCCCAGCAGTTTTGCTCCCAAGATTTGTATTGGAGGGTCCTCTGAGCTGAAAGCATGGCTTCCTTTCTTTTGGTGCACTGCACAAGCTTTATGAATCATAAATAATAATAACCCACTAGGTTCTAGCTTTGAAATGTGGGTCATATTGCTTTTCTACCAGTTCAAATACAGTTTACTACCTACCTTATATAGACACAGAAGCAGAGCAACCTTTCCCAGTGCTGCAGAATTGAATCTTTTCAAGCATGTCCATGTCTGCTGTGCGCACCAGCTCTCTGATACCATATCACCACCCACCAGGGACTTTGTTGACCTAGTTGGGCTTTTCCTTCCTTAGTTTAGATTCTTCTTTCTGTTATCGCTGAAGGCAAAATCTAAATTGTTTTGATGGTTTATCATAGAGACCAGAGGTTGTAGAAGCAGGTAAGGGTTTCCTTTGCTGTTTATTTCCTTTTAATGAAACTGACTGGAGCTGTTTGAGAGGTTCTCTTTCCAAATCAATTGACAACATTTCATTTCAGATTAATACTGACTAATTTTGCCACCTGGTGCTTAGAGCTGTATAAAAAAGCCAGGATGTAGTCATAGACTAGAGTGAGACAGTGGGCGTACGATGGACAGTTTTCTTCGCTTAGTCTGTACGTCAGACAAAGGTTTGAGTTGCCAGATTTCTTTTGTAGCTGACATCCTTTGCAAAGGTGTAGCAGATGCTGCAAGGCAACTTCTGCTTCATAGTTATGTTTATTTTCCTCCCTATCAACCACCATAGCCTTTCACAGACCCTCGGCAGAACCATGGGGAATATGTTTATCTGGAGGACAGTTAGCAAAGAGGAGCCTTTTGTTGATATGCATTGCTATAAGGCCTTCAGGCATTCCCCCTATATTCTTTTGGTGTTGCAGTAGCTTCTTTACTTGAAAAGGAAGATAAGGACTTTGTGCGCCTTCAGGAACGTGACTGCCATTTCAAATTATTTCAGAGATTGAATCATCAGTATGCACTAAGCCTGCTGTACTAGCACTTTTAAAGACAACTGTATCTCCACGCATCACTCAGGCAGGCAGTAACCATACCGTGTGTTTTCTGTGCCTGGCACCATTGCACACACTTCATATTTTGAGAAGTGTAGGCTCAGTGCCTGTTTTGTGCTTGTCTGTCTTGCTGCTGATTGTTCGTATCACTATCCAACTGGCTGCTTTCATAATCTTTGTACATAAAAGTTCCATGTACCTGGAGGATTGTCCTCCCTTCTATGGGAAGGCAAAAATTTCCATCCCTGCTCTGCATCTTGGGGTTTCCCAGAGAGGTGATGCCATCATGAGAAGGTTCAGGACAATCAATCACCTCACTTGAGAAAAGCCATCCTCCTCTTAATTAGTCCCCATGGACAGCTCCTTATTCTCTGGTCCCAACAGAAAGGTATTACAGCCTCCCCATGTAGCGCATTTCCTCTGCAATGTCAGGAAAAGGAACTGGTGATACTTAAAGTTGCTTGTAATGCAAATGATACCTCTCTGTTATTACACACGTATGTCTAAACTTTGTTGCTGTGGAGCCAGATTCTGCCATATGCTCATCTGGAGCAACTTTGTTTGCATCACTGGAGTTACAGGAAATTTGTTACAAGTACAAATGGGAAATAAATTTGGCCTCTAATATATTTCCTGCCTGCAGGGAATTCATCACAAATGTATCAACACTGTAATCACTTTGGTAATAAATCTTTTTAGTTTCTTTAGCAAGTGCAAGCTGAAGATCCCAACCACAGCAAAAACCTCCAAGAGTGGCAGCATGCTTTCTTCAGCTACGTGATTCTAATTATCCTCATTTTCCAGATGAGGTGGCGAAGAAACTGCAGAATGAAGCAACTTATGTAAAAACGAGCAGCGCATCTTGTCGCAGAAAAGGCAGGAAAAGATTGACCCCCAGCCCCAAATTTGTGTTGTGGCTCCAGGAGGGCACTCCCGTGTGGTCAGGGTGCCAGAGGACTTCTTTTACTGAAGTTAATGATTTTCTGCTTGTTCCTAATTAAGCTTCCTTTTTTGAGGAAGTAAATTAAAATGCTGCATAAATATATCTCTGCATAAATACTGTGCTGCTATTAGCAGCATTCTGTTGGTGTCATCCATAGGTTTTGGCAGACAGACAGTGCTTGTTCCTACTTTGAGCGCTAAGATGGACCCCACTAAAATTTCACCTGGAAGTAAGCATTTGTTGAGTGAGAATTGTGCCCAGTGATCTCTTTTTTTTTTAATATGAGAAGTAAACTTTGTAGAAGCATACAGTGCTCATGTAATTCTAGAAGATAGAAGTGGGAAAGGAAAAACAAGCTGGTGATTCAGTGGTTCAGCCATGGCTGCAGGTTTGCCCATTCTTCCCCACCAACCTGGCCTTTGAAAGGAATGCATGCTGGCTCCTCCATGGAGTAATTAATCTGCATAATGTCTGCTTTTGTTCAGCCTATCTTCCTGCACTGAAGACAAAAAATAGCTGATTCTTTGATGTGAACATCTGTGATAAGGGCAGAGACCATCAAAGCCACCCTGTGCTTGCTCCACAGTTGTAGGAGCAGCTTTCACTCTCTCCTGGCTGGAGTTGAGATTAAGTGTATGGGATGAAGTTAATGGTGACAACGGAGGGAGGCTTTGCATATAGGTATGGAAATTAATGGGGTTGTAATTTCTGGCATGTCTGCTTCTCCGTTGTACCTGTCAGCATGTGCTCTGGGTAAAGCCCAAAGTAAAGTCAATTGAACTTACTCCTCTGATGGAAAAGGGGCACCCTCTTTCACATCCATGTACTGTGTGGTAAGTGCATATGGGCAGTAGTTGCACTCTAGTTTCACCCCATGTAAACTTTTGCCCATTTTTCCTATATACTGCAATATGTTCAGTTAATACAACAGTGTATTTGAGCAGATATCCAAGATCTTGTTCCAAAGGAGTGAGGAGTTTCTTGTTTCATAACACCTGGCAACCTTCCCACATGGCGCAGTGCTTTCCTAGTCTTTAAACAGTCTCAAAATGAGCTTCTCTGAGCAGTGCTAGGCTTACTCACTGGGGATTCCTGCCAGCTCATCTTTGATCATGTCCCACTCGTCGTTTTCTATACCATCTTGCCTGTGCAAAATCATGAGCTATAGGTTTAGAGGTGACTCATTACTTCTGCATTGTATGTCTCCTCCCCAAATGATACAAAAATAAAAAAGAATGTAAAATGCTGATGTTACTGAGCGAATGCTAGAGCAGGAGCCTTAATACATCATGAAGCAGAAAGTAAATTATTAAAGATTTATCCAAGCTGCCTTACTTTAGTGGCTGAAATGAACCAATATGTATACAGTATGGACAAACAATATTTTCATTTACAGTGACAGAACATAAGAATAGCAACCATTGGATAATCTCAGATTTTCACAGACCATTGCATTTCACATCTCTAAATGGAGCAAGGTGCATTTTCTAGTCATCTTGAATCCATCTAGGCATTTGATCACAAAAAATAAGCAGATTACTAATCCGTCTGTTTAATTATAGATTTCTTCCATAAGAAGATGTAAAAAGAACTAGTTAAAAATAACTATGTAATTGTTACCAGCGTGCATCATGTGTTGTCTCCTATTTTGATAATTTTTGTAGAAGAAAATATTGCCCCTCTTTTCATAATGGGAGATAACTGCAGACAGAAGGGTATGTAGCACAGAAACACTTCAGTGTGAGAGCTGGAGTTCAGAAAAGACTAGAAGTTCAACATAAACGTCTATGATCACTCAATAGATATTTCCCAGCCATTTCCCAGTTACAGGGCACAAATGTAGTATCATTTATATTGTAGCTGTCTTAGCCCATTATACTGAGCACAGCACATTCACTTACCTACTAAAGTGGTTCTCTCAACTTGGCTGGAATACCATCAACCTTTAATCTAAAGCCCAGTTAATCTTTGTTGATTATAAACTGTGAAATGCCACTGCAGACCTGGACAGCATCCTGCAGAGGGAGAAATTTGGCCAATAAAAGAGTAGATTTACTTTATAATCATCACTGAGTTTTGCTGGCAGTCACTGAAGCATTAGATCAAAGGCAAAAGGAAACAAGGTGTTCTTAGCAGTGCAGAGGTGGCTTGCTTTCAGGCAGAGATGCCCACCAATTTTGTTGGCACTGTGTACTGAAGAAGCCAGGCACCACCTCTGTTGTTAACAGCCTTGTTCCAGGAACTTAAATCTGCTCTAATTTGTCATAATGCAGAGGAACCTAGTCTTGAAATTTTGAGAATCCTTCCTGAGGCATAAATTTCTTCATGGAATCTAGTACTGTTTGATTATACAGAAGTTGTATGTTGACTCTTCTTCAAGTAACAGTAATAGTTTATGCTCAGTATCACTATTTCTGGCCAAATAACAAACTCCTCAGATGAAAAACCTGTGAGTCCCTCAGGCCTTATAATTCAGTCATGGAGAGTACTGAAGTGAGGAAATATATCAGGATACGGCTCCTCTACAATCACCTCAGATTCCCTAGTTCATCTTTCAGCAAGGGTAGCATTGTATTTATGTCTAAAAAGTATGTCTTCTGTAGCTGATTAAAACAATAGAAGGTTGCAAAAGCTTCTCTTATTGAAAAGAGGAAGGGGTATCTATCAGGAAGAAAATGAAAACTGAGATACTTGCATGTAGTATTGTTTTTACTCAGAGTTGCACTAAGTTTCTTCATGCCAACATGAGTCTAGCCAAGAAGACCCAGCTTGGCTGATCTTGCTGGTGAGAAGTGAGGAGGCATCCTCTTATTTCTTCTGTAGATCAGTGAGCAGCAAATTATGTGCAGAATTCCATGGATGTATGTTTCCTTAACTGTTGTGAGCACACTGGGATCCATGTCAAGTCCACTCTCATACCTGATTATTAGTTGACGAAGAAGAGATGCTCCAAGTATCTTATTCTTAAGTTGGGACTAAAGAAGCATCATGTTTTAAGTTCAGGAGCAGATTAACCCTTTATCCCTAAGTGAACAATTAACTGGACTTAGAATTCAGTATGTAAGGGACCAATGGACTATGAAAAAATCTTGTATATAAAACTGTATACATAAACACCATGCAGCTCAGAATTTTGGAAAGCTATGTAAGGGAGATATAACACTATCCCATTTTTTAATAAACTGCAGCCATCATAGCCTGAATTCATGTCAGTATGAATTCACTTATCTCTTAATATAACTGTATATATGTACTGATATAAATGTAGTATTCATTTCAGTTCAAGTAGTTGGATTCCCTTGGAATAAAACCATTGCTCAGGAAAGATGTGGCACTCAAACTGCTAACTTGTTAACAGAGCAGTTTCCTGTGGAGAGTACACTCTTGTTTTTTCACCAGAACAGGCACTTAAACCATCACTTAAACCTTTGGTTAGGATGAAATTTGCATACCCTCCAGTTCATGTGTGTGCAGAATCCCATTTTGGTCATGACTTACTTTTGTTCTAAAGGAAGTTCTGCTTCCACAAAGATGTTGATTTCAAAATAAATAGCAAAACTCCCAGTTTCAGTTTTGATTCAGGAAGGAAATGCAGAATAATGATAAAATATATTTTTCCATAATATCATGAATATGTATCTCATAATCAGGATTATTCTTTATGTCCGTTCACAGGTGCTACATTCTAGTACTACAGTGTACTATAATAAGCACCCACTATTGTCCATTTTCACTCTGGACCCCAGTCATGCATTCTGCTTAATAATAAAAAGGATGATATTTAGGGGAACTTCCCTCCCTATAACATTCAAAGTGGAATATCATGTTTTAATGAGGCTCATTTGAATGCCACAATTTTAATAGAATTTCTAAGCAGTTGCCTCTGAGGATAAATTAAATGGATTACAGTCCAAATTGCTGCA
This sequence comes from Tragopan temminckii, assembly GCA_028571105.1. Lineage (NCBI taxonomy): Eukaryota > Metazoa > Chordata > Aves > Galliformes > Phasianidae > Tragopan > Tragopan temminckii. The sequence goes on along the minus strand of JAOWBP010001760.1, from coordinate 31,522,864 downwards.
GTATAAAGTTGATAATTTATCAGCTCTCTCTGTATCACCAGTAGAAATTAGGATATAGATTTTGCATTGTCTTGCCTGAGTAGTTGACAGAGGAAGAAAAGAACATATATACTAAGCAGGAAAATTTAGCGTATTTTCAACACATATGTGCAGATATGCTAGTTGATTACAACTCTTAGTAAGCTCAGGTACAATATTTGACACAGAATAAACCAAGAATTAATATATGCTTATAATTAGTGATAGAAATACTATAAATGTGAGTAGTATTTAAAGATCTAGTAACACCTTTTAGAAGAAACTTGTGCCTATTTGGCACAAGATAAGTTATATGGATGATCCAGAAATATGGGAAATGTAATTCCACAGTCAAGAGGCTTGACTGCATGCAAGCCAACAGACCAATTTCTTGCCCTGTTGAAATCAAGGTGAGATAATTAGATAAATTTAAATATTCCACATACATTATCCTAACGTCTTTTTGTTTAATTAATTAATTTATATAATAAATTCCAATAGCAAAAGGGAGTCTGAACTCAGTTTGTAATTGTCTTGCTTTGAACTGATGCTCATGCAAAGTTTGCCATTTACAAGTACTTACATCCATCATGGAATTTCTGCTGTGACCTCAAGCAAACTCAAACCTTCTGACCTAATGGTTTAATACCCTGTTTTTCTCTTTAAAATAACCTCTACTGTGATTTTTTTTTTATTTCCTCCTGTACTGATCTATTCATACTATAGTCATGCTATTCTATGATCAAACTAAGTAATATTATCTGTTACTGTAAAAGTATTTAGATACTACATTAAACTTCTACAGTTTCTTAAATATTATCTAAAAATCCACACGTGCAATGCCATTTTGACCAAATATTCTCATTTAAAAACTGCATTTACAAAGATTTCTGAGGCTTTGTCATTCTTCCATTATACTGCATTAATTGGTATTCATTAAAAAAAAAAAAAAAAGTAATACCAATCTCTTAGACCTTCAGGATCTACCACAGTAAGAAGGTTGGGATAAAGTGCATAGAGAAACCTAAGCACTGAGCCTTATAGCCTTATCTGCCAGCCACCCACAGGAACTCACAGCTTCCCCTTAGGAAGCCAAGAGCAATTTCCTCAACAAGCATACAAACAGCCACCATATGGGGCCTGACCAGAGGTCCATCTGGTGCTGTTTCCAACTTGGTGGAATTGATTAGGAAGTGTATTTCTAGCTTTAGATGCATCTCTTGCTCTGTGGGTGCACTGACAGCTGAAATTTCCCTGGATATAGGAAACAACTTTTTGCTCTGTTTTCTGCTTTGTTCCTAATAATTGTTAGCAGTTAATTTGCTGTTTTTTTCTGATCCTGAACAGTAAGTTGCCTTTTCTGTGGATCAGCCTGGGAAGAACTCAGGATTCCTTGTGGTAGATGGGCCAGAGCCCATCTGCTGTGTATGTAACACATGGTTCTTGCACTCGCACCTGCACCTCTGTATTAGTATGCTTGCTTCTGCATCCCCCATTTTATTACTCAGTCATTTCATCAATTATCCTACAGTCCTGGATAACTTCATTTCATTAGGAAACTGTTAGCTCATCACTTGCCCCCTTGCTACCTATAATTACGTTGAAGAGCGCAGGTCCCACAGCTGACGTCTGCAAAGCTTCAGTCACTTCCCTCCATTGCTTTTTTCACTCCTTCCTGGTTTCCTATCTTGAACTGAGCCTTTGGTCCATTCCAGCACTTTCCTTGGCTGCTGCTTATTTTCTGTACAACCCTTTGGAGTTGTATGGGATTTATGAGATTTTTTTGGATTTGTTGTTTGGAATTTTTGTCAGAAGCCTTTTAAAAACGTAGAAAGATAAACTCCATCTCTTTCGTCAGTATGCCTGTCAACTCCCACCCACGGACACCAGGAAGGCTCTAGGTTGAGTGATCTAGCCTGTCCAGTGGGTACCATTGAGCAGACGCCTGATGAGTGTGGCTGAGCATGGCTTTATGTTATGCTAGGATGTTCATTCCCCACTATTGCTCATTCTAATACTTACTGCTCTGTTTCACAGTTGAGTTGGCAGCTAAATGGCTGAACTTTGTCTTTCAAAAAGTGGCAGGGGAGCGTGCGCTCCTCTTCCATGGCTCAGTGCATTAAGCACCTTTGCAGCTGTGGCACCTCTCCAGCTAGGAGGAAGATGGAGCCCATCTGCTCCAGAAAGTGCCCTGCTGTGCACCCCTGCCAAGGCCAGGGGAGCCAGCTATCAGCAAAGCTGGTCTGCTTGAACTAGAATATGCCCTTGTTCCTTGGGAAAGTATTAAGTGGGGAGGTCATTTGCCCAGAGAAGGAAAAAGTGGTATTTTAGGCTTGTTCCAGTGATTACTTCAAACATAATCATAGAATATCCTGAGCTGGGAGAGACCCATGAGGATCACTGAACCCAACTCCCAGCTCCACACAGCACCACCCAAAATTCAAACCCTACTTCTGAAAACACTGTCCAAACTCCAGCACTCGGGGCCGTGCCCACTGCCCTGTGCAGCCCGTTCCACGCCCACCGCCCTCTGGTGCAGACCCTGTCCCCAACCCCACTGCCCCTCCCCTGACAGCTCCACGCCGTTCCCTCGGGCCCTGTCGCTGTCACACAGCGCAGAGCTCAGCGCTGCCCCTCCGCTCCCTGTGAGGAGCTGCAGCCGCCATCAGGCCTCCCTCAGCTCCTCTGCTCTGGGCTGAGCACACGCAGGAGCCTCAGCCACTCCTCATATATCTTGACCTCTAGACCTTTCACTGGCATAAATAAATTACCTGCAGATTTTCAAATTGGATGTATTGAGTTGCAGTCATATATTCAATTCAAAGAAAAAATTTGATCATGTCTCTTTATCAGACTTTTGTAAGGTCTCTCTTACTAGAGAGAAATGTCCCTCACTTCACAGTCACACCTTATTCATGCTGTTGCTCTCTTGCATTGCATACATTTGCAAGCTACTATTTTGAAGGATGAAGCACAGGAATAGTAAAATTTCCTCAAAAATCTCTGATGAACACCTTCAGAGCTCCCTGACATAAAATAAGTTCTGTTACTTCTATACAGTAACTATATATTTTCCAAGAGATGCTCCAAAAGTAATGCCTCTTATTTTATCATGTTGGCCCACAGTGTCAGTGACAGATGTTGGTTTTATGGCAGTAGGAGTTGAACCTTCCCGCCAGCATTCCATTACATGTTGTTGCTGTGTGACAGATGGCAGCAGAGAGGCAGCCTGACAGAACGGTGTCTGCCATGGAAGTGGGTACGAAGCAAAGGTGTGGAATTGAATTCCTTCATGCAGAAAATGTTGCTTGCCTTGATATTCATTGACACTTACTGAGTATTGATAGAGACCAAACAGTGGATGTGCACACAGTTTGGCAGTGGGTGGTGTGTTACAGCAGCGGTGACAAAAACTGTGGGTTACCTCTACTGGTGCAGATTGTTACAAGCATGGCATGCAGGCTCTCGTTCATCGCTGGTGAAAAAACATAGCTAACGGTGGTGATTGTGTTGAAAAGTAGTGTTTTGCAGCTGAGAATTTGCTCTATCAAACAGAATTACTGTGTTCATTGCACCTGTTGTAGTTTTCATGAAAGTAAATAGGAGGCATTACTTCAGAGTGACCTACGTATATGCAGCCCAAGAAAATTTCCTCTTCATTCAGTGCAGCCCAAGCAAGCCAAAAGGTTGGACATCCATGCCCTGAGACCTCACTCTTTAACCTCACCAACTGTGAAGAAAATGCCTTGGCAACACTGTCAACATTTCAGATTTAGACAGATACTGGCAATTAGAGACATTATTTTGTGGATTTGGCACTTATTCTTCTCTTTATAGGATGATGCCTCAGCTGTTTTTAGCAGCTTAGTTCAAAAATCCTGGACAGCTAAATAATGCATAGCTACCGTGGTAGATGGAAATGGGATAAAAATACTTGAAGGATTTTGAGAGTCTGCCACTGAGACAAATAGTAATCTTTGTCCAGAACATCACCACCAGAAGTCATTGTATGTGTTTCTTAGGTATGTTGGTAAATGGTAATTTTTGAGCTATTTCCCACTGATTTCTTCATATTACTGGATGAAGAGGAGGCCACATAGCAGCCAAGGTTGTGCAGATATACCTTGTGTAGCATCCAGCTCTGATCCCCCTGCACATCACATGCTTCTAGAGCTCCTAACCACTGTGAGGATCAGCTGCTGTGTTACAGGATTGTGTCTCAGCTCCTTCTCCCTTATTTATTATAAGCAAGCAATACTTTTGCAAGCTTTACAGTCTTGTTTTGTGCAATGCCCAAACAGCTACAAAACATTTAAGAGGCTAGCAAAAAACAAATGCTTTGAGGATGGCTCAGTAGTAATTGTCAGAGACCTATGAGGATTCTTCCTTCTTTCAAAGATCTTTCAGAAGCCTGACTCAAAGAGCTGTTTAATAATATGCTTACATTATGCTTACATTCAAGCGCATTCATAGCCTGGAGAAGCTGGTGGAGCTGTACATAATCATTAGGTGCATGTTTCAATCCCTAATAGACAGGACCTTAGTCTGTTCTTATGTCTCTGAAGGGCTGGCAAAGGCACACTGTGCTTTTGGGGTACTTCTTTCAGTCATTTGCTGATGAGTTGGAACAGCTAAAGCAGTTCACTGCTGACAACTGTATACATACATATGTATCTGTCCAGCTCAGAGCCTGCCATGCTATCTGTGTGGCTTTACTCTTGATGCCTGACAGCCGTGGTGGAGAGGTGGGACTCACTTCACTCAGTCACCTACGCTAGTCAATTCTGAGCTTACTACCTCAGCCTGTTTAGGGCTAGTGGAGAGAAACAAGCACTTGGAGAGGGTGATTCATCTGGCTTGTTTTATCATTTCCTTTAAGATGAGATAAATCGTGCTATGGAAATGTCTTTTTTTCTGTCTACTGACTATGCAGAATGTGTAAATGACTGTCTCAGATACACGAATCTGCACAGCAGATGTCTCAGACTGGTAAGTTGAATGCCACCCATGGTTTCTGTCAGTATCCCGTGTTTAACAAAGGCAGCATGGTACATTATGGCCCTATGGTAAATGTTTAACTGGCAAGCTGTGCACAGGAGTCTTAAGTCATTAAGAGAGGTGTAAGATTCTTGAAGTGAACTGTACAGGCTGCTTAAAGGTGATACTACCACTGAGTGGCTTTTCTCTTAACATAATGCAAGCAAGCAACTGTAGTCAGTGATAAAGGGCACTTCATCAAAGGCATATGCAGGATAAGTTGTGCATTCTAGTTCCTGATATCTCCCTAAGCTCAGCCAGAAGCTGGGGTTCACTAGCTCAGGTGTAGATGTCCCTACCACAGGTTTATGGTCTTATCTGAAAGGAATCTCACCCTTAATGGAGGAAATGGAGAATGGCTGTTTTCTGGGGTTGTGTATCCCAGTGGGAAATGACATTGACAGCAGCACTGGAGGTGACTTCCTTCAGTTGCTAGGCTGAAAGGGAGGGAGCGAGGAATGGTTCCAGTTGAGATTTATGAAACAGGAAAATGAATGAACAAAAGGGAGAATGAAAAACTAAATTTAGTAAAAGCATGATAGGCATTTTTGATCCATCTCAGCATCTTGATTTACTCTTTTTGGGGATACAGTAGCATACAGAGCAGTGTGCTGCAGAGGGCAAAGGAAGGAATACAGGAAGTCTGGAGGAACATGTCCAGAAATAAAATTCTTCAAAGTCCTGCCTCATCCATTCTGAAAAAGCCATTTACCATTTTTAAATTACCATAGAGTGTAGTGCCAGCTGGCCCTTGTGCAGTGTTACAAATAGGATGAGAAGCTTCTCATCCATGTTGAAGGTTGCGGTCACCCATCTGTGCACCTGCGACTTTGGTGAGGGAAACTTTCTCCATGGGAACACAGGGACTGGGCAAGGAGAGCTGCAACTCTGGATGTCATGCGTGCCAGCCAGCAGGCAAGTCTTCAGTGCAGTAAATCGCACCCTGCTTTAGAATTATGGAATCTAGAGTTGTTTCAGTTGGAAGAGACCATTAAATATCATCTAGTCCAACTCCTCTGCAATGAACAGGGACACCTAAAGCTAGATCAGGTTGCTCTGAGCCCCCTGCAGCCTGGCCTTGAATATCTCCAAGGACAGGGCATCCACCACATCTCTGTGTAATCTGTTCCAGCACCTCCCCACCCTTATTGTAGAATACTGCTGCTTATATGCAGTCTAAATCTTTAAGTTTGAAACCATTTCCCCTTGTCCTGTCAGAACAGACCTTGCTAAAAAGTCTGTTTCCTTCTTTCTTATAATCTGCTTTAGATACTGAAAGGCCACGCTCAGGTCTCCCTGAAGCTTTCTCTTCTCCAGGCTGAACAGTCCCACCTCTCTCAGCCAGTCCTTACAGGGGAGATTTTTCATCCCTTGGATCATTTCTGTGGCCTTCCTCTAGATGTGCTGTAGCAGGTCTCTCCTGTTCTGAGGGCTCCACATCTGGACACAGTACGCCAGATGAGGTATCACCAGTACAGAGTAGAGGGGCAGGATCACCTCCCTAGCCCTGCTGGCCAGGCTTCTTTTGATGCAGCCCAGGATACGGTTGGCTTTCTGTGCTCTGAAGGCACATTGCTGGCTCTTGTCTATCTTGCCATCCACCTGTCCCCCCAAGTCCCAAGTGCTCCATCCTTATATCCCCCAGCTTGTACTGATAGTGAGGATTGCCACAACCCAGATACAATACCTTCTACTTGGATTTATTGAACATTATGAGGTTCACCTGCGCCCACTGCTGAAGCCTGTCTGGGTCTCTCTGGATGGCATCCTGTCCCTTGGACATATCAACCACACCACACAGCTTGGTCATCCACAGATATGCTGAGGGTGCACTCAGTGTCATTGATGAAGATATTAAAGAGCATCAGTCCCACTACTGACCCCTGAGGGACACCACTTGTCACTAATCTCCATCCAGACATTGGGCCATTGACCACCAGTGTCTGGGTACGATCTTGCAACCATGTGTCAAACAGTCCACTCATCAAATCTGTATCTTTCCAATTTGGAGAGAATAATGTCATGTGGGACTGTCAGAGGCCTTTCTGATGTCTTGATAGATGACATCAGTGGCCTTCCTGGTTTTCTTTTTTTTTCTTTTTTCTTTGTGGTGCCCAGCTCTCCTTCTTGTGAAGCATTCCCATTGGGTGTTCGTGAATGTGTGTGAACTCTTACAGTTTGATCTTGGAGTGACAGTGCCCATTAGAAAAGCTTAAGGGGAAATTAAAAATTCAGTCATCACTGTAGGGCTTGTGTGGTGGATGGTAAAGAAGGTGCTGGCACCTTCACCATTTGGTGCAGTTGAAATGACTGTACAGCAAATGAACCCTGACCAATCTGTGCAGGTAATAGGGAAAGAGGTATTCATTCTAAGAAGTGGTGTAAAGAAAGTGCTGTGTTAACAATACTGTGTTAACTTTGGATAATTTATTGGCTTGCTGGTTTATCTCCCATTATATGAGAAGCTGCCCACACAATCTTCTGTAGAAAGCTGAAGTAAGCGTAGAGATCAGCAACATCCTCATCACTTTAAAATCACTCAAACACCAACAGTAATCTAGATGTTTATTCTGTTGCTGCTGTGTGTTTTTCTTAGATCTCAAGATATCAGAGGCCACAGTTTTTTTGTGTTACAAAAGTAGTGTTACAACTGTACTAGGTGAACTAATGATACTCTTAGATCATAGATTTCTTGTAGATAAAGGAATAATTAAATATGCTTATCCATTAGAATAAACTTTTTCTTTGGTAATATATCAGCTTAGGTAAATACAAATTTAGATTAACCTGCAGTAAGATTTTTTAAAAGACCCAACACCGATTGCCACCAGCATAAGGAAGGACTTCTGTATGCAGATCTCTCTTAGTCTACTTTGAAAATATATAAATGTTTGGCAGTATAGTCTCTCAGTATCCTTGCTGTACTTTGATTTCTTTTTCTGCCTTTCAGTACACTCAGTGACCTTTGGGTCTTTTGAAGTTGTAGACTACTGAATTTCGGCATGAATTTCTGTTATTTCTTCTTAAAATGGATGGACCAACTGAACTGAAATCACCCTTTAAGAGAAATCCCTGCTGAGTATAGCATGCAGGTGGCTGTCAGCTTCAGCAGCTGTTTAATGAGATTAATTTACACTCTCTAAAGGCAATGGTCTGCTGCTGAGGTCTGCCAGCACCTTTAGATCTCAGGAGGAATTGAAACACCTAGCTTGGTGTTGCTCATTCAGTCACAACCTAGATACAGTGTCTGCTGATAGTGGTAAGATAGGAAGGTTCTAACAACTTATGTTTAAGGAGATAAGTAAAGGGGCAAGGTTTTCTTAGAAGAGGAATCATTATTAAACCCAGTGCCACAGTATGAAAAAGAGACACGTTTTGAGAAGCATAAGCCAAGAGGAGGCTTATGTTTCATGGCTGTCACGCAGTTGATTTGAAACCAGAAATACAGCAGGTGACATCTTTAAAAGTGTCATCTGGTTTGTGCAGTGTCTGTGATTGGGATGGAGAGTGCTGAGGTGTGTCCTGAGAACCTCCTCTGCTTTGGTGTGCTGCGTGCTGGGACCAGCAGTAAGGTGTGTGTGAAACTGAGCTTTTGGGCAGAATCCTGAGCTCGGTTAAACAGGGATATGTTGAAGTTAACGTGCTGGGTTGTGTTTGGTGCATTGCTAGTGCTGAAAAAATCAAGGACAGACTAGTCTGAGATGCTCGTAGGGCAGCCTGGGGGCTGGTCTGATTTGTGCCACTGGGCTACAGCCTCAGGAGGATTGGAGACCACTGAAATGCTTGATGATCCAAGTTCAGTATGAATCACAGAACATACATGGTGGTGGTCATGCTTAACTGTGAGACAGTTTAGTGCCCTTCCTCCTCCTGAAGAGCCATTATATTGCGTAAGCTGCCCAGTTCTGTATTTTCCAAGGCTGTAACAATTTCAAGTGTTGTTGTAATCTCCTTTGCTGCTTCCCTACGCTCAAATCCATATTTTTTATTCATTTACACGCCCTAACAGCATCAGTTTTAAGTGATGTGTTAAATCTTTCTACGTACATCAGAACAACATGCAATTTTAATCTCCATTTACTCCTAAATCTAGAGGTGATAATTACTATTTACATTCTAACTATGCCTCAGTCGAACCAGAGGCCTTGCAGTGATCTAAAAAAGAATGGCATTTTGTGGCAAGGTCTGGTTTGTTTTTGTTTTTGTTTTTTTCTGTTGTTACTGTTCGTTTGTTTTGCTGGTAAAGCTCCACCTGACTTCAGAAGGGCCCAGGGTGTGAAAACTGAAGCATTGCCTGGACTTCCCTAGTAAGCCTTGTGTTTTCTTCTCCCCAGGGGATGAGCGCTCCCGGGAGTCCCCAGCCCCAGCTGAAGCACAGATGCAAGCCGGGGCAGAAGGAGGTGGAAGGGTGAGCCGCTGTTGCTGGAAATGCTCCGTGACGCAACTCAAGAAAATTTTCTGGGGTGTGGCCGTGGTCTTGGGTGTCTGCTCATCCTGGTCGGGCTCAACCCAGCTAGCAAAACTGACCTTTAAGAAATTTGATGCGCCCTTCACTCTAACGTGGTTTGCAACAAACTGGAACTTTTTATTCTTTCCTTTGTATTATCTTGGACATGTTTTTAAGTCAGCTGAAAAGCAGTCTCCGAAGCAGAGGTACAGGTATGGGAGCTTTTGTTGTTTTTTTTTTTTTCCTGTGGCTCTTGCATGGTGCTCTGCCCCTAAGCAGACTTTTTATTCATTAGATTGAGCCTGCATTTGCTTGCCTCTTCAGGTTTGTTGAAGGGTGTTCTGAATTAATTCCATCATGTGCTAGATGTTGTTATTATTCTTAATACAGTTTGACTTCGAAACTAAGAAGTCCAGGTATATTTAAAGTATATAGAGTTCAGTTAATGGAAGTCCGCGTTTTCTGTAATTACTTCTCAAGAGTTTTCTGTTCAAACTCCTGTGGCCATCATTTTTTTATCAGTATCTTCTTCCTCTACCTTGCAGCTGATTTTCATGGCAGTCTCTTGAGTAAGCTAAGAAAACTCTTTCCAAAAATCAGGATTCATGCAGTGCCTCAAATAGTCAAGTAAAAGGTATTGCAGTATTTTCCTGGCATTATGCCCCGACATCTAAGCCCAGACTCTGATCCCAGTTAAACTGGAGCAGTTTTGTTTATTTCCGGGAGGAAGCACAGTCATAACCAAGAACAGCATTTTGTCTTCAACACACCTTATCTTCACAGCATGCCAAACCCACAGAGCCTGAAGCACTCACGGAAAGCCCTGAGTGCCCATCCTCCATGAGGGGCTGAGGATGCTGCTGTAAGGACCGCCTCTTGGTGAGCGCTCCTTCATCTTCTTTTGGCTTAAAAAAGGCATCTGGGACAGATGGGATGAATCAGCCATCAGGACGTCCTGTGTCAGAGCCTCCTTGATACATGAAAGGATGTGAACAACATTTTCCCCTTCTGTTACACAGTGGGACTTACAGCTTTTTAATGAAGTAGCTTAGAAAATAAACAGTAAGAAGTGTATGTTTCTCAGCTTCCAGCTAAGCAGCAGTGGGGAAGAAACATGTAAGAATTCATGGTACTTAGTTCTTTTATACCTCAGATTACTAGGGTTAAGATTATTAACGTTGAAATTGTGTTTCTTAGCTTTAGTTGTATTTTTCCTTCTGTTCTAAATTATTGAGGCAGCTGCAGATAGAGGAACTTAACACTGACGTTTGTGGAACAGAACCCAGCAGTTCTAAAGATGTTTTCATAAGATGCCACATTTCCTGCACTTTGTTCTTCAGCTTGTGTTTGTCATTCACTCCATAGCTAACATATAGGCTTCAGAGATGCGAGAAGAACGGAGAGTAGAGAGAACAACACCTGAATCTAAAAATAGTAAAGAATGCTAGTCCCAAACAGCTACATTTTGTTTTCTTTGGTTAGCCTGTATTTTTCTTTCCAATTGTGCTCAAACAATGTTTTAAATACTGATGAATTCTGGGGTGGAGGGTGGCTGTGGTTCACCATATCCCTGGTATTACACTCCTCCTTGCTGCAGTTAGTTGATACAGCTGGTAGCTTTATGTCTTCCATTTAATTAAGTGATGACTGAGTCAAAGAGCAGGTGCAAGCCCTGCAGCCTGTTTGGAATACAGGGGGACATCATTACTAATCAGCCTGCAGCAGGCTTTGTGAAGAATGTGCTTTTGTGAATCTGAGTAGCAGACTGGCTAGAGGGAATTTGCAGGGTTTTTACTGCTGTTGGGGTAGATGGGTATTTGGAGATTTGGCTTTGTTTCTTAGCTTTACTGCAGGTTTGTTTTGTGATTTTGAGCAAGTCTCTGTAGACCTCAGATTCTTTCTGCTCTCTGGATGAGGCAGAGCTTCAGAAGGAGGACTGTCATCTACCATGTGTTTATGTAGCATAGTTATCCGAATTAAGACCTTTCAGTGATGCTGCATAAAGAACTGCTATATTTTTCACCTGCTACCCCATTTTGGCTGAGATCTCACTTGCATGTAAGTCAGACTCTGGGCTCTAGAATCCCCTCCTAGTTATTCCCTGTATTTGTGTATGGAACTATCTGGAGACTGCGTGGGTCTGTGAGGCATGACCATCTTCAGAAAGGTTGTGCTCCAGGCACAGCCAGACTCGTTAGAGAGGCACTGGATAGGCTTCTAGACAGTTAATAGTTCTGATGGGAACTAACAAAGAACTTCCTTAATCATTTGCTACTTTTATCTTCCACATTCATGTATTTTATAATACGCATATCTAAACCCTCTGGCAGGAATTTGCAATGAGATAAATGAAGAGCAGGTAGTTGGAGAAGGTAGAAATATGACATTTAAGTCACCTCAGTGAGTAGTAGTAAGTAGTTACATGGTAAGTACTATCCTGTATAAGCACAAGTAGACATACCAGTTGTGTCTGCAGCAAAGAGAGTTGCTCCTGATTTCACCGAAGCAATGTTGCAGCTGTCCAAATTGTATCCATGCTAGCGGAGCCCAACAAAAAATATCTTCCCTATCTTTGAGGTTGAATTCAGGCAAGCCAAAATATCCGCATTCACATACAAACTGATGCAGGTTCCCTATGCAGCTCCATCGAATTCAAGAGTTGTGCCCAAATGTAGATTGATCCTGGACAATTTGTCCCATGCTTGCTGCCAGGGATGCTGTGCACTCTTTGCGCAGGACTTTGTCCTTGGGAGATGACCCAGGAAATTCCAACAGGCCTCAGGAGAGCACTGCAGGGTCATCACTGCTCTTTCACTTCTTGTGCAAGCAAATTATCGTTAATTTCAACTGTTGTCCAGTCCAGAAATAACATATGTAATGATTTATGCATCTAATGGATCATTTAAGAGTATTTCATCTTGACTTCATACTTCTTGCTTCCAAACTGCTTTATAAAATGACACATTTAATCTGATGAGCCGCCCTCCATCATACTTACGTTATTAATTTATGAGGTAGCATAAATTAAAAGCACTAGAGCTTAAAGCTTCTTGTGTGCATGGAAGATGAAAATAAAATCCCTATAAAACCTTGTTTAGCTTTGTGTCTCTCCAGGCAGAGGAAAACATACCTTTGTAAAGATGCAGTCTGTGTGCCAGCTAGGGGAGTAGCTGAAGACTCTGTTCCCATTTTAGCAAGAGAATACTTCAGAATGCTTGTTTATTTTGATGATACGGTTTTATCTGAAGGTTTTTGAGAAGTAAAGGGCAGACTTTCTGCAATGGTCTGTATGATTATTTATGTAATTGTTTATCATTGAGGTCTTAATTATTACTTCATAAAGCTAAAGAAAGCACCAGAAGCTAAAACTCAATCTCTTCAACAACCTCGAATGCAGGGGATGTGTGAGGTGAGTGAAAGAATCATCATGCATACCTGTACTGATCCACAGCCACATTTGAACATGTCTTGATGTGTTCCTTTTCACTGAATCAGAGTTTTTTCTCTGTGCTACCCCAAACTACTGCCTCTGATCTTTTTGAATTTGAGTATTGTTGTTTGAAAAGAAGAAAAAATTGAGGGTATAGAAATATAGTTATTCTTTGGAATGGAACCAAAATACTGAAAGCAGTAATGGAAAGGGACTAGCATGGCAGGTCTTGTGTATGCTAATTTACCAACATTAACTTCACAAGAATCACTTTTGATTTAGCTACATAAGTGTTCAGAATTGAGACTTAGTTGTTCAGTGGCCAGATGCGATCAGTGCTGTGGCTTCACATGATAATCAGGAGAATATGGGTCAGTTTCTCAATGTGTTTCACATGCATTTCTGCTAGCAAGGAGGAGATGAGGCAGTAGCCCAGCATTCCCAGTAATTCCAGGTCTCTTAGTTCAATCCTGACTAATCACTGTCCTCCTCTTCTGCAGCAGACAGAGAACCTGGCCCCACAAATGCTGGTGTCACCTGGGCATGATGCAGTTTTACAAATTAAGAAGGTCAGAGCCTGATTTGATGTGACTGGCTACATTTTTACTATTGATTCTCAGCATTTTATATTCATGCGTCTCACTTATTCAACAGTGTGAATGTTCTAGTGTGGTTGACTTTTGGCATCCTACTGATTTATATTACTACTTAGGTGGGAGCATCACCACCAAAGCAGACCACATTAGCAGAGTCATAAATAAACTAAAAAGGCATCAAGGCACGGTGAATACAAGTGTTTTTAGCAAATGTCAACAAATGAAGCATGTTTTCTTTCAAAAAACTACAGTTTATAAACTTTATTTCTCTAATTCACTACATGAGACTTAAAATAATACCTATTTACTTTGTGTTCCTCAAAATAAAATAATTTTACTGTTCAACTTCCCTTTAGCTCTTTGGGGAAAAAAATCAACATCCAAAGAGAGCTCTTGAAGTTAGAAGGTACAGCATCTAATTCTTGCCTGAGTTAGATACAAATCAGGAGTAGCTGCAAGTTATATTATTTTGATCTTTGTGACGGTCTGTCAGAGCTTAACTGTGTGCTTGGGATTGAAACAGTTAATTAAAAGTATATTTTTGAATAGGTTTATCATACTCTTGGTCATGTGTGTGTCTGCTGCAGGTATCTGAATTGTTGATGATGTGTTATTAGCAGGCAACTGTATCTCTTCTCATGTTGTTTTCAATGCTTCTTTACAAAAAAAAAATCTGCACTTTTTCCAGGGTTTTTGGCTGAAAACAAGGCCAAATTGTACTACTGCCCAAGTAGCAGAAGTAGTGACTCCTGCTGGAGCAACATGATGTCTGAGGTAGGAGCAGTGTTGATGGGCATCCACTGGCTGTCCAACTTGCTGTGCATACAGAGTCGAGCTCAGGCACGGGTATTGATTTGGGCTTAGCTCAGCTGAAGCATAAGCCACAGAGCTCAAAGTGTTGCTGTTAGCAATGTCCATTTCTCAAAGCTAAGGAATTACCTCTTCCTGATGAAAACTGTAGCAGCTGCTGTCCCTCTCCTTTTGAAAATTCCGTGTATCACAGTGGGCAGTAGGGTTAGGTGTCACACCCTGACGGTGGCTCCTAGCTGCTGTTTTGTCATAATGTGGCTCTGTCATCTTATTGCCAGGTTATCATTCAAATCATCGTTTCAGCTGTTTCCTGGGGGAGACTTGTTTTCTTAGGTGATTAGTAGTTAATCATAGAATCACAAGGTTGGAAATGACCTGCAAGATCATCTACTCCAACCATCCTCCCATTACCAATGCTACCACAAGCCACTAAACCATATCTCGTAGCTCCTCATCCAGATGTCTCTTGAACACTGCCAGGGACGGCGACTCCACCACTTCCCTGGGCAGGCCATGGTTTCTTGCTCTTTGTAGCTTCTGAAACAAAATTTTCTCATCCAGCTGTCAAAACTATGCTCTGTGAGCTGCCCATTCTGGAGGAAATACATAGTCCTCCAGTTCCAGGATATTTCTATACTATCTTCTTGTTCATGTGAGTTTTTTCTATACACAAGACAGTAGTAGGGACTAGATTAGCTAGGAAATTGGCCACAGCTGCCTCCTTGGTGCCACACTGCATATTCCAGCTTTGCCAGCTGGGAGCTGGATGCCCAGTTTCCTCCAAAATGCACAGGGAGAGCAAACACCTGAAGAGGAGGCGGAAACATGAGGCAATGCAGAAGAGGCACGAAGTAAACAACAGGATAGGCAGAGAAAAAGTCTGTTTGCTGCTGGTGAGAGCCCTCCAGCATCTCTGAGTTAGTTGCCTGTTTGGATTTGAAGTAGCGCTGCTCTTAATGTTTTCTACTGGAGAGTTTAAGCTTCTCCTGGACCCAAATTCAGGGTGGTAGTTTTTCTGCTCCTCAAGTGTATGGTGTGAGAGCTCAGTACCTACACTCATCTGATGATGTGAGTGGCTGGCAGAACATCCCCAAAATCAGCACCTGTGCCCTAACTTCTCTGGAGGTTATTCTCACAACGTTGCTATTAGGTGCATAAAGAGACATTGTTGTGCTTACCACCCTTTCTAAACTTACCCCAAACTTTTGCAGCTACTTTCTATTTAGGTAGTCAGCGCTGCTTTTGAGGGCTTGTGTCTTAGTCTTGGTAAGAACTTTTTAGGAATCTGATTGTAGTGGAAATGCTAAGTCATGGCCTGAACTAGTGATTGAGCAAGGCAGGGCTAACACAGGGGAGCTCAGCTGCATGCAATGTACCTGAGTGACCAGAAGGGCTGGAGCCAGGATCCACCCCTTCCCGAGACCTTATTTAAGGGCTGGCAGTGGAGGCTAGAGTATCTTTCCAGAGATCCCTGCCTACCTGAGGTCTTCTAAAGGTAAGTAGCTTTTCTTCCTTTGTTTCTGCATCTGTGACTGTTGTATTTGGGCTTGTTTTCATTTGCTGCAGCTTAGGATAGTGCTACCCTGCTACTATTGCTGTACTTTCCATCACGTTATAGCATTACAGTGATAATTTGTAATTTGGTCTCCAAGTTTCTGAAGAATACACTCAATGGAGATTACATTTGTATTTCTGGCTGTGATGTTCTGAAAAGAGCCCGACATTCATGCCTGGTGAAAATCTTTCCCTTAATCGGAAGATTTGTCATCTGTTGAAGATCACCTGTTGGTGGTCATCTGTCCTATTTAGATTTCTGTGGAATGCTGAGCAAGAATGAAAACTGGGTACTGCCTGATCAGGAGAAGTACGTGTTCTTTAATTGTGATCCTGGCTTGTGAAATCGTTCCAAAGATGATTCCATTAAGCGGTGTCCAGTAAATTAGGCTTGTTCCATACTTTTGTCTTATCTCCTGTGTCTTTGCAATAATTTTCTTGTATGCTTCCTGTGAGGTAATGGTGCTTGAGGCGAAGACTAGAAACAGAAGTAATTCTTACTGCTGAAAGGCAGGGCATGTGCTATGAAACAGTGTGTTTATATAATGGCTTTTGCTTGGAAAAAAGAGTCCCTGCAGCACTGGATGACCCCTGGTCAGCAGTTAAACTGCGGCCGAAGAGCACTTCTTTAACTAACTCTCTGGTTAGGAAAGTAAGCTACAAACTTCTGTGCTTCAGGGGCTTTTCTCAGGAGAACTCAAGGGTGAATATGCTGATCCTACCTATGCTGACCCCTCTACTCTGTCTTTGTATGAAGCACCTTGATACCCAGAGCACGAACTCATTAAACAAAGGCTATCCTACACAGGTTCTACCACATTGTTTATAACAGCAACAAAAACAATGCAGCTCAGGAGGAAGTGGTAAGGAAGTTTAGGGTTTTTTTCCAGCCCAGATCTGTGTCAAAATATCTTCAAGGCTTCTACCTTTAAAGCTGTTTTAAAAAGGGAAAGTGCCTGTATGGTAACAGACTTTGTAGCTGTAATTAACAGCTCTCAATAAAGATGGATGATACGGTGTGAGAAGTGTTTGAGGCTGGCAGCACTAGAGAAGTGGAAAAATCCTTTTTGTCCAGCTGCCTAGTGGTTATGGACTGTGTCCAGATTTCCCAGAATTATTTGTGTTTGTATTAAAAGGCAGCCTCGTATAAATTCACAAGTACCTGGCTCAAGATCCTGTTAGGGCAGGGGCTGAGGGGTCTGGCCACTCTTGTTTGTTAGTCAGACTCTAGCTGGAGAAACAGCCAAAGATGAAGGTTAACAGTAACATAAGTGTCTATGAATAGGGTGTCAGACCTTGAAAAACTCTGTCAGGCAGTTAAATATTATAGTCCAGAAACATTCATAGATTTTTCTTTTTTTAGGGAAACATTGGTAAGATATGGGCTGGTGGGTAAACAGGCTTGTCTATGCTCTTGCACACCCTTGTGCAACCATTTCTGTGTTTTCTAGTTCTGAAATACTATCCAAATGGTAGCTTCCTGCCAGAAAACCTACTGGGAAATTGAGAAAGTGACCAAAATCCATTGTTGTTTTCTGTATAAGCGGTGGTCAGTGAAAACCACTTCTCTTTGGTGCTGCTATGAAAAAGAAACAGCCTTTGTGTTGGTTTGTTTGACGGTCAGGGCTATTGCTCTGTGTGTTTAAAGGAAAGGGACTCATTTACTTCATAGTCTCACAGTCATCACTATGTCATGTTGGTCTCTTGTACTCAGTAAGCCTATACTAATCAAGTCCACTGTGGCCTTATTATCCATCCCCCCTTCCCAATATCCCTGACTGTAAAGTTGGTTTCAGCTGCTCATGGTTTTTTAATTTCCAAACCACATTCCTTCTCTTTGGAGCTGGATGGTTACTTATGTCTTTGCTTAAGCTGCTTATTTTGCCAGTACACAGGGACTCCTGCAGCATATCCTTCACAACTTTGAAAACCTTCCTCTGCACCAGTAAAAACTTCAGACTCCCATAGGGTGAACGGGCCTCTGGAAGTCTAAATGAAGGATGACATCTCCTGTTTCTTTCAGCAGGTGCAAATGCTAAACTTGAGGGACATTATGTCATTGTGAATGTCCTCTCAGCATTAACCTTCTCGTAGGACATTGAGTGTCCTTGGATAATGTGAGCCCATTTACTACAGTAGAACTTTTCTATACATCATCTGGCATTTGTATTTGCACTGCCTCTAAAAAGCATGTTACTTTTTTTTTCTTTTCCTTTAATACTCTTTTTTTCCCCCTTAATTTGCTTCTCTGTATCTTTTGAAAATTACGTGCTGCTTTTTCTGCACTGAAACTACAGTTTTCTTCACTAGTCTGGCTTTTTATGCTTTCAGCTGGAGTACGTATAGATTTCCAAGTGCAGAAAGAAAATTCTTCAGCTGTGAAAAACTCTCCTATTAAATAGCACACTAGAAAATAGCCAAAAACTCTCAATACTTTGTAGGAATACCTTGAATAAAAATGAAGTTACAGCTCTGTAATTCTGTCTGATATTTCTGCCATCTTACAAATGGTGCTGCTGTTAGACATCTCTCCAGGGTATCCTGAACATCAGGTTGTAATTCTGGTTGATGCAACCTGACGAGGTTTCTTGTCCTGATGATGACAGGTTTCTGAGCTCACATGATGAGTGCAGAGTTTCATCATATCTATTTCTTTGTTTTATTAAAGGTTAGTGATCTGCATACAGTGAGACAAATATCATTATTTAAGTTTGTGTAGAGACAGAATATTAAAAGATGCAATAGAAATCCCAAAATTACATGTACATGAATGCCTCGGCATGAATGGTACCCATTCTGCTGCTGTTTGCCCCTTTCTGTGAAAACTGCCTTAAATATTTGTCCTCTGACAAGAGCATGTTGATTTGATTACAGAATCACAGAATGGCCAGGGTTGGAAGGGACCTCAAGGATCATGAATCTCCAACCCCCCTGCCACATGCAG
>JAOWBP010001760.1:31473750-31489805 GCA_028571105.1 Tragopan temminckii | reverse complement strand
GGTCTACAGGTGTTTGAAGTTTACATGTAACAATAGTATTACACTTTATTTGCGTAAAACCAATAATCCAGAAACGTATAAAGCAATTTAGGCTCTGAATACCTCTAGGAAACTTCTGGGTAATGCAGCATGTGAGAAGTTCAACTGCCTGATGGCTCTGTGCACACTGTTGCATTAAAAGCTTCTTTCTGCTAGCAGTGCTTGCTGCATTTTCCAAAATGGTATTTTCCTGTGTGGGCTGGTGGAAGTCCCACAGCTAGCAGCGTGCTGCAGGCGGGGAACAGTGCCAGGCCCCTCAAGAAAAGGTGCTGGTGTCCCTTGGCATCGTCATCAGGTAGGAAGTACTGGGAAGACTAGAGACCTACACCCTGAGGAAGGACTGTCCCAAATGGAAGGGATTAGCTGCTGTAATCATGACGATGAGAGGCATCAGTGGCATTGGGCAGACTCTTCTCCATGCTTTTACAGCCCAAGGCTCCCACTGTTGGGTTTTGCTAGGACAGTTTGCACTCTGTGACTTCTCCTTGCAAGCTGGTCTTGTACTTTTAAACTGCTTCTTGTTGTTGTTAGTTTAAGCAGTATCTCATTAAGGCTTCTGAGTGTGTGCTAAGACTTGTCTTGGAAATATGTATTCGGGTGGTTTGTAAGATTTGTATTATTTGCTTCTTTCGGAGTCATTCTGGTGTATTATGTAAATCCATAGCAAAGCATTTCCTGGGACCATTTGTTGTGCAAATGCATAGTTTGGCACATGTACAGTGCTCCACAAAACCGATTGCCTCTGCCACTCTAGTTGGGAGAATTGAGATCAGCCTGGAGATTTTTTGTTTAATTCAAAAGACGACATTTTTCTCATTTCATTTCCTATCCAAATGAGTTTCAGCAAATGAGATGGAAACTCTTGGAATAGTCAAAAGTATAAAGGCAGAACATTGGCTCCAAATTACATGTAGAAACAAGTACTGCTCAACGTCATTAAAAGTGGTAGCTGTGTCTAGATTGGCTTCTAGGGTCATTTATTGCATTTAATAAAATACTTACGGATAAATATGGGCATTAACAAACCATTGGATTATTTTAAATAATGTCAGCTTCTAAGGAACTGCTTAGTATCTCAGGTAGTTGTTTTTCAGTTTGTAAGCAGGTAGGTTTGGTGACAAGCTTCAGACCTACTTCTTACTTGAAGCTTCACTTCAGGCCTTTTTCTTCATCCCCAGAGCTGAGGAAGACAAGCGTATGGTACCTGATGTCAGGAGCTCCTCCATCCTTTCTGAGTTTCAAGAAAAATCCTGGGGTGTCCCAGGCACGTGGAGGGACAGCAGGGTAGGGGACATTTTCCCTGAGGCCTAGCGGGGGTGGTGAGAGGATGTACTGGGCACTGGCCTGGACTCATTGTCAGGCTGCAAGCAGAGCGCTGGCATGGCACAGCCATGAGCAACGTGCTGCTTGAGCTTGCTGCTGCACCGTCAGATTTGTAGACATACTCTCAAACTGATCTGACCCAACAGCCAGGAGCATTCAATTCAAGAAACTTTTCCTCATGTAATTTGCTGTGGAAATGGTGCTTTTATGTCACTTGCCCTTTCTAAGAATATAGTGGTCCAAGCTTCACCTTTTCCATGGCTGAGATTCAGAAGGCACTACAGGCATGCTGGGCACCTCTCTGCAAAGTGCTGAGGCTGGCGGGTTTATTTGCAGTGGTTCTTGATCTGGGACATGCCACAGGAGCCTCCATGCAGCTGTTCTGCTGGTACCTGAACCTGCAGTGACGCAGAAAAAAGCACACAGAGGCTGCCTTGATCAGTAAGAGAAGTTGGCTGCAAAAAAACAATGCAGGAAAAGCAAGGCCCAGATCTCAGAAGGTACAGCTTACAGGCATTCCTCGTGCTCCATCCTTCAAGTACATGTGGGCTTTCATGCTCCGTGCCTCAGCATTGCCATCTGTAACATGGCGATCAGGAAGCAGCCTCTGCTTGCACAGCTCTAACATCTGCCTACCCAGAGGCTAATAGTGATGTGACTGCAGTCCACACCAACACTTGCATGAGGGAGAGGGAAGCGGAGGCCTGATCCCATAGTTTAGGAAACACGCCGTGTACATTCCTGGAGGGGAGTTTTGAGGAATATTTTTGCCTAATTTATATTTATTTCATCTCTGCACAGCAGAGATCTTTTACCTATCTTGTGAACATAATGTAGGAGGAATGCTATGGCCCTAACAGGATAAATTATGAAAAAAAGTCTTGTCTTTCATTTTGTTCCCTTCTTTCAACTGCCACAGCACCTTAGCTGTCTTGTTGGCTTTTGCTTGCTACAGCTGGCTTTTAGGTCCTGCAGAAGACAAGATGTGACATTTTGGTCTGTGACTATTTTTTGTGCATTGAATGGAGAATGTATGACTGTTAGCAGTGTTGCTGCAGACTACTTATCCATGCAGGCCTCATCAGTGCAGGGATCAGCAAAACATGTTTTGCCTGCCAGTCTCTAATCAAGAAGCCAGATTCCTTGGCACGCTGGCTGCTTTGCTCTGCTCCGGGGAGCCTTTGCTCACTGGTGAAAATCAGGAGCAATTTAGCTAAATTCAATTTGCAGGTACACACCTTCCAAGGTCAAACAAAGCAAGAAGTACAGACTGCAAAGAACAAAAATCAACCACTGAGAGCAATGACAGAAGAAAATATGCTTTGGAGAAGGCTGCAGTATGAACACTAACAGTGAGAAAATTGTAGCAGAAGACAGCAGGCTGAAAAGTGAAATAGCTGGCAAAGCATATGTGCATTCCTTCCAGGTATCTCCTACCTTACTGCATCTACCCCAGAAATGTAATGGCAGCTTCAGTGGCTTATTCACCTTTCTGGCATAGTTTGGCTTTGCAAAGAGTAGCAGGTGGCTGAACCCCTGGGCTGGGGAAACTACTGTGTGTGTTTTGTCTGATTCTTGTCTACCTTCTTCTTTGGGATATGGTCTTATTTGCAAAGAGAGGTGAAAAGAATTCCTTCCAGTTTGGGCAGAATTGCATTCATTCATTTGCATGAGGTTCAAAGCAGTGAGAAATATCCCAACTACCTAGCAATGGGTAAAGACATAAAAGGCGGTGGAAGGTGAATATTGTTAAGCATGTAATTGAGTTCTATGGGGGGGGGGGAAGTGTTTTAGTGTCATTTTTTATTTGCAGGCTTTATTTGACTGCTGCACCTGCTTTCAACATGGCTAAATCTTACTTACTTAGCGTGCGATTTTGGCACCAATTGCTTGCCATTAACCTCACTGGGGCTGCTCAGTTCCAGTGACAGATATTTTGATAGCCTTGTTGTGCTGCAGACACGCACAATGGGGCAGAGCTAATTTGCCATTTGCTGTGTTAATGAAGATACACATTAAAAAGATTATGAGGAAAAACAAGAACTAGCACATGAAGGATTATGAAACAATAATTCAGAGTGAAAAAATAAAAGCAGTGAGAACTCTTCATTTGACTTTTCCAACCCGGTTTTCCACAGCCTTTCACCATTGCCTTGCTAATGCCTTGCATTTATTTTGTAAAATGATTACCATGATTAGAGCAGAGCTCCTGTCCTACCACGTGGAGACACGCAGTGCCAGGGCATGCCTTGACCCTACAGCAGCCCATAGGGTTATGGCCTCACTGGCCGTAGCACCAAGCAATGCTGTGTGCCCATGTGGATGCTGCATTCTGCTTAAAACCATCACATCCATAAGCACAGCCTCACAGCACTGCCCAAGTCTGCAAGCACAGCTGGAGTTCTCTGTCCTGCAGAATTGCAAGGGGACAGCCCAGGTTCCCCATCCATCCTGCAAATTTGGGATACGGTTGGATGCTGAGTGCTTACGGACTGCTCCTGGGCTAGAGTGGCTTTTGTCTTTCTTAACAAGTTACATTTTCATTAGCAGATGATGTTGTTAAAATATCCATAGGCAGGCTCTTCTGGTGCATCCAGGCATGCCTGCACAGTCACAGCTCTGTTTTTGTCAGGGAGTTCCCATAAAGCATCAAGATATACACTGGGTACAGAGTGCCCCTGTGGGCCAACTGGAGATAACCAGACAACAGGAGGAACTATGTCCAGAATGTTCTGTCAAAACATCTAGAGCTGAAGGTTGTTTCTTCTGAAGTGGTTTTTGCGCCAGCTGCTCTGGGATTACTGTGTTATTGGGTTACCTCCCAGCCCTGTCTTGCTTCTCATGACTACCGTATTGAGTCATCCTTGCACAGCAGGACCATGTTTCTCTTAATGCTCCTCAGGCTTAATTGACTTACAGCCCCCTTACAGCCTGGTGCTCGATGGGAGACATGTGCCTGAAGAGGCCTCCTCTGGAAGCCGCAGCCTGCAAAAAGCAATCCAGAATTAGTGAAACTAGAGAAAACAGGTACAAGGAAGCATTACTGTGAAGACCAGTGAGAAGAGACTCCCAGAGCAGGGAATGCAGCTCAGAGCCTTGAGCCAGGCCCAAGCACGGCCCAAGCGCAGTGATGGCTGCTGCAGCAGGCACTGAGATCTGTTTTTCTCCTTGTCTTTAAGGTGTGTGTCCCTCTTCTGCCAGAAAGGAAAGGACAAGGAGCAAGAATGAAAAGAAACCTGTGTACTTGTTGCAGACTGAGACTGGCTGGTGTACTAATGTTGCCTTTCTCTCCTTGTTGTAGGGAGTGCTGCCGGTTTTTTGGAGACAACGGCTTGACTTTGAAGGTGTTTTTTACCAAGGCAGCACCCTTTGGTGTTCTCTGGACACTCACAAACTACCTTTACTTACATGCAATAAAGAAAATAAACACTACGGATGTCTCCGTGCTGTTCTGCTGCAACAAAGCGTTTGTGTTCTTGCTCTCATGGATCGTTCTGCGGGACAGGTTCATGGGAGTGAGGGTAAGTGACTCCTTAGCTCTGTCTCCTTCTCCCTCTCTCCCTCTGCCTTTCCTTCCCCTTCCCCAGAGCAGTGACCCATGCAGTGGCAGCACAGAGACCCACGGAGAGCAAGAACGAGCCTCTTCTGCTGCATTTCCCAGCAGAAACAAGGTACCTGCTCCAGAGCAGGGCACCAGGGCTGCCTGCTGTCTCCATGCTGCTCTGAGCATACAACAGCCTTTGCTTGTCTCTGTTGAGTTAAAGTTTTCCAAGGGAACTGGAAGCCTCGCGGCTCCTGCTACCGTTCTGGCAGCCCTCGGCACGCAGTGTCCTTTGGCAGCAGAGCTGTGCAGATGGCACCTGGCATCCACCATGGTGACCCAGCAGAAACCAAACCAAAAGGCCCCACGAGTCCCTCCGGCCTCACCACATCAGCAGTCACGTGTTAATATAACAGCAATCACAGCAGTAAGACCTATATTTTGCCCACTGTTTGAAGAGCTCTCTGCTCATCAACCCGAGTAAAGCTTTCAGTGCTCAGGAGAGGCTACGTACCTCACTGCTGAGAATTAACTTTGCAGGAAGTATTCCCCTCCAGCAGGAGGCTTGGACAGCCGTGCAGGGTTGCAGCCAAAGGCAGCTCACAGTGCTGCACAACACCCTGCCAACAGCCCAGCCCTGCCAGCTGGTGTCTGTGCTCACCCGTCCAGCTTCCCAGGTAGTGGTAGCCAGAAAACAAATTAACTGGGTTTTGCTGAGTGCATAAGCAAGGGTATCCCAAGATAGTCCTGGAGGCAGGGAAGTGTCACATTTATCCCAGCTGGCTATGGTGGCCATTTTGATCAAAGTGAAAAAGCGTGTGTTTTTCTGGTGCTCATCGGTCTTGTGGCACTGTCAGTGAGGGGTGCAGTGCTAGTTATTCAGGGGAGGAGGTGTGCAGATGGACGACCGCTGCTCTCTGCCCTGGCAGTTTGCTACGTGCTGTGTATGTGCTCTCTCCCAAAACCACCTTAGGACTCAGAGCCTTTCCTGCCAGCACCAGGGGTTTCTTAGTTGTGTATTATTGTCTCGCACGCACATGCTGCCAGGACCTGCTGATGGGGAGGCTCTGTGGCAGAGATGAACCCCTCTCTTCACCTCAGTCAAAGATAGGATGCTCTAGGCTGGCCTGCTGCATGCTGCCCAGTACAGCTTCTCTTTCACAGCTCTGCCTGCAGCCTGGCCAGCCAGGGGAACTGTCTGCGAGGGCAGCATCAGCTCCTCAGGCACCAACCTGGTTTGATACTCATTTCCTACTTCAGGACAGGGGCAGATGATACAGAAGTACTACCCTCTCACGTAAAGCTGCTTTCACATTTTTCCACACTGGGGGTTGTCCAATAACACTAGCTTTCTTTGTTTGTCTCCAACCAGATCGTGGCTGCTATATTTGCTATTGCAGGGATAGTGATGATGACATACGCTGATGGGTTTCACAGCCACTCTGTTATTGGGATAGCCCTGGTGGTGGGCTCTGCCTCAATGTCTGCTCTCTACAAGGTAAGCACAACTGGGTCTCCCCACAGGAAGGTGTCTGGCCCACATTGCTGCGTACGTGCTCCCTTCACAGTCCCCTTGTCCCAAGCAGAGACAGGACGTGGGAAGCTGCTGGAGCTAGGCTGCCTGCCTGCCAGGGAAGTGCAAGACTTACAGCAGCCCGTGTGGCTTTGTCTTGTAGGTTTTATTCAAGCTTCTGCTGGGCAGTGCAAAATTTGGAGAAGCTGCCTTATTCCTGTCCGTGTTGGCCGTCTTCAATGTCCTCTTCGTTACCTGTATTCCTGTCATCCTTTATTTTACCAAAGTGGAATACTGGAGCTCTTTTGACATCATTCCTTGGGGAAACCTCTGCGGATTTTCAATTCTCTTATTGAGTGAGTACACAGGGAGCCTTCGGGCTGCTCGGGGTGGAAGAACACACCAGAAACTAGCCACTGGTGGAAGCTACAGCTCTCTGACATACTGGAGCCAATTTTCCTTCTTCTAAGTTTTAGCTCAGTAAGTCACGGGGGACCCGTTTCTAGGTGGAAATACAGACCCTACTCCTGCTGTTATGGGCAAACCCACGCATTAAGGCCATCATTAAAAGTTGCTGCGAGATTACACTGCAAAGCTCCTTACCACTACACCTTGAGATCATCAGCATCACCCAAGCCAGAGGTTAGGCCCTGCACATCAAGGCCAGCCTCTGGTGCCTCTGTTGACAGAAAGAAAGCTAATGGCCATTCCTAATTGAAAAGCACCTTTTGAAAATGTAGCACTGCCTGGGGCTGATGGGGATTTGGTAGCTGGCCACCTGTCTTCTGCTACAAAGGGAACTCAGCTTGGACAGGATGCTAAATCCAGGCTTTATTGTTTCACGATCATCAGAAGTGTGATGCTGTTCTTTGCTGAACCAGGTGTGTTGAGAGTGCTGACAGTTTGTCCCTAAACTAGGTAATAGTTTCACATCACCTAAAAAATTTATTTCATTTCTGCTGGAAATAGCCCTTCTCCAACCCTGTCCCGAATCACTGCTTCTTTTACCCAAAGTAGTCACAGTACATGTACACGTATTACCAGAAAGCTGTGCTTCAGCGCCTGTTGACCAGTACTGGCTAGGTTCTCTTGAAATAAATAAATATATGAATACATCCAGACATAAGCAACTGTTTGGCAGAAGAAGTATTTCTTTTCAGCAGAACCATATAATGGCCTGGGTTGAAAAGAACCTCAAAGATCATCTAGTTTCAAGCCCCCTGCCACGGGCAGGGTTGCCAACCACCAGACCAGGTGGATCGGTACAGAAAGCTGGAAGGGCCAGGAGTCCACCTGTGTTACCAAGCATTACACTGAGAGATGGGTTGTGCCCAGACCTCACCCTGATTCTGCCACTGGCACCAGGAGGACAGAGCTCCTTGTGAACAGCAGCGTCCTGGGCAGATCCCTGCTTTCTGTATGGAAAACATACAGAGGGAGTAATAAAGCAAAGACATTTCAAGTGATATTCTCTTTGCTTAGTTTCACGGTAGTAAAAGGTGGTTTTCTTTCCTTCCTCAGCATTCAATATCCTACTGAATTTCGGAATTGCTATTACGTACCCCACCTTGATTTCTCTTGGAATTGTACTGAGCGTCCCAGTCAATGCGGGTAAGGATTTCTGACTTCTGCATCTTGATGAACACGTGAGATCTGCAGCCTCCCAGATAGTTGCTGGGGATGAAAGCAAAGACCTCCATTAAAGACATTTTAAATCTTCTTTTAGAAACTTATGGAGATGACACTGATTAGAATTGTATACTCTAATTGTTAAATATGTATTGTAGAATATTGCGCAGCTATTACAATTTCTGAAATTGCTTTGTAAGTTACTGCCTGGAGAAGGCAGGTTATTGAAAAACAAACTAGATTTGAAATCATCTATCTATAGGCTGGAATAAAACTTCTCTGATGAAGTAGAAATCAATTAATAATGATTTTTCTTCAAGCAGGCTTAATGTTAAATTGAAACAAATATAATTGCTTACCCTCTAGAACAAACATGTGCCTGCCCTGGTAAATAATATTGCAGGTGTAGAGACTGCAGGGCTGCGAGGGCAGACAGGAGTGCAAACCCAGCCCAAGCCATAGCCCCGTACCCTTCTTGGACAGGCATCAGAATAAACAACAACCCATTTCTGCGTTATCATTTACACTTCCTTGTTCCTTAAGTGAATGTGGGACTCGCAGGCAGTGTTGACAGGAGGCTGCCTTCTGAGGCTCTAGTGTTAGTCATGGGAGTGAAAAAACCCTCCCAGAGCAGGCTCTTAAATCCATGCCTGCTGGCTGCCTAGACAGGTGCTTGCCTCCCATGTGGCACAGCTGCAGGGATACACAGGTGATCTCAATTCAAGAGCCACAGCATATGGGTTAGGGAGCGTTCTCTGAAGACCTCTGCTTAGTGCTGACAAACAGTGGTAGTGCAATGCCTTTTCACTCCAACACAGTGCTGGCAGCGTGTGAAAGGCTGCTGCAGGCCCCAGCTGCGGGCAACGTCCCCATTTGTACTCTGAGCTCCCAGGTCTGCTCTCCGCTCCCACCCGGGTTGTGCCCTGCCCCATGCTGAACCAGCAGGCAGAGCATTCTCCTGCTCATCCAGCCCAGCCTTCGGAGCCGGGGAGGGGGGAGGGAAGCGGGTACTGCCCTAACGCTTTGTCCCACGTAATAACACCAGTTCAATGTCCCACACAGTTGTTGATCACTACACGAGTGAAATTGTCTTCAACAGTGTCCGAGTCATCGCCATCGTCATTATCGGCCTGGGCTTCCTCCTGTTGCTCTTGCCAGAGGAGTGGGACGTCTGGGTAATAAAGCTCCTCACGCGTCTCAAAGTCCGAAAGAAGGAAGAACTCCCCGAAGGGAACGGAGACATCACTTCAGGACTGCCAAACAAAAGCCGGAGAACTCGCCCCTCCATGTCATCCTTTGCTCATTAAATGCTCTTTTTACCAAAACTTTGTGGTTACCTTACACACGATGACGCAAAGGTCTTTTCTTGGGAAGAAGCACACCTGACCACCACGGTGTACATACCTGTACAGTTTTGATATGATCACCATCTAAGGCATCGAGTCTTGGCATGTCCCGTTTGCTTGTACCTTTTTCACATCAGACCTTTCACTTAAGTAGTACACTGAAAAAAAAAAAACCTGCAAACCGAGAACCTCTCTTCTCTTTTTAAATGAATGTAACATATAGTCAAAATATATTTGCGTAGGTTATTTTAAAGAATGGTTTTCATGAGAAGCGGGGCAGACATTCTGAACGTTAGGTACCGAATGATGCATTGCACACTGTGATTTAAAAGAAACTAATGCTATGCTACATCACGTGTTTATTTTTGACCAGAGCTATACTCTGAAAGTTTTAATGGAACCAAAAGGGAATCTTTTGGGGGACAGGAAGATGGGGGGGAGAGTAGAAGGAAGGAAGGTTGGAAATGACTCTGCATAGCTCAGCGCGTGCTGTGCTGGAACCGGAAGAAAATTCAAGTACTGAAAGCACTTGCACTAAAGTACTAGCGGGAAAGCAGTCCAGAGCCCAAACCTTCTTGTACTGCACATGGATGTAGTTCATGTTT
This sequence comes from Tragopan temminckii, assembly GCA_028571105.1. Lineage (NCBI taxonomy): Eukaryota > Metazoa > Chordata > Aves > Galliformes > Phasianidae > Tragopan > Tragopan temminckii. The sequence continues at coordinate 31,479,809 of JAOWBP010001760.1, read as the reverse complement.
AGAATCATGCAAGAGAAATCCAGTGCCTTCTACAGAACTCTTGTCTTTATCCATGGAGAACCAGGCTCTGCTGTGAGCGGCGGCGCTGCGGGCTCAGGCTTGCAGCCCTGGGCAGCCCAAGGTCCCACTGACACCAAGACATGCCCAGGCTCTGGGGGCTGCAGGTTTGCACACAGGGGGCCTGGTTCTCGTCTCGCTTGCACAGGTTTTACCCCTGTGTGGAGTTGCACTTGATTAACATTAGTGTGAGGGAGGGAAGTCTTGGTCATGTGTGGAAAAATCAGACTGAAAATGAACAACAGAGCAGACAAGAGCGTGGTTGCTGATGTATGGTCTGAGAACACGGACTAAGGGGTGAATCACCAGTTGCTTTACTCCATAATTGTGAGTGTTAAGAGTTAAAAATGTAATATATTTACATCAAATGTAACACTTTTTATGAAACTTGTAAGCACCAGGATGTTTACTTATGCGATTTTGGTTCGCCATTAAATTTCTATCTGTGATAGATCACATGCTATGTAAAAAAAGGGGGAAAAAAGGTTATAGTTTACTATTTTTGAAGTTTACATTGTTGCATACAAAATGAAAAGTGTTCTTTTGAACTGCTGCCATAGCCTAAGGGTCCCTGCTGCCACTGAGGCCCTCTTTGTCTCGGGCAGGAGTGGCATCCACTTCAAAACATTTTAGCAATTCAACTTCGGATTCCATTATCTGTTTGGCAAAGCTAAATAATAAAAGATTTTAAACTCGGCTTCAGGCAGTGCTGTCTGTTTCCCTCTCTTGATTGTACCACCTCTGTGTTGGCTTTACAGTGGGCTGCATCTGACCAAAGCGATCAGGTGGGAAGGATGAGATCTACAAACCTTTGGTCTGGTCTTGCAGCCCAAGCTACAGCGTGGGAGGCCTCCTCCCTGCTCACAGTCCCACTGCCTTCAGCATAAACTCCTGCAGGCAGCGACCATCAGCACCATCTGGGAAAGCCCAGAGCTGTCCTCGCTGTGCTTCCAAATTTCTCTGGGAAGCAGGGGTGGGTAAGGTACAGTACGTGTACTGTAGTGCTAATAACTGGTGTGAAGAGGATTGATCTCAAAGCTCCCAGCTTACAACATACTGCATCTTTGGGTGTATCATTCTGTTACTACATGGGAACTGATTGAGCACCTGGGGAAAGGACCTGGTCAGCCCTGGGAGCACAGGTGAAGGCAATTCAGCTGTATGACCAGAAGGGGTGGAGCCTGGCTGCACCTCTCTTAGACCTCATTTAAGGGCTGACTGCCACTGGGGAAGGATCTCTGGTTGGAGATCTCTCCCTTGTGGAGTTTTCCTTGTGAGCTTCTATCTTCAGGGACAGGTGAGTACTTTTTCTTTGTAACACCTTTCTGTTGTGCTAGTTTCTTTGTTGTTACATTTCCTGTAACACCATTCCATTGTGTTGATCTTTCTGATTGTTGCAGTCACCCTCAGAGCATCCCACATCCCTCCCCAAGCTCCCTGCCTGAGGTAAGGCCAAGGACAAGTGTGCTAGTCCTACTTTCCATACTTTTTATAAGAGGTATTTTTTGTCACCTCTGCACTCCATTTTATTGTGCTGTCCAAAAGACATCAGAAATGCCCTGAATGATGTTACAAACTGCAAGTACAGACTTGTTAACGTTCAGTGCAGATCACAGGGGAATTCATGTGCTGCAATAGCCAGCAGTATCAGTAAAACTGTGATGTACTAAATGCAACTGATACTGCTTTTGCTGCTTTTTCTTTCCAGAGAGCAGCCTAAACAGAGGCACGGGCTGGGATTTCTATCAGTAGTTTATTACAGTCTCTTGCTTGTGCAAACTAGGTTTGCCTATTTTAAGCTGCTCTGGACTACACACAGACAAGTCAACTAGATGATCTGACCTGTATTTCTCCAGGCAACATCCTGCACTGAACACCTGGCTTGAGGGCAGGCAGATGCTCAGTGAAACTTTCCAGACAGTGAAGCCTGGAGTGTCACTAGGAGGATGTTAAGAAAGTGGCATATTCATATGGGTACGTGTCTGTAAGTGCCAAAACCTCACAGATTTGAAGCTGAAGAATTACAGGAACTGGAGTCATTGGCTCCCACTAGAAGGACAAGGTATAAGAAGGAGAAAATCTCCTGAGAAGGCACTTGGTGCCCCTGGATCAGCTGTCAGGTGAGGGCAAGACTGAACCTTTGTGATCTGGGACCTGTAAAGGATATATTGGACACACTTGGTGCCTTGGAGGTCAGGGCTAAGTTTGTATAGTCATTTGAGTCAGGAGGGACCTTTAACAGTCACCCAGTCCAACTCCCCTGCAATGAACAGGGATACCTACAGCTAGATCAGGTTGCAGTTGGCAGGCTCCCCTGCTTGCCTCAAAGGCCAAAGCACAGTGTGCGATCTCCACAGCACAGTGATTCAGTCCCACTGCTGGAACAAAGCCCATACATCTCTGCAGGGCGGCACCACAAACTGAGCCTGGGACCAGGCCTTTTATGCCTCCTAAGCTGAGTTGCTCCTTGGCCAAGGCTCAGAAGCTGCTTTCACAATCCAGTCCCTGTGCAAGCTGTCCTTGCAGAAACAGCCAGCTGTAATGGATTTTGATGGACAAGTTTAATTAGCTCATTGCTATTAGAAGAGAAACAAATAGATTTGCTTCGTTAGCTACCATGTTTTAGGGCTCTTCTGTAACAGCCTGCATCTTATTTAAAACTCTTGAACATCAGAAAAGGAAGTTTAAAAAGAGCTTAAGGAAATTTTGAAAGCAAAAAGAAAATCAAGTGAACAGATGCCCACCCACAGCCTAAAAATCTTCTTTTAAAAAGAAATCACATTTCTAAGGACAGGACCAGTAGATCAAACTAAGGTTTCTGAAGGTTAAAAAGCCTCATACAATCTCTTCCACCCGTAACTCTACTGGAGCAGACTGTATTATCCATCTTTCTATTCTCACATATTTATTCTAAATAGAGTATCCATCAGCATTTCTCCACACGTCACAGACACACTAAGATGCAACCAACATGCTTTTCAGTAATGAAGAGTGAATCTTTTAAAGGAGAGTTAGGAGTCTGGAACGAGGGAAGCTGCAGAACTCGTATTAGTACTGTACTTAAGAACCTGTCAAATACAATCTCTGTAATGAGAAGATTTATTGGAAACTCTTCAGAAATCTAAGTGCAATGCTGGCTGTTCTCTCAAAAAAGGACCAAGTTGAGAGTGTGGAAAGTCGCTCATCCTTAAGGCTCCGTTGAGCACAAAAGGATAGCTGAGAGACTTGAGACTTGCTCCTTTCTGCCTTTCCACAGGGGAGGGTGGCCTTTGCTTTTCCTCACACAGATTATTTACACCAAATGCAGCTTCTGCTGGTACCCAAAGCTGGCTTGCAGTGGAGTCCAAGCAGCAGGATTGACAAGGACTTAAAAATGTGAGCTTCAGCTTTGTCTTTCTGCCCTGCTAGCCACTATCATACACAATGGGCCAGGAAATGCAGATCTGCAGTCTCCCAGCAGTAGATATTGCTGTCCCTTTGGCTTCTAAGGCTGCCGAGTCCTTAATGACTCCAACCTGGTGGGCACGCACAGGAAGTTGTATAATATTGTCCTTTTGATTTTGGGTCTACTGTACATTCTAAATGCTTTCCCAACATATAAACAAAACCATGTCTCCTTGTGTGATTCTGTATACGACCAAAGGCGTGTTACTTGCTAGCTCCTACCGAAGTTGGCGTTAATGCTTGGAACAAATGTCCACCATGTATGAGAGCAACGTTATCTTTGTGCATGTGAAGGCAAACCAATCCAATACATGCACTTATGTTTTACTGAAATGTTTCCCAAGAGATAAGATCAGTGTAGCTGCTGGATTTTTGATAAGAGAATTGTAGGATGTGTTTCAGTCTCAGCGAGAAACAGAAATCATTTCTTACATTTCAGTGTGTAACATGCCATGGTAATTTGAAGGCATTCAAATGAAACTCACGGCTTTTCTTCTTCCATTGAATTAGCTTTGGTAATTGTAGAACAGGGAGATTCCCAGCTCCCCATCTGAGCTTTTGTGCAAGAAATGGAACATCAACACTGCTGCAAAGCAAGCTTGTCTCATCCCTCAAGGGCCTGGAGAATTGGTAAGTGGGAGCTAACAGGGATAAGAATTAGTCTGTCTTCCTCCCTTTCCATCACCTGCTCTTGCAAAAATACTCATTTTCTGTTTTATTCCTTCTGAAAAACTGATCAAAAAATGAACATTGGCATTAAAAACAAGTGCTATAATTAACATAAATGCCTTCATCACCTTAAAAGAATCCTAAATAGCTAGGATTTTTTCTCTGTCATAACCTCTAGGTAGCCTAGAGGTTTTCAGACTGCATTCTACACAGTACTCAACTGACGTCCATGAAAGGTTACAAAGGAAAGCAAGCCTCTCCTCAGTAGGCTTCAGATCACTGAATGGAGGTCAGAAGAAGGTGAAAAATCACAGTTCTGCCTATCATCAATTCCCTCCAATGCTTCCAGGGCACTCCATCATAACCTGCAGCTAAAGTTGGGCCCTGGAACAGGCTGCCCGGGGCAGCAGGCATGGCCCTGAGTGCTGCAGTTTAAAGAGCATTTAGACATCACCTTCAGATATAGGGTTTGGATTTGGGCTCAGTGATCCTTGTAGGTTCCTTCCAACTTGGGATTTTCTTAAGACTACATGAGAACTAGAAGCAGACCTTGCTGTTTAACCTGATTCTGGCTGTTATTTATCTTCTCACTTCCTAAAAGTATTAGTATTTTTAAAAACTTAAAAGTTTTTAAAGAAGGCATTCAAAATCTATCTAGGAAAAGAAATTGTGACTTCTGCCTTTCATGAAATAGTACTGGTATGCTGGCAGGGAAAACCTTCTCCCATCCAATGCTTGCCTTCAAAACATTACACTAAAATCTCATGTTTAAAATGAAATGCTTTTGTCTTCATTTTAGTGAGAGCTTCTCAGAGAGACAGTAATCTCTGTTAAAACATTTTCAAAGAGAAACAGAAAGAGGTGACTGCTGTATGCAGTTCATAGTATTTCTTAGCTCAAATGACTCAACTTTTAATAATAAAAACACACAATTATGGTTTCTTTAATCATCTTCTTTCCAGGCACAACAAGGGAAGCTGTGAGACTGGAGGAGCGAGAGTTATATCCTTAATGGGTACCTGAGAGGCAAGAAAATCATAGAATCATCATAGAATCACAGAATTGGTGGGTTAAAAGGAACCTTAAAGCCCATCTAGTGCCACATCCCTGCTGTAAGCCTGAGCTGCTGGGTGGCCTCCCTACTTACAGGGAGCTTCATAGAATCATCCAACCTGCCCTTGGGGACCTCCAGGGATGGGGCACCCACAGCTTCTCTGGGCAGCTGTGTAAGGGCATCACGGCCCTCTGAGTAAAAATATTCTTCCTAAGATCTGACCTAAATTTCCTCTTTTTTAGCTTAAAGCCATTCCCCCTTGCCCTATCACTATCAGACTGTAAAAAGTGGATCCCCTTCTGTTTATGAGGTCCTGTTAAGTACTGAAAGGCCACAGAGAAGTCTCCCCCCAGAGTCTTCTCTTCTTCAGGCCAAACAGACATACGATTCTCACAAACTACATATCTTTGCAATTTTTGTTCAAAAAAAAAAAGAGTCCTGGTGCTCAAAAACAGAGGAGGATGCCCTGGGCTAGGGTGGTGATTAATGGTTCTATGTATGTCCACATGGAGGCTGGTAATGCGGGGTGTCCTCCAGGGGGTCTGTATTGGGACTGGTGCTTTTTGACATCTTTAACAATGACATCAATGACAGAATCGAGTGCACCCTCAGCAAGTTTGCTAATGACACTGAGCTGAGTGGTGTGGTTGGCACAGTAGAAGGAAGGGATGCTGCTCAGAGGGACCTCAACAGGCTTGAGAGGTGGGCCCGGGTGAACCTAATGAGGTTCAACACAGCAAAGTGCAAAGTTTTACATGTGGGCCGGAGGAATCCCAGGCATCCATACAGACTGGAAGGAGCGGTCCTTGAGAGCAGCCCTGCAGAGAAGGACCTG
>JAOWBP010001760.1:31448135-31473268 GCA_028571105.1 Tragopan temminckii | reverse complement strand
CCCAGAGAGGCTGTGGATGCCCCATCCCTGGAGGTGTTCAAGGCCAGATTGGATGGGGCCCTGGGCAGCCTGGTCTATGGTGGCCAACTCAGGTAAGAGTATGTTATTGTTTCTGGCAAAATAATTAGATGGGCGTAGGGCTATACTGCATCAAGAACACAATTTCAAATTAAATTCACTGAAATTTTATGACTGGTAAAGAACATAATCTAAGGGAGGCTATACCTGAGCCTTTCCATGCAAGGAAAACAAACTAATTGAGCTCTAGGTATCTGTCGCTGCTAGATGGAAACGTAGTTCAAGCCCTTCAGTTGCGGCAGGCACTTAACGCCCATTTCCCGTTTAAGGTCCCATTCCCACAGGCCGTTCCCGCCGCCCCGCCTCTTCCGGCGCATGCGCGCTGCGCCGCTTCCGCGCTCCTGCCCTTCGCCGCCGGTGAGGGCCGGGCCGGGAGGGCGAGCGCGGTTCCGCCGTATCGCGGCAGGGATCATGTCGGCCCCGACCATGGAGGAGAGGAAAGCGTGCTGGGCGGCACGCGACGAGTTCTGGCGGTGCCTGGACAGGCACACGGGGGACGCGCCGCGGTGCGAGAAGCTGAGGCGGTCCTTCGAGTCCCTGTGTCCGCAGCAGTGGGTGAGCGGAGCGGCCGGCCCCGGGCGGGGCGGGCGGCGAGCGCGGGCCGCGGGCTGCTCCCCGCTGGTAGCTTAAGGCCGCAGCCCCGCCTCCTCTCACTGCGTGCCCGCGTCGAAGCTCGCTCCCTTTTCTGCCTCTAAGCTCCCCTCGAGGCGTGGAAGGCCGTAGTGAGGCCTGGCCAGAGCCGCCTCTTCTCCATGCTGAACGAGCCAACCTCCCTCCACGCCTTTCCTGGTTGTGCTGCTGGCCAGAGCTCAGATTAAAAACCGGTGTCCGGTGGCTGCAGTGACTGAATGTGCAGTGCTTTGCAGGGGTCACTGGGGCTGGGAAACCATGGAAAAGGTGCTGGGCTGCCCTGATAGCCACAGCTTCCCCTAGCAGCAGTGAGAGGCAGAAGGCAAGTGACTGCGTTTACAGACACGAGGAGAAAGACAAAATCCTACTTGGGTTGGGTGATCGGTGCCCACGTATGCCCCAGTCCTGCTGCCATGCACGAGAGGCCCTTGTTCTGCTAATTTCTTAAGATGAATGTGTTTGTTTTTCCTTTTTCAACAGGTTAAATACTTTGACAAAAGAAGGGACTTTTTAAAATACAAAGAAAAGCTGGAATCTGAAGGGTTTCAACCTCCAGAAACTGCTGGAAAGTCTTAGGTACTGTGCTTATTGAAGTGCAGCTACCCAGCATAGATCTGTGGCAGGAAGAAGCAGCAGAAAGCAACACAACCTCTGGAGTTCAAGAACCGGTAACCCCTCCATCCTCCTAAAATGCAGAATGCTGCTCCTGCTGCAAGGCCTCACGTCTGCTGAGAAGAGATGGTCATGGACAACTTTTTCATAAATACGAGGCAAAGAAATACAGTGCAGGGCTGTTCACAAACCCAAGGCTTAGAGTTTGTAACTTCAGTCAATGTTCTGCAAGAATAAATGATTACATGATAGCATTTATTTTTCTTTTTAGAACGTGGACAAGTGCTTTTTTCTTCAGTGGATCCACTTTCGCCAGTAAAGCTTTTCCAACTTTGCTTCCTTGTCAAAAAGGAGTGGTGATGGTATAAGTACGTAATTCAAATTTGTCACTGGCCCCGTATTTCTAAGTACTTGAAAATGTAGCTTAAGGCAGATGTCAGTTTGCAAAACAGCAGCCCCCTAAAAGACTTCACGCATCCCATCCATATAAACTGTAACAGTCAGCTTTCAGCCCACTTCTAAGTAGGACAGTTATTTATCTCACATTATGGCCTTTTGTGTAATTTAGTGTTTATAATTACCTTACACTGAAGCAACTCCATTAAACAATAAGCTTGACCACAAAAGGCACTTAAATTTACTTACACTGTGAAAAATTACCTGCACTGCCCCTTCAGGTGCAGAATGTGTATCTGGGTGCTAGAGACATTCAACGCTGCAGCTGTGTACAGGAAGCTTTGAAGCTTTGATTGTTATCAGAAGGCACAACTTGAGTTTCAAGCATGGCTGTCACAATCTAACTGCAGTAGAAATCCAGTAAAAATGTTGATGTTCACCAAGTAGTACTGTCACACATCACATACAGCATAAACAATATTTATTACCAATGCAACGGTTTTATTTATGAGGTAAAGTATTAAGGCATTTAAAAACCACTCTGAACTGCAGAAAATGAAACATGCAAAATGTAAGAATCCTCATTTGCCCTGAGTTGTATTTTTCTCTTCAGAACCCCATGCTGTAGCACCATAGGAAGCCACCTAGATGTACTATAAGGCACGAAACTCTTGGCGGTTATTTTTGTTGTTTGTGCTTGATCACTTGTTGCCTTGTGTATTCCCAGATCAGCAGAGCTCCACTTACATGAACATTGAGTGACCGAATAATCCCCTGCTGAGGTATTTCCACACAGACGTCCAGGTGGTGAATCAGGTTTGCTGGGATTCCTTCATGTTCATTCCTAGTGAAGAAGAAACAGTGATTATGTCTGGGAGAAGACAGGTGTTCCAGAAAGCAGAAGATGTGAGAGTCATGATAGCAATGAAATACTATTTGAAAAATTGTCAGCCTTTAAATATGAGCACAAGTTGTTATTTTTTGTAAAGCAATAATGTATTGCTGAAACAAACAAAAAAAAAAACTGAATGGGCAACCTGAACAAGCTGGCATGTAGGAAACCTGGTAGAGCACTTAATCTGTATTTCACTAGGCCAGCAATAGCTGAATGCCCAGCATTAGGACTCCCTCCCTGCCTTCATTTTGAACTATCCATATGCTGCAAAAACAGCTGTAACTCAGCTGCCTACTTGTGCTGAAGTCTTGGTATGAGGGATTGTCAGGCTCACCAGTATCCTGCAATATTTCACCTCTTCAGAACAAGCACATCAGAAGATAGATACCAGATGTTTTCAGTAATTAAAGCTATGCTTTTAATTAGAAGAGGGCAAGGTGATTATGAGAACTACATTCTGAAGACAAACTACATATCCATAGACATGATCCATACTTCCCATTCCTTAGCAAGCAAAGCCAAACTCTTTGCTGTTTCTCCACTCACTTCCAGTTACAGTTCCACCTTTACCAATAACACTTGATTTTCAAGTGACCAGACTATGAGTAACATAGTGAGTAACAGAAGGGCATCTGGATGAATAGTAAGGTTGATTTATAAAAGGCACATGTTCTTACCCCAGCAATAACAGTGACTTCTCTGGAAAGCAGTATTCTGTAAGATCATAACTTTTGGCTGTCTGCTCCACTCCAATAGCAGTGTAGCCTTCTGTTTTCTTCTGCTGCAAATAATCAACAAGCTGAGAGGGTTTCACCTGTTCAAAAGCAGGCAAATACAAAAACATTTAAATAGTGCCATTTGTAAGCTTCTGAGTTACTTTAAAAAAAGTAAAGCAATGTACTTGGACAGTTTTTATACTTAAATGAGTTTTATCGCCAAAGTTCTTCAGTGGTAGCATAAAAGGTACATAATGTCCCAAAAATTTACTCCATAAAAATGCAGTGCAGTTTCTGTGCTTCAGACAGCTACAAGCCTTGATCAAGTTTATCTGAACATAGAAGAATCACTTTTGCATGAATTATGTTGCATGTTTGTTATTTAACCATGGAAATCTCATCCCCAAACAATCTAACAGCGTGTATGGCAGCTCACTTAGCTGTCTGACTTGCCTGTATCACAACTTCTGATAGCTTCAAGTAAAGAATTTTTTACTTTTCTTCATCCAACTACGTATTTGTTTTAGATTCCAATTTCTTCATGCAACAGAAGTTCTACCAGTGTGCTTCTGTACAGAGATTGAGTATAAAAAATGCATTGTCTAAAACAGAATACTGATGGACACACTACAGCTGTACTGCTCTGGAAAAAGATATGCTGAAAATAAACATCATGAATAAAGAAAGAATTGAACTGATGTTTTTACACGACTTAACCATGGCTGATACAGAAAAACAAATTAATGAAGTATCACAACCATATTTTTGCACAAATATTAAAGCTACGTCTTGAAATCATTTTTATAAGCTAGGTAATAGGCTCTAAAAGCTTAGCACAATTTAGCTTCAGGCAAATTCAATGGCTGAGTAATGGACTAAGATAAATTAAGTGCTGTTCGACTTTTATAAATAAACATTACATTCCAGTGCTGCACTTAATGATGTAAAGTTATAAAATTCTTTGTCATGAGGGTGACCCAAAGGTCACTCCAAAATATTTTAAGTGTCAGAAATGACAGCAAGAGCTTGTTAAATAGGCTCATTTTTGCAGGAGGAAACAATAAAATAGTGAACCATGCATCTGATACATTGAAGACTACAGCACGCTTCTGAGCTGCTAAACAGTTTCCATTCACCTCGACAAGGGGGAGCCACTGCTCTGCAGAAACGCTCAGATGCTGGAACTGCTTGTCCTGTACGTAATGAAGGCTGCCAACAACTAGCGCAGATGCCCCAAATATCTCACTTGTACGGCATAAACCTACAGTAGAAGAATTAAAGTGATTTTTGTATAGAAAACAGTGTAAACGCTGAGCCAAGATATTTTAGCAAGAAGGGACAAAGAATCTAAAGAAAAAAAAAATTGTTATTTTAGCCCTCTGTTTTTAATCGGTTTCAGGCACTTTTTAGGTCTGTTTCAAAAGGTTGTACCTTTTGTTCCATCTATCTTATCAGAAAGAAAATGTTAACTAAAGAAAATGTTTACTAACTAAGAAGCAAAATGAAAATTGTAAGAGCTCTACATCTGGCACATCCTTCTACACTGCTAATCACACAGAGTAGTGGGTCACTGTAAAAGCTTTGATGGGGACAGACAGACATGGGCACAGCCCATTTAAGCTCTAAATCCAGTACCAATTAAATGAAAGACTTGGGAGAATGACACACTGCTGCACTGCAGCACAGACAGCATCAGCTTATGAGTCTATTTTTCTGACAACAGCAAGCACAACCTAATAAACTGCTGTAAATCACATGATTTACAGTGAAGTTCTACTTAATTAAGGCATGCTACATGTCAGTATTATTATATTTCCTAATATAAGCTATAGAATACTCCTGAAACAGGTAACATTTCCTTTTGTTATGCTTTTGAAGGATAATCATCTCTTTCTCGGGGTAGTACTAAAATAATTTTCTAGTACCAACATACAGAACGTTATCTTTTTCACATTCATCCTTACTAGCCAAAAGGTCTAAACTAGAAGTTCAAAAGCATCCATTCAAGCTTACCTCCTAAATTGGTAGGTTTATCAATAAGTGAAGCCACCACAATCAGTCTGCTGTTTGATTTACCAAGCTTAGCAGCACGGTCCTGCAATACCATTTCCAGGTCTGAACTAGGAGTACTGTGTTTCCAGGGTATGATCTTTTTCTGAACATCAGTCCACTCTGTTTGGCCATCTGTGTCAACTGAACTTGAACCTACAAAAACAAACATCAGTCATATGGACATCCAAGTTGTAGTGAAGCTACTATTATTATTTTATGGTATATCCTTTGCTCATACAGATTCAAGACTACTACAGCAGGATAGCATAAGGACCACGTGCATGCTAAGTTCAGAGTAGTATAGAAATTTACAGCTATTACACCACACACTAATATTACATTTAATATACATCAGCTGTATTTTACCTGTGTCTTGTTGAGACCAGTCACTTGGCTTTAGATCAAGAAGTTCAGCTCGAGAACAATACCACTGAAATGCTGGTGGCAGAGGAATGTCAGTGAACCTCTCAAATTTACAGAGGGGGATCCATTCATCCTCAGCAACTTCTGAAAGGCGTGGAAGAGTACAAAATATCGTCTGCAATGTAACACACAGCATTATTAGCACAGCAACACTCAAAGAAAGCAAAACAGATAATTAACCCCCGGGCAATTTTATAACGCACATCTTTTACCTGTCATTTTATAATCTCAGTACTTGTGTCAGCCTTGTTTTTCTGGTTATTGTTAGAGACTTTTGCTGCCCAATTTTGCTAAGTCACATCAAGCAGTTAATTTTCACAGAAATACCTCCCAGAACATCAGTTTTCAGAAACAAAAGTAACCAGTCAACTCCTCCACAGCACTGCTTCTGCCAAAAAGTGTACCCCTTTTCACATTCATGTTTCTCTTCTATTTTAAATCATATTCCCATCCCTTATTTTTATTCACACTTATTATTTTTGCCCCCTGTCCTCCACAGCATTAATTCAGCTTTCAGTTATTTAAGCTATAGTTTAATGTACAGCTGAAAAAAATGCTTGGTACATTACAGATCTCTATCCCACTCACATTTAACAATTTAGTTCAGCAGCCTGTTGTTTTGTTGTATTTTTCCTAAGAAAAGAAGCATCAAAAATTCTGACAACTCCTATGTGATTCAGGTCTATAGTTAGTAGCAGACACTTTTCCAGACACAAATAGAAAACGTGATCAACTCCCACACAGGTGGGCATGTTCATCATGCTCACCTTTTCCTAACTGACATAGTTTTTTAGCACAGAATTAGAGAATTCGGCTGTATTCTTAATGTAAAATCCGTGACAATATAGGTGAAATTATTTTTTTCAGAGTTTTAAATGAGTAATAGTTGATCATTGCTTCCCCTACATTACAGCATACGGAGAAAGTTAAAAATATACTTGTAAACTATGCAAATATGATGACAATGGTGTTTTTTAGACTTGCCTCTAGACTATAGTCCTCGAGTGGATGAAATGTTGCAAAGAAGAAATGATCCTGGATTCTCTGCCAGTTTCTTCTAGCATTCCTGCAATTGCAGAAAGTAACGCATGATGCACAAAAAAACAAATGCAACATATTGGATTTTTTTAGTAGTCAAATTGAAATGGGACAAACTGATTGTAATTACTATATATTATATGGAAAATAAATGCTTTAACTGTTAAGGGCTGATTTTAAAATACAGCATTCAGGAAATAGGTTAACATTTCAAGAAAGGTCCCTACAGTCTCCAAATTCAGTCTGGCAATAAAGGGTATCTCATTTAGGTCTCACAAGGAAACTGAATGCTAGCCCACAGCCTATAGCTGAGTGACTTTTGGTTATCATAGACCACTTAAAAAAAAAACAAAAAAAAACCTCTAGGTCAGAAAGCTGTTACTAACCCTGTACCATGCATATTTTCCACTTGTTGAAGGCTCGATTCAATAACTGGTGTCAGGGCTTCAAATTCTTCCACATCCAACATTCTGCACATAGCCCAGATTTTTTTAAGTGCAACTAGTGCATAAAGTCGGACGCTGAAATTATGGTTGAAACACCACTGCAGAACTACCAGGAGGGCTTTCTTCAGAACTGGCTTCTACAAAACAAAAGATTTTCATTTCCAGTAAGTCTTGATGTATCATTGAGAACAAGAGCAGTAAGTGGCCCAAGAAATTGGGCTCCTTCCTCTGAAAATAGCCTTTCAGTCCAATAGCTTTAACAGCATCTGTATGAGCAGATACATTATTTCCTTCCTTCTGTTCACTAGGGCACAAACCTACAAGCCCATGTGTGTTTTGAAAATACACTGGGTTGCTTTAAAGATTATTATTCTGCATATATGGAAACTTTCATGTAACTGGCTGAACTTCTAGTGCTTAGGAAGCTTATCTTGCAAATGTATAGAATCATAGAATCACCAAGGTTGGAAAAGACCTCCAAAACAAAACAAGCAGCTTCCAAATAAAACAGAATCTAAAATTAATATGAACTAGCTATTTCTAAAGAATTCCATAATGACTGTTATTATGCTTCCAGGCTAGCTGAATGTCATTTCATGCAGATTAAGTAAGAACAAGGAGAAACAAACCCAGCTGCATCCACCACATGCTTAACTGAACTGGAGTAACTGTTCTAGAAAAACTCACAGGTAATCAAGGCCCAGTGTATCCAAAAACACCTGCCATTTACCTAACATTTAGTAACAGTATGTTACAGCCACAGCCTGAAGAGTTATTTTCCATATCAAAAGTTATCTGAGGAGGAAATAAGTATTGAAACATTTTTGAAAACAAACAGCAAAAAAGGGTTTTACTTCAGAAATTCAAGTTAAATGCAACTGAATAAACATTTTAATAAATCTTACCTTCTCTGAGGTATTTTGAAGAATGGTGTCAAAATGCGATAACACTGATAAAAACGTACAGATGCTTGTTTTAAGCTTTTCTTCATCCTAAAGGAAAAAAGAACTCAACAGGTAAGAAATACGCCTATATTAAATGTACCTATATGCTTTCACAGCAGGTTCTGCAGCTGCAGTATCTATAGTTTTATATCAACACTTAAAATACTGTTTCCATAGCAAAGCTCACTAAAACACTAAGTCAGCATATTTTTTCTAACAGTTTTCTTTTCACAAACACATTAAAAAAAACATGCAGCAGTACAAATGAACTGTAATTAAATCCAGGCATTGTATTTCCTCTCAAAAAAACAAAAACAAAACAAAAACAAAAAAACAGCCACCCAACAAGACACAACAACCAACTTTCCACCCAGTTTAAAGATGTGTTTTCATAATGGCACTTCAAGCATTTTCTCATAAGGATGCTAAAACATTTTTATGACCGACAGCACACTGAGATCTGTGCTGCTGCACCCAAACTGTGCAGAAACTTCAAGAAGCTTTCAATTTGAAATAAGTGATCTCACTAAAAACAGACGTGTTGAATGTCCCTGAGGTATTTGTATTAGACTGTACTGTTGTTAGATTTCAACTATAGAGAATTTTTAGATTGATTCGACCTTCAATGTATCAAAGGATATCAAATATACACTGAAATAGAGATTTGTCCCTTTTGTGGAGAAGAAAACAGCAGACATTATTCGTGAGCAAAGTTGTCACACAGGGTAGTGTTAAATTCCTGCACCGTTTTGGGCAAAAAGAAAAAAAAATATATCATATATATAAAATATAAATATATATATACACTCATATACAGTTTTCCAAATCTTTAGAATTTTTTTTGTAAATACCTTGTCCTACGGTTTGGCTTTTAAAAAACAATTACAGTACCAATGATGCTATTTGTATTTGATAAGGAAGACAACATGGCTCAATAACTCTTCTGAGTGGCAAGCTTCCACAGGGCTCCCTAAGCAACACCTTCCTGTACAGTGAAGTTGGTGCAAGCACGTGTTTATGTACTCACCTCAAATGCACAGTGCTAATATACATTCAAGACCATCAGAACAGGCTATTTACTATTTCTACAGGTCAAATCTTAAGGTTGATTACTTAAAGAAGTATCCAAAGACCAAAATGAAGTGCTAGTGAGTCCATTCTCCAGTTAATCCTTTCCTGACTTTTGGGTACCATGTGCAAAATCTGCCCAAAACAGGACTTCATGCTTTTTTGTTTAAATCACTTTGGGTGAATGCCAAAGTTCCTACTTACATAGCAAAAGCAATCCCAGAATTTATTGAGAAACTGGGGGTATTTACGTAGACTCAAGATAACAATCCATTCTATGAAGTACTTCACAGATGCTTGATTGTTACCAAATCCAGCCTGAAAGACTTTGTCAAGGATTCCACACAAGAAATTCTAAGAAAAAAAAAAAAAGAACACGATCACTTAGTATAAGGTTAGAGTAATTTCCATGAAGAAAAAAATATTTTTTTCAGCTTTATAGTATTAGAAATACTTTTGATAATCGAACTAAAAAAAAATGTAGGACCTTCTAATTTCTTTATTATACAAGTTAACTAATGCAAGTAATACTTACAGGCAAAAGGCTATAAACATGGCTGGGATCAGACAGCAAACTGCTATAGAAGCTCTGCTATAGCACAGGTAAGCTAAACAGTGCACACATTAGAAACACGTACCATGTCATTCTCTAATCCTCGTATGGAAAAACTGAGGAAAAGAAGGTTTGGTTGATTTTTTTGTTTAAGCATACTTACTCACAAAGCATACTTAACGTTTGTGTTTTTAATTCATGCATGGAGACTAGAAGTAAAGAATGACCAAACTCATGGACACAATAGTACTGTAAGACGACAGCACCACTAAGGAAGAACATGAGCCACCACAAGGCTGCCCCCAGTATGTCCTTAGTACCTGCTAACACTATTCACACTGCCAATGAAAACTAAGAGCTGTATCTAACACCCACAGGGACTTCAATTTTTCATGATTTTATGACAATTTACTTTTCAAACATTTTATTATGAGGATGCATTATGTGAAACTAGAACTTCTGAGTTCTCTGGGTATTCACAAAGTAGTAGCATTTTTTCCTAAATGAAAAGCTTGAAATCAGATGACGAACAAAAAAGCCCTAGCTAGGCTCAACAACCCAGCCTTCAATCTTCACAAATTCAAGATCCAGGTTTCAGCGACCTCTAGAAATGCATCAATCCAGGATTTCAGACTAAAAGAATGAGATTACATGAAATTTATCTGTCAGCCACAGAGATTAGGTGTCCTTTATGCTCTGTTGCAAATTAATGCACTCAATATTTCTCAGAAGTAGACTCAAAAAATACATTTTAAAGAATTTAAAGTAATGTAATGTAATACCTGTTCCAGCTTTGGAAGAAGAACTAGGAGTGTTTGCCACACCCGGTTTTTAATTCTATGCTGTAATGAGTTTGCATAATAGCGTGTTCTAGATCTGGACACCAGTTCATCCTGCAAGTAAATGAGAAGTATTATTACATATCCTTCATTTAAATTAAAGACATGGAAACATATTGAACTGTATGTAAAGAGCAGCATCTATTGCACAGCTAGTATAAGCTTTATACATGATTAGGACAAACACGTTAGCCTCAATAACACAGAAATAAATTTTGAGTCTTTTTCATGAGAAGCTGAGGAAACAGACAATCCCACTCCGTATTTTCACTTAGGAGCATTAACATGTTAGGTACCGAGAATCTTCACAGGGCAGAAAGATGATGAATTTCCATTGGGCAGCACCTACTGTACATGAACAATTAAACTAATACTGGATAATCTGGAGAATGAAGACTCAAGTTGTCGCTTAGTTACATGAAACCAGAACTGAATGTTCTAGACTAAGAGACCAATATACACACTAAACCTTTTCTACTGTAGTCTACATTTCAAAAGAGGTTTAGTCATGATAGCCTGTAATTGTAAGAGATGAGCCTGTAACTGCAGCCCTAGCTTTGGGATAGAAACCGATATTCAATTTGGTTTTACAAATCTCATATTAATGTTAAAATGCTTTTTTTTTTTTTTTAAATTAACATGTTCAACATTCATATTTAAGAAATGAAATCTATTTTTAAGTTCAAGTCATGTTTTCCACTTGATCTTATAACACACATACTGTCAGCTATTCTCTACTGAAGGGAATGAATAAAGAATCATCCATTTCTTGTTCCTCAGATAAAAGTAGAATACAACACTACCAGAATACATGTGTTATGTAGTCAGTTACCAATGATTTTACGCTAGCGTCAGTACATAAGTAGTTACAACAAATGAAAATCAGACCTTCTCCATTAATATGATTTATAAAGGCCTTCTAAGGAGACAAAGAGATCTCACTGTTCCAAAAGTTGCTTGCAGTTGTTGAAGTGAAATGCAGCACTCTGAAATGCAGGCTAAAAGAAGGTTCTTCATGGAATAGCGGCTATAATTTGGATAATACTCAGTGAAGCTAGAACATTCCCTATAAATTCAGAAATAGATCTGAAAGAGACTGTTTTTACCACTCACATTTGGCTGAATTAAATAACTCGTGTCCTATAATAACAAAAAAAAGGTTCTCTCTCTTCATAGAGACTATACAAACAACTGTAAATATGCCCTTTCAGCTGCAAGTACTTAGCATTTTAATAGTTGCATTATCATCACATTTATATACCAAGAGAAACAAAGCTTACTTTCTCCAGCAGTTTGATGACAATGTCTTCCATAAAGCTCTTATGCAAGATATTTGATCCATCCAACAAGCACAGAAATTTAATAGCACAAATCCGTACATAGTGATCGTCTCGGTTTGTACTGTAAGATATTAATTTAAAAGTCATATGTTTCGTTCAGACACATTCTGAATTAAAAAATACAAACAGTATCTGAGCATGCATATGATATTCTCAATTGTGAGAAACACTGGGCCATGCAAGAAATTAAAGCTCATCTTCGAAGATGGATGCATTTTGCAATTTAAGTAATGCCAAATATACTGACAATTTCGGAAATGAACTGTAAACACCGTAGATAGGCTGGGAAATCTAGGATGTGAAACTAGAAGGCAAAACAAAGTAAGCAACCCATTTCTTGTGAGGAACTCTGTAGTCTGAGGGCTGTGGTGTCATCTATAGCGAGATGACAGAACATGGAAATAACCCAAACCAGAATTTTGAGGTCTGTCCATCACTGCTGATGAAGAAAACTGATGACCTCCTGTTAACTTGCCACTGCTTCTATGTACAGGTCTTTAATATGTTCTACAGAAACACCAATCTCATTAAAAGGTTTGGTAAGTACTGTGCCTACAACCAATGCTGAGAAATTAGGCTCCAAATGTGGCCACATTAATTAAACCCTATGTTTATTAATTGTCACACCTGCAAAAATAAGTTACATATCAACACAGTATGACAAGCTATCTGCATCCTAATGCACTACTTTTATGAGGTGAAAAATGAGGAAATAGTTATTTCAGACCCCTTCAGCTTAACAGATTATTTTCTTGAAAATACTCCTCTTTCTATATTTGGTATTTGAATGTGATGTGACATCAATGCCTTTTACTTACATTTCAAGTTACAGTTATACTCGTATCTTTCCTTATGCTGTAATCAGCATCAGTAGTAATTAAGATAATTCACATTAAACATTGTAAGATACATACCTCTCAGTAACAACATTTGCTGCACAATTTTCTCCAAGATTTTCTATGAAGGCATGCACATCCTGAATAAGTCTTCTCAGAAGAAAAAAGACAAAGCAATAAAGTTTGCAGAAGAGCACAGAAAATAAATTGCTTTCTTTTAATTTTTGTGAAAAGGGCACAAAATTAGAACAAATAATCATGCACATGGATCTGATGAATTGTTTTTATACCTTTGATCTCTCCTAAATACAGTTCCGAAGACACAACCCTCGATGATAAGTTCACAGTAATTTCCAGCATTTAAGAAAGGATTTCTCACAGCGCTTCTGTTATCACAAGTGGAAAGTATCCATGATTGACAACAATGACTAAGGACCACGTTGAAGACTCCAGTTTTTGTAGTGGACATATCTATGAGCTTGAGTATTATCTGAAAAGAAGAAATTGAAGATTAAAAGTCTTCATTTTCACAAAAGCTAGTATTACTGTAAACTACTGCAATATTAACGTATTTTTAACTAGAAGAGGAGATTCAGGTTAGATGTTAGGAGAAAACTCTTAGAGGGCAATGGCACTGCTGCCCAGAGAAGCTATGGGTGTCCCATCCCTGAAGGGGCTCAAAGCCAGGTTGGATGGGGCCCTGGGCAGCCTGAGCTGGTGGGCGGCAGCCCTGCCCATGGCTGGGGGTTGGAACCCAAGGAACTTGGAACCTCAAGTTCCAACCTAAGCCATTCTGCCATTCTATTACTGCAGGCGTGATCCCTTCCTGCACCTGAGATTCCCTTAGGTTAATGTTGTTTTGAACTATTCTCTGCTTACATTCACAGGTGAACGGGTAACAACTGGCCCAATATGCTTATGTTAAAAAGAAGACGAACAAATGGTGATACAAATCTAAGCAGACTTTTCACAAATCTCCTGGGAACTGCAACAAATGCACCTGGGCTTACTTTAATAAGTACAAAAAGCTTGTGCTTTCAAATTAATCCATACCTATTTAGAAAAAAATTATGAAGTTTTTTTCCCCCTCATGTATCCACATCACTAGTTCTCTTTAATGAGGATTATATCCATGTCGAAGTTCATGTTTGTATGCGAGAAATTTAGGAAATCTGAGTTTTAGCACAATTAATATTTGCATAATTACAAGGTAAGAGGAAAGAAAACAGCAGAAGAAACGAAGCCTAGAATCACACTTTGGGCACCTCTGCAGAAGACCTGTATATAACAGTACTTCCTTTTTGGTTCAAAAGTATCCTTTCTTATCACCCCCTCTAATTATTATGAAAAGACAGCGCACTGTGGCAGACAAAATTACACTTCTATAGCCAATCAGTATCAGGCAGTTCCATTTTTTTCCCATCTCTTTATCTAAAACTAAATAGACATTGCACAAGGCAAAAAATGGCTGCTGAGGAGTGGGATAAGAATATATGTAAGTAGACACTTGCTTGGGAACTTTATCTTCATTTTCTTATGAAGGGGCAAGAAGGTGACTCAACCAGATGCCCTTTGCTGAATACAGGAGATCTTCATTACCACCTGATGCCTGTTGCCATGGTATGCCCCACTGCAGACAATGGGATAGCTGTCATGGAGACTCAACAGTGGCAAAATAAACCTTACATAATCATAACGTCTGAAATACTAATGCTGAAGTTAAGATGGTAATTCTTAACATTAAGGAAAAAACAAGAACAACAACAAAAAGAAAAGTAAGCTAGCTACAGCTCAGTTGCCACATACAATTGCTAAATAATCATTAAAAGACAAACCTCACAAATTTCTAGAACTTGGAGATATTTACCTATCTTCATACACACATTATTTTGGCTTGGGTTCACACTAAGACTAAAGCATTATTTACTGCTTAGAACAGATGACAGCAATGTTCCTTTCAAGAAAGTGAGCCAAAAATAAAGCTTATACATTATTTATTGTTTACAAATATGAGTCTAACATCAGGACACAGTTCAAGGCAAAACTGCAATCTGATCTAGTGTAACTTCTGTGCTAAGTGAAAAGCAACAAAAGACAACAATACTAAGCATACAAATGTATGGGTAACTAATTTATGAAGTATTAATGCTCTGGTAAATGCCTTTACAGTCACTGTGAGCGGCTCTGCACAAACATTTATTTAATGGCCCGAGGAAAAGCAATAAAAAAACCAACAACAACAAAAAGCCCACATGAAGTGTTATTTAGGAAATAAATATCCTATGCCTTCTCAAGATGAACCAACATCCCAATACCGAATATAGGGACTCAAAATGAAAGAAAAAACACCATGACAAAGGGAAGGACTTCTGAGGTACATAAAACTATGCGCATTTACAAAAAAAAAAAATACTAGAATTCTTTGTCTTCCAAAATACGGAAGCAGTTCTACCACGCAGTTTTAAACTCGATTCTAATGTGATAATATTTTTTGTTGTTTCTTACACCTGGACACTCAGAGGGAAAAAGCAGCGCTGTAAAAAAAGCAGTTAAACAGTTAAAAGATCCCTTATTTAATAGCATCTATTTAAGTTTTAAAGGGCTGTGATGTTCCATCTAAGGAAATATTTTCTTAAAGACTCTTAGAAAAATTTCCCAGAATAACAACAGCTTCTGTCAGTGAAGGTGGCAAATCTTGAATACAAAAATTCAGAGCAAGTGCATAATGCAAGCATAATTCAAAGAGCAAAAAACCCCACATTTTCCTGAATGTAGAAGTCCAAAAATGTGACAAACACTTTTTTCTTTTTCTGAGTTACAAGAACAAACAATAGATATGTAAAGTCTCTCATTTATAAGCCTTTACTCTGAAACTGCTCAAGCTGGCAAACGTGAAAAGCTAACAATATTTTAAAAACATGCACTTTGATCTTTTGTTTGTATTGCACTGCAGATTCCCTTCAATTGTTTGCTATTACCTTCAATAGTGGAAGAGTAAAAGCTGACTGAACATGAAGTCTTCACAGATCTTTTTACTTTCTCACAGAATAGAGCTAACATTGTTTCATGCTTCAAGTTCCATTTGTTTATCCTCAACCTAATTCTCAGATCTTGATCTCCTATCAAACTAGTTTCTTTTAGAAAATGAAAAAAATCACCACAAATGCTGAAGAGAAAAGTAAAATAAAATTTATCTGGATCTGAAAATGTATGTTTATTTCTCACAAAAGGGTTCTTAAACTGACCTCTTTTATCTTGGCATACGCTGGGCCCTTTGCACTTGCAGCAGCAGCTAGAACCTCATTATCAAAGATGAACTGAACAAAAGCTTTCAGATTGGACCAAAATATTAGCTGTGTATTGCTCAAAGAGGATATGATTTTCCAAGCCAAATCAAATGCTTCTATGCAGAGAGACTCCTGTAAGTTCAGAAGCTGAGAAGAAAAAGAAGAAATGTGTTAAATTTGACAAAACAAACACACCTAAACAGTATCTTGCAGTTGTTTCATCTTTTACCTTGGGAACAAGGACTTTCATGCAGTCAAACACAGGTAAAACTTGGTCTGAAGGAAGAATAGTTAGGGCTTCCAATGCAGACTCTAGAATTTCTTTTGATCTTTCAGCATTTAACAACAGTTCTGAAGTTCCTTCTTCATACTCTCGAGCCAACATTGGAAGTTTATTTAAAACAAAACGCAGGCAAATCCACTGGTCACGTACATAGCGTGCAACAATTCTTCCCCATCCCTGAGATGTTTCTTCACATAAGCTGCAAAAAAAAAAATATCTTCTTAAACATGTGTTGTATTTAATCATTGCGCACATTCCTATCTACTATGAACAACTTTACTGCACTTACTATACTTAAGACACTCAAATTTTCACAGGCTAAAGGGGAGATTGGGCAAAATCATGAACAGAAATCCAAAAATAAAGTTTCCTAAACACAGAAAAATCAGTCCTGAGCTCAGGTTGACTCATTAGTTATACACTTCTGGAAGAGTATTCAGGACAAACATCACATGCTTTCTGTACTTTCATGTTCCTCAAGTACTTGCTTTGTGACCCTGCAGCTTGCTCTAGATTTCCCTCCCTTTCCCAACTGTAAATAATTTCTTTTTAAACAGACTTGGACACATGCTATGGCTTTGTGCAGTGTACAGATAGGTAAGGTGGCCTAGGTATCAGCAACATTCAAAGCTAGCTCTGGTTACACAGTACTAGAAAAGTTAAGTACTTCAACAGCACTGAACTGAGTTAGAGCACTTTGGTCTGAAATATTACGGCCATTTCAATGCTCTAGAACCAGAACAAGGACAGAAGAGCAACGGGAGGAATCATTTGTGCTCACAATTCTTCATTTTTATCTTGGTACAAAGTTATCAAAGAAAAAACAAAAACAGCATCTTAATCACTGCTCCACTCTCTAATCAAATTTATTCTGGACAATTACTTAATCAGTATCACAAACGTACCCACTTTTTTCTTCAGTGTAAGGTGGCTTCTTTAATACTTCATTAAATTGGGAAAAGGCAGCAAATCTTTTCAGAGCACCCACAGAAGGCAGATCTTCAAGATGTGCTTCAGGTTTCCAATCCACTAGATCACAAACTACTGAGAGTGAGGCTATACTAGTTACTTTTTCTATTTGTTGCTTAAGCTTCAGCTCCTAATAAGACCAAATTAAAAAAAAAAAAAAAAACAAACACATCAAATATGCATCCATTTCTTCTCTAACACAAATAACCAACTGATACATACAAGGAAACAAAATGTCTTAAGAAAAATATTGTCAATAAGCATATAGTTTCCTAATATTATTAAAAACTCATTGTTGTTTAATCATCTGCAAAATATTTCTAGCTGTCCAGAGCACAGAAAACATTTTTCCATCTGAACTGCTCAACACTACTTTTTCTACTTAAATAAACCTGAACCTAAAATGTACTATATCATCATGAAAATATAATTCTCACTGAATTCAAAAGAAGTTTGTAGAGGCCCCACTGAACACTGGCTGAATCAGAGAATGTTTATTTTGAAACTAATGGAGTAAGTATTATAATTCATATAGCCAAAGTAAAAAAGTTCTGTTCTTTCTTAGAAAAGTAAACCTGGCGAATCCAATCCTTACAATCTTTTTACTGTGCTATTAACTGTTCTTGATGAATAATTCAACACAAAAAATAGCAAAGATTAAAACTAGTACTTGCTGGGCAGTATAATCTCCTCCTTTTAAATGGTAATAATGATTCTTTACCTTTCGAAAATATATTTCAGATATATTAGCCTAACTAAATACAGCTACAGGACAAGGAACAACGCAACAAAAGTCAAAGCAAGGCTGGGTTCTAGAATATCTTTTTCACTGCACGTTCAAGCTAATGCTGTGACGTGCCAAAGGCATTTTCACTTAGATATAACTTTCCAGGAAAATCCAGTTCACATTTGAGGAAAAAGCTTTTGAATACATTTAGCCCATTATAGTCAACTACAGTTTTCAATTAAGTTTCACCAACTATTTTTAAAAAGTAATGTAAGAAAACAAAACTATTAAAAATCTTAGGTACAAATATTTTATATTGACACTTTGCTGCCAACTAGTTAGACATGTTGGAAATATGCATACACAGACATATTACTTTGTCTTATAGATGTGATTATAATTCCATGTATCTGTATTAATCAATAACTGCTGTCTTATTTACTTTGTATCAGTATTTACTGCTCTAAGTAATACTGAATTACCTCTGCGGAATTTGTTTCCCAAAAATTACGAATAGAGGCATTAGTCAGGGATGAGATGAAATTCTTGACAGTTGGCAACTTTTTTGAGCTGAGTTGCAAGCACAAATTCACAATCTCTGGAATTAAAGCTAAGTATAGGTCGCAACGATCCAGGTCACCGACCTATGAAAGAGGATACAAAGGTAAACTGAAGTATTAAGAGGAAGAACCAAACTGAAAACAGAAAAATAATGTCAACAGCAATAGCAGAAGGAAAACAGTAGTCACTGCAGCTGAACAACTTTTCCTTTATTATTATTTTTTAAACTCAAGGAATTGTATGAGAAAAAAAAATCCTTTAGTTTTAGTAGTAGCACCTTTGCAATTTCACCATCTTTCAGACTTCGAAATTCTTCTGATTCAATTCTAGCACTTGCTTCAACGCAGTACAACTTTTCTTATCTTTCTTCCGTCACACTTGCATTTTGGGGATTGCCTATCAACCTTTCTTTCTTCTTTCGCATTTCCCTTTCTCAGAAAGAGTATGAAAAGTATAAACTGAAAGCAGCCTGGAGCCCCAGGCTTCTGTCCTTTACTTTTGCAGAAACAGGCATCTGTGTTATTGATACTGCACTGTTCTCTCACAGACTTTACTTTTTTTTTTTTTTCCCCTCATTTCACCAAATACAACACCAAATACAAGAAGCGACTGACTTCTATTACCACTTTTGAACATTTTTCCATATAAATTCTTCCACAAATTCTGCATCAGCTTTCTTTTCTAAACTCACTTTTCATCAAATAATACATAACAGTGCCCATTCAAAAATTACAAAAGTGTTTCTAAGCAAATGGACTTCTTAGGCATTAATAAATTTGATATGAAAACTCGGACATTGGTAAATCAAATTACCAAGCAAAACCACACGAAAGGAAGCCTCCAATTAATTACTTACCGTACTTAACTCATTAGCAGTAAGCCGCCGGAGTATAAATTCAAGAACACTCTCCACAGGTGTCACTAGAGATTTCCAGATAAAAAACAGTACCTCATCTGTATGAAAAGCAGAATAGATATATCAGCACAAAGTAGTACACTTTCTTAAACAAATGACACCATTCAGATTTAAGTTACAGTGCTGATATTATACAGTACTAAGTATTCAAATACCTGAGAACACTTTAACATAGCTCTGTGCACTTTAGTGGCACAAACCACAGTCCCAAGAATCAAGCCAGGTGACATACTTTCCTCAGATTTAACAGGAATTAGGTAACAAAACTGAAAACACACACCCACGGGGAACCCAAAGACCAGAGTGCTATTTTCCAGTTTTTAATGCACACTCATTCTGATTTCATCCCTGAGCACAAACACCTTATTGGTGAACTTGCTCCTTAATAAAGAACAAAGTCTCCACATCCAGCAATTCACTGTAACAAAAATGCAGCTATTCCCTTCTAATACCCACAGAAGTTTAAATGGTGTGGGTTTTGTCTGCATTGAAATTGTTTAGAGGTAACTGAGATTTGCATAGAGACCAATCCTAAAAGATTTTGATCTCTTGGCTTAACATCACGGAAGTTTATTATACAAAACACAATACTTTCTCTAAGAAAAGGCTGGACTCCACAATATACTGCAAAATATAGCATTTCACAAACAAAAAGACAAGTTTATTACACAAAGAAAGTAGGTGCCCCCGGTAAAGCATACTTATCCACAAACACACTTAGATCTGAGTTTCAGGGGGTGAGGGCTAGCTGCAAATGAAAGCCAAATAAATAAAGTATCAATATGCACACGCAGCTAGAAACCTCTGCACAACCGTCCTGTTCTAAAGACAGAAGTCATTAGTTTCTGTATTCGGGAGAATTAGTCAGAGGTTACATCTGTTGTTTTGGGTTTTTTTTGGCGCTGACCTTGAATTACATTTAATGTAGCAACATTTTTGCAGATCTTCCAGAAAGTGAAAGTGTAACAGGATGCATTTCCAGAAGTTCCAAATCAATACTGAGCTTACCTTCAATGCTCTACGTTAAAATAGCTTATTGGGCCACATTTCTAATGCTTTATTTGTACAGAACAAGCAGGTTAAATGTCACATTATTAACATCTCATCACTTTTTCTGAAAGTGATTTAAGTTTCAAATCATTATAAAGCATTATGCAATTAAAAACAGAAATTCTTCAGATAAACATTTAATACAACAAAATCTATTTCACTGCCAGTGGTTCTCTAACACTATCACAAACAATAAATAGCAAACAGCAGAAGTAGTGAAGTCTGCATAGATGCCAAGACCTCTGGAAAAACGCTGCTGCTTTCAAGATGTATCTATCCCCATTATAGCATTCCTAAGTGAAAAATATTCTAATTGTTATTATTTTTGTTTTACAAGTTTATAAAATCTCTTTTTTCTTCCCTCCCATTTTCTCTTGTTCCCATGACTGCTCACCTTGTTTTTAATCAACAAAGCAGCAAAACTTCTGTATTCTGCTGCATTATATCCCACCCCCCAACACAGCCAGTTCACAACTCAAGAAACAAGATTTAATACTTGGCTCTCCTCTGCAAGACGGAAAAACATTAAAATTATAGGAAATGATGTAAGAAAAGCAATCCTTGTTTATCTTAACACAAAACTACAAGTCCAACCTGAAAGGCTCCTGATCTATGGGGGCATTCAAAAGGAGACAAACACCATGATGCTCAGCCTTGCAATAGCCTAAGAACTCTGGCAGCAGAACACGGAATACTAAGTTGAGCATCTAAACTTCAAAAAAAGAAGCGACTGATTGCACCTACCTTAGAAAGCACAGAAGCAGACAAAGAAATGATTTACAGAACAAAATACTAAAAAACATGAACTGTAAAAACTCACATAATTTAGCACTCTACATTTCAAATAGCTGCAATTTTTTTTGGAGGGGAGGGGGAAGGAAGGTGACTGTATAAAGCACTTAAAATAAGGTTTTGCATTTACTTCAGGTCTGCATTAAAACATCTTTACAAAACCTGGATGCAGAATACCAAAACATTTTTCTCCCCATATTAGAGTGTACATATTTGGGCACTGCTTCAAAGATACTGCATTTTATAAATAACACACTGAAAAACAATCTGGAGAGGAAGAAATAAAATACCAAGATTCATCCCGTTCGAGTTTAGCATCCTAACCACGAAAATTATATTGGGATTCCTCACTCTCAGGAAGATATACTCTGGTTACAAACTGACAAAGCTTTATCAGAAGGAGCAGTAAGGACTCCACAGTTGCTGGAGTCCACAGCTACAAGTTAAGATGCTCAGCCAATGGCACAGGTCAAACCTCCTGGACAGTCAAATGACCACACTTGTGTTTAGTGAGCATCGCTTCATCTTCCTGCTTTCAACCAAGACCAAACTAAATCAAGTCAGTTGAGCGTGCCAAGTGAAATGATACCAAATACTGTGAAATAATCAGAGGCATCCTACTTTCGCAGTCTGAATAGCGTTAATCGAAGCAAAAGTATCTACCAGTCAACCACGGAAATAGTATGTCTACCAGGATCATTTTATGTGCTCAGGGAAGGCTCCATCTGAACCTGGGGTAACTAAACAGGCTAGGCTGGGTTTGTAAACTTACTTATTTTTGAACTGTCTAAACAATTTGTGAAATCCACAGACTGGCAAAGAAAAGGCCTACAGATACTCGCAACATGGGCTCATTCTCCACGTTTTAGACGTCTGCAAATCTAATTTAATGGATAACAAGTGCTTTTTGAGAAAGGTTCCAGATTCTCAATTCCCAGTCCCTGGGGCACCTTCAGAAGAACCTCTGTAGGACTGAACCTAATTTCATAAAGGATATGTCAGATTTTCACATTTACCACTTCTAGGCTTGTATTAAGTTGACAATAGTCTTAAAACATGAAGTATCTTAGTTAGACTGTAATTAATATAAGACGCAGTATACCGAAGATATCACTAACCATCTTGTGTATTGGAACATTTTAACGAACGGGTCTGCAATAACTTCAAGAGAAGCTGTAGGCTTTTATCTGTTTTCAGTGTTGGTATGTAAGCATTACTGCCAAGTTTCATCAAGACATCCAGAAGAGGGTTCAAGAAAGCCTCTAGTTCAATCCATTTTATGTTGCTTTTTTCACTACACAAAAACAAAAATTAAAAAGAAAGTCTTCTTCTGAGTATCTGCCTTCAGTGCTGAAGTCACTTACGGAAATAAATAGCCCATAGGTTTCCACGTCACTTAAGTATCTACGGAAACATTACCCAGTATGTCTGCAGTTGGACAAGGTCTACAAACTGTCAAACTGACCCAAAGTCCACAGGGAAAAGGGAAAAAAGGACGACTTCCTGATTTGATCAAACTTCTATCAGACCCTTTGAGTGTCAGGGGATAACAAAAAAGGAGAGAGAAATGTAAGACAAGTCGTTCATACTTACCTGGACTTATTCCTCATCTGTTCCACATCAGCAGCCAACAGAATCATTGTTGCAACAAGCTTAGCTTCAAACCAGTCAGGCATAGAGCAATTTTCTCCTGATCAAAGATATTTTAAGGTTTCCACAGCATTTAGAAAATAGCATCATATTAATTCAACAGACTATCAAAAGAACAGCAACTAGTGTTAACAAGATTATTTTCTGCATTCTTTTTTCTATATACAAACTCAAGCATGAGTGTTTTCTTTTCTACACCTCACAGAAGTTGATCCTGTTTGCCTCTATGCCAAAATCAGTTTTAGAAAACGTGTTGCAGTAACAGACTCACAACACACTTATCTATAGCTTTTAAAAGAACACTGCATACTCAATGAAGTTAAACAAGAACATCATCTCATAATGCTTCCTCAAACATCAGCTGTTATTTTAACCAGCTAGAAGTTACATCAAGAACTAAAGCTATCGTATCAGAAGGAAATTTTAAAAAGCTGAACTGTAATTGTACTTACAAATAACTTCTTACATAGTACTTAGTGTAGCTTCAGGGTTTTTGGCTTCAGAAATTCAGAAAGCAAAACAAACTTTGGAGGTTCAGTTCAAGCAGCTGGACATGGCCCTTTCCCCTTCATAGCCCTCCCCTTCATAGAGCTGCTTATAAACTGAAATTCGTATCGAATCAAAATAAAACAAACACCCCTTTTAAAAAGTGAAGCAGATGTATGCCATGGAATTACAGATAGTACAGATAAAATCCTAAAACACTTCAGGCAGCAGAGATCTGCTAAAATCCTTTAGTAAAAGGTTTACCCTGGAAAACTAATCAACAAAATTTATTTGCAGCTTCACTGTCTTATGATTAGATGCTAACTTTCCTAGGCTGTGTAAAGCTTCTGAAGCTGTTTATCATAAGCAAATTCTGACCTAGCTTTTGTGTCTTCTGTAGGCCAGTATCAAAATGAGTGTCACACAAAGTTAGACAGCACTCAAAACCAGTCAATTTGACACTCATTTCAATGTACCTGAAAGAAAACTATAAAGTGAAGTTATAATAAATCAAACTGTGGTAGTGAAAAAAGAAGTATCTTCAAAATTTACCTGCGTATCTATACAGAGTACAAAGAATGTTCCTTGGTAAAAATGTGTCACAGCTCATCTGCTTCTGGAAGGCGTGCAATGAACTGCATAACCATGCAAATTCTCTCTCCCTAAATATATTA
This sequence comes from Tragopan temminckii, assembly GCA_028571105.1. Classification (NCBI taxonomy): domain Eukaryota; kingdom Metazoa; phylum Chordata; class Aves; order Galliformes; family Phasianidae; genus Tragopan; species Tragopan temminckii. The sequence continues at coordinate 31,449,007 of JAOWBP010001760.1, read as the reverse complement.
GATCATTTTACGTTTTGCTGACAAATGCCATGGATTTTCTTTCAAGACTACTAGACCAGTATCTATCCAGATTTGTTTCTGTTTTCCTCTGCCACCATACTCCAGCATTTTAATGCCTCTCCAGAAAAGTAACAACAGAAATCTAATGGACAAGCATCACCACAGCAATAAAACTGAGTACTAAGGCTTAATTTTCAGTTAATACTGTAGGACTGTTTTTTGTGATGAGAAAATGAGATTAGAAAAATGAAGTTTGCATTTAAGAATGATAAATGGCACAACTTGGGTAGAATTTGGATAGGTACAATATAAACAAGCTAATAACTCTTCTAAAAACCAACGTCTTTTTAAAATGTTTTGGTTTTTTTTAATCATCAAAACCATTTTACATTAATAAATATTTAACTTACCTTCAGATGCAGGTGTCTTAAGGTACTGTCTCACAAGACTGCTCACGTACAGACATAGTGACGAGATCTCCTGATGCTCCAAATCAGAGCACACAGACTTCCCAAAGCATCTGTCATTCACTTGCAGCCAACTGCAAAGCTAAATTAAAACCAGTATGTTGCTATTTAACTCTATCTGCTGACTATGTGCTGTGCTGACATCACCAAGATGACAGCAGTATGTTAAACCACTGAAATATAAACTGTTACATCAGCAAATCCACACCGTAAGAGGTCTACTCTGGAGCTACCAAGAGGCTTAGCGTGCTACAATCCACACACAGAAACAAAGTCATTCAGAGCAGCTAAAAAGAGGAGATTATTGGTACCAACATAAGGGAAAAAAACAACTCTGAAATTTAAGTAATGCTGGTAAAATCCCCTTATCCCAGAAGAGGCTTCTGATCATCAAATGTTATCTAA
>JAOWBP010001760.1:31306817-31332817 GCA_028571105.1 Tragopan temminckii | reverse complement strand
TGGTCATGCAGGTTTAGTAAAACCATGGTTCCCAGAGCGGGAGCTTTCTACCACTGACTCATCTCTTGTGTAGAGCACACTATTCTTGCCAGGCCGCTTCCAGGGCTTACTTGGGTGCAGTGATAAGAGGAAACATGCATTGCATCCTGCAGTCCATGCCAAGGGAAACAGGAGCACTGTGGCTGAGGAAGCAAGCTTGGGGAGAGGGGACGTGGTGGGAGGTGGGCCACGGTGAGAGGCAGTGGAAAGGGTGGGAAGGATGGGTCGGCTGTTGCCCAAATTCCCCAGAGCCGGCACTCCTGGGGCTCCCGCAGTGCTGGGGAGTAGAGCACTGCTGTGCTGTTCAGCTGGCAAAGACAGTGAAGAGAGGAAAATGCCCCACAGATGTCTAGAAGCAAAAAAAAAAAACCCCAACAACTAGACTATGAGGGATGAAATGCAGTCTCTCCCTGCCATGGCCAGCAGCAACTAACAGCTCTGCTAAGCCCAGTGGTTTGCCAGCAGAGCAGCAAGCAGGGCAGGCACCACCCCAGAGCCCAGGGCCCCACAGTGGGCAGGGTGGGGGTCCTGGCACCCCTCAACCCCAGGTTGCTTTGGGGTGCCGGGGTTGTTGCCCGCTCCCGGGCCCTTTAAATGGGTGCCCGTGCCAAGGCGATTTCTCGGCGGAGTTTCATAAGGAAGCACATGACGAGGGCAGTTGGAAACCACAGCTCTGCGAGCGCTGATTACAGCCTACTGAGGAAAATGAGATTTTTATCTTGCAGGAATTCAATTATGAAAAAGAAAAAAAAAAAATACAGCGCATCTGGCTTCATCTGCTTGAGCTCGCTGCACTTTGGGGGTTTTCATTTAACATTACCTAAAACATTGTGCTCTGTGGCGTGTGTGCATTTTTCTTTTTTCCTGTTAAAAAAAAAGAAATACAACAACAACAACAACAAAAAACCCAACAAAGTCACCCTGCTGGCAGCTGAATGCAGCAGGGATGATGTCATTGGAACAGTTGGAGGAGAAAAGAGAAAAACAAGTCTGTGTGTGCTAATCCTGTTTGCTGCCCTGAAGGGGATGGAAGGCGGCCAAGGCGAGGAGTTCTGGGAAGCCATATAGGGGTGCCAAGCCCGCGCCGCCGCCAGCGCAGGGAACTGACATCTTTGTTCTCTGCAGCTGGGCAGCCCGCCAGCGGCCTCATTTCGGCGCTGCGGCATGATTACACTGGACATCTGCCAGCTGAGCGCTCTGAGCCCCTTTTCTTCCCCGCGAGCTTTTTTTGCCAAACAGCCAGCAGTTGCCATGGCAGTGGAAAGTAAAGCGAAAAATACTAACGCGCACGTATAGATAGAGGGGAAGATAAAACAACAACAACAAAGCGGAGGCACGCCTTGCTCCAGATGTGCCACATGCGCAGATATAAAAAGCAAGCAAAGCTATTAGTCAAAGAGCTGGAGACAGAGAGGAAAGGGCAGTAAGAGCCGAGAGGTGACGTGAGGATAAGGCGAGGAGCACTGCGGGCACGGCACCAGCATGGTCAGTGGGCAGCGGTGGGCAGCCAGGGCTCTCCTCCTGCACTGAGGGAAGCGGGCTTTAAAAGAGAGCAACATGGTGGCACTTTCACTATCGCCTGCCTGCTCTGCTCTCTTTTATGTTGTGTGTGTTGAAAAAAAAAAAAAAAAAAACAGCAGCTGTTTTGAAGATGAGAAAGGGGTTATTTATAAGCTCTGCATAGCAGAGGGAAGCAGGCAGCTGAGATCTGGTTGCTCTACGAGGTGGAAAATCCTGTTTCAGCCCCTGGCCCAGGCCAAGCCATGCTATTTCAAGCTGTGCCCCAAACAGTTAACGAGCAACCACCCAGCAGTCCCATGTCTATAATGAGTATTTCATTTAAATAGGCGAGTGCTGCCAGGTCCCGATGGGCAGATTTACACACAGAACAGGAGAGGTGTGGTCCCAGCTCGCTTTCTTTTTCCACCAAGGGAGGCACGGGGTAGTTTCATTTTACAAGGCAGCTATGTACAAAAAGTTCACTGCCCAGAGAGCTGGAGTTCAGCTGACTATTTATAACAGGACTTTTTCTCCCTGTAACCGCCCTGAAGGGCCAATGGCGGCAGTGCCTGCGGCCAACCCAAGGAAGCAGACAGGGCCATGGGCACCCACCCTGTCCCATCCTGTTGCATCCTCCTCTCCCAGTTCAACTTTTGGCAGCTCCATGGGTGGCTCAGCCACATGGAGCATGATGGGCCTGGAAGCCACAGGGATGGGGCTCTCACCTGCCTCTTTGCTGCCTTCCTGCATAGCTACTCGACTACAGTTCACTTGAGTTTCCCATTTGTAAAAATGAGCATGATTTTCCCTACTTATCTCAGAGATGGGCTAAGCATCTTAAATCATTAATGACTGCAAAGTGCTTTAATTTCCTCAGATGGAAGCTCTTACTGATGTTCAAAGTATTATTAGGATTATTATTGCTAATAAACAGGAAAGGCAGAGCAGTTGTATTTCTTGCTAGGGCTTCAGCCTAGAGCACAGAGCCTATTCTGGTTTCTCTTGGGACTAGAGTGGAGGCCTAATACCTAGCAGTCCAGAAGGATGTCCCCAGTTTTGCTGGGGACAAAGAGAAACTGAGGCTCAGAGTAAGTCACAGACTTCTTCAGGCATTTTGCTGAGCTAAGACAAAGTTTAGTTTAGTGGGTATGGTGGCAATGTGTTGACAGTTTGACTAGATGATCTCAGAGGTCTTTTCCAACCTTAATGATCCTGTGATTCTAAGAAAAGACTTATCCCTCGACAGCACCCCAGCAGAGCGATGCACCCCCAGGGCCAGAGCTGGCCTGCACCAGCCTGGGACAGCCAGGCATCAGTCACACAGAAAATCATGCAGGGCGAGTTGCTGGTAACTTTTCTAAGGTTACATCACAAGCTGCAGGTGGTTCAGCAGTCACCCACTCCTTGGTGCTCTGGCCAGGTATGTGGAATGCTGCAGAAACTCACCTGACCTCTCACTGCTTCTCAGCCCCTACCTAAGTGGTAATGCTGGGCTGTGTGTTGTTTGGTGACAAGTGGATTGTAACCTACCAAAAGCTTTGCCAGCACATTTTAATATATTAGAACCTGGCTGTAAAATAAGAAATTTCAGGGAGGGGGATTAATGTTACTCAGTTCTGTCCAAGTTAATAAAATATGGTCTGAGTTACTGCCAGGCTACTTAATTCATTTTTATTCAAAGTGGCTGGGCAATTTCACTGAGGTTGGCTCAGTGGGAAGCAGAGTCAGCTCTGGCTTTGTCAGCTCCTGTGTGTCACCTTCCCAGCTGGCAACAACAGCCATGTCCCCAGGGGCCCTCAGAGTCAATCAGAGGGGTGCCCCCTCCAGCAAGGCAGGATGGACTGGGGACAGGGAGTGGCATTGAATGGAGCAGGAGAGAGACTGGGCTGGGGCATGTGCTGCTATGGATGGCACAAGAGGAGCTCTTCTTGTGGCTGTCATTCCTTCATGCCAGACTAGGATGGCAGGGTTGCCACCAGCCCTTCTCCTGCATCTTCACATTTTGCATCTCACATCACAGCTTCATGCAGAAGGGACAGTTGCCATAATGTGGCCATGTCTATAACAGTTCCCCATATCCTCAGAATCCTCCAGCTGATTATTTCCCACCTTCTCTCTAGACCCACTTTGATGCCTTTGCTACCTGCATGACAGCACTGAAGACTCACAGGCATTGTGCTGGCTGGCACCAGAACCAGCACACAGGGAGACTGCTGCCTGCACTCTGAATCACCAGAAGGCTCCAGAGCTTTAAATGGGAAGCAGAACACGCTGCTGTCTAGATAGACAAATGAAACTTCAACCAGCTCTCTAGCTTTGGAAACAAGCTCTGAATCACTCTGAGGGCAAGGTGCCAGAAGTGGCTCCGCTCTAATCCTGGCTCCACTGTTCGCTCGCTGTGTGGCCTTCAGAAAAGCTCCTAGGAGTAAACACTGCTCCTTCCTCCTCCTTCCTGCCAGCATCCCCTCTGTTCCCGCATCCTCATGCCCAGGCTCAGACCAGCACCCCACTGCTGGCCATGCATTTGGGGGTGAAGGAGGGAAATGCTCCCCTCAGTCTGTCATAGCATGCTCACCAGCCAAACAGGGATATTCTGCTTTCTGCTCCTCTTCCTCTTACTGGGCCTCCCATTGACAGTGCTTCGGGTGAACAAAATCACTGGAGGTGCTGAGTCCAGAGGCTGGCAACTGCCAAATGAGGTTGCATCTTCTGAGCTCAGACGTGAAGATCCTGGTGCTGCATTCATAAAAACCCAGCATCCTAGGTAAACAGAGCGCATTAATATTTATTTTAAGAAGCCTTGAATTTTAACTTAGTACTGGAGAAAAGGCTATTCTTACGCTGTGTTAACAGAGCTTGTTCTAATACAATATTTCCTAACTTCAGACATGGTAACCTAGTAAGCTCCATTACCACGCTAATACTATATAAAAATGATCCTTTATTATAAATCATACCATACACCAAAAAGGATATAAATAGAGCCCCAATGCGGCACTGGCATGCCTCATCTTTCTCTTGGTTCACATTAAATGAGCCACTAAATTACAGTGTCCTTCTTTGTAATATCATCCTCCAAAGCCAAGCATTTTGTGCATTACACAGGGCTGTTCTAACAAGAGAAATTAGTATGGCTGGTTTAATTCAGCCAGGCCTGCCATGCGTGTTATAGGAGAGGGTGCTAAAACAGGCCAAAATGAGCAATTTCATTGTTCTTTCAAAAACCCCTCACTCGGAACATGCAGTAAGAGCGGGAGCACGCTCAGGGCTGACAGACAGATCGTTCCTGAGGGCTGTGGGGCCTGGCACCCCAAGCCCCAGCAGCAGAGAGGTGAGGGCAGAGGCAAGGATTTGGACTGCAGCTTTCCCTGGGTCTCACCTGCTGAAAAGGGGAGAGATTTTCCCCACAGGATCAGTGCCTGTTCATAAAGCAGCCCAAGCTTCTCTGCGACGGACAGTGCTACAGAAATGCAAACGCTGATTTTCTGTACAGCAAAACATAAATACAGCACTCATATTGGGGGATCAAGCCTGAGACCTGTCTCTAACAGAGCTATCTAACCGCACTAAAGAAGAAAACCTTTCCACAGTCCTAGTAGCTGTACATGCCTTCAGGGACACTTAAAGTAATTCAGGTCAAAAATGTAGGTTGTTTTATTTAGCAGACAAAGCGGTGGGGAAAGGAAGGAGAGGGAAGGAGGAAGCAGGCTGTTGCAAAAATACACTCCTCACAAAGGGCTTTTCAGGATTTCCCCCCAGATTTAGGCAATGTTTCCCTGCAGGCTCACAAGGCCCAAACTCTGCTGTAGGGGCTGGGCTGCTGCCGCAGGGCCGGGCCACACTCAGGCAGCCATTTTGGAGCGGCTCCCTCAGAGGGGCTACCTCTCCTCCTGGCTGCAGCCCAGGGTGCACAGCAGACTGGGGGGAGCAGGCCCAGCACAAAGCTACCCAAACATGGGCTTTCTCTAGAGCATACAGAGCTGGAGCAGTTCCATGAGATTTCATAGCAAACTGTCTGCCACAAGGAGATGCATTCCCTTATGCATGTGGAGAGGCTGCAGGCTTTGCTTCCTGTGAGCAGGGCTTGCAAAGCAAACCACACCATGAGCCATCCATGAAAACTAAAGGTTTCTATTACCTACAGTATGCTCCATGACGGTGTGAGATACTGTGAAAATGGCAAGCAGCCTTGTGGAAGTGAAATACAACCTCTACAGTGCAACTCTTGGCACCATACCCCCTCAGAAAAATCCTCAAGCAAATGAGAGTTGTGCAAGCCATGAAACACCCAGCTGAGTTGAGAAAGTGTTGACCCTTTGGCGGGGGGTGCTGAGCCCGCTAGTAAGGAGGCAGAGCCCGCTAGTAAGGAGGCCCGCACACAGGCGGCCACAGGCTCCCACTCTCTGCCTGCACTGCGGTTGGCAAGGAGCCATAGAAAATCAGAAAATCAGCAGAGTAGGGACAAAGTGAGGGGACAGCCTCTGCAAGGGTGAAGATACCTTGCTTTTGTTTCTCCTTTCTTGTAGTCCCAAAGCTGCTTTGCACCTTCCCACCACCCTTGAAAACTCCTGAACTTGAGAACTTCTCACGTATCTGTCATGCTCCTTCCCTCACTTGGCCCCCATGCTCGTGCAGTTCTGTGCCATCAGAGCCACTAATTCTGAGGCATGGATTTAAAACTGATCTTGCACAAGAGATACACCAGCAGGTACTCCTGAAGTTGTAACCAGTTCAAACAGGGAATTCTGAAACCTAACATCTTCAGTGATTCCCTGGGCAGAGCAGGCCATGACCTGCCTGGTGTGGACTGCAACGCCAGCTCCCATAGAGGCTGGAGAATATCAGCTGGCCCATGACAGTGATGAAGAGCCACAAAGGGAAAATGGGTGGTGTTTGGATCTTGTAATTCAATACAGTCATTTAAGAAACATTACTAAAAAAGAAAAAAAAAAAAAAAAAGAAGAAGAAAGGAGGATGACATTCCATTTGTCACAAGAAGACAGTGATGTACTTCAGGATCCCTGGTCAAAGGTTAAAATAAAGGACACTACTAGTTAAGGTGGGGGTGAGCTAGCATCTTTTACCAGCCTGATTTTCATCTGTTCTTAAAAGTCTGCATGCAAAAATGGGAAGCTAGCTACAGCACTGGTAAAGGCAGTCTGGTCTCTGCATGGAGTTCTGGGTCAGATTTGAAGTAAATCAAATTTAATGCCTTAAAAATAGCAGTATTCACTAAAGCCCAAGAAGTGTCAGTGATTTTTTTTTTTTCTTTGCAACCAGAAAGACAAACAGAAGAGAGAAGGAACAGGAGACAGATTAAAACAGCTTTAATTTTAGGACTCTTCTCATCAAGAGGCAATATGTGACACCAAAAATTAGTCCAATTAAAGGTGCTTATAACCTAAAGTTGCTTAATTAGCACCTCTAGAAGTTTCCCAGCATTTTCCCCACCAACTTCCCCTCTCCTGATGAGCACAGTCTGAGCTGCCACAGAGCAGGAGAAAGGTGGCAGAGCTTGGTTAGAGGTGTTCTGATTGTACTCTCTGGCTGTACCTGGATCTCAGTCCCATGGGAATCTATCATCTTTCTAGCAAACCTCTACTGATGGAGGGGCTTAAGGTGCTTCCACAATGAAACAGTGGCTTAACAAAGGTTAGGGAAGCAAAGCTAACAACAGGGACAATGCAATGGGTTTTTGCTGCTGGCACCTTTCTGCAGGTGCAGGTCTCCCATGGGGCTGCAGCAACTGGGCACCCATTGCACATGCACTAGCTGGAGGACTGCCCACACACAGCCTCTACCCCACAAGCAACGAGACAACAATGAGATCCAACAGGCTTTGTCACCCCAGGCTAAGCGGCTCTTCCAAGCAGCCAGGGGCATTCCCCTGGCCCTGCTACTGAGCTGGCTTTCTCCTTTATGCGAAGTTTTTCACCAGCATCATGGCACTGCTCACAAGGTGAGTCTGGCTGCAGGCTGTTCAACCTGCAGGCAGCACCCATGTCATCCTGGTCTTGGGTTTTCCCCATGTACAGGTAGATGAAGAAGACACAAAAGCATTCCTTGCCACTCTCCCCCTCCCATCTACTTTACAGCACTTACAATTTTACAGATTTAGATATGGCTCATTAGGACTGTGTATACTGCTTCCTGAAACTCAAACCCAAAATGATGCCTTCCTCAGCAGCTACCTGTGCCAGCACGAGAGATGCTCAATTTACATCGGCTGGGGATTGCCAGAGGAGGAGCCCTGCTGAGATCAGTTCCCAGGCTCTGTGCTTCTGTTGCCATGGGAATATATTCATTGCTTTCAGAGTAGTTTGGGGAGCACAGAGTTCAGGAAAAACAACACAAAGAACAACACTCTGATCTTCCAACAACACCAGTTTTAAAGATGTAGAGTGAGAATGGATGGAATGTCCATCTAAAATAGGATGAAGAGTTTGTAAAATAAATAAATAAATAAATAAAATGGAATGGCCCTGCTAGATCAAATGCAAGGCTCGCTTATCACTTTCTTTCTAATATCTTTTGTCTTATATGGATTGCTTCATGCACATGGGATTTCTGAGTTGTATTCTGAAGTCTTAAAAGTAATAAATAATGATCTACTCATTCATTACCTCCTTCTGTTTACAGGCTATGCTATATCTACACAAGTTATGGTGCCAGACCATTAGACATCAAAGGCTCCACGGTACAGGCATCCTACAAAGGAGAAATCAGCACGATTTTTCCAGGAGCTCACTTCACTATTCCAACAATAATAATGACTTGTACTTGGTGCCTTTGATCCAGATTGCCAAAGCACTTTGTTCTCTGATTGAGAAATTACACATAAAATAGGATTCAATTTGCCGATCATTGGCACAGGCTGGGAGAGTCAGCCTCTAATAATATTTAGCAGCTTAAAGAAACAACAGTTTATCTACATTAAATCAACGAGATACATAAAGTTCAGGGAATTAAATGTATGATCGCCTAATAGTAACTAATGATGCTAACAATGTGAAAAGTGATGTAGGATCTTAAATAATGCTGAGTGTCAAGGACATCACAGAGAGTCACAAGAAGTGGCAGAGAGCATCAGTACTCACCTTGGAAAAGCATACATTCACCTGAGCTGGATCATCCCCGTTTGATACGCAGTGACCTGCAGCATAGTGCCATCAGGGACATGCCAGTAGGGCAGTGCTGGTGAGACTTTGGCCCTGGTGGCTGGAAGTTCTCTGAGCTGCCTCTACAAGCAGGAGACAAGGGAATATGGAAGAAAGAATTAAAACTAAACTGACAAGAAGGAACCAAAGATCAATGAAACAAAATGGATCTAAATAAAGTAATTACAGCACAATAAATAGGGACTGCAGATCTTTTTGATTACTGCTGAGCCTTCAGATCTCCTGAAAGTTCACATCTCACCTTGGAAATCACAGCTGTGGCAATACTGACTGGGGAGAATGAAAGGTTACAGTAGCTTCTGACAACCAAGCCCAGGACTGTCATGTAACCTCACAGCTTTATATTTCCTCTGCATTAATCCTCACCAGTTAGTAACAAGTTAGCATAGACTGGACTCGGGGCAAGGACATTAAATAAGAAAACTTGAGAGAAAAGAAATGAGTTGGTTCTCAGTGGAGAGGCAGCCTCACATCCTCAAGAAGTCACAGGGCACAGACTAAAGACTTTGGCCTTCCTGATAATCACATCATGACAAAGACAGTTCCTTTGGAGGGCCCCTTTGAAATATAAATTAACTTAATCTTTATGATCTTGACAAGTAAGCGATAGTAGAGTGTTTTGACTGTGACACAGACAGAGGGTAGAGGCTATATCTACGTCAGCAAATAAAGAAGCATAAGAGCAACACTGGTCAGCTTGCAGATGGCTGCCACTCAGAGCCACAGCCTGAGCATCCACTGCTAGTTGGAGAACCTCAGGTTCTCATGGGGATCTTCTCTCCCAGCACAGTGCCCCCAAGGGGAGACCAGTTTGCCACACCCTGTGGCTCACCAAACTGCAATTATCTGGTGCAACCAGGACAACTGTTTTTCTCATCCAAATGAGAATGCTAGTGAGAGGCACCTTATCTGTCCAGGTCCCATCCCTTTCACAGCAGCTGATAACTAAACCTGCTCTGTCTTCCCAGCCCCAGCTTCACTCCCCTCCCTCCCTTAAACTATGCCCATGCACTGGCTGGTTGCAAGGTTTAATGGGCAACAAAGGAGCAGAGCAGTAGTTTCTAGGATTTGCACAGGAGACCAAATATCCAAAGACAGAATAATTGTGGCAAGTGAAGCAAAGTCTATCTCAGCTGTACATTACTGAGGATGTGGTCACTGGTTCTAGACCAATGAAAACCTCCACAGCACACACAGACCAAGCAAGGGCTGTGCCCTGCAACAGCAGGGTTTTCCTCAAGTATTTGGCCTTAAGCCTCTGTAAATAACATCATACAAATAGCAGCTATACTTTGGGTTTAAACTAATCAAGCTGCACTGAAAAAACATTTTGCTGCGAGATTTGAGAGATCACCAGTCTGCAGGCCGAACAGTAGCTCCTATTTCACCGTATGCTGTTGTTCTCTTCTGGAAGTGGTAACTTCAAGATGAAACAAATATTATTGTCAATCCTTTTGACTTTCACTTCTGATGATCTTAGCATTCGGTCAATGTACTTCTCCCACAAATCCACACCGCCTCCCAAAGAGTCAAGAGTGCTTGTTGTCCCCTTCCCAGCTGCTGAAACTCCCCAGCTGCCTCCCAATTACCCCTGTAATGTGATTCTGTGTTCAACACACAGTCCTGCAGCACACTAAAAAATGTAAGGACATAACATAAAGAACTATCAAATTAAGGAGCACAAGGGGTGCTGAAGGAACTACATTGCTAATTTTCCTTTTTAATTCACTGATTACAGCTATTTTTGATCCCAAACTGCTATACAATAGAATGCTTGAGAACAGCTGAATGTCAGAAATTCATTGTTTAAGGTCAGCAGAGACTGTCACAATTATCAAGTATAACCTAATGCATAAGGGATTCAGGGAACCTTGCCAGTCATTTCTGAAGCAGACCCAGGACTTCCCTTTGAGCTGCCATGTATCTGTTAGAAAGCCACCTCTTCTTAGCTGGAAGACTGAAAGGTCTGGAAGGTCTACCAGGGTGCTAGAAAAGCCATTTCTCTGATTAGCTATTCTCTTACAAGAGGTGCAACTTTTTCTGGTCTGCACATGTTTTTCTCTACTTCTAGCCAATGAATTGCTCAATATGTTTTTCTCTAAATTGTAGTACCCAGTTAGAAATCTCTTTCCTACCACAGCTCTTCTTTGCTGATATCAAGCAACCTTATAACTTCTAAATTACATAAAATACATCAGTCCTCTCAAATCTCTCACCATAGGAAGGGCTTTGTACACCTCCCACAGTCTTGTATTTCCCCTCTGAATGCTTTCATTTAGCCCAGCTTTCCTTGGAAACTGGGGATCTGTGCATAAAGCCCAGCTCTTCCTCAAAGATCATCAGACTATCAGAATAGAAAGTCAGCATCCTCAATGCAGGATTGCCTTTGGTAATGGTGTGCTCTTGGATATAAACAGAGGAGACTATGCTTTAATTACTTTGTCCTAGCTCTTCATTCAGGTTGACCAGGGTAGCTGGGCAAATGGAGAAAGCCACCTTGCTGGTGGGAGATGAAAGAAAGCGGTGCATACATGTGGGTAGTGGCTCATGTTGCCTCTAGCTGTTACAAATGGGCACAGGATGAGCCTTATACTCCTTTTCTTTCTATCAGCACATGAGTGCGTCTGCCTGGCTGGAAGAGGCTGGCTCCTACCAGTTGCTCAGAATATTTCCCCCTTCCACTTGACTGCACAAAGGCAGGCCATCAACATGCAGCCCCTGAAACATCCCGTAACACCGCAGAAGCAGGGTCTTCTATGCCTATTTGTGGCAAATCCAGCTCTGGTGCCATACACAGTAATGAGGGGGAACGGCAAGAAGAAGGTAATTAACAGAATAAAAAGCCAAAGCACAGACTGAAGGAATGGCTCTGGAGGCTGAATGTCCGACTGGCTAGCTGACAAGGAGAAAGGTTTCTGGCTGCCAGACCTGTTCCATCCATTCCTATTTGTAATGCTGACTGATCTCCATGTCTTTTATCGAACCTGAAATTGCAGAAGGACCCCATGGTTAAAGTGGGAAATCTGAGTTTCTTCCCCCCAAGTCCCACAGCCCAACATGAAGCACCAGGTAGGGTATTGCTGACTCAGCCTTTCTGGTTTGCATTCATTCTGCAATGGGACTACTATCATCAGAACAGGCTGAGAGATTTTGTTTTCATAGCTTTTTAACCTTTTCCTTCCCAAAACAGTGTTTTTATTTATTTTGGCACTGCGAGTGTTTTGAAGAGAGGATTGATTTGGATTTGTTAAAGCATTTTTCTCCCATAATCCCATTAAGTCAATCTCTAATTCTTTCCAGGGCTCCCTTCTGAAGAGCTATTTCCTCTTGGATTCATTTACTTTCTGTGGATTGGGGGAATTAATGAGGCAGATTCTGCTCTCATTTTCATCACTGTAAGCCCAAAACAACTTTAGCAGTTTTCTGGAACAGACTCAGATTTTACTGGTGTAAATGAGGTCAGAATTTGGCTTGTGGCACTTAATTCTGCTAAGAGACAAAGAGAAAACAAGAAGTATACACAGGTTGGGAAAGTCTATTTGGAAGTGGGTTAAGTCCGCAATTTCATTGAAAGTCTTGTTTTCTACACTTTCCCATTAAGAGGATTTGCTGAGCACCATGGATATTCCCACATAACCCAGCACACTGGTAAGAGAGATCTCAGGGAAATGAGTTCCAGGACAAATACTTTCAAGACTGCTGAGATTTTCTGCAGAAAAAAAAAAAAAAAACAATGGCAAAAACATGAAGTCGTGCCAGTGCAAAGGAAGGTTAAGAAAGAGCGCAAGGTCAGCTTGCCAAGTCATTAAATCTGCAGTGGCCTCACAGACAAGGAGGAAGCCAACAGAAAACTGAGATGTGCAAATGACTAAGGATGGGCACAAATGTTTAGCACGTACAAGTACGGATAAAGTTGAGAAAGGCACTCAAAGGAGGCATAACCAGCACAGAAAGGGAAGATGAGCAGAGTATTCCAGCTCTAAAGCAGTAGTCAAAGGAGGGGTAAGGAAAGTATTGTTTCGGCACCACTGCAGAGGAGCCCTGAGAAGGGGCTGGCCTAGGAGAGGCCCTTGTGAGCCACAGGGCTCCTTACAGAGCAGCTCCCTCTCTGGCTGCAGAAAGGGGAAATGAGGAACAAGGCAGTTATTATGGCCAGTCAGCTCAATTTCAGTTCCTGGAAAAGCACTGGAACAAATAATTAAGCTAACTAATCATCAGCACCTAGGAAACAACAAAGAGAAGAGGAACAGCCAGCGCTGATTTGCCAGGAGCAAATCATATCAAATTTGACCTAATTTCATCGTGCAACAGGGCTTGCAGATAGAGGCAAAGCAGAAGTCTTACATCTTGACTTTGGTTGAGGCTTCGGTACTGCCTCACCTCATGTTACAAGAAGGAAGCCAAGGAAACATGACCTTGACAGTCCCTCTGAGGGAAGGAGGCAAAGCTGGTAGGAAAACTGTATCAGAAAGGTGTCATTGGCAAAATATAAGGAGGGATGAGTAGGGTTCAACAGGACTCCAGCCTGCTCCCATTTCATTCACTGTTTTTTATTAACTACTGGATGATAGTATAACAAGCATCCTTATTAGGTATGCAGATGGCACCAAGCTGAGATGAGCTACAAGGATGTGAGAGAACAGGATTAGAATTAAAAATCATCTTGATGTGACAGATGAAAGGTCTGAAAAATTAGGATGTAATTCAATAAGGAGGGAAGCAAAGCTGTGCCTAGATGTAGGTACAATCAGCTGCAGTAGGACAAAACAATAGACAACCTGTTGGCAGATGTGAAGCAGTACAGCAACTCAGAAATCTGAAATGAACAACAACAAAAAAGGCCATTTTCTCTCACACAGACATCACCATACCAGGGCATACTGAGAGGAGCTGAGTCTGTGAAGCACACAGCTGAACCCTCCACATTACCCAGCATTTAGGCAACATTTATCTCAGGAGAATTCAGAAGAAAGCAGGATCAAATGTCTGGGAAGCAGGACTTCTGATGAAAGGTTTGTTCTATGCAGGTTGTTTACCCCAGCAAGGAGACTGGGGGACACAACAATATTCAACAGTGCAAAGCATAAATCCAGAAAAAGAGAGAATAAGCTGTTCTCCAAAGATATCCACTCTGAGGGATGCAAGAAACAACAGGCTTGAGTTGCAGCATGAGGGATTAAGGCTGGATGCTTAGGAAAGGCCAAAGTGCAAGAACAATGACTGCCTGGGAAGGATGTGAGACCTGTCTCCTTGCAGGCATTTAACAGCAGGCTGAAAACGCCAGGAATATTTCTGAAATCAACCTCTTGAGGTCCTTCCTAGCCATGTTTTTCTCTGATTCTGTGATGAATTATGTTAAATGAATATAAATTACCCCACACAGGGACACTGACGTTCAGTCTCAGTGATGAATAGTGATCAACAACAAACTGTCACACTGTGGGGAGACATCCAGTAGGGTTATTACTAGAAACTGGTGTTAGCCTAAGTTTTGTTTACCATCTTCATTAATGATCTAGAAAAAGCATTAGACAGTGCATTTATTAAAACTGCAATTGACACTACACTGGGGAGGAGATGCAATCACTGGCAAGGAGTGGAATGTAACACAAAAGGACAAAAAAAAAGTGGGACCTGGGGAGAAAATGACCTAGATCAAAGGACACACAGACCAATATGTCCAGGGAGGACATATTCCAAAATTAAGATACCCTATGGGAGGAAGAGACCCAAATGCAGTGAAAGACTTCACAGGGTTAGCACACAGGAAATTGGACATGAGTTTACAATTTGTCACGTCAACAGAAAAAGTTTCAGGACAATTCTGGACTGCATGATATATCCCAGGGAAGAGACATAAGTAACCATCTCATCACTCTTGTGCAATCTTTCCTTCCGGATACCTCCTGGGTAGAGTGGCCATCAGACTGAAGCAGAAAACTGGCTTACAGGAAAAAAAATTATACAGGTACACATTGGCAAAGTAACACCATGCCATGCTTCTGAAATGTAGATAAGCACATCAGAAAAGGTGCCCTTTCTTCCAGGTACATTCATAACAGAAAAATCAAGTGCTGCATTGATGTAAGAAACTTTATCCTAGCACTGCTTGTTTTGATTGGTTAAAAGCCAGTTTCAAACTAATATACCTGTTTATCCATCAGTTTTACCAAGGACAGCCAAGAGGAAAATATTATAGTCCAAAACATCCCTAAGATATTGAGATAAATGGACTTTTCTTGCATGAAAAAGGTAGGATTAAAACTAGCAGGGAAAAAAAATAAAATAATAAAGTAAAAAGGCAGCTAAAATTCAGGGCAGGATTCCTGAGCACTTTTAATAGCAAGTCACCCGACAGCTTCCTGAGGAGGTAGCAAGCACCTTTCAGCTAAAACTGGCACAGAGCGAACAGGAGAAAATAAACTGCAGAAAATAGCCCTGCAGCAAGACAAAGATCAGCCCATTCTCCTGGGCTTATGCACCAGGATGGAGCTGTGCAAGAGCCAAGGTATCAACCCAGCACCTGCCTCAGCATTTGCAACCTGACAGACAAGAGCCTGGGGGAAGGCTATTTCCACCACTTGGCTGTGAAAAAATTTAATAGCAGGTTTACTTTTTGTGACTACTCCAAAACCAATCCTGCATGACCCAAAGTCCTGCCTGTGGCTGTCCGCGAGCAGGATGCAGTAGCAAGCACAACGTCCAGTGGCAGGTAGACACGTGCTGATGACTGAGCTGCATAACCAGATAGATGTGGTGAGCTGGGTCAGTCTAAAGGGGACAAATCAAGAGAAGAGGAGATGCTATTTTCAGGTTTCTGAAGAGGTATTCCTAACAAAAAGAAAGAAGGATGAAAAACTGGGCTTGACAGAGTACTCTAGAGACAAGATAAAGGTGAGGGTGTTTTTTTTTTTTTTTCTAACTTGGGATTTTGAGCTTTTACACTTTTTGTCCAGTTTGCTTTGGAGATTGAGGTCGAAGAGCGCAATAGCGTTTGTCCCAGCTGATGCTGGAGTGTGCAGGCTTTGAACAATGAGACTTTGTTCTTCTGCCAAATGCAGCAGCGCTTGCGCTGTTGCTCAGGAAAAAAAAAAAAAAAGAACAAACACATTAAGAAGTCACCGAAAATCAATTGATGGCTCACTTCAAGGAGTGCAGCAGCATACTGTTAAGATGAATGAGTTCACCTGGCATAGGACACCACAAAGAGTAGAGATCTTCAGAAAGACACCCTGTAGTTCCCCCTCAATCCTGCAACGTGATGGAGAGGATGACCTTCAAAATGTCCCTGGGATCAAGCAGGTCTCTCCAACGCTCTGCAGACCCCTCTTGCCCATAGCTTTCAGGAGGAGTTGGTGGGCATCGCAGCAGGATGCTCCTTGGCTTTGAGGAGCATCAGTTAGATAGCTCTCCAGCAGAAGACTTGGCACATGGCTCAGCAGCAAGGCCAACAGGCAGTTACTACCAGCTGCAGGGAGATGTGAGCTTGCAACTTGTGCCACAGGGGAAGGGGCCCTGCTCCTCGCTCTCAGCCCATCAGTGACAGGGAGAAAATTAATCCAGGAAGAAACTCAGGAGGAAAATAGGCAAGCGGAATAAGCACAGCGGGCTGGGAGAGAAAATTTACTGAACCTACATCCTTGATTTTAATGAGGCCTCTAATAGCAGGGTTAACCCGGTAGAATTTGTTATCTCCCAGAAAATGTGGGACTCTCGCAGAGACGTTCCCCCTACTTGCTTAGCAATGAGAACCAAGGGACCATCAGTATGAACACAACTAATATAAAGCTGAGCAGATGTTACCTTAAACTCTTCTTCAGCTCATGGGGGAGGGTTAAGTGATATGAAACCACAGGAGCGGTTCAGGTGGGAAAGATTATTTCACTGGTGTATGAGCTCTTATAGGAGTTAGGGGAGAGGGCTAGTGGTGTTTGATATGCTGGGACCAATTATACCAAAAAATACAGAACACAGTGAGGTGAAAGTTTAGGGGTGGGTGGGAAAGTAGGTTAACTCTACACAGATGTGCTCAAGATGAGAGAACAAAAAAAAGAGGCAGAAGGATAAAGAGAAAGAAGGAGCCCAACGTGGCTACCATGAGGTCAGAGCAAGAACCACACGAGCTTGTCCCACTACCACCCAGTAACCACTACATGCTGGTGCTCATGGTGTGGGAACAGTGGAAACAATGGATGAGCTCTTCAGCTCTTCAATTCTCCTGCCTCATTTTGCAGAATTGCCACATGCTGAAATAGCAAATGATGTATGAAATGAAAAATCACCCCCCAACCAGTGCATATAGATGATGCAGAGAGTATTTGGCCATTACTTCCTTGCAGTCATATTTATCTACATTAATGCCTTGCTCAGAGGTAGCTGGAAATGCCCAGAATGTGAGTGGCAAGGGGATCAGAAGAGAGGTCAGGGAGAAAGGCAAATTGGCAAGGCAGGCACTTACGGCAGCAGATACAAAGCCTTTCCTTTATAAATCATCAGCTCAGTTCTGGCCTGAGTCATTAGCTGCCACAAAGCAGCATTCTGGCACCCACAGAAAAAGGGTTGCCTGCAAAGAACAAATCCAGTTAGTAGCAGCTTTGGAGCACCCACTGCCATTTGGAGGCTATGTGGGGTCCCCACATGGAGCAATCTGGAGGCTTAGCTCAGCACCCAGTGGGAAAGTATCCTCGAGATTCAATCACTGGGCACAGAGCAGGGGGACCCTGCCTTGGGATAGCCCCACATCACCAAGAGATGCACCAAAGGGAGGCAAGGGTAGTCCAGCTGCACAGTGCCCCTGTGCAACTCTGGCCTCTGTCCTTCTGGGGAAGCCTTTTGGAGTTTAAATGGAGAAAGACAGCCTCTCCCCGCAGGGTTTTTATGTCACTCCATCCAATTTAATAGGAAGATTATTGCTAACTCAGAAATCCTACCCCCAAAAAATACATGCAGATTATTTTAAGTATTGTAGACTTTATAGTAATATATTTTGCATCCTGTTGAACTGCCTAGGAGGCTTCCCTCAGGATGAGGCTTGTGAGCCTGTCCCTTTCTAGATGGCAATGCTCACTCCATGCTTCAGTCTAAACGCAAACCCTTTCAGCTTTTGCTGCCTGCTGCTCCAGGTTGCTATCCACCCCCATACTGCAGGTTGCACTACGCTTAGCCCAAGGCAGAAGGGGCTGTCTGCTAGGACAGAGCAACTGTTTGGAGGGTGCAGTGTGGAGATAAGCACGTGAATCCTGTGGGGGTTTTTTTTTTGTTTTGTTTTGTTTTTCTTCAGAAATGGTAACTGTCTCCTGTTGGAGCCCACAAACCTGGCAGAGCAGGCACAGTGACACAAAGCAGGTTGTGCAACACCTGTGTATGCTCACCATGTGCCTCTGCCACCTAACACTCTGCTCTGACCTGGCAAGGACAGAACAGCAGGAGATTAGAAAGGCACAGTTAAACAGAGGAAAATACCAGGCTTGTTTCCAGTTTGTGAGAGATTTCATCAGAGCCCCTGCACAAGAGGGCATGGATAAATTCAACCCACCTGTAAGGAGCGGGAAGAGTTTTGTGAAGGGATCCACTGTAGGAGATCTTGAACAGCAAAAGGGCTGGGGGAAGATCAGCTCTCTTAGGGTGCCCTGCTCTTCATTCAGGTGGGTTTAGCTGTTTTGTTTCCAGTAAGTGTCTAGGAATCCCTTCATCTTTCTGTATGCAGAAAGCACAAGGCTGGAGAACGCAGGTCTTGTTACCACACCAAAACCCAAAAGCTTCAGCACTTGCTGGCAGACCAGCATCCTGGCTATCCCTGGTAGCATGCCCTCTTCATTTGTGTAATCTCCACACATAAGACTGAGTTTAAGGTGTTTGCCTTCTCAGCATCACTGTTTAACAGACAGCATTGAGTACTGCTGACTCACTGATGTCTGCATGAAGGACTACATACAGAGAGGTCTTTGCAGACCAGGGGCAGAGCACCTGAATGCCTCTTCCACGCCCCTTATCCTCACCGCAGAACAGCCTGCTTGCAAGACAGACCTGCCTAAGTCAGCAGAAGCAACACACAGTCAGTCAAGGGCACAACTGGGCCTGGCCTTAGCAAAAAGGGCTATGTAGGAGTTCAAAGCCACTTAAAGCAAGATAACAGAATGCCTCAACACTCAAGCAGCTAGAAACCAAGCTCAGTCTGATCCATCTGTCTCCTCTTATGTTCACTGTTACCCCTCCACTGCCAGAATAAAGAAACTGGAAACTACTGATAACTACTTTGCCCTCTTACCACAACTTTGGCACTCTTATCTTTTCAGCTTTGTAGGAGACCGTGGGTCAGACTTGACCTTCAGATAGTGGGGAGTCAAGAGGAACTGCAAATATTCATCCCATGGACAAGATTTGGTCCTCCGCCTAATGCCTGAGGCACTTTATGTTGTCTCTCAGTGATAATGCACTTACACCACACCAAAATATATTTCAGGATAACATTAAAGATATGATCCACAGAAACTTAGCCATCAAAAATAATGACTGGGAGGTCTGGAAATTTCATCTACTTTCTGACCAGAGCTTTTAGATAAGCAGATGCTCTAAAATGGCTAGCGTCAAAGCCTACTCAAACTCCAGCTCATCCTGGACAGGACATAGGAAGTATTACCTAGCCTGATGGAACTCACCAGTCAAAGCTTAGGATATTCTCAAATCTGGGATAGCACTACTGAGCTTGCAGTTATCCCCACCCATGCTAACCTGGGAGACCACACTGACTTTCTGGTCATCTCCCATCAGTCCTACAGCTTTTCAGAATCCTTTCAGCAGATAATCAAGTACACGACACTGCTTAACAGGAGCATCTGGCATTCACTATAGGAATTCAACTAGAAGGGAACATAAAGTAAGAATTCTGCATTGTTATGTACCAGGTCATGGTACAATTGTGTAGGATACACATCCAAGACTCACATTCTACATAAATTCTATACAAGCCCCATGGACCTGTGCAACTGTCTAGAAAAGGAATCCACCAGGAGCAAGTTTAAATTTTTCACAAAACCAGCACTGAAGACAATTCACATGTACTCAGCTGAAGTCACTTGGTGGGAATCCCCACCAGCACACAGGACTCAGAGCCTGGTCCTGGCACTGCGCCTTGCCCTGCCACTCCTGCAGTGCGGCCATATCAGGTAGCATGGTTTGCGGGCGTCTGTCCAGGCAAGGCGGCATGGCCAAAGTATGTTTTAGTCTCCTCAGTCCTAAGCTTTAAGTCACTTATGTAGTGTGGAAACTTATAATCGAGTCTTTTTTTGAAAAGATATCCTTGTGCAACATATAATTCTTTTCTCCACTAAGCTGATGAAAACCACTGAGACTGCTTAGACAATCTCTGCACCTTTGCCCTGGAAGCTCCTCAAATGCTCTTCTTTGGGTTTCAATAAAGACATTTTCAAAAAAAAAAATTTTCAGAGATTCTGTAAGTACTAGAATTTATGAGGTCTCTTCCACACCTAAAGAACAACTTCAAAATTTTATTGGAGCTCAGTGAACGGGGAGAGCTTGCTAAGAGAGCTAGATAATAAAACATTAGCACTTGATTCAGTCTTTACCCTTCTAAAGACTTCTGAAATATTCTTAGGCCCAAGTTTTCCTTTCAGGTTAATTGGAAGTGATCTGGCCACGCTTCAGGTTAGACAGGGAGAGTGGTGCACATGGCAAAGCCTTTTACCTCAGGGTCTGAAATCTGGAGCCTTCAGGAAACCCAGAAATGAGCAATCTGCAAAAGGAAGGAAAGCACTTGCCTGGCACCTCGCTGTGCCATGCAGGTGAGAACAACCATAGGGTGAGGGGAGGCTGTGGGACATGCCTAGTCCACCTGATGGAAACGTGTGCTGCAGGTGTGGAAGCACACACCCCATGCTGCTCACTGGTTAAGCCTAAATGTCTCAGTGAGGTGTCCAGAGGCCCCGGGTGATTAGAAAACATGAGCAAACCTTATTTATCAATTCTGTCTTCTCCAGCCTTTCTTCCCAAATGATACTGAGAAAGCAGGAATCTGGGAAGACTTAATGAGACAGAAAAGCTTCACTTTGCTGTGGATCACCTGTTCCTTGGTTGCACAGAATCCTGTAGCTGCAGCTGTGTCTTCCTGTGGCCCAAAGACCAAGGCACAATGGGCAAGCAGTGAGGACAGCCCACCTTGCTGCTCCAGCAAGACCAGGAGCTGCATTCAGGGACACTAGTTTTAGGTGATGAAGAGATGTAATGTAGGGCATTACATTTTTGCTGCACAATTGCTTTCACTTTGCACTTTGGTTGACTTGGGCACTGAGGAGAGATGAGCAAGGCTGATTAAGAAGCACACACTACCACCACCCTTTCCCTCCCAGCTCCACTGTTACAGCTTAGGAGCACTATAAAAAGGACCAGGACTAACTGTGGGAGCAGCAGTCTCCCTGCTTTTGCCATTAGATCTGTTTCAGTGCTGCCTCTCACTATACACTTGCACAAAGACCTGAACCAGGGTCCCATGGCCGTGCAGCTCAAGTCAGAACACAGACTGCAGAATCCTGCCTCCCAGCTTCCTATGAATCTCTGCTCAGGGTGAAACCCTGGACAGCTGCAGAGGGCTGCAGTCATCTTCCTGAGAGGCTTTTAAACATGAACAGCAAGACTGAGCTGAATACTGGCCATACAGTGCCAGCTCTACCAGCCCCAGGGGCAGCACAAGCAAAGGTGGGCTTATGCAGACTGCAGCCTAGGCAGAATGGGCTCCAGCCTCAAGGTCCTGCGAACCCGTGCCTTTGGACTCCCTGACTCAGGGAGATCACTGAACAGCACAGCCCCTTCTTTGTTTTGTCCATTTAAATGCCTATAAACCAAGTGCTTGTTCTTCCTTCTTTAAGGTCCTTTGTGGTTTCATGAAAACACCGGATGCTGCAGAATGCTGAGGCATGAAAGGTTCCTCTCTTTATTTTGTCCACCCTGTTCAGCAGCCACACTAAAAAGAAACCACCAAATAAAGTACTTGCAAATACCTGGCCCAACAGCTCCGCTGATTGGAGAGCTCTCCAGTTATTCATAGACTGAACCAAGCCCGGGAAACAGCTGTGCAAGTTTCCCAGCTCTGCCCTTGCCAGCACTCACAGAGGATGATCTGGAGAGGCCACCTCACTGTCAGCTTCTCCCCCTAATCCAGGCCTCAGCAGCAAAGGGCACTCCGCCCACCAGGCTCCTGCCGTGGGGCTCTGTGGAGGGGGACACAATGCTGTGGGGCAAGGGCTGGAGCAATGCAGCACAGCATATCAGGCATGAGACAACACATCACCGTCTGGAAAACATTTCCAATGCTGCAAGCAGCTCTGTGGGTGAGGGTGAAAGCTTTTCATCGCTGAAACCTTAGGTTCCTGTTTACCAAACATTTGTTCACTCTTTGTACGTTTGAGTGAATGAGGAAATGAACCACAAGGCTGAGCACAAATGTCAAAACCTTGCTTAAGCATGTAAATCACCCTCATACAAGTTTCTGTGCCGCCTTGAAGGAGGAAAAATAAATCCCTCTCCTCAGATTTGTCACTTCACAGGAGGCTCTGCCACTTCCTGATTCAGCCCTGGCCACACTTCATCTAAAGCACCTTCCAAGCCTCCAGTTTTGTGTTTCCCAAGGAAGGAAACCTTCCTGCATCCTAGGGCTGTTTGTTATACCTGGCTTGATTTCCTCACCCATCCAACCCCCCAACACTTCACACTCTTCTTCCTCACTACAGAGGATCTTCTTAACTATCTCTTTATAGTAACTGAGTGATCAGAACCAAGCAGACCATTTGAAATCAAGACAAAGCCATCTGTGCAACTCTCGTGAAAATCTCCAAGACAGAAATCAGAGCCCTTGATTTTGTCACATGCTGCCCTGAAGTAGCTTGGCCACCCTCTGGTGGGATTAAATAGTGCTCTGGAAACACAAGTCCTTTGTGTGCATCCTCATCTGATCCATGCCTATTCTTCCAGAGACAGTGAGAACACTGGTATCCACCCCAGGCTGGGCCACAAGCCAGTCCCACACTGAAAACAGAAGTGCCTCAAACCCCCCCCCCAGTGCTGAAGAAAACCACCTCTGGCAGAGTGATGCACGTTCATGCTACATGCACATACCCTGTGTGGCCACACAAGTAAAAGGCAGGGGAGATGGCCTTCATCCAGAAGCACTGTCTCCGGTTATGATATTTGTGTTGCTGTCCTTGCCCCAGTGGAGTCTTCTCACTGTTGTCAGCAGGTTACCACTGCAGTCACTCACTTAGGGTCTGGCTCTCTCTGCTAGCACTCATCCATCTAGACTGAAGTCCTTTAGGTGCTGGGAGATCCCATGAGTCTCTGGAAGGGCACGTCTGCTTGATCTGTGAACACTGCTTCTGTCATAGGCCTTGCAGTTGAAATCTCAAATTTGGTCCAAAGCAATAAGCAAGGCTCTTCCCACATGTACAAATAAACACAGTAAAAATAATGTTATGCAGCAACTATCCACAGACAAAACCAGCACCCGGTCCATCTCTTCCCAGCACTGGGGACAGCAAACCAGTGTTGTGATGGCACTGCAGGAGTGACAATTTACCCGCTGTTTGTGGTGTCTGGTTTCATGGGCAGGATCTCCCACAAGGCAGCTAGCATTGTTGCAGCACAACCAAGATCTAGCATCAGCAGCCCAAGCATCTTCCTCCAACTTTATCACAGGCATGCCCTAGTACTAAAAATCATCTGGGTCGTCTACATCCAATTCCACGACCGCCCCCTCACTGCAAGCCTGCCACTGCTCTGCACGCAGAAACCTCTACTCTGGATGAAGACCAGCTTGGTGGAAGGCAGTGCCACAACAGAACTGTCACAGTAATTTTCCTGGATCTACCCACAAACATCCATGTGAAAAACAAAATGGCAAGGCTGACACGGCTAGAGAATTGTACCTCAGTTCACACTAAATATTCATCCTTGGTTTATGCTGAAGGCCTTCAAAACTCTGAGGGCTCACTGGCACAGTCACTGCCTCCTGTTTTATTTTAGAAGTTGTTGCCCCTTAGAAGTATAAGTAACTTTATGAAGTATGTCACTAGCAGGTCACTTGGCTATGTAGACCAAACCCACTGTCCTATAGCCTCCTTTGCATTTTCATTAAATCTAAAATCATTTAATATTATATAACACGGATAAAGTGGCTTCAGAGACTTCTTGGCTGAATAATACTACTGAATTAAAAATACAGGACAACCTGTCACTGTCTTAGCAAGAAAAAAAACTACTAAAACTGGAACACCCGCAGGCTGGGTCTGGCTCCACAGAGACACAGTGTTTCTGCAAAATGGCTGTGAGCTGAATAAGCATTCTGGGTATTAATATTCAAATCAGGGCATCCCATATGGCTTATGAAACACCTCTTCATGTGGATTAAAGACCCGCTCTCATGGCAGTGAGCTTCTCACTACAACTGGAGTCACCAGGCTCATTACCACAGCACACTTACTGGAGGCAAAAATGGGAAGGCTTTCCTTTCCATTAGCCTCCTTCACTAACTACTACAGTTTCAGCCTCATACTTGCCTTCAGGATGACAAGTCCCAGAAGTGTGAATCCAGGCTTCAGCACTGCACAGCCAGCCTGAGTGACCTCTGGTTCAAGGTGAGGATCCCACATGAGATTACTGTAGACTGCAGTGGGCTGAAAACAGCAATGGCTGTGCCCAAGTAAGGACAGCACTACCTTTCCAAGAGCCATGCCAGCTGACCTGGCTTGCACCCTTGTGCTGTTATTTACTAACATTGACTGCTGTTCACTTCCCAGGGACATCTTGCTGACCAGTTCAGTGTGCTGCCATCCCCCTAGCATTGCTAGCACCCCAGCAGGGTTGTACGCATTATACACCTAATTGCACTTGGAGAAGGAACTCAGTGAAGGGCAATGAATATTTCCATCAACTTTCTCAAGGTATCTTAAGTGAAAGTCACATTTTTGCTTCTGATCAAACGTAGTTAAAAGCTCCTGCACACACAGAAGTTTGATTTAGTAGCAGTTCCTTGTTGCAGTAAAGCATCATCTAACACTGCAGGGCAATGTCATCTGTCCATGTCCTGCTGCTGAAAAGCAAATGCCTCATCACTGTGCTACCACTCAATACACAGGAAACAATGCAGTGCACTCCTTGAATGCAGCTCTGACTTTGCTCCAGATGGAAAGCAAAGGTTTTGGCCAGTTCCAGTGTATCTGCCCCTATTTTGAGAAAACATTTCCCTAAATGGGCCAAAAATGCCTCTTACAGCATGAGATTTAAAGGATACATTTATAAGGTAAGGTACATGCGAACAGGGTGACCAGCTGCTCTACTTTCAGAGGTGCTGTCCTAGTTCTCAGGAAGCCAATCTGCATCGCACCTCCCATAGAGGAGAGAGGCCAAATGTCCTACTTTCTGCTCTTGGTAGCCTATTTGTCCTACCATGAGAAAGTGAGGTGTGTGATGGCACACACAAGAAGCAACCCTCTGCACTGTGCCCCTGCACAGAAGGTGAGCAGAGATTCAAAAGGCCCAGACCCTTCCAGGCTATGTTTCAGGATCCTCCTGCTCAGTCTCTTGCCTTGCAGCTATGTCACAGTGCAGCAAGCACTAATAAAAAGAGGTCTCTGTGTCCTCTGATGTCACTCTGAAATCTCACCTTGTTAACATAGGCAGTGCACTGCTCTGTCTCAGCTGGTGTGAGCATGTTAGCAGTGCGCTCTGATTCAGCGAGACAACTACATTTACACTTCGGTCTGCGTCTGTTCAGCAGGGCAGCAAAGGACACTCCTGAAGCTGTTTATAACTCTATTAGGCATGCACTAAAACTTAAGCGTGCATTTAAGTACTTGACCAGACTGATGCTGATGAAAAAAGCCTGGTATTCAAAGGACTAAGCTTTGAACCTAGCACATTTCTGACCATGAACTCCAGAAAAAAAAAATCTTTGTATTTAAAGTGCTTCTTCCAGAATGCTTGGCAAGCATATAGTCTGGCAAGCAATATAATCTGTAAAGCTCCTGTGCCCAAGCGGAGGTAGAGCAGCTGCTTGAAAACCCAGGCCTCAGCAAGGTGATAGGTGAACACAGCTCCTTTCTGCATTGTCGGCATTAAGTTTTATCCTGCCAATGTGCACTGAGTTACAAGAGCAGCCCTAAATTAGAACCAGTGCCTGCTTTTCCTGCAGAGTTTTCTGTCAGACTCAGCTGCCCTCTGCTCCTCAGTAATGCAGCTATGGAAAGAGGCCTGGGTGAGCTTCACAACTGCTTGGGT
>JAOWBP010001760.1:31262566-31293890 GCA_028571105.1 Tragopan temminckii | reverse complement strand
AGGTTCCAGCAAGAACCAAACATCTGGGAGAAAGCACATTCTGGAGGAGACTAGAAACAGAAGCAGGCTTAAAGGAGCCAAATCCCATCTGGCTCATGGCAGAAGCAAGGGTCCAAGCTGCTTTCTTGGAGAAGCAGCTGTAGCACTTCCTCTACATATGTGCAGAAAGCACCTGGACATGGTATCTGAAGGGGCAGTATGTAAGACCATGCCACAACCAGGAGAAAAAAAAGCGTGTTGTGAGTTACAGCAAAGTCTCACTGAGACTGAGGCATTGACCCCAGCCTGAACCATTAACTATCCTGCAACTGTATCTGACAAAGCCCAGTCATGCTGCATTTGCATCTCTTCCCCACTCCCCAGTCCTGCCACTTCCATTTACTGGCAGAAGTTGCATGAGAAGCCATAAATTTACTGGAAGTGAAGGTGCAGCAGTAATAACAAGTCATCGTGCACAAAACAGCTGCATGCAAAGCTTCCCTCCAGCTCCCACACGCTGAGCAAAGTGCCCCCCATCCCCATATCAGGATGTATCCATGCATACACGAAATTTATTTTCTCACCCTACAGTACGCAGCTCCTTCTGCCCAGGTCTCCCCCATAGCCTCCAGCCTCCCCAGACTCGCTTTCTCTTCCCTGTTCCCACTACATTTGCAGTCTCACATTAAGATGCAGTCGCTACCATGCACAGAGCCCCTATCCCCATCTCCACAGAGTCCAATTCCTGGAGCTAGTGAGCTGCAGAGATGAGAAGACAAGGATTTCCTCGCACATGGTACCATGTGTCCCCACAGCAGCTTGAAGGCAGCTACCTGCCTGCACTGTGAGGCCCCAGCACCACCACTGCACCTGCTCTGTGGTGTTATCAGCCTCTCAGGCTGCAAAACTGGCAGTCTACTAATAGCATGAGTCACGCAGAAAGTCTCATATCCTTCTCCAGTTCAAAGTGTTTCCTAGAACTGCACTGAGAGGCCTTGAAGACTCGACTGTTTACTGAAATTAAAAATTCCCCTCCTGCTCTTGCACAGCACTGCTTGAAATGTGTCTGTGTTTTGCTTTATCTCGTCTAAAATCTCCTCAGCAGAAAATAGGTAGTGGTGAGAGAGGAAATGGGAAAACAGGAGCTGCAGCAACCAGAAAGCTCACCTATTATTATACAAAATACGGAGGCAGGAGGCAGACAGTCCCCTGTTTCACATGCCCTGCATGGACAAAAAGATTGCTGAGAACTGGCAGGGCAAGTGCATTCAGTCCACTGAGGATGAGGAGCAGAAGAATACACTGGCATCATCTGATCTCAAAACCATGACAGAAGGGAGAACTGACACAAACAGCTTCCAAATTTTGGACTCCACATGCCAAGTGGGTAGGACACATCTCCCCCACAGAAGGGGAGCAGAGCAAACAGGTGACAGCAGCTTGCAGGGGCACCAAGGAGCCAGGCAGACACACATCTTGGGGCCAGGTGCTAAAAGAAGCCCTGCAGGCCTGATATGCAAGTCATATTTGGAGAAAGCAGTTTCACTGCTTTCTGCTCTGTTGGGGAGTCAAGAGCTGACAGTACCATATCCCAGAAGCACTTATTCCTCTGGAAAAGAAAAAAGATAGGGAGAGAAAACAAATCACATGTAAGCAAAAGCACAGAGAAAATCTTTTGTTACCCATTCAGCTAGCACTGTGCCTAAAAAGATCCCTTGCTGCTCAGCTGGGGCTCTTCAGAGGAAGAGAAGGGTGGTACATCTCCATTGCTGACCCAGAGAGAGGCGCTGGGTTCACATTCTTTCTCATCAGGCTTATCTGCTGGCTGATTACACCAAAAAGCCCTTGCAGTGAGCTCTATTAAAATGCCAGTACTTGCAGTCAAGGCCAGCAAATATATTTCCAAAGCCTCAGAAAAGACTGACAAATTGTGATTTTTTGCATCAGCTCTGATCCAGTACACCGCAAAACAGACAAATAACAGTTCCCCACAGCAGGGACCATTCCTGGAGCTGCTGACAACCCACCGCTTTCTTACTGTTGTCCTGCTCTTGATTGCAGTTTGAGATAACTCTTTAATCAACTCAAATTCAAGCCTGAAGCTGTCCAGAAGACAGCCCCTCAGCCTCCTTCCAGCCATGACTGCTGCAACACAGACTGATGCCAGGGGCAGGACTGCCAGGCTCTGCTCTCATCAGCTCATGTGAATTCTGTGCAGTAGCAGCCTGAACCAGCCCAGGCCAGCACACAGTGGCAGGCAGCCTCTCCAGTTTCTCTGAAGTTTGCCTATATTTGCTCTTGTTGTTAGTTCCTAAGCAGGAACAAAACAGCAGACACACCGTTCAGTCAGTTTTGGTGTTGCACAACTGAGAGAAAATAGGAAAGTACCCACAGGAACTGAGCCAAGTCAATAATGGAGATTAAGCAATACATGCACCTGGCTGTCAGAAGTGCAAGATTCCCTCTCTTTAGTAATTACAGAGCAATTATGAAGTTAACTGCAACTCCAATAAGGACATATATTTCACAATGCAATTCTGTTCACAATCCATCAGGATCAGTCATACCAAGGAGATACAGCTCTGAAACTGAACTGTCCTCATCCCTGCAGGCATAATCCTCTAAATGCCAGTCTTTGGTGGGGTGGGATCTTGCAATAAGTCTTAATTAAATGATTATTTATTAACAGAATGTAATTGAAGCTGCACTTCAGCATGACTTAAAATTCTGCTTTTAAGATAGGTAACAAAAACCAAAATAAGATGGAGCACTTGGATACTGGGTTTATGAAAGCTCAGTAAGCCTATCATTCTGCAATACCAAAACCAGATTAAAGCTGGATTTCAGTGCATCTGAACACATCAAAGTCTTTCCTGGATGATCAGGATGAAAAACTTCATATTCCATGCCTCTTTATAGTGGTAAAATTGAAATGATCTCAGTTTAGATAAACTATCCAAAGAGTAAACAAGGCACTAACCACTAGAAGCTCCAGAACAGATTCATGCCCAAGCTTCGGATAATAAACTAAACTCTGGTCTGCTCTAGTTCACAACATCTTACTTGCATTGGCTTCCATCTTTGCTTCCAAATGTTGATTTCATGCCTGGTCCAAGACAGTTTGCCTTGTTCTACATACCATGCAGCAGTGTGAAGCAGAGGTTTTTTGGTGGCATTGGCCTGCCATGGCTTACAGGCAAGAGCAATGAGAACTGATTGCCTCATCACCCCTTCCCTACACGGACCAGAGGTTATTGAGCAAATGACTTGGGATGGCTGCTCCCACACCCAGCCTGACCTCCCACCTGTATCAGGATGTCCCAGCACATTTAGCAGCAGGGAACACCTCTGTCACAATGAACTGAACTTCCAGGTACTGCAGACCCACATCCAGGCCATGAACCTCCGCACAGCCATACGCCCACCCAAGAGGCAATGTTTTAGCACTAACAGCCCACTTCCCCGACTTGCAGTACGCTGCGGACAAGCTCATCCACACAGCCACAAAAAAAAGGGCAACCCAGTCCATACAACCACGAACAAAGCATTCAGACCTGTGGGAGGGGAGGAGATCACACAGAACATGGGATGACACTGGGTAAAGCAAGTGTTGCCAGTGTGCATAAAACCCACTAATCATCTTCTCAAAAGAACTTCCTGGGCAAGAACAACCAGCCAGGAAGCCTTCCATCAAGCTTAGCATTTATCTCCTCACTATCTCTTTCTTATCTCCTTTCAGGCTTTATTTCATTCGAGTATTGAAACCTGTTGTGGTTTACTTTCATAAAAGTAGAGTCGGGTACTCAGTGTTTTCAGGCAGCAGGGATGTTTTACTATCTCTTGCTGCATCTACAGCAGGGCTGAAAAGGTGCTATTGTGGTTTGACAGCTAAGGTGATACATGATTCTATCAAGAGGGATCCAAATATTTAAGTGCTCTATAAGGATTAAATAATTCATTATCAGAAGCTCTAGTATAAAGATAGCCAGGGATTATCCCCTTCTGCAGATAAGAGCATTTTCGTAAAAAGACAAGTTAATAAGAGCTACTGAACCTAAACACAGTCACTGTGAAAGCCAAAGATTTGCATGTTCCAGGCAGCATTTCCACCCTCCAGTGCAGTTAATGTCCTAATGAACTGGTAGAGACTGGGTCTCAAGTTTCTGAGAACATGCAAGAGGAGTGACCTGTCATTTCAGTACACTCAGCTGTGCAGCATTCAGAGGGCCCAGAGAGCAGCAGAGGAAAAACAAGGTGGGCATGGGAAGCCCACACTTCTATCTGTTTTCCTCTTCATCCCCGTGACCGTTAATCATCACTAAGGACTCCTACACTTTAAGTTATACATGGGATAGTTTCCAGCAACTAGAAGTAAGGCAGTGGTTACAAATACATATATATACATACAGTGACACACGTAGAATCACCATCACTAACCTTCATAAACTTAACAAAGGCCACAGAACCCCAGTATAACAGTAGTTTCTCCTGTTATGTCATCTTTTTGTTTGCTATATCTATTCTTAGATTGTATCTCTGGGACAAGAACTACATCCTTTATACATTTCTCTGATGTGCTTTTGAGATTAGAGATACCAAGTTGAAATAACTCAAGCCTCTCCAAGAGGAGTATGCTACATTTCTGCACTTAATGATGGGTCGTTGCCAGTGAGAAGCTTTAAAAGCAGAGAACTAGAAAGAAAAACAATTCATCACCTTTAAATGGCAACATTTCAGTGCATTTCATATCCTGCACTGTTCCCTTAGAAGGAGCCATTTATTACAAAGGCATCAGCACAACAACAGATCAAACCAAGCAGGCTGACACAATGGAGAGCTCAGCAACAAGACAATACCTGCACGACTTCATTTTAAAAGACCCCCAGGCAGAGACTGTACTGGCTGAAACATATTGGGCACCGCTGGACTGCTCTGGTCACTGCTCTGCTCAGGAGCAGACCCAGATTGCGTCACATATCTCACTCCTTTGCAGAGGATCCCAGTAGAGGTATCTCCCGACTCTAGGAGACTGACACACAGCCCGCCCTAGCTGCTGCATCCCCACAAAAGCCTTCAGTCACATACCCTGCAGAATTATCAAAGACCCTAATTTAAGCACCTTATACCTAATGCTCATTCCCGCACAGACTGGAAAAAGAAGAAAGAAAATAAACATTCATACCTGTAAGCAGAGAACAATCCCTCCACATAGCACCAGCAGCAGCAAAGAGCTTGCCTTGCCCATTGGCCTTTCTTATAGGCAATTTAAGAAAACAGGGTGCAGCTGCCCTGATGATGTCTCCACATCACCTGGGAGAGCTCCACATCTTCTACCTGCCCAGCCCAACAGTCACTCATCCTGATTTGGTACAGATGGCCAAGATGGGGCTCTCGGGGTGACCAGCAAGCCCTTTGGGTCACAAGGGGAGAACACTTCTTTCTAGGGAGAGCAGAGCACGGGATATCAGCCAGAGCTGTGCAGGGGACATGAACCCCTGCCACCACTGCTGCTGTGCCATGATGGCACCCTATCCAGCTGCAGTCAGGGGACAACACAAATCAGCTCTGCAGGGCACTTAGGCCATTTCTGCCAAGTGAAAGCCATTCATTTTTTCTTCACGTAGCATTTAAAGGCAGTATTCATCTTGTCATATCTTGCAGCAGTTTCTTGGTGGCAGGTTGCCGAGGATGATGCTGGGATGTTTATTTCACCCTTTTGTTAAAGCGGATGACAGGTTTTTGGATGAGCCTGCTGTGGTTTATAGGAACAGAAAGGAAAAAAACAAGTTGGTCCAAAGTAGAGGGAAAGATACACAGGCTGAGAACATTTCTGAGGCACCTGGACTCACACCAGGAAGGATTTGCTCCTTTGTGTGAAGCACAGCTCCCATCATCATTTGCTTTGACACCGTTGCCTCCCACTTTGACAGCATTGGCTTGCACACCAAATTGATCTGCAGCCCCTGTGCACGCAGCTGCCTGGAAATCTGTCTTCATATTATGATGCAAACTGCCAGAACTAAGCTTTTTTTCCATTAGTTTGTTTTCTTTTAATATGATAGCATTGCTCAATGGAAGTTGCAGGGGTTTGGGTTAACCTGGGTGTCTTCTGTTGAAAGAAGAAAGAGGTATCAGTGGCACTGATGAAATCTGCACTGGAGCAAACTCAAAGCATTGACAGAGTAGGGCTGATGTCTCCTGGCACTGTGTGGATCTGAGAACACAGAGCTTATTTACAGTGCGGTGCCCTCCTCATATGCTCTGGGGTAAGAGTTTATGCCATCCGCACGTCCCCGTTGCACTGGCTCCAAAATGAATGGTCTCCCCTCTTCTTCCTCCTACTCTTCCCCACAGCATGGAGGCCATGTCAGCCTCCCACACTCAGTGCTTGTCATTCCCCTTCCTGCCACCTCCTTGGTGTCAGAACAAGGGCTCACAAAGCTGTGGGCTGCGTTGCCTGCACTCGTGGGCCCTCTAAGACTGAGCCCTGCCACACAAAGTCGTGCATTTCCATCTGGACCGGAGAGCTGCTCCAACATGCAGAGGTGCTCACACAGTGCAAGGAGGCACATGAACTGGGGAGAAGGCAAGAGTACCCTCCAGAGCTGAGTGGGGTTTTAGACGAGTTTAACTGGAGCCCCATCAAGGCAGAGGATGCTCTGCCCCCACTGCAGCAGTGCAGCACTGGATCTGGGCAGTGCTCAGCCTTGCAAAGACTTCTGAAGTGTGCTTAGTTTCCAGTCAAACCCATTCTGCCACAATTGCAAGAGTTGTAAAAATACTGTTTTGAACCAGCTAAAGTGATTCTCTGTGCTTTTACTCTGCAGCCAGGTTTCCAAAGGCAGCAGGTCCTGGAGGTGTCAGGGGAAGCTGGGATGGAGGAAATGGAAGTGTGGAAGTGAGGCTTCAGTAGTAAAGAGGCAGAAGACGAATGAAGGTCAGATGGAAGTGGGGACTAGGAAAGGAGCTGAAACAACAAAATGGTGGAGGAATCCATAGGGGATATTGTGGATGAACTGGGGTTGCTTCAATATGATTGTAGAGGATAGAGGACGCAAATCTGTAGCAAACTGGGCTTTTAAAATTCTGTAATTCATGGAACAAACTGCTCTTGAAATCTAGGCTTGCCATATTCTATACTGTGTCAATGCACTGGATGAATCTAGCTTCTTCCCACCATTGTGAAAATGAGATTTATCATGTAAACTCAGCTCCCCACTTAAAACAACAGTCCCTGCCTCTGATCAAGAGGTCAAACCACAGATTCAAAATACCTGAAAACTGAGGAAATTGAAATCTGCAACTGGGGCCTCCCATAAACAACGCAAACATCTGCATTTCAGCCAGCCAGTTGCAGACACAGTACAAAGATGATTTCCCAAGGCAGCGGGCAGCCCGGCCGACAGCAGGATGTGTATACAGTCCCTCTCTCATGTTCCATGTCCAACCCATGGCGCATGCCCTGGCCTCTGTGCACCTGAGCAGCTCGTTTACTGTGCTCCATTCCCCGTCACAGTGTAAGCTGCCAGGCCGAGTGTCTGCCAACAGCAGAAGCAGGCTGTGCATGGGACGAGGCTGCGGGGCAAAGTGGGGAGGGCAGCCTGCTGCTGAAAAACCTGCGGAAGGGGCTGCTAAAGATCTGTCTCAACTCACTGGCATCACAGGGCTGCCATCCCTGGTGCTCTGAGTGTTGATCTCCTGCTGATCCCAGTGAAGTCAAGAAAAAAATTGAGCTTTTTTTAGCTCTCAGGGGAACAGAACAGCTCTGCGTGATTTTGCAATGCTCCATCAATGGGAAAACACATTGGCATGGCTGCAAACAGCCACAAAGAGACTATTTCCTGGTTTCTGCGGTGCAAGGAGGATGTGAGCAGGTGTGAATGGCTGCAGGGTTTGGAATACATTGCATACCCTGCAGTGAAGAGCTGTGCAGCATACAGGACTGGTGAGACCTGCACCTCAACCTCTTCATCCCAGCGCTGGCTTCTTTACTTCATGAAGTGGTGCTGGCCCTTAACCTCAAGACCACATGGAGACTAGAGGGATAATTTCCCAGGCACAACACAGGGAGGATGGGGTGTCTGGTCTGTCCCAAATGGTGTTCTGTGGGCACTGGATGTGTGCTGTGCTTGAGTCCTCAGTGGGGTCTGTGGTCAGGGCGTAACCAATGTGACCTCAGGCTGTGGGCAGCTTTGTCTGGGGAAGATGTTTTGTGGGATGAGCCCGTAGTGATTCCTAGGGATTCCTGTCCTGCCTGCAAAAGGCTGTTGGCTGCTATCAGTCTCACGCTCTGCCTTCACTGTAGTGCCGTTGGGCAGATCACAGCAAATTTACTGCACTTTTCAAATGCTATTTCCTCAAGTGCAGTGAGCTGTCTGCAGAGAGAGACCGACAGCTTCTCTGCTTTTCTTCTCTGCACCAATCAATTTGCAGAGTGAGAAAGATGAGATCTTAAATACGGACGATTAACGCCCTTGCTAATTATGTACACTAAGCGCCTCAATTAGAGAAGTGCCTGGGGGGGCCTCTGTGAGCTCCACTTGAGTTCCATGGGATGCTGATCCTGCCACAGATACACAAGCATGCTCACCCTCGGGGTTTGGTCCCACCCTGCAGTTCTGCGCACTGTTTTCCCTTTTCCCTTACATAAAATGGCAAAACTGAGATGCACGGGCTTGACATGAAGGTGACAGACATAAAGAGGAGATTCTCTAAGTGTGAGCAGGGGGAAACTCTACAAATCATCCCATTCTTTGTGAGCAGAGGTTAAGCTGACGTGACATGATAGCCTGGATATTGCCTGCAGAGGATCTACAGTTAAAATGAATGGAATTACAGCAAATTTGGAAATATCAGCTGAGGGAAAAGAGCATACAAAGGAATAAGGCTTTAGTGCAAGAGGATATTGGAAAGATGTTTGAACACAAGGAGGAAACAAAATATTAATGAATCAGCACCAACGAGCAACAAAGAAATCCATTATTTATAGGGAAGATAAATAATTATACATGCAAGGTCAAAGAAGACACTTGCACTGAAGTTTCTTAAGAGACAGGAGAGTAGAGATTAATTGACTGTCTAGACATGGTCCCGGCTCAAAGGCTGAAATGGTATGATTCAGCTGAGCGGGAACAGCTTGGTCATGTTGGCTAAAGGGCTGTTCATGGTGGGAGCTCAAAGTGTATGTGAAGGAGGTGGGTTTCAGTGGTAGCATGCACCAAACTGCAGACAGCCTGGAAACTTGAGGTCTGAAACACTTCTGAAGGCACCAGACAGGCTCCCACACCAAAGACTGGGCTTAGTTTCAGAAAACTTTGGGCAAGCTACACTTGCTGTCTGCATTTGCTTTGATTCTCTAATAAGTTCTGCTTTATCAGGTACATTCCTGTGCTTGACACAGCATGCTGCAATCTGACCAGCAGCGAGGCTAGACTTGAGCGCCCCAGGAAGGCACTGGCAGCCAGCCTCACTGGGTCTTTCCAGGCAGAGATTTGCTCCTCACCAACCCAGAGCCCCAGCAGAGACAAGGCACGTGGCTATGGGAGCTGGGGAAGTGACACAGCCGCATGGTCAATGCACTGCTTGCATAGGAAGGATGGATACTCTAACTCACCTGACAGAGCCTGGCAGAAGATGAAGCTGCCCTGAATTGGAAAGTCTGGGGCTTTGTTGACACAAGTACACTTAATAATCATTCAGAAGCACACAAAGAGGCTCAAGAGCAGAACACAGCCCCTTACAGAGCAGAAGAGATGCCTTTTCTCTGACAAGCTGATTTGCTAACATCACTTAAAACCAGCTGATTACCAGTACCTTCAGCAGAACAGCTGCTGTTGCTGGAGATGCTGAAGTGGCCATCCTCCTCTCCACCGTGCAGAAGGACAAGGCCCATCTCCGAGGCCTCGAGTCAAGATCACACTCTGCTCCAGCACTGGGACATCTCTTCCTTCCCCTTTGCGCACTCTCCCACAGGCACATTGAGCAAACAACGAAAACCCCTTGCTCCGGCCATTCCTCTCTGTGCTAAGATTCTTTAAAAAGAAACACACACAAAGAAAGGGAACCCAAGTCCCCACATTACTTCAGGAAGCTTTGACGGGTGTTTTCCTTTTCAGTTAGGCATACGTGATTTTGTGGAACTGGAGGGCATTACCCCACTGAGGAAAACATTTCCTTTAAAGCCAGAGGCCCCCTGGTCATTACAGTTCTCACAATTATGAAACACTGCAGCTGAGGAGAGAAGAAGAGAGGAAAAAATGATTGCCAAGAATGACAATCAAGTAGGCATTGGCAGTTTGGGTAAAAGTCTGTTATCAGTGATGCTGTGCTAGCATGTTGGACTCATAAGGACTGCATGGATTTTATTCACTCACAATGACCTGAGATATTGAAGGTGATTTGCCTGACATTTAGAAGTGGGTCAAATACTCATAGCTAACCTCTATGAGACACACCAGGAGAAGGGAGCTGCCTCTGAGATAGAGCCTTTGCAGCACTGCTTACTGGTGGGAGTTATTGGACAGTCATACAGCATTTCCTGACCCTACAGCCTCCAAACCCTCTGACATTGCTCAGCATCCTGCTGCACGCACAGAAAGCTTGTGACGGCATGTGCCTCTTTGTGCATGGCCCTGGAACTCAGGTTAGCTCTCAGGTTAGTCATAGGAAAGACAAAGGAAGGCACAGAAATCAGATGAGCCACACTATATACAGAGAGAAAATGAGTCTGGGGATGCCATGAACACTCAGATATCATGGCAAGCAATTTGTAGCCAGGCTGATGGATGTGGTTAAAGGACTCGGCACAGAATTAATGCTGTGCTGGAAATGGATGGAGAAATCAGGACTGCGGATCTCCTGCTGTGAGCCCTGCTGCGAAGCAGCCTACGAGATGCTGTTATGACAAGCGCAGTCTATTGGCCATCACTATCAACCTTTCACACAGCTCATTAGAGAAAGGTCATGGGTTATTTTTACTTGAATTCCCAAGGACGTACTTGGTTTGCTTCACACACTTCCACACAGCATCGCAATCTACACACCCAGATCCCCCCGCTCTTATAAACACATCCATACACAGCCTCTATTTGTTCCTGCTCTTTTCTTGTAAAGCAAAACACTAAGCCATAAAATGCCTTTTCAAACTCCAGCTGTGACACTTTATGGAAGCATTTGAAAACTATTACTTTCAGTGAACACACTGGGGTCTCTGGCACATGGGCTTTGTTTTGAATATTGATTTAGGATGGGACTCTCAGCACTCTGCGCATCACAGCGGTGCTCTGTCCCAGGAGCAGCAGCAGTGCTTGCAGAGGACAGCTGAGCAGCAAGGAGAGGCTCAGACTGTAGCTGGAAGTCCACCAACCCAGGATGCTAAATCAGGGGACTTCATCCCCTAACAGCCCCTGAGATAGCTGCCCATACCAACGCAATGGCAGGGTTCTTTGTAAGACTTTGGTCTTCCCCGGCCATCCTTGCTCTTTATACCTCCTGTTGACTGCAAGGGCCCATCCTGGAGAAGGCCACCTGCTTGTAGTAACATGGTATTTTCCCTGTGATAGGTAATACTAGATCCTGCTTTTAGCACACTATCTAACATCTGCTCCAGTAGTTTATCCCATTTGCAGAGGAGATAAAAGGACAGTGGCAGTCAGTGACTAATGAGGTCACCAGAGGACCTGGTGAGGACATTCTGTATCCTCTGCATGACCTGTTGGGACTTTGCACAGAAGTTTACCTTTCTGAAGTCCACGCACCTCAGGACTGAAAATATTTATTTAAGAATTCTTACATTCTTAATTTAAGAAACGTGTATGTCTCATCGCATATACTTCCCACAATATAATGAATTGCCCTTTCGTAATTAAAAAAGCCTTGTGAAAGGAGCACCCCCAGCAGCTGTGCTAGCATTACGGTAAGTGACAGCACTTTGGACTATGCATGTTTGTCCAAAAGATAATGGCACTTTTAATCTGGTGACACTCAATCCCAGCACTGACTTCCTTCCCAGGCAGTCTTCTTTCCTGTTCAATATTTGTCTAAATCTTCATTCTGTGGGTGATTACTTATTAACATGATACTAATTTATTGATTTCATTACATTTTTCATTTTCGTATTTCCTTCTTCAAAACAAAGCAAATATACTGGCCAGGAAGTTCTGTTTGTGCATTTTCTTAATGTGTTCTGAGAAAGGACCTCAGAAGGCTATATGCATGATTGCCTGTGCCACAAATGATATTCTTCTCACATTTCCCAATCTCCACAGATTAATGGGATAATAATAAACACTAAATACCACTTGTCACTTGTAAACTCAGAATTTTGCCCCATCCCTGGAAATGTTCAAGGTAGGGTTGGATAGAGACCTGGGCAATCTGATCTAGTGCCTGATTTAGTGGTTGGTAACCCTGCCTGTGGCAGGAAGGTTGGAATGGATGATCTCTGAGGTCCCTTCCAACCCAAGGTATTCTGTGATTCTTTGATAAGTTATCCAGAAACAGAAATAGTTACCAGTGAAGAACATACTGTTCTTCCACGTATCTCAAAGACTTTTCCAAAGTGAAAGAGATGTCTAATTTCACAGATGGGAAGAAGAGCAGAAAGATTAAGCAGGGGTCATATTTCACACATTACGGGAATTGCAGTGTAATGCACACCCTGGTGCCCCACAGACTGATGGGGCCTCTGCACTGGGTTTACATCACAAGACTTCAGTAGCAATCATCTTTTTATTCAAGAAGGTCTCAGGGATTTCACGGTGTATCAGGGCCTTC
The DNA here is from genome assembly GCA_028571105.1 of Tragopan temminckii. Lineage (NCBI taxonomy): Eukaryota > Metazoa > Chordata > Aves > Galliformes > Phasianidae > Tragopan > Tragopan temminckii. The sequence continues at coordinate 31,281,137 of JAOWBP010001760.1, read as the reverse complement.
GAACAAGGACAGAACAGATGAAAGACACCCACTAATATTTGTTTCCCTCCTCTATCTCCAAAATATAGCCACAAACATGTGTTCTGCTACACTCATCTCTAAGATGAAGCAGGAGATTTTTTTTTTTTTTTGTATGAAATAGTGTAGATCACTCTAATATTCCAGGAGCAAAGAAACATGGACTGTGAATGCTCCTTTGAAGTGCAATCAGCTGCAGCACACAGCTTCCTGCTGCTCGTGGGTGTCCAAAGTCCCAAAGATGACACTGATCCAGAAACTAGCTAGACAGAGAGGGCTGGCCACATCCCCGGACAGCATGAATCAGTATAGCCACATGGAATTCCACAAGTTGCACAGTGTTGCCTCAGCTGATACTCCATGTGAGGAGAGAGGGAAGGAGGCAGAGGGCATGCTGCACCGTGGCGTGGGACCCTGATGATGGTGAACCAGGGCAGCCCCCAGGAGCAGAGAAGCAGAGTAGTAAAACCAACAGTGAAGGAAAGTGGGCAGAGAGGGTGTTCTGAGAAGCAGACATCAAAGCCTTCCTCCATCTGCAGGGGAAGCCCTCCAGCAGAGACACACACCAATTTAACCCTACAGAAATTAGCCAGATGCCTCATCACTGCAAGTCTATTAAAGAAGACCCTCGTGTTCAAAGCATTTCTTTGCTCTTTCCTTTGCTACTTATTAGATTGAGCATGTTGTGGTACTATTTATGATAAGAAAACTGTGGTGAAGCGTACCTGGGACAGAAGGAAGCCCTAGTTTATGCTATGCTGACTTCAGAGTGCTGCAAAGCTGGGGAGGCACAGATCACATAGCCTTCAGCTTCCTTTTCTCCACATCCTAATGCTGATACCCCTAGCCCACTGATTGCACCTTCCCCTTCACTCTCTCCTGTGCCACTTTCAAATGTGAGAGTGAAACTTCCCCATCACAGTGAACCTCCAGGCTTCAGACACAATGCACTTGGTGCCTGCTCCATTTTTGGTAGAAAGGATCTATGAATTTTCCCCCGAGTAGCTTGCATCTGGGAGTCTGCGAGACAAGCAAGGTCATTCTGTTTTCCAAAGCCAGTTGATTGCCTAAGGTTTGGCCATTGCTTCAGAATCGTGACGCTTTGCAAGATTTGGGGCAGAAGGCCTGCCAGCTGATCCCACAGCCAAACAGGGGCTGCAGGAGGGATGGAGGTCAGGCATTTATAACTTGCCTGCTTCTGTAACTCATGAATGGAAATCTGCCTCTGGAGATATATGTCACAAGTAAGGCACAACAGCTGACAGTTTTCACCAACTGCTCAGACATTTAAGGCTTTTTTAATCTATCATCTCCATCCCTTGATGAGACGCGAGGATCTCTCTTTTCCTCCTGCTTTCTATTCTGCTCCTTCCCCAGGAGCTCCCTCGAGGCCCCGTGTCTCAGATTTACTTCATCTATTTTTTGAAGAAGAACAAGGGACAGGTGGTGCCTGCAGAAGCTGAAAGAGAAAATGGACATATCTAGCACATGCCACAAAAATAAACACGAAATCTCCAGAGCCGCCTGTTCCTCTGGAAGCTCAAGCTACTTGCCACTTTCTTCTTCTTGATGCACTTATTTTTGCTAGCTCAAAGAATAAAGCATTGGATGTTTCACAGCAGCTGCCCCAGGAAATAATTCACTCAATCCATTGCTGCAGACTTCAAGGAAAAAAAGCAATGAAGGGGGAAAAAAAGCCAATTCCTCTGCAAAATATCCAGTTTCCCAGCAGTTTCAACAGCCTAAATGAAAATAATGTTCTGGTTTGGTGTCCCTCCAATTCTCGTGGTTTTGTTGAGGATTTTGGAGAATGCATTTACTCCTTTGCTAACTGCAAGAACAGATTTATCCTGCAGCCATGTGCTGAATGATTATACAGGCCTAGAGGGAGTCTGAAAGCATAAACATTTACTTCATAAAAGAGATTCTGCAGACAGGAGGCCAGAGACGGTTGACTCTGGGTAATCATTTATGCTCTGTTTAAAAAAAAAAAACAACCTTGTTTGCCAGAAGCCAGAGAAGGGAGATGCACACACTTCAGGAACAGGCCCTTGCCACAGTGGACAGTGAAGAAATCCAAAGGGGCCAAGAGAGAAGGCGGTCTGCGGGCTGAGCTCTAAATACAGCACTGACAGCACAGCCATCTTTAGCGCAGATGTGAAGCCCTGAGCTCCTTGTCTCACTGTGAGGGGCTTTGCCTTGGCTCGGGCTGGGGAAATAATAAACAAGTAACTCCACAGCCAGGGAAAACCCTGGAGCCTTGTGTCTCTCATCCAGATGCGTAGTGAGATACGAGCTCCTTCTTTGGCCTTTCCCACAGTAGGAATATCAATGAGGACTTGTCTCCTCTTTACCTGGCTGTTTATTTTCACAAAGCTTGTAAGAACATAAAGTTGCTGAAATCTTCACCCTGCTAACAAATTCGATTGAAATCTGCCAACAGCTGAAAGAAGTTCATCAGGGACTTTCTTCAAAACACATGCAAAACAAGACCCCACAAGTCTTGTTCACTTTGGTAGCCAGGCTAGCAGTGCAGTGGAAGAGGAGCACTGTACTGAGGGACACTGCAGCATTGGAAGTCTGAAAGTGATTCACTTGCCACCCTGCAGTACCTCTGCTGCATCCTCCCAGCCAGGAATTGGGGCTTGAGAGAGCCTGAGCTGTACATGGGCAGCACGCCATTGGGATCCACATACAACTCAACTCCTTGACCAATGACACTGCAGCATCTCTGAGCAGAATATTTTGGTGCATGCAGCAGGAAAGCCCTGGGAGGACTTCTGTTGCTTTTTTTTTTATTATTTTCATTTTTTATGGTGCAGTGAAGTATTGATGGAGTCATGCTTGGTCTGAGCAATCATTAAATATCTATCTTTCCCCACCTGCTATTTTTGCTGTTCATCCACTCACACAGCAGCATCTGGTGCTGAGGAAAAGGTCTTAGGAGCCTTTGTACCTAGAACCTGTTTCCTCTCCTACACCATCGACCCCCCAAGCCTGCTTTTCCTTTGACACACCAAAAGCACTTTGTGGACTGTTTTGCATCTTGGCACGAACACATTCGTATTTGAATAGGAGAGCCACCAAGTGCAATGGCAGCAGATTTGGTTTGCAGTTTTGAAGGGGATATTTTTTATAAGAGAGAGAGACTTTTCAGCTCTCAGGCAATGAAAAATCATGGCTGATTACAAATACTACCCTTTCTCAACAAATTCCAGAGTCTGTTAATGGACAGTCATAACCCAAGCACAGTAGAAGCAGCTGAAGGTTCGTTGACTCATCAGCAGTATCAGTTCTGTATACAAATCCAAGCTGTTGAATTACTGCTCTTAAAAGGCACCTTTTCCCCATTGCCCTTCCAGATCCCCAGAGTTTTCTGTCCAGATAACTAAAAAAGAGCGCAAATTTCAGGCTTAATTGTAGACGGCTTAGTGGTTCATGCACAGAGGAAGCAGATGGGAAGCTAATCTTCCTATGAGTCTTCTGTTATCAGTGAAGATAGACCAGTACTTCTTGAGGGCATTTCAAATGAGGAGCTTCATAGAGGTGCTCTGAACCATTCCCCACAGGAGCCTCTTACTCTCTGCCAGGTAGCCTGAGGCTCGCCTTTGTGGAAACCTCTTTAGATCAAGTTTCTTTGGGCTGACACTGAGGTTTGCTGTCAGGCCAAGAAAACCTTCCTTCATCTGCTTCTACTCAAGCAGCCCAAGCCTGCCCCAAAGGCAATAAATAGCATCCTCTGTTGTAAAGGCCTAAAATCTGGATCAGCACCAAACACTGACTGTTATAAAGAAAGATCATCCTACTTGATGGAGCAGGCCTACAGCCCAGGGGAACTTTGAAATCTCCATCCTTGGAGATATTCAGAATGTGCCTGAGCAAGGCCCCGAATATTCTAGTCTCACTGTGAAGCTAGCCTTGCTCTGAGCAGGGCTTTCAACAAGCAACCTCCAGAGCTTCAATGTGTCCCATGGTATAGATTTAAGCAGGAAACTCTACAGAAACACAGTACTATATTGTATACATTTCTTCTTGCAGAGAGAGCATTAGAAAAAAAAGTACAGGACAAATAGAGGTGGCACACAGCTCACCTAAGGAAGGCATAAATTAGGTAGTGCAGAGATGTGTGCAACCCAAAACCTACCCAAAGCAGAACCAGTAACCAAACATTCCACTGCCAGCAGCACTTCCTGCAGCCACCATGACTGCTGCTTAAATGAAGGCTGCTATCTCAGATAACCACCGCCTCACAAGATGTTATGTGGCCAGCAGTGAGTCTGAGGACTTAAAATAGGCAAGGATACTCAAGATCTGAAAAGCAAATGGTTCTCATGGGGCTGTCAGTCTCCAACTGTTAACTCTTAAGGTTATTGATTTCAGAATTCCTAGGTTTACAAGCTCCAGGCTTTATGGTTATTTTCAGTCATCGCCAAAATAAAAATCAGTTTCCACATGCATGCATTTTCCTCGGACTCTCCCCCTACTAGCCTCATCAACATTTTCTATCAGGAAACCCATAATTTATACTCTCCTGGCAAGGACATGATATTTCATCAATGTTGCCAGCAATACCAATTTCCCTTCCTTACAGTCCTATTCTGAACTGTTTTCCTTTCTCTTGCCCCATATTTCTCAGTAAACCAATCAAGCACAAATTCTAAGTCTTCCAGTTTCCCTCTTTTCCTTCCCACAAGTCACTGATGTCTAACCACAGACATCTGTGCTTCTTTTCAATAACTGTGGATGTAGTTGCCCTATAAAGCATACACATGACAGCACAGGGAAATTCCACACACGTTTTCTCCATCTGAAGATATACTGGTTCATATGTTACATTTATATTGGGTCTGGATCGTGTCCTACCATCATTCTGCAAGGAGAAATCCCAAGGCAGTCAACAGCGGCTTTGCAAGCAGATAAATGACAGAACTTGGCCCTACAAGCGGAATATCGTATGATATATTTCCTTTTCTGTTTGCCAAATTGATGTTAAGAACGGGTTATGCACTAAGACAGTCATCGTAAGTTTCAGAAATAATCAGCAGCCATTTTTACTGAAACCTCAAAAAGCACAGCAATTAATCAGAAATATCACTGCTTTTTCTGTGAAGTTACAGTGGCTTCCATTTTACTGGCATTGCATCACATAGCAATTTTTCCAGCATGGGAGCTTTGAGGTCACTAGTAATTTATGGACAAACCCTTTTTACTCTTTTCTTTTCATATTCTTTTATCTGGGTTTTCTGAAAATACACAAACAAGCAATGCTCAGACATGACATAACTGAGCAGCAGATCCAAGCCCCTGCTAGGTTCCAGTGTCCTCTGTAGTCCCAACCAGATGTGCTGCATTACGGACTGAGTCATCCCCTTGGAGGGCGGCTGGGAAGGATGTAAGTGCATTGAACAATCTGTTCCACAGGGGCAGACATGCTGAACTGAAACGCAGATAAGATTGACGTTTTAATGTGACCGCGTTCTGCGGAGGAACAAAGTCAAAGCAGCAGTCCAGGCTCTCCAACGGCAACTGCACTGAAGGGGAATATTAATGCAGTTACCACATCTGCATCTCATTTTCCTTCAGTGTTTCCTGGTCGTACTGAGATCACCCACTGGAGAGTGACATAACAGCATGAGCCGATGGGAAAGCATCTTGAGATGCAGGACAAGGAAAATATATGCAGAATACTCAAATAAAGCAAGGAGAGAGGGAAGTGAGGTGACCGGCTCCTGCATTTTCCATTTACAAAGAATGACAGAAGACATATTTAGGACACCTCCCCACTTCCCATAGAGGCTCTTGCACACACCTGGAACCGTGGTTGTGCCAGGCTTGGTTTTTAGCCATGCTCTTCTATCATAGTCCCGCATTGCCTCTGAGAGCTTTCTGTGGCATACAGATTCACTCCTCCTGCCAGGGCACTAAAGTGCTAAAGTACATCATTTGCCCGTGTGGAGGTTGTCAGAACATACTCTGCAGTCATGTCTACGCAGACCCAAGTGAGCGACCACGCATGGTACTGCAACAGCACAGCAGCTCTCAGCTCCCTCAGACAGCTCTAGCAATACATCCCCTAGACAAGCTCTTTGCCTTCAGGTAGGATTAAAATGCAAAGGGTTGAAGCCATTTTCTTCTAAATGACTGTTTAGAGTTCAGTGCTCCTTAGATTCATGATGATATGCGTATTACCCTGACTTGCTTGAAGGCATGCTTGTTATCAGGCCATAAGTCTGCGTGTGTCAAAAGTTCACAAGTGGTGACCTAATTACCTGTCTCCAAGGCTGTGGTATCTGGCAGGCAGTTCATGCAATACCTTAGCACTTAGGTCAAGGCACTAAGGCTTCTTGAATTGCATGTTTTAATTGTATCTGGTTTCGTAGAAAAATCATGGACAAAAAATTAACTGCAGCAATGGAAGCAATCTGGGGAGTTTTAAAGATTTCTGCTGGATTTTGTCACATTCAGCAATGTGCTGGCTTGAGTTGCAATTGCTGGCTATACTCCCGCTGGGTTTGACAGGGCAGGCCCTTATATTGCACCAAAATTGGCATGAGAATGGAAAAAAGTGATGAGCCATATCTTCCTCCCACTCACAGGTATATGGAAAGAAGTCTCTCCGAATCTGAAGGAATTATGACTTTGTGGGCGCAGTGAGGGCAAGAGGGATGCGGGGCGCTCTGCCAGCAGTGGGCACAGCAGCAGCCTGCTGGAGATAGCAGTACACATCAGGAACCCTGAGCTCTGCTCCACCTCACTGTTTCCCCTGAACTGTGGGGAACCTCACATTCAGATCTAATCAGTACATGCTGGCAGGGGGCCATGCACAGATAGAGCATTTGGGAAACAGCGTCTTCAGGAAGCAGTGTCTTCTGTCTTCAGGAAGAGGCACGTAACACTGTGCTCCACTACCCACATCCTTCACTTAGCAGCTCTATCTTCCCCAAAAGGTTGACCACCAAGGACTTCTTCAGAAGCAGATACAGATGGTGGCTCTTTGCAGCCTGCCCATATTGTTGGCAAAAGACGAGTGAGACGAATGAGACCTCCTGAGGAAGCATGCAGTCGGCTGGGAAAACTAGTGATAGGATGAGGGGTAATGGCCTCAAGTTGCGTTAGGGGAGGTCCAGGTTGCATATTAGGAAACATTCCTTCTCAGAAAGAGCAGTGAGGCACTGGCACAGGTTGCCCTGGGAGGTGGTGGCGTCACCATCCCTGGAGGTGTTCCACATACATGTGGACGTGGCACTGAGTGACATGGTTAGTGGCCATGGTGGGGATGGGTTGATGGTTTGACTAGGTGATCTTAGAGATCTTTTCCAATCTTAATGATTCTACGGGTCTATTCTGTTTCTCACCCTGCAAGCACTACTCTTGTCCATGCTCATATCACAACTGCAGATCTGCCTCCTCGGGAAACAGGACACAGCCTATTACTCACTGGGGGTCAGGGTGCAGTTGTTGTAGGTGAGATAAGCCTCAGACTTTTTTTGGTTCTAATACATTTCTTAGTGGTTAAATAAGCTGGAACCTTTCCAGCATATTTTTACATGTTTTGATAGACCAGTATAGGGAGTGAAGAGACACAGCACAAATTATGAGCGATAGATCAATATATTGATTAAATACCTTGAGCTTGTTTTCACTTTCAGACCAGCTAAGCACAACTAGCAGGTAATAAATCAGAGCAGCAATTAAAGGTCCACAGGAATTTTACTGGGTGGAAGTTCAAACTCCCAGACTTAATTCCAGTCCCAAGAACTCAGTCTCACATTAGAGCTGTAAGAATTTACTCTTCCTATTTCCATCAAAGATGACAGCAACCATACTGGAGGCAGTGATCCAATGGAGCTTCTGCTACATGGACAGCATGAATCTCAGCAGTACTTGCACTATCAGTTGAAATTTCTGTAAGTTTTGACCTCACCAAATCCCAGCTTTACCGTATGTCAGAACACCAGTCTAAGCTCTGTTTGGAGTTTAGCAACTTTGCCTTTCAAATGACAAAATCCCTCATAGTTCTGTCTCTCAGCATTTATTCAAAGTTGCTAGTGCATCTTTTTGCAAATTCTAAATTCCGATACAAGGAAATTACCATTGTTCTCCTCCAGGATCCCAGATTTGGTGCTATGAGCATTCAAAAATAACATAAAGTTATGGCCAGCTGTGAAAATAGCTAAAGAAGTTGCAGATGTTCCTAGGGGAGCTACTGAAATATTTTGGCACCTTTGCTCTGTCATTAGAAACAGAACACGATTCTCGGTTAGAACAGCAGAGTGAGTTCAAGGGGAAGAGGAAAACAGGAAAGCATTTAACAGTGCTAACAGGGATTGTGGGTTCAGCCGTATAAAAAGTTTTCAAAAGCACCAAAGTGAATCCAGCTCCTGAACCCCATACCCTACCGTGACTGTGCTATGTCTTGAGCCTCAGTGGGCGGCTGTAGAGGCGGCTTTACTTGAAACAAGAGTTGGCACAAGACAAGATAATGCAGTAGGCAAGTACAGTGCTTTTGCACATGCACTGCTGTGGAGTAAACTACTTCAAGCAGCTCAGCTGCTTCAGTCTAGCTCAGGTGTCTCCAAAAGACAGTACTGCACTTCAAGCTAACTCCACTACTGGCAGTGGGGAGATAGCCTGAGACTCAAAGGAGACTAAGTAGCTTATAAAAACATAAATAGAGGGCCCTGCAGGCACCTTTGAAATGTTTACTCACAAGAGCAAGGGCTGGGCAATTCTGCACGTTGCCGAAAAGTGTAAATTACTTTGCCTTAGGCCATCCAGGAGGAGGATCATTCCAAAAGCGTGTACTTCCCACCCCCAAATTCTTTCATCTTTCTCTGCCTGCTTCTTTCTGGCCCATCTCTGGTTTTCCTCTTCTTTCCAGGCGCTTCAGGAAACTCTGAAGGATTCAAGGGTTCTGCCCTAAGTCACCCTCAGGGAAAGAAACAGGATACCTAGCCAAGTTGGCAAGGAAGATACGCTCAAAGTCATATGGCCCAGAGATAAGGAGGTGAGTGGATCAGTCATTGTGTGACAAGGTAGCGCTGGAAAAACATGGGGCTTACCCATTCATAAAGGCCTGCCTTCAAAAAGGAGGCAGGGCCTTGGAGAAGCAGCAGTGCATGCTAATGCATTACCTGGGAATGGGGAACTCTAGTCCCTGCAGCCAAACACAGCTGCACAGAAAGCTGCTGACACAGTGCGATATACACATGAATCGTCACTGCAGAAATAGCTGAACGATATCTCTTGTGCTACAATTCAGCAATACTCCCCAAGTTAACAGCTAGGCTGATATTAATTATAAATCCTTTTCCCTTTTTCTCATCTCTAATAGGTCATCTAATCTATGCCAAACAAATTGCAGGGCTTTTCAGCAAAACAGATTGTCAAAAGCTCTTTCATCTACCGGAGAGGTTTAAATAATTGGACATTTCTACTGGAAAACTAATCTCTGATCTAATAGCTGTCACATAGCTGAAAATTTCATTTCATTCAATGTTCATTTCTGCCCAGACAGCTGAGCACCATGCTGTATTCCCCACAAACAAAATGTCCATCCAAGAAAAAAAGAGGTTGTTGCATTCAGTACAGTATTCAAAATCTTGATGTGCCACCAACTATGCATGACAAATGCTGGAGAGGAACAAAGTCTACAGGAAGAGAAGAGCGTGCCTGCTTTGGAGAGGCGGGGGGGTTGGCCAGCCCACAGCGTTTAAGCCCAGCTCCAATTTTTCTCAGCATTCCTGCATTTTTGGATGGAAGTTATGGTCTGTGTGCATTTCTGTGGAGAAGGCAGGGAGGAAGGGAGGGAGTCTTTTCTTTTTCCCAAACAACATCTCGGCCCATCTTGGACTCATCCGCCAACATCTAACAACCAAAGACAAACAACATCACAGCTCCACAATACTTAAGCTTGATTGAATGACGACAATTCCATGTTAAAAAAAATGAACATCAGAGCCTTCCACAGCTGCATCAACATTATCTATAAAAAAGCATGACACTACATGAAGCTTTGGCTGTGCAAGCCAAGAACCTAAAACAGCCACGGCTTGGAGCAAGGCCATCACTGAATTCTCGTGTAAAGTGATGCTGCCATATTGCTGACTTTCCACTGAGGTTTTCCACAAATTAACAGCTGTAGCAGACTCCCAGAAAACAGAAACTCTTTCCAAGTCTTTCTTCTCTGAAAATGTTGTTTTTTCACTTTATTCTTCCCCATATGGAAGGGGAGAGGAGGAAAAAAATCTGAACAGCCCTATGAGACAAACCAAAAAAAAAAAAGACTGTGAGAAAAATTAATCACAAAGATTGCCTGGAAAGAGAGTGGTTATCAGTAAAATTACGCCAGTGGTGGGCTCATTTTTTCTTTTCATTATACCAGCATGGTGGGATGGAGAATCAAGCCCAGGGAAAATATTTCTGGAGCAGCCCTTATGATTTATGATCATCTCAGCCATTCTGACAAGATCAGAAGAGCGCTGGATTCTTTCCAGTTGAGCACCACCAAAGGCCAAATCATTCCTATTTAGGGAAAAACAAAACTTCCCTCTGCTTCAGTAAGAATAGTGTTTGGCATGAAGCACAGAGAAAACTGCTTCATTTCAGCTAGCCTGCTGAAGTGCAGCTGAGACAGAAAGGTGATACCAGGCTGCCATGGATGGCTTCAGATTGCACTCTTTTCTCTTGATTTAATCTTGGACGTCACTAGGTACCACATAGGGTGATGCAGAGGGATTCATTATAAATGACAAAAAGCCCTCTTAACCCAAAAGTTATTTGATTTTCTGTGTGCACAGATGGCTGTTGACTCACTAGAGGCAGGGACGATAGAACTAGCAGACTGGCAGGAGCACAGGGACTTGTGGCATTAGAAAACAGATTCACAGGGTGGATTGCCTTCTAAAGAACTATGAGCTACAGTGTAGTAATAAGTAACACTGCACAGAGATGGGGCTTTCCAGCTGGTGGACTGATGGGTATTACCAGCTTGTGAATACCAATATGATGCAAAGATGTGGCTTGTTCTGGGTACTTGGGCGTGACATCCGACAACAACACATAGTGCTTTAAAGAGAAAGCAACAGAAGGCATGCAGCATCACCCCGTCACGTCCCACGTGGCACTTGGCAGTGCCACACAAGTTGTCAGCTGCCTGTGAGCCTTGCTGCACTGCTCTCACAAGCAATCTCTCAAACCAAAATGATCTTAACTCTCTGTTCAGAGAGAGGAGGAAAGTGTTGCTGACCTCCTGCTTCCAGAGTGAAGGGGGCTCAAGAGATGCATCTTCATGCTTTACCTGCACTGGAGGAGAAACTCGGTCCATATTCTGGGGCCTCCCTGTTATAGCAGGGACAGCAATGGTATCACGAATCTGTTACCTTAACCCCTAGTTCACAAGCCCCTACAGTCTGGATTAGTATTGACCAAAGTTCCTCCCATACTGATGGCCATCTCACACTTTACAACCCCGTGATATGCATCAAACTCTTATGGGACTAATGCCCACTTCACACAAAAGCTAAAGAAACAAACATACCCTTTTAAATACAGCCACTGACTATGAGTGGTAAAAAAAAAAAAAAAAAAAAAACCCAACCAACAAGCAACACCAGAGAACAAATAATCTGACCATTTTTTCCTGAGTGGAAAAAAAAGCAGTTTCAAATACCAGTTTAATGGTGAGGGTCTCATCATGTCCTCTAACTGTTTCCAAGGTTTGATGTGAGTATTTTTGGCAGTGGGTTTGTCATGAATTGATACTTATTTTGTTAACCTACCTGTGGCAAAACTGCACCCTCCCTCTTTGTAGACCTGGCAGAAACATGAAGATTACTCATTGCAGGTTTCCAAGAAGCTCCTGAAGCCAGTGCTCAGAGTTTGCATAACAACCATTGTCGACAATCCACCTACAACAGCTTAAAAATACAGTTTTGAATGGGTGAGAGAGGCCGGGAGTTCTCAGAAGGACTAGTCAAATTCAGGATTTTATTAATAGAACCGGAGGCGTGCTCATGAAGAAAAAAAAAATACCACCCTCTTGTTATCTTAGCTGTCATCAGCAGTCACCTTTTCAAAAACAGACAGGCTAGAGGCAGAGTATTCCTGTAGATGAGCAAACAGAAAGATGCTGCATAAAAACATGAGAGCAAAATGGTGGGCAGCAGTGCCAGGGATCACTGCTCAGGTCTCCATATTGAGAAATGTTCTGTGCACAGCTGCCTGCTTTGTGCATGCTGCTCTTGCTTAAGTGACCTCTTTTTAATTTTTTTTTTTTTTAATACAGTGCCATGCATTTCACCCACAGAGAGCTAATTGTCAAACAAAGGAAGCCCACCAAGCACATCGCACACCATGGGCCCCAGTGCTCTCTCCAGCCAAATAATACAATTACAGGAATCGTGGTACACAATAGGCACTCCCTGAAACAGCAGATTAATAAATAAGGGTGGGTGATGGATGTCAGCAAAAGCAGGGAGCACTGCAGCACAGTGCACCGAGGCCAATGGGAGCTTCTCCACAGGCCAGAGGGATGGGCAACATGGCCGCCCCTCGCCAGGCCTGCTCCTTAGAGGGATCCCCCGCAGGAGGTGCTAGGATGGATCTGCACAGCAGAAGGCTGACCCTTTAGCCCAGAAGGATGGAGCACCACCTTCTCCAGGGCCTCTGGAGGATGGAGAGATGTGGGATCTCTTGGGGGTGATCACAAGAGCAAGGGGTATGTCACCAAGACATGTTAAAACCTATGCTCTATGTAAGTACCAACGCTTGCAATCTCGTCTCAGCCAAATCCCCGGCGAGGTCCGCCGTTAACAACAATCCCCACAACTTTTTCAGCCTCTCTGTTTACACAAGCTAGAGCTTTCATACATAAAACTCTTAAATGAAAACATTAAAGAGCAGCTGGCGCCTCTTGGAAAACTCATAAAAAATCTGTTTCCAAACAGCGTAGCTTCTATACCATAAATTTCTGTATTTCTCACTCCTCTCGTTCTTTATTTCTGGAGACATTTGCATGAAAACAGGAACTTTGTTTATTAAAGAATTCATCTGCTCCTGTTGCTAATTTCCCACCTGAATCCAGAGTCCCCCGGGTATGACATCATGACTGCAGGCTCTGGAAACGATCATGAAGTCACCAGCAGCAGGCTTGGACAGGGGAGTAAACAGCTAGAAGACAGATCCTCCTCTGCTGCCAAATCCAGAGATCCTTATCCAGTTTTTCCTGGAGTGATATCCCATTGACTTCAGTGGGATATCAACCAAAATAAGGCCATCAGCATTTGATGTTTTGGCTGTTCCTCCCATCCTGCTCCCTCCTCCATCAGGATCTCACCCCCTGCAACAAGTCTGGGACACTTGCCTTGGCACAATGCCATTGTTTCTCAGCCCTGTGTACTCAATCGACTCTCTACAAGTTGAAGGAAGAAAACCTGGGGGAAAAACGTCTCATCTCAAATGCTGCCTCCCCAGCTATGCATCCTAAGACAGCACTGAGCCCTGCATGGGGCCGGCTGGGGGGAGCAGGGCTGCCCTATGTACAGCCATAGGCAAGAGCAGCAGTACCAGAGGCTGGGGGTGGGAGTGGGCACCTGGAGATGAGTTGCAAACACCTCTGCAGACAGTCTGTGGGACAGAAAGATGTGTTTCATGTGCAAAGTTAGAGAAAAGAAACACAGGAGCTAAAATGTCTCCTGTGAGGACAAGAACACATTGCAAAGATGTCATTTTCAGAACAAATCCAGCAATGCTAATCAGATCTATGTTTTTCACCTCCTGCTCCGTGAAAAGCTTGAGAAGATGAATGTAAGCTTAAAGAGCTTCATTAGAACTCTTTTCACATAAAAAATGTCTGCTACAGTGGGAGCCCTCCCCTGTCGCCACCAGGTGTGCACAGTCAGTATAAAGTGTACAGGCCAAATACCATCCTCTTTTCAACCAACATCTTGTGGCATCTCTCTGACTGCTGCAGAGCTTCAGCATTGCACCAGGGGATGTAACAGCCCTCCATGAGCAGCACTCTCCCTCTATCAACCTGTACCAGCCAGCTGCTTGCCTTCCTGCCGTCCTGCCTTGAGCCAGGCCAGCCTCTGCCAGGCTGTGAAATGCAAATGCTATTGGGCAGACATCCGGAGATGTCTGAAGATTATATGCCCTTGAGAATGGGATGGCTAAGTGGGAGAGCGTGGTTAGGAACAGAGATACTGATGCTGCTAGGAAAGGTAGAGGCAGAACACAGGACCTTACAGAGCTTCCTCAGACCACCCTTTTACACCAAACTTGAAAGTCTTTACATATATAGTGCTATATCTTCATTCAGTGCTGGTATTGAGATCATGAACTGAGTACGTGTCTCATGCTAGCAGATAATAGTTGGCACAGCAGACAGCAAAGAAAAAAACAACAGATGTGTTTATATTCACAACATCAAAATTCCCCTCTTTGCAATGACTTGGACTTGACTGATAGACCACCATGAATCTGCTCCTTGGTCACAGTGCTCCACTTGCATGCCCTGAGCTGGACTTGGTGGTTGGGACGTGTTGTCTGGAAGGGGGTGAGGCAGTGAGCCCAGCACAAGCAGCATGTGCCTGCCCTCCCCCAGGCCACCACCACATTCTGTGGCCAGCCACACGCCTCCAGCAGGTCCTGTGCCCCCTCTCCCCACCAGCGTAGCCTATAGAAACTTCACCACCCAGTTTTCTTCAGTTTAGTTCATTGTTACTGGCCAAACATTCCAAGTGTTTTCCTTGGAACTCGCCTGCGGTCCCATCATGCCATACTTCCTCTGCACAGAGTAGATGTTATTTACCAGTTCTGATTATTTTGGAGAGATGTTCCGGTTTTTTGAGAAAAGGATAATATATCGAAACTGATTGTATTGGCTGCTTTACCTATTTTTTCTGGATGACTCTCACTCTCTTTGTATAAAATGTGAGATATGAGCCCAGGCAACTTTTCAAGAAGGGCACAATGCCACTCTCACATGCAACTTGCATAATGAAGCCATCACCTCTACCGTGCTAAGCATACAGCTCAAGGAAATACAGGCTCACTGGGGAGAGGCATCCCAGCTCCCTGGTCAGTCACCCAGAGCACACCCAACCAAGTCAACAGGAGCTTGGTCCAAAACAATTAATGGCAGGAAGAGCTGATAAAGCTCCTTTGGCTGCTATCTACCCCCCTAACCCACCACCTGATAGTATGACTGAAACCTGACAAAGAAGGGTTACCGTTTGTTGAGGAGAGCTTTGAGAATACAGGCAAAGTGTAAATATTTTGGTGCAAGTGTCTCTGACTCACTGTGCCATCATTGTATTTCTCAGAGCCACTGGCTTCATCCTCTCTCCTCAGCCCATCCCTTAGGACAGTTCACTCCAGGAGCTCTGCATTTTCTCATAATATCCCTAATATTCTCCATAAGAATTGGCATTGTTCACTATGGAGAGGAAGAAGAGCCCTCCCCTCTTCTGCCTTCCAACTCTTGTTTTTCCATTTCCTTACTTTCAACTTGTAGTATAGCAAGTGTTCAAGGTCTTCCTCCCACCTGCTTCTCCAAGGCGGTTTTAAATTAGCCATGATTTCCTTCTCTTCTCAGCTTCTCATTTTTTCCAGAGCCTGTACTATCAAAACCTAACGCCCTCCTTCCCTTTTTGTTATTCGAGACAGCCAGCATCATACAGTTCATTCATTAGGACACTTCCACCCACTCCGCAGATCCAGCATTCTCCACCTCTGCTCTGCATAAATGCTTTCATCTCCACATTAGTCTAGCTCTTACTTCCAGCAGCTGCTTTTTACTTTTTTTTGTCTTTTCAGTGAACAGCCCTTTCCAATCTGCAAGGCTGCAGAGTCTTTCTGAAGCAAGTGCTTTCCTGCAAGGAGGACAGACCATGGCAACAGAAGCAAAGGTTGCTTGCTGGAAAGCCCATTTGTTCATTCTGGTATTAAAAAAAAAAAAAAAAAAAAAAAAAGGAAAAATTGCCTCTAATTCCAAGCAGGTCCGCCCTGGCTCTGTGCTCTGGGTACCTTTACAGCAATGAAAATTATAATGTCACTGATATTAACAGCAAGAAACAGTGTCAGCTCAACACACTACAACTCCTTTGCTCCCACAGTGCTCTCCAAATGATACGAGAAACTTCAAATTAAGCACAGAAGACCCCTCCCTCAGAGGGAAGCTGGGCTGTTTGACATGGACTGGGATGTAATTAACCCCAGCTGCTGAAGGCCATGGGATCATGTGTCCCAGACTGGCAGCTTCCCCTGGTATCAGAGAAGACCTTGGGAGAGAAGGTCCCCTGCCAAGCAAATTGAGCAAATTGACCACATCACTTTACCAGAGCCTTTTTGCTTCTCACCATTGCCCTGAACTGCCTCCCACCACCTCGGAGGCACACAGACACCTCCCACCTCCTGCTTCTTCTCTCCCATCTCTGGATTTTCACTCTCCAGATTCTTCTCAGCTCCTCACTTCATTACTGTCGTTCCCACACAAGGATCCAGGAGCCATAAACAGATTAACCTGTGGAAGATCTGAAACTGTCCCAGCTTTAAAAAGCCACAAATGTACTACAGTCTGTGAGTGATGCACAATGTTACCGCAGCAGCAGCATGGTTAGCCTTGAGTATTATAGGGGCTAAACTTGCGTGACTTTTAAAATCCCACAGTGCATGTGTGGCACAGAACTGTTACGCTGCAATTTACTCCAAATTACTGCTCCATTTATCTACCCAGAGCCTTGGCATCTTGCTGCCCCTACACTCTTAAATCACTCTCTTAACTCTCATTATACTCTCCTCATTTAATTTTCCAGCTCTTCAAGCAAATCCTCACAGTAATGATGTCTGCATATCTCTGTATTCTTATTTTCCAAAATGCTGCCCCCATCTCACAATCATGTTAGGGCACAGAGCTGAAATGCCACGCCAGAAAAAGCAACCAACATTGTTCTGGTACATGCAACAGTCAGCGTGCCCTGTGAGGGAGCCCACAAATGTGTTATTCATATCCCAAGTTTCTTAGCCAGAACTGTTCTGTTCCTTCTCTTGTCCAAACCACAAAGACAAGAACTTCCAGCCTATCCAAAATCTCGCAAATCTTGGGATCAACATGGAGATACAGAAGGGAAAAGCAGAAAACTACCCTCGCTTACATGCAATGAACAGTTGCAACACTACAATTCCCTTCTTTTTTCTGCTTGCCTGCCTCACTGCTTTGAAAAATCATTCTCACTGTAGGCTTTTGTCCTGCAGGTTAGGGGAGCAAAGGCACACAGCACTGCACACTAACTCTTTTCTGATGCTGAGTGGTGACCATACACTTCAAACCCATGGCATGAGAGCTCTTGCAGCCTCCCAGCCACAGGCACCAGACACAGCGCAGAGACACATCTGTCCAGGGCTGGCATCTTTGATTTAATGATTTATTTTGAATACACTGTTCTCCTTGCACAACCTACAAGGACCCATGACCTTTGCACTTTTCTGATGACTTCATCCACTGCACTCCACTCCCACAAGCTGTAGGTCAGGGATCAGGTGACGGGCTTGACCCAAACTGTCTGACAAAGGCTTCTCATCTGCTTGGCATGGCATTCTGAGAAATTGATTCACAGGAGTGTCAGTGCTGCATTACATTCAGTAATGCTTTCCAGGCAGCCCATGAAAGGCCCTCTCACCTCACCTGAGGTGGGCTTATTGACCCATTCAGCAGAAACTCTGACACTGAGCATCCTTTTCAGTTCCACCCGCTCTGGAGGCAAACCTTCCACCTGGCCACAAGCCTGATCCCTAGTACAGAAGAGAATGGTTTCAGTTTTGCAGAGTTGCCTTCCCAACACTTTCCATAGGCACTTAATTCACACCGAGCGTCCTCCCAAGGAACAGCAATGACACCTCGTCCCAGTCCCAAGGGACACTGCAGCTGCTGAGTTCTTCAGCACTAGTAGGCCCATGGAGGCAGGCACAGACACACTTAGAAATGTGCCACTGCCAGCCAGCGACACCTATTTTCCCAGTTTCTTAAACCTGCACAATCATCCAGTCTTTTACCCCACCCACCAGCCTTGGTATGATTGAAGATCTGTTTGTGGTAAAAGCCAGTAGATCAGCAAATGTTAAAATGGAAGCCTACAGATGCTTTTGGCGCTGATGTCTGATTAAAACAAAGGCTTAAACAAGGCTGGACGTAGATTGGCTGAGAATCAGACCAAAGATAGAAGGACTTTTTTGAGTACTTTGAATATTTCAAGGTACATCCGTCACTAACAGAAGACAGGCTTGGTTCATTGTTCGAGATATATTGGAAGTAATTTGCAAAAGTGAATATGAAAGCTGAAAGCACCATGGAAATGTGCTCTGAATGACTGCACTATCCTGACTGTGGAGGGAACTCAGTACAGGAAGACGTAAATATATACGTAAAGTCAGTTCAGAGCTGGCTGGCTGCTTCCAGCTCGACTGCAGTGCCCCAGAAAGCGCCATTCTGGGACATCCAGAGATTATGGAGGCTCTCTGATATGAAAAACATTTTGTAGTGTTGCGTTTGTGG
>JAOWBP010001760.1:31207119-31217158 GCA_028571105.1 Tragopan temminckii | reverse complement strand
AGCACTGAGTTTGCTACCTGCCCTGCACAGAGCAAAGAAAGCAGGGCACTGCGTGGTGGGACCAGAAGGACGGGATGATGGCTGCCTCCTCCCCCATCCCTCAGCGGGTGCCCAGTGGCAGCACAAGCCTGGCCCAGCTCTGCTTCCCACACTCCTTCCCGCAGCAACCAATGCTGGCCCATCACAGGCAGAATGGGGAGCTGGGCCTTGGATCTGGCACAGCACAGCCACTCTCATGCACTGCCCTGTGAGCCATGAGCCTGAGTGCAACTCCCATATGTGTACGAAAGACAATCCCGGCACTAAGTGTATTCTTCCTCTTACTCAAACTAGAAATGGCTCCTCAGCCTACAGCATCACTAGGTTACATCTAAGTATAACCAGGAATGCAGCTGGAGCAAAGCTGCAGAACACTGAAGCATGGGGTGAGCAACCACGAGCACATATTTTTATGGGACCTATCCCAGTGGGCTCTGAGAGCTAAGTACAGTATATCTGCCTGTTGCTAATTATATTTACTGTGAGCTTTTTTTTTTTTTTTAAGCTGAAGATGAGTCAGAAAAAGAAAAAAGTCCTTTGTTGTTGTGGAAGCAGAAGGACGTCTCCTGAGGGTGTATGTAATGCACTACTGTCACGGCATGACAATGGAAAAACTGACTGCTGAGCCAACCAAACCCCCATAAATACCTAATGATATCTCTTCTGGCCCAGATTTCCTACAAGTCGGTGCCTGAACTGCATACAGAATGACAATCAATATGAAAGGATCTCTCTTCTCAACAGAGTCAGAATTTAAGAGCCCAGCTGAGCATTATATTCCCGTTCATACAAAGAGATCCTTTCACAAGTCTGTCACAATACCCTAAAGGTGGTGGTCCAGCAGGAGCACTGCTAGGCCTCTCCTCACCCTCTCCCCAGTGCCTCACACTGTTACCATAAGGAATGGCTGGCTTTAACGAGCAGGCATCGTTATTAATTGCAATAGTGTTATACAAACAAAACGTGCCTAGAGACGCATCAGGTCTGCAGTCACATAGGACAAGAACAAAATCTTCTTCCTTTTTCTACCTCCTCCTCTTCTTCTGGCTGTGTAGCTCCACCAGCTTGCTTCATTGGCTCAGGAGGTGGCTGTGCCAAGCACCTGACCCACTTACAGGTATGCATGCAGGGACAGCGAGCCTATTGTGAGAGCACTTGGCCTTAGCACATTTCTCTGGCTGCCCGCCAGCCTCTACACATTGGGCAACTGACTTTGCCCGGCCACTGCAGTTACATCAGTCACTACCACCTCTCTGGATGTCACGGCAGGGAAGCGGCTGCCAGCAGAGAGAGGCAGCCATGGGGTTTTGAAACTGGCTTTCCAAAAACATTACAACACCCTTGCCAATTTCCAGTGGGTTTGCTCAGTTTCTCCCTGAAGACCACACAGATGTTGAATGGACGCTTCACAGTGCCAACAAAAGGTGGTCTTCGTGCCTGGCTTTTAGACCCATTCCACTGACTTTCACCTGGCTACACCGAGGGCCTGAACTGAACTTGTAAACTACTATTTTAAGGGAAAAAATAGAAATACTGTGGGTTTTTTTGTTTGTTTGTTTTAAGTTTTCTGCAGAGGGCGAGTCCCTACGCTGCTCCTTTCCAGCACAATTAGGAGGTAGGGCTGGAAGGAGCAAATTGCTATGAAGTCCCTTTGGACACCCTCCCCTGCCCCGCTCTGGCCCTGGCTTCCAGGCTTGCTTGCCTGTGGCACAGCAGCTCCCTGCAGGTAGCTGATGGAAGCCATCAGGCCTCAGGGGCGCAGACTGGGGCCAGCAGCACTGGGGACACATGCTGCCTCAGAGAAGGCTGGCTGGAATGATTCCGCTGGCAGAGCTCACAGCCAGTTCCACCCTCAGCTGTTGCCCAAGTGTAAATTTAGAGCAGTTCCCCTCTGCAGCAGTGACCTGGGATTTGTCCTTTGGGTGGGAGCAGAACAGAAGCTGGACAGAGAAATGGTCTTGAGGACAACCATTCAGGGCTCAGATGTAAGCACAATCACCTTATAAGAGAGCAAAACTGGAAAAGGAAAATATTGCTCCTGGCAAGCAAGTACTTCCATATTGATTCAATGCTTAAAAATGCACCCAAGAGAGGATGCCCTTTCTTCAAACCTTCCAGCAAATTCACTTTCACTCTTGGCACTCTCTCCTCAGCTAGTTTGCCCTGATGGCAACAGCTCCTACCTGCACCAGCTTCCCAGTGCTTCGCTGCTGGATTCCACCGGCCTCCACACTGCCTCCTCTCGCTCCCTCTGCCTATCTCCTATTTAAAGTGCTTCTAGAGGAGGAGCTGAAACTTCTCCCCATTCAAACCAACTGCTCTGCAGTGTAACCCACCACGGGCTCAACTATCCTAGCAAAAGTAGGGAGAACCTCTTGCTGAGGTCAAGGGGCCATGCCTTGTGCCACTCTCTGCCCCCTGCCCCAAGACAGAGCCTCTGCAGGTCTGCAAGAGGGTGGCTGTTCTCAAGCCAGAGGCTCCACAAGGATTATTTGGCTGCAACATATCATATGACTTTGTTCTTAGAGTTACATTTTAACTGAGAAAGTTTAACAAGTATGACTTATGGGCTTCTAAAATTGGCAGCAGAAAAATGAGCTGAGGAAGTCATGGAAAAAAACCACAAGCGAGGCCATTCCATGTTATGCACAATTTCTGGGCTCTTTTTCCAATCTTCTGTTTTTTTGGATGGTGGAAAATATTTTCCAGCTACACAGGCCTGGCCTCACTGAGTACGTATTTATGCCAAGTTTATAAAAAGCAGCTGCAGACAGGGTTGAATGAAAGGATTACACTGCTGTCTGTCTTCCAGAAGGTGCTTCAGTTCACACCCTGTCCCACAGAATGAGGCTCATTTCTCAAATCTCCATGAATGTATGTAAAGAGGGGCAGAATTTGAGCCTCATAATACAAACAAATACGGCTGTACATGTGAATGGGCACGAGTGTATGCACACCTCGCTAGCAGTGCTTCCTAGACACTGCTGATTTAGCTTTCAGTGTGAGTTTATCCCCATTTCTCTGACCTCTCCACTCTCTGCAGCCCCGTCCATCTTGTAGGAACACAGCAATGGGGAAAGGGCTTCAGGGTCAGGACTCCAGTTTCAGCACACAGCTGCTGTCTGCTTCACGTATACCTTCTCTCAAGCTGCTCCCTCTGAAATTCAGGCTTCACCAACCTCACGTACACCAAGGCTGCCAGCTTTTGAGTCTGAAGGGATGGCTGTAATCACACAGCCTGACCTCCTCCACAGCACACTGCCAGAGAATTTCAATCTGGAGCCGGCACAGCAGAGGCATAACCTTAATTTTCAGCCGTATCTTGTTGCAGCCTTGGCGTGATACACCAGTCACAAGAGGAGAGTCACAAATAATTCTTCACTCTCCCCAGCAGAATATCTGCAGGGGGTGCAAGGAGGACACAAACTGAAAGTAAATGGATATAAAAAGGTAAGGTAGGTGGTAAACTGCAGATCGTACATTACAGAACCGTATCCTGCTGGCTCTGCAGGCAAGTATCTTAGAATAACAGTACGGAGAACGACAGTGTTACATCAGGAATATCGGTCAAGACAATATTTCCTGGCAATTGTTTGAGAAATGCTTTTCTCAGAGCTAATTGCTCCCAAGAGACTGTATTTTCTCTGTTTTTAGAAGGAGAGTGATTAAGAAAGTTTTTAAACCTCTGCACCCTGCTGTGGGACAAAGAACTGGGGTCGGGGGTGTGGGGTAAGGGAAGGAAAAAAGAAAAGAAAAAGGCACAATGGCTGTAATGTTCTATGAAATGATTTTGTTCTGTTCTCTTGCCGGGGTGGTGGGTGCAATCACCAGTTTGGCAGAGATAAATACAGAAAATGCGATTATTGTACAGGAAGGAAAAGGTACTCCGGAGTACCACATTGCCATCTAGTGGCACTGGCTCTGGCAAGCCAGAATACATGAGGTACTGCATGCTCCCACCTCACCACCCTGTGCCTGTACGCAGGCACCCACATGGAAACGAGGCCAAGTTTCCTCTCAGCCTTTTACAACCAAACCTGGCCATTGCAAAACTGCTTGGTCTGAGGAAAAGGGAAAAATGCCCCTCAAAGGAAGTTTAAGCCAAACTTGGCTGTGCCATGAAAGCTTGGTGTGTACACTGAGGCCTGCAGATTCCCGCCTCCCACATCCACCTCAATGGGAGGGACAGTCAGCCCTACCTTGTTCCAAGGTGACAGACATGAACCTAGAGCTGATGCCTTATTCCCAGTCTTGCTGCACCAACTACCTCAGCACACGTGTGCCCTGATGGCAGCCCTTAAAATTGAACTGCTAAATGCTTTGGTGATGACACATTTCCTTTGTATGCTGAAAAGAACCTTTCAACGCTGAAAAAAGAAAAGCCAAAATACAAAGTCCCTCCAATAGCACAAGGAAGGCACTCCACCTTCAGAAGACACCCAGTAGAGGGCAGAGGACAGCACACTGACTGTTCCGTACGACCATCATGTTCTGAGTTAAAAAGAAAAAGTTTGGTGCATGTGAATTTTGATGTTCACTGAAAGATGCTGAACTTGAAAGTTCTGGCCAAAGCAGAGTCCTGTTCAGTCAGAAAACAACAGTCCTAGTGCCTGAACTCTACTGGAAGAGACCACCATTTTGGGGAGCAACAGAATCAGGCATCCAAGACTGCCTGCAAAACTCTGCCTCTTGGCAAAGGCCTTTCTGCTCCTATACACCCCATTGGAAACATATGCTCATTCTCACACCTTATGGGCAGTGAGAAGCATTTAGCAGCAGATTGCATTTAGGTCTGGTGCAAAGAGCAGTATGTCTGGCTAATCATTAGCTTTGGCCCCTGGATCCTGTGAGGCCTCCCAAGAGCACAGCTGTTCTGTTTATGCCCTGAATAGCCAGGTCAGCAAGGGTGATACTCTGATAGCAGCAAAAATAACTTGCTTTTCCAAAAAAGAAAAAAACAGTTAATTTCCCCAAAATGAAGATAACCTACGCCGCTCCAGTAAATCAATCTTACAGCAGCCTTACTGCAAAAGCCCAGAGATCCTATTTGAATACTTTGATGACCACAAATACAACGATGACCTACGAATACTTTGTAGGGTATTTACAAAGTCCTTGTTGAATCGATCAACAACAAAGGTTTTGTTGTCACTCTGAGATCAAGCACAGAACACCTGGAATATTACCAGGAGGTGGGGAGGCAAAATTTGAACAGTAAATTGAAAAAAGGAAAGGTCATGAAGAATCCTGAGCCTGAGCAACTGCTGGCAGTGGCAGACCGCAATCCATTTTCTTAAAACTTTTATTTAAAACCAGGGAGACGCAATTGCTTTTATTGAAAATGTGCTGCCCAAGGTAGGAGACATCGACCTGTGAAAAGATCTATAGTGCAGTGACAGATATTAACAGGCCTGCTGAAAACTTCTGAGGGCAACCCAACAGAGAGAACACTGCCACTGACTGACCTTGGCAGAGCCTCATAGCAAACAACATCCTGATAACAACCAAAACAAAGGGAGTAACTCTACACAGAAGCTAGATGTTTCCCCCACTTCATATTTTTATTTTTTTTTTTTACAAAAAGCAAGGGAAGAATACTAATATTGGTATATTCCATCCCAGCATCTCTGTGTGCTTTAGAAAACTAACTTAAATTATCAATATGTACCATCCACGGTTGCCCAGAGAATCCAAGGCACTGAAGTGCTCAGCCCAAGCTCTCACTAAGAAGCAGACAACCTGTTGATTCACAAAGGTGGCAGGCCACACCTGTCCAATCATCCAGCCCTCTGTATACACAGCTACCCCACAGCCAGCTCCTGTCGAGCAAGTATTTTTCTCCTTTCCAGGTATCATCCCAAAAGCAGAAAAAGAAGAGTACAGCCACTCTGGTCAATAGATAACATCTGCTCTAACCACAAGGGCTTTGAGCAATGGAGGCAAGCTGTATAAAGCTGTATTTGTAATGCAAAATGGCCAACCCTAGGATACAAATTTCTTACAGTAAAGTACTTCTCCAGTTTTCAGCAATTTTATCAGCTCCTCACATATTCACAGTTTGCAATTCAACATACAGGATGGATGCTGACTCACTGCATTGCTTTCGAGGCTGTTTGCTTATGCCCACTTAACACCAGTGTTCCAGCATTTCCATTTGCATGATGGGGTTACCAAAACTAAGGCACTATGGCATAGAACCTAACTTTTTAGAAGTAACTTTTCACAGAACAGTCAGAGTTTCATTTAAAGTTGCTATCACACAGCAAGACAAATTTTGAAAGATTGCTCTTATATTTGCAATGCAGAAGCTACCTATGAAATGCAGGACTACCGGCACCGCCAGCAGAATAATTAACCCAGTGTTGACAGCTCATGGTATTTGATTTCAGGATGGGGGATGGAGGGTGTTATGCCTCAAATATTTTCAACCATAAAGTGATGTTTAAAGTTTGGATTTGGTTTTCCTATGGTAGGTTTCATGATTTACAACCAGGTCAGCAGTTGGCTGAGGTCTGATTTTTCCTGATATAATAATAGTAATAGTAACTAGTACTGGTGATTACTCAACCAGTCTGAAAATAACATGATATAGAAAAGAAGCACATTTTAGGGCTATACACATAAATCCGATCAACAAAACATCCACTCGATAAATAACAAACCAAACAGACTTTCCTAAACCTTACCTTCTCCCTTCCTGTTTCACTGTCCCCATGTCCTGATCTTGGTAGGTTAGGTTTCCCTAAGGAAGGGACCATGCAGAGTAAGTTACAGGATCAGGACCGCTGACTGGGAGCTTGCAGAGGCACAGGCTCCCACTTGACAGATTCTTCACAGTGTCACACACGTCTCTGCTGACACAGAAGTAATAATAACATTTTCATGCTAAGAATTTTGCCAGTGCCAGCAGTCGATAGATGACAGAGAATTAAAAAAGGGCCCGTAGCTTGGTCAGACAACTTCTAACATAAGCCAAGGGGCCTGATGTTAAAGCTCAGAACTTTAGATGGAGAGATAAAAGCAAATGAAAAACAAACAGCAACCCCTCATGTTTATGCAAATTCAGCCGAATGCCATTATAGCAAACACCGAAACTGGAAGAACTCAATGGAGGCTACAACCTGGGAATAGTTGCAGTTTCTCTTCATTATATATACAAAAGCTTGCATTTCCTTCATTCTACAAGTTGGCATTCTTCACTTACAGGACCAAGCAATCACATAACACCAGGCCATTGTGCTGTGATGGTAAATTTCCAACAAAACCAAACACGATTCCCATCAATAATGAGACACTGGTATGAACTGATTACACATGTACTATCAATTAAAAACAACAGCGGAGACTTTCTCAAAGAACATGCTTGCTCAGGAATCCCTTTTCTCCATTTCTCCATTTAATTAGTCATTGCATTATAATTAACAAATTCATGCAATAATCATTGTCATTTTAATCATCACAGCGGAAAATACATTACTTCTAATTAAACATTTTAAATACAACAAAAGATGCTAATCAGGTTGTTCCAGAGCTCCAGGAAATGCTCTTTTACATACATGCCAAAGCGGGCAAGGATTTGTTTGTTACAGCAAATTTCTATGTCTTTCAGGCTACCTTAGAGGGTGTAACACATCCAGATTGACCTAAGGAGAGAAAAGCCTGCTTTGCAGAGATGATTTCTTTTATTGAACAGCTCACTTCCTCTAGGTACTTGCTATGCTTTAAGCAGACTCTGAAATATTTCATAATAACCAGTGAAATGTCTAGAAAAATGCTCACTGATGGATAATACAGAGGCTGAAAACTTCCATTTACACTTACAGTACCAACATATAACTTCCCTTGCAAACACAACCACGAAGCACAGAAACAGCACTTCAGAAGCACAGGAGTGGTAACAATTTGGTCTTAAGCCAGAGTGCCATTCTGCTACAAATAGCTGCCTCCTAGGCATCAGAGAGCCTACCAGCTCCTCCACGTCAGCCACAGGATTGCAACAAAGCTGCGCCCTAATGCCAACATTTTGCTTTTTGGGGGGCATAGGTGGGAGGGAAAGTAGGAGGTGGTTAACCCCAACTCCAGGCTAAAGCCGTACATTTCTCTTCCACCCCTACTGCAGTTGACAGCTCTCATTTCACTCAGACTAACAAAGCTTATCCAGAAAAATCACATCTGGGCAGGGGGAATCCTTCTCTGACATGTCAGGGAATGACATGCAGTTCCATTTTTTTGCATGGTTTAAGTGGCACAATGCAGGTGGCTTCCCTATATACCTGGTTTGGGCTGAGGGGTGGAGGGGAAGGGAAATGACTGTAATTATATAACTACAACAAACGTGAGGATTTAAAACGCCAAAATCGGGTGCCAGTAGAAACAGATGCCACTGCTGCCCCCACTGGCCACGCATCATACACGGTATCAAATCTGTTTGGACAAAATGCTGCATTCAACATCCTTCCAGACGTGAAGATTTTGAAAATCAGGATTTTGCAGGATGAGCTTGCACAAAACAGATGTGCAAAACTGCCCTCTGCTGTTTAGATTAAGACCTGCTCAAATAAGTGATAGTATGACCAAATCAGTTTTTCACAGTCATAAGGGCCCAAGTCGTGAAGAGACAGAACTACTTGGCAGCAGCTGTTTCCTGTCTCCGTGCAGATAATAAATTTGATATTTGAAAGCCACATAAGCTGTATTCAGTGACCATAGCAGAATGGGTGAGCACCAATGACAACCACATCCCAAAGACAAGGAGACAAGAATATCCTCAGAGTGCAAGGGAAATGATGGTAACTGTGAGCAAGAGCTCCAAGACACATATCTATCAGGCCACTAAATCAAGGCTTGACCTTTACAAACCAGGAACTGGAACTACACCTCTAAAGAGAGAAGCTTAGAGCATATAAGCCTTTAGGAATTCATGATTGTTAGGTTACAGCAGTGATCAGGAAACACAGAGGGTAGTCACCTTATCTAATGACAGTATATAATCTGTTATGGTAGCACCTGCAAGGCCCTATTTCAGGGACGCGAGGACCCTGACTTTCTTTTTAAGCACAAATGGAAAATACTGTACTTAGAAAGAACCCGCACATTACCTAGCTCTAGTAAGCTGGGCAGCCTGGTACAGAAATATCACAAAAGCGCCAGCTGTTTTCTGTAGCTTCGTTCATACATTCATACACAGGACGTGACAGGAGAACAGCACTGAATGCCCACATCTTTGGGAAGCTCCACTTTGGTACAACTGCAAAGAGCAAGTACCGTTACCTGCACCAGAAGCTCAGTCTCTGCAGTGCCTAAAAACTGCTCGTCTTTAAGAATTAAGCACATTTCAGCTCTTTGCAAGACAGACTTGTGGTCAAATATGACTGCTATGCAGACAGGTGTTTTTTTCAGTCCTTCCCCCAACGAGAACATAATCTATACTGGTCAGTGTAAGATACAAACTGAAAACCAAACCAAGATTTGGGTACAACAGGAACCTTGACGAAATTATATTCTTCATATCAACCTTCTTCATACCTGCATTGTTTAAAAAACTCAGTTTGTGGGTAGCGTTCAACATGCCTCTGAAACACACTAAAAGCACTTAGTGACCACTTAAACCTCAAGGGAGTCTTTGAACTCACGTTAATTTTAACACAACAGTCACCTAGGGCCAGTGTTGAGCCTAAGGGACTTTCAATACACCATCAACAGACATACAAATGAAATTTTAGAAAGATTGTTCTGGGTGCATAAATAGCTCGAGCTTTACTTTGATGATGGTTTGCTAACCTCCTACACAGCAGGACTAGGGCTGGGACTTCTCCATTTTTGAAGTTAAGGGCAACAATAATATTCCGTCATACCTCAGGGTAAGGAAACTAGTGCCAGATGATTCAGTGTGTGCCTGATCACCTTGGTTTTGGATTTGACCCTGCTATCTAAAAAACTCAATGGTGAGACATCAAAGAAAGGTAGCTCTGCACAATCACGGAAGTAGCTGTTGGTTGTA
>JAOWBP010001760.1:31165388-31180243 GCA_028571105.1 Tragopan temminckii | reverse complement strand
TGAAATGGCTGCTTGAGCATGCAATGACAGACACTATTCTTGTCCCCCATAAGCAATAAAATATTGATTCTCTGTAAAGCTAAGAAACAATACAACCTACTTGCAAGCAAGGTATTTTTAAATGCATTCAGCTTGCTAGTAAATTTTCCCTACACAAAGTATTACAGTTTATTCCAGGCTGTTATTGCCACCTCTGGTATAAACTTTTTTCTTCTATAGTTTATTCTTCATTAAAACTACTGCAAATTCTTTCTGAAAGGCCAAGAAGCTTCCTGGCAGATTATGTTTTATTCAGTAGGTGATTATGCCATTTCTACAGATTTGAAGTAGAGAGCTGGCTACTGCTTCCTTCCAGCAGTGTAACCATAACAGTGAAAATACATCTGCAATGCAAAAAAAAAAAAAAGATTTGTTAGGTTGAAGAGACCTGTTTCTGCTTTCCTTTACCTTTTTCAGTATGCTCTGGCTCTGGTTGATTGCTACTACTGGAGCTGACGCTGGCATCAAAACCTGTCGGAGAAATATTTCCCTCAGACTGGAGGTCTTGCAGCTCCCCTGCTACACTGTCCACTTCTATTGTGCTATCGGTTTCACTTTTAATGCTTCTTATCTCTTCTTGATTTGGTGGCAATGTCTCAGAGACAGCAACACTAGACTGATGTCTACTGTCTGTTACAGTTACAGATGAAGGCGATTCAGGAGTTGTAGGAGGAGTATTTAGCACTGAATTACTGCCACTGCTTGGAAATTCAACTTTCTTTTCACCCATTTCAGCTGTTTTTTCCTCAACAGGTTTAACATCCACACTAGATGGCAAAGGTTTTTCAAGTTCAGAGCTAGGCAAAGAAATGTCTTCTTCTGCAAGAGTCTGAAGCTGTTCCTCTGCTGCAGCATCCTCTGGCGCAGCGTGTGGAGGGGAGGCAGCAGCTTCAGTGTCAGAGTCCGAGAACAATTCCTTCAGCGTTTTCTTCGGCCACTGTCCCTGAATACTCGACCAGACATCTTTTCGATCCTTTGCTCTGGTGTTCTGAAGTCTTTCATCAGAGTTATTTAGAAGCTTTATCCTTTTCTCCGCCACTTCAGAAAATCCTGAGTAGAAAGTACTTGTCCGTAAAGATTTTCTTTTTTCTTCTAATCCATTGTACTTTTTAGTGGGAGTGATTTTCAGCTTAGATTTGTCTTCCTCGTCTTCATCCGAGGAGCTGTTGCTGCTGTTTTCTAAACTAAGGGAATCTTTGTTTTTGGACTTCTCATCCTTTCTGTTAGGTGACACAGTCTTTAAAGATTCCTCTGCAACACAGTACCTTCGTTTACCACGTTTTACTTGTGGTTTCGCTGCTTTATCCCCAACCTCCTTTTTTACATCCTTTTTCTTTTTTGTGGCTTCATCTTCTCCATCAGAGTCAGTATCTTCAGATAGCTCTTCCATCTCTTTTCGCAGTCTTTCAGGAGACTTGGATCCCGACTTGGACACTACTGTATCTGGCAAAGCTTTAGTTTCCTCTGGAAGGGATGAACTGTCCTGTTCTTCTTTTAAACACAATTCACTTTTATCTTGGCTCACAGCTTCGTGCTGAGATTCCTCTTTGCCATCAGCATCTATGTTCTGGGCACTTTGGTCATCTTCTTGCTCACTATCATCAGAACTTTCAGAAGCTAGTTAAAAATAAAATTAAAATGAGAGAGTTGGTCTTGATCTTGGTTACAAATACTAAAAAAAAAAAAAAAAAGAAAGAAAACTGCATAGATATGATCACATGCTGCACAGATTTCTAGTAGTACATATTTAAATTGTATTTATAAATTGTACTAAATTATATTGTATATCTCCAGGAAGCACAGTGGGCTACCTTTACTTAAACAACACTGGTTATAAACCCAAACAATATCAACTTCTGCATGATAAACCAAAGCTTTATTCTTATTCTAATTACCAGCTCTCATTACCTTTTCTACTTATTTTTTTTAAAGAAGTCTTGTTGAAATACAGCTAGCTTAGAGGAAAGTATACTGGCAGACAGATGAGAGATACAAAACAAAATATCTTGCAAAATGTTATCTCAGGTGCTTTTTTCCTCAGTGATTTCTTTTAAGATAGCAGGATCTTAATCTCTACCTTAAGACTCAATTTGAAAGCAAGTTTTACAACACACTTCCATTTTTGTTTGCATTTTCCAATTGAAAATTTATGGTAGACATTATGGCCTAAAGTTCTGAAGTCTGACACATAAAATGAACTTAATATACTTTTCTCTCTCACGACATAGTGGACCAAAACTACACTACTATTATAAATACAAGAGATATGAAAAACCACCATGTAAAATAAAATCAAAAGAACTCCACTAATAAAAATAACAAAAAAGATCAGGTCCACCATTTTTTCCTCTCCACCTATTTAGTCTGCTGTGCCGTTCAAAGAAAAGCCAAATAAAGTATTATTCATTCCAGTTTAATAAAAAAGACATGTAAAGTTTTGAGCAAACTGCTTTAAAATTGTGGAAAAATACTGTAACATAGTACAGCATTTCATACTTCAAGGAAAAGGGTTGTTTAAACCCACAGCATGAATCTACGTGGACTGAAAAGCAGAAAGAGTAGTGCACAGTTAAAAAACACTCATTTGTGTTTTTCTAAGGAAAAGTTGATTACAGAATAATTGTAACAAAATCACATTCAACACAACTAATTGCTTTTTTGTTTCTATTTTCCTAAGGAAACAAAGCTTAAGATTAAGGTAACTGTTATTCCACCTATAAATATGAAACCCAGTAGCCAACATTACCAAATCTGAGTGTCTGAAAGGTTATTACATTCACATAACTTTCACAAGTCCTTAACCAAACTACATATATCATATACTGTTTCTTTTTTTCTGGAGGCAGGCAGGAAACTGACAAGGAAGAGAAGCAACCAGTTACTGCAGTGCTGCTGTAAAGGCATGGGAAGTGGGAAGCAAAGTTACGAACAGCAGATGTACTGCTTCTTTAATTCATTAATGAAATTTTTCATTAATTCATTTTTTCAAAAGAAGAAATATTTATGGAACTTTCAGAACCTAGTGAATCAAAACTTAAAATTTAGAAATAACACAGAAGGAAAAATGCTTGGCTGTGTATCAAAGAAAAAAATGCCAAAAGAATGCAGTTCTTAAAGCTTTACATACTCTGAATCCACAATATCCATTTTCAGAAAACACGAATACAGCTTTTGTTCAAGGCCTATTTCTGAAGATGACGTCACAGTGAAAGAGACGGCCAGACTGAGAAGTGCACAGTTGCATCATTTACTCTACACCGTCATTTACTACATTTAAAAGTAATGTTACAGAATTCAAAAAGTTAATGTACAGTACCTTGAAGCCCATTAATGATAGAAGTAATTTCTATTGATTTAACAGGAGCTTGTTCGCTATTTTTGGCTTCAGTGCTATCGAGTTTGGACCCAGTCTCTGGTGAAGTGCTGGCGTGAAAGGGTGGCTTTGATGAACGTCGTAATTTACAGTTTTTTGGAGAATACTTCTCTTCCTTTTCTTTGTCAATTTTATGCTGTGTGAAAGAAAAGATTAAAAACTCTTTATTTCAAGCATATATCTTAAAATAGAATACAGTCAAGACATGCTTAGAATTATCTTGAACGTTCAACCTGAAAAGAAAAGCTTCCCTCTGCTTAAAAGATGAGAAATACTTTTCTGCGATGACCCATGCTGAAATATTTGTACCAAGGACAGGAACAAAGTCAATGCTACCACAAATGGAAAAGCAAACACAGCCAGTGTTGCCTTGGCACCACTGGATGTCAGACCAGCAGGTACAAGTGTAACAGGGTGGGGCAGGATTCTGACTGTCACAGTGGGGCAGGGAACTCTGGAACAAGACTCAGATACCAGAGGCATCACAACACTGGGGAAAAGGAGGAACATGCTGACATCCGTGGCAGAAGGAAAAGCTTCCTAGCCTTCCATTGCTCAACAAAGAATGTACCATAATCTAAGCCTAAACATCAGTTTTAGGAGAGTGACTCTTGAAAGAAATACTATGAGGTAAAATTCTAAAGAAAGTCACATACATAAGGACTACTCATATGTATGCTCTCCAGTCAGCAGAGGGAGCTCCCAGATTCCAGTCCCAGAGTCAGCTCCCAAGCACTGATGGATCTTCTTTGTTTCTTTAAGAGCACACATAAAATCTCTCAAGACATATAGGAAAGAGAAGCTTCGCTCCACACCCTCTAAGTGAAAGAATAAAACTGAATACAAGTTTTAGCTTTTGCTGTCATACATTTGTAGGCCTATCAAAAGAAAGGGGTAGGGGGAAGAGTTTAAGGATACATTGAAACAAAGGTGGGGAGGAACTAGGGAGAAGGGAGAGAAACTACCTTTATTTTCTTTCGATGCTTAATTTTTGGTACATTTTTATCAGCTGGTCTCACTATCTTGTCTGCCTTTATCCATTCATCATACCTATAAACAAAAAATTGTACACATTTATGTTTTTAAGCAGATTATAACCTCATAAAATAAATTAATGGAGGAAAAGTATTAGCAATATAAAAAAAAGACTATAATGTAAAGAAAGAACTCATTAGCATAAATACAGAAGTCATTAGTATAGCTTTCAGTACGTAGAGTTTAAGCTAAGGGTCGATTCTTAACATGTTTGAACATATAGGACAAAGTTTCCTTACACTGATGGGCAGGAGTAAAAACTAACACTTACCAGCCTGTGTGGAACAGGAGGTTCATTTGCACAGTGAAACAAACTACCAGAAAGGTGTTGTATATGAATCTACAGGAGATATATTTTGTATATAAGCTGTATCTCCTTAGCTATAAATTCTCACAACTATACAGCATATAAAAAGTCAGCAAAAATCTCCTTCCAGCTCTGCTAAAGCGCTCTGCTGAGTCACTAGCCCTTGGGAATCACTAACTCCTGAGTCACTCACTCTTAACACTAACACTTTTCAACTCATTTTCAGTTCAGGTTTTCCATTCTATCTCAGAATGATACTAGGCAAAAATACATACTAACAGCATCAAACATTAGATGCTGCTACTGCCTAAAGCCACACATGTTAAATACAAATATTAGACCAAATAAATATGTTCTGAGCAGAAATATACTTTCCACATAGAACTACACTTCCCATTTTCATTGCATATTTCTGGAAAACTGCAAGAATCAATGCTATTTTGCAGCATTTAAAAAAAAAAATTAAAAAGCAAACATCATTTGTTGTCCTACTTTAACTGTAAATTCAATAACCATCTGATTAAGAAAGGGGTCAGCTAGAAAATTAGTATGTATTCACTTCTGCCTTAGTGTAAAGCCACAAAAATAGAGTCCTTTAAGTAAAACGTGAAAATGGAAAGAAAGAAACCAACCAAAACCACACCCAAAGAACTAGTGCAAAATGGAGCAGAACATAATGCTCTCATCACCCTGCTAGCTTTCCAGCTGGCCTTATTTGACCACCTGCTGATACAGGCCCAATTCAGCTTCTTCACAACTACTGCCAATTATATCTACAATACTGACAAGTTAAAAATGATTACTTTTAAAAAGAAAGTGTGTATGTTTCCAACTCACTTTCCTATATACTCCAAGATCTAAGCAAGGGATGTCAAAAACAAATACAAATTTAACTCATATTTCACATAATACAGTGAAAAACAAACACTTTAAAACACAATGTAGAAAGCAGAAATTATCTTTCTACAGATTAGCAGTAGTCTCTGACAACTTCCAAAGTATTTTTCTTTTCCATTGAGTGACAACAGAAACACCAGTTCCAAGATTAACAGCAGATCCCACAGCTATAAGATACTGAGATTACCTATGCTGCTGCAGATAGGGTACTGTCTGCAGGTGAAACATACATGGATAGGTTCAGATTTCTCTCCAACACCTAAATTAAACTCTTCAGAACGAGGCCTCATGAGAGTAAATTCATAACCACAGTGGTTTCAAGTCAGAGTTGTCATGTCAAATTCTGAAGGTTGATATGTTACCGTCCTTACCACAGGACCACCTTTTAGATAAACATACATCCTAAAGCACAAAACCTCCCAAGCACCAACCTCAAACAGGTAAATAAGAACCAGCGGTTTGCTGCATATGGGGTAAGGACGGGAATGTTCAAAGGTAATATATATCACAGTGTGAGCACCCTCACTGGGCTGCAGATGGTGCTCATTTCAAAGTGACCAAGATCTGCAAGATTACCACTGCCCTTCCTGCTGCCTTCGATGTGACTGGAATAAAGTACACCAAGGGGCTGGTAGCTGTGCACTGATACCTGCTTCACCTCCCAGACCACAGCTAGCAAGCTGTGCCTTCTCCCACTCCACAGCCACTTCCTGAAGACTGAGGCGTCCTCAGATTCCCACTATATAAATGGATAGGGAAGGGAGGATGCAGCACTCTAGTGCATTAGGGCTTTGGGCATCAAATCTGGTGACTGTTATTAAAAGTGGAAAAAAACATCTAGAGGGACAAAATGTACCATATTATTTTAATGGAAAGCATTGGATGGAAAAAAAGAAAACAACCAAAAAACTATTCCTGTTGGACTGTGAGAAATTTGAAGGCTATTTGAAGTAGCCTTTCCTAAAGTCAAAGATGTGCTTTCATGAAGAAATATTGCTAAGTAGACTGCCAAATGGCCTTTGCAATCCACATAAACACAAGATTAGGTATAGATGCATGCAGGAAAACTGCACCAGGATTTGACAAATGCACAGGGAAAGGCAATTATTCCGACAGTGCCCTTTCTGCCTGTTATGTTATCATAATTTAAAAAAATAAAAAAAAAAAAAAAAAAAAAAAAAAAAAACACTGTTTTCTTATTGGAAATGCATACTGCAATGAATACAACCTTCGACATAGGCAAAGACTGCTCTGCACATGAAGTCAGTTCTGTATTCTCAGGCCCACAACTGAGAGACATGGGAGGTGCAATGAAGTGATGCAGTAAGTTTCTTATGACTCTGCATTTGCCTATCTGTAAACATCTGCATCTGTAGACTGGGTCTTAAAACATTACATACCAGAAGCAATAGTCACAGCTCATCCGAGAGAAGCACAATTGAAGATCTGTGACAGCCCCAGTTCCTCACAAGAACAACCCTGCTTTGCTCCTGACCATAAATGTAACAGCAGCTTCTCCAGCATTAGAGAACCCAGCAGCCTGCTCTGAGAAGTCAGATACCCACTTTTCATTCCTCTGCAGGGCACAGCCTATGTTCACTGCCTACCTCAGCTCCCAAGAGCAAGCAGCTGGGGTGCATGGGGGAAGAAAGGAAGATAGGTATATGTTCCTAAGCGAGTCTTAGGAAGAGATTTGTTTGAGATTCAAGATGGATGATCTATTAATTTATTTATTTAAAGTTTTCATATAAGAAAAGCTGAAATAACAACTTCTTTGTTATAACGAAATGAAGGCGAAGATGAACCAGTAAAGAGTGAAAATTTCCTGCCTTACTGGTTAAAATAAATGCCTGCCAGAAAGTTGGGTTGAACTGGAGAGAAGAAAGGTAAGAAGAAATGCACAGTTATATAGCAAAAACCTAGCTGGTGCTTTGCATGAAGATA
Organism: Tragopan temminckii; assembly: GCA_028571105.1. Classification (NCBI taxonomy): domain Eukaryota; kingdom Metazoa; phylum Chordata; class Aves; order Galliformes; family Phasianidae; genus Tragopan; species Tragopan temminckii. The sequence continues at coordinate 31,172,648 of JAOWBP010001760.1, read as the reverse complement.
TGTACTGATCCTGTGATAACTACGCATATCAATCACAAGCTAAAATAAACAATAACATATACTCAGGAAGACAAGTGATTACAAGGGACTAGTAAACCTTAGAAAATTCACTGATAAGTCCCAGTATATTGTCTTTATCAGCTAACATGAAGGAATCAAATGTTTTCAGTGGCTGCAATCAAAGAAACAAGGAGATTATTTAGGCTGACATCCTAATATTGGAGTATTAGGTTTTCATTTACTTAGTTTTTAATATTCTCCTCCCTGACATATACTGCTCTAAAGCACTCAAAAATCCGGCAACACGAGTTCTTTTAATTTCAGGGGTTGACTGCGAAGTACAAAACCTGTATATTGTTAGTGCTTCAACAAACCAAGATGAAAAGTAACACTTTCATCTTCATCAAATATATACTTCTGGAGGAGATAAAAATAAAAAGTTGAAAATAATAAATAATAATCTTAAGCCCTTGCAGCGTTCAAGAATATCTTGTGATAGTATGCCACTAACAGAATTAAAGTTACAGTCTCATTTTGAAAGTGTTATTCATCTGTTTTCATCACTGGGCACATACGCAGAGGAAATAGACCTCAAAAGCTTAAACAATGACTTCTGACCTACATCGACAACCAAAAGCTATAACAATGACAGAAGGAAATGGCACCATGGGCTCCAGAGAAGTTTGTTTCATATGAAGCATGCATAATCGAGAATGTAACTGTTCCTTTTAGAAAGCTACAAAATACAGTTTCTCTCATGAGAGCTTTCTGGCTAAAATGTGATAACGTATAGAGATCTCTAACAGGGTAGAGATGTTTACTGTTCCCTTCCACGACAAATCAGGCCTTGCTGAATACTACTGTCCTGTACCTTCATCAGAAAGGAGCATCACCTGAATTTCACAAGCTAACAGCAAGGTCATTCAGCACAGCTACACATTGTTGTCCAACTCTATTCCATCTCCATACTTCTAGACACTCTATTGGCAAAGTTTTGCAGTGGTGACACTGGTTCTAGAGAATTAAACGTGATAAAAAAAGGCTAAATATCAAACCTACCAAATGCCATTCCAAATACACCAACACACATGTACACACAATTATTCAGGAAATAAATAGGAAAGCTGACTTTAAGGGATAGGAGGCAGACATAATTAAGAATTCCCTGGACCTCAGTATACTCCCTGACCTAATGTTACAGCCCTTGCTCCCACTAAGCACAGTAAGCAAGGAACACAGCTATAATAAATAAGGAGAAGAGGCAATTGCAACCTACCCCAGTAAAGCAATTACTTTTCCAGGTTGTGAAAGCCAGATCAAGTTATCACATCATATCATACAAACTTGTCTTTACAACACCAAAATATCAAAGTGTTCAGATGCTGTCTTAAGCTCAGACTTGCTGCCAAATGCTAAAAGTTAAATAATTTCTCTTTAAGTAAATTAGCCATATTTAACAGAGTCCAGACACAGTCCCATAAAGCTAAATCACCATCACTGGTATACTTCCAGTGAAAATAATCCTGCCTCCCAGCCCCTTTCAGAGGGCTCTTCTGAAGTCCCAAGAAAATAAATGCAAGTCCTGCTGTCAGAAAAAAAAAGACTCTTTTGACCTCTGGAATGAGTACAAACTACTAAAAATGCTTTTCTTATTAGATATATTGTAGTCACAGAAAAAAATGCCTCTGATACCAATCTGTGTATTTGTTTAAAATACAGAGTTGTAATGTAGAGTTAAAAAAACAAACAAACAAAAAACAACCACAAGACTGTGATTTCTCTTTAAATAACCAGTATGCTGGATTCCCTAAGATGAAGGCTCACTTCTACCTTCTCTTCATTCTTAAAATGGCTTTGCTTAAATGAAACTCTGATCATCCCACATCACAGCATGTATTTAATAATATTTTCTCTAAAAAGAAAAACAACTGTCATGTTTACACAAAAATTCCAAAACAGAAGTCTAAAACAAATAAAACCTCAGGATGATAATTCTCAGCAAGTACAGTGCGAATTTCATCATCTTAAATCCTTCCCCTAATGAAGGAACTGCATCACTTAAAATCCTACCCTGAACAGGCTACATCTCCCTTTATTTGGGCATTTTAAGGCTCAGACTTCATTGCCACAACACTTACAAATGCTGCCTGAAATCAGCATATGTGAAAGACCATATTCCTGTAGATGAACACATACGTACACTAAAATTCTACAAAAGATTGCTGTTAAAACTCACAATATTGAGATGTAACTCCTCAGCAGCGGACCTGGAAATCACCAGGCAAAGACACAAAGAGGTATATTCAAGGGAGGGAGAGAAAAGTCATCTGCAACCATGACTTTTGCTAGCAGATATTGCTAGCAATGAATGAATGAAATCTGTCCTGCCCTCTTGGTCAGAGGTAGGATGGTAAAGTCCAGATGACAGTAGGTCATAAGAGCCTCAGACTTTCTGGAAGAGTAGAAGAATAAAAACAGCAACAAAAAAAAGACTATATCCTCAGATACTTGTGGGCTGTGATTTTTATTTTTTTATTTTTTTAAAGCTCTGTGAACATAGTAATGAAGTTTTAAAGATGACAACTGAGGAGAATGAGCAGATACACTGAAACTGAGGAAAAAAGCAGAAGACTGGGTAACTGGCTTAAAAGCCACTAAGAACATTTAGCTTTCTCTGCTGTTGTCAAAGTTTTATCAAGTTTTTAATAGCAAAAAAAAAGTCTTAAATGGAAATAAAACACATTAATGCTTCAATTTATTTCCATTAGTGCTACATTAAAGACACTAAAAAGCATATAATCTGAAATATACTAGGAAAAATATAAGAAGCCAGTGGGCTAAGAAGAGTCTGCTTTGTAAGCATGAGGCTGCTGGGGACAGGTGGTGAATTGGACCTCAAAGAAATGCAATTACTTGCTGCACACTAATTTGACATCAAGAATCTTGTACTTCTCTTGCTAAATAGCATACTGCTAATGTACTCTCTGCTACTCTGAGAAGAACGTGTATGTAGACTCAGTTAAGTGCAATACTCAAATATTGTATGAGAAAAAAATTGGTTTAAGAGATCCAGAAGAGGAATTTATGAAAGAGTGGGCTGTCACTTGCTGTATGGGGAGATCTAAAAATAAGATAACAGCGAAGGAAGCCTTCCCCGAGCAAGACATTTTAAGATGATCTTCTAAATAACTAAAGTTCTGCATTTTTACGATGCTAAAAATCTAATAATTTCATACAGTACAATGCCCTTCGCAGAACACCAATACTGAAAGCTTAGGACTTCAGATCTCTGTATTCATTTAGTTTTTCATAGTACTCAAGTGTATTTTAGTTGTAATTCAAGAAGCATTCACTAACTAAAACTCAAGTTACCTCACGTTCCATCCACAGTAGTGCACCAAGTAAAGGACTTCTCCACCTTCGATGTCAGAATCTTTAATACTAGCTTCATACATTTTTTGATTTTTCCCTCTTCCATACCGCACTTGGACTTTCATGCCTGGTGGATAGCATTCAAACTCTTCTTCCTCAATGTTATTGCTGTCTTCTTCCTCCTCCTCTTCCTCCTCCTCCTCCTCTGCTTCTTCTTCATCTTCATCTTCTTCCTTATTCGTGTCATCTCTTGAAAGGTTTAAAAAATTGTAGAGTTAATATATGAGATACTTGATAAGCTTTTCAGTTCCAAACCACATATATTGATAAATATTGTGGATGCATTAGAGACTGGGAAACAGCAGGCTCCAAATATGCGAAACTGCACTACGTGCGATTAATATCAGTAAAATAGGATACAGCAATACACACAAAATCCAGTGATAGTATGGTGCAAAAATGACTTGCCTGTAAGAAAATCTAAAGAAAAAGATGTCATCCGTCAAAATCTGTTTGAGCAGAAGTTGTTCAAACTCATCTTTTTATGATCTTTCATGCAAGTCCCTTTAAGTATCTTTTTTTAGTCAAACTCATCCTTCTCAATACAAAGGAAATTTCCTATATTCCATTTTTTAGCCTAGAAGTTTTACAAGCACTTCTTGAAACTTGCTTCCCCAAAAGATCCTTGCTCTTTTATAATCAATTCTCTCCAATATTTTAAAAGTGCAACCAAAACCAGATATTAAGAAAAAAAGGGAAAAAACACACTAAGCAAACAAACCCCAAAACACTATATGAGATTATTTAGCAAATCAAGAAACCTGCACTAATTCACGACCTTGTCATTCCTTGCCAATTATATATACAAAAAGTCTTCTAAATATAAATCAAACTTGCATTCAGTTATTGCAGGAGTCCACTGTTTTCAAAAGTAAGCCAATTCTAAATATTTGCTTAGACATTTAGACCAATTTTCAAAAGCACTAAGAACTCAAAGAACTTGCTGGTCCTGTCAATGGCACGCATGGGCTGCTCAGTAGTTCTGGAAATAATCTCCAACAAGATTAGAGAGGCAAAGTACAGAAGTTAATGGGGAAAGTATCTTCTAATCTTAAATCGCTTTACCAATTATTATTATTGGCCTTTACACAACCCTAATCCCACTCTGTGCAACACAGAACAGATCAGGGCCTCTTACTAAATGATGATTTAAAACTTGCCACATGGAACAGACGCATTTGGATGTGTTACAAACTGGGTAAGAAGAGTGCTGCTCCAAGTCTAATTCATACCTACATTTAAGTTAAGCTCACAAATACAGAAGTCTGTTATCTAAATCTTTCTATGATATTTTCAGTAGAAAATGATCAAACTGAACTTTACCTCTGCAAAAGAATCAAAAAGCATTTTTATTATCCAAATACTTATTAGAAATGGCAATGTTATTAATTATTACTTCAATAGCTCAAAAAAGAATTCAAAGCAATAAGCCAAACTCAGCTCCAGCATAACCACAATAACATAATGAAATTACTTCAGAAATGAATGTTGCCATATACACATATGCACATACTGTGAGGCAAATGCTAGAATTCCCACTCTGTGTATTAACTACATCAGATAGTAAAAAAAAATATATATATATAAATAAATACATATTGCATTCGTGCAGGTTTTATGTTGCATGGTCCAGATTTGTTCTGTAAAGTCAAAATTTTTAGTTATATACTTTTAGAAGAGTACCTTGCTGTGGAGCTAAAAACTGCAATACAAATGAAAAAGCTTTGAAAGCTCATTTCATCACCACTGCACACTATGTGGCAAAATCTACTTCCCAAACAAATCGTTACTAAAGCTCCTCAAAGGCTGTAATAAAAGTCCTGAACAGAATTCTACTGCAGAAAGTACCAGCCAGTAATTTGAATGCTATTGAATAATACTCTGCTGCACTACATCAAAGATACTAGCAAATTTCAGTTTAACATTTGTTGTCATTCAAAAGGAAAAAGCCAACATTGCTTCACGAACAAGACAAGCTTGTGATTTTCCACTACTGAAAAGATTTTCCAGAATTGCAATAAAAACAAGTTTTGCTATACATTATTGTTATTATTTCTCTTCAAGGACCAGTGGTACAATCCTTGAACGCACAGCTCTAAGGAAGATGCAGGGTTTTCCAGAAACTGGCAGTTATGGTGCCAGTAGCTCTTTCGGAAGCTGGACAAGCTTGGAGTCTCTTTCACATTAATACTCTGTGACTTCCTTGGCGTCTCAACATAACTTGTTCTTTTGTGTGTTTTTTTTTTTAAATAAAGACTCATGACAACGTCAGGACTTCTCTGGAAGGCATGTGAAACTCTCACCGAGAACTTGATTAATTTGGATGGCGTAGTGGATGCGGAGAACAAACTGTACATAGGCGGAGGGAAATGTTGGAAACAAAGGCAAAATAGAAGCAGAGATGGTTGCAATTTTTTTAAAAAGACTGTTCTAGTGAGTTGTCTGGTTAGCGATCATAAGCTGGAGATGCTAGGAAGCCAAACAAAAGCAAAGAATGTTCATCCTTGTGGAGCAAAAAGATTTGTGTACTCACACAGCTCCTGAAACAAATAAAGCACATTCCAATGGTTGCAAGAAGAAAAGATATCTTGTTCTATAAGGCCACAGAAAGCTTAAACCTGGCAGTGCAGATGAAGAAGAAGTTATGACTTCGAAGCAGAGGTTTGTAAGAAAACTGTGGTTGAAGCATGCACATTTGTCCATTTTTATTTGCATGACGATATCTTCCCTAAAGAAGGGAAACAAGCCCCTTGACAGCAGACAATAATTAACTTAAGTAAATAATAAAAGATACTGAGCAGCATTTGCCACAAAGCCACAACAATGTGAATGGCCCAAGCAGCAGCTGATGAAGGAAGGCAGCAGTTGATGTGCACGCACACTGTGTAAGAAACACAGGAATACAAGTGTAACTGTGGCCCAGAAATCTAAAAAGCACCAGAAAGCTTACTGGGAGGACAAAACAGCATTTCCATTTACAACTGTGGATAATGGAATACTGTCACCCTATCTCCTACTGAATGGAAGTGTAAACCTTCAGATGCAGAACTATGAATTGGAATGCAGGAACACTTGTTAGAAACACAATAAAATCATCCATGTGTTCAGATCATAAAATCACTGCATACTGTTAGATCCCAAAGGCAATCCGAAAGAGTTAAAAAGCTAAAAACCAAGTGTTAAAAAAAAAAAAGCACATGTAGCAGGTACCTCTCACTCAGTATAAACACGTAACACCAACAAACCCATAGCATGGGTAGGTATGACAACAATCACGTTAATAGATGAAACAGCACATGTTATTACACCATAAGTTTGCGTATTACTGCAGTTCCTTTTATTTCATTCCTCCCCTCTCCTTATCTCTGGCACAAAACACAGCATCCTCCCAAAGCTCAGGTGAAACCACAAGGCAGGCTGACAGCCAGTACATCAGCCATGCCTCCTAGGATCCCCGTCGTGCAGCAACCCCAGCTCTGTGCCAATGCACTTCCCTCTGACACCATGCTGGGGCACACGGCAGGTGAGACAGCAATTGCAATATTTTTCAGGGTTATTCTAAAACTTGAGGAAGCAAGATTATTTCAATTATTGGTTCAATTAAGTCATTACAGTTAATCGAATCACTAGCAGAAATAAACTTCAGCGTAATTGACACTTTAAATTCAGCAATTAGCTTCTATTTTTGCTCCCTCCTCCTTTGCCTTTTTCTCACTCTAGAGTATTAATTAACCTCTGCTTCACCGTAGTACAGCACTGGAACAGGCTGCCCAGGGAGGTTGTGGAGTCTCCTTCTCTGGAGATATTCAAGACCCGCCTGGATGCCTA
>JAOWBP010001760.1:31139874-31165288 GCA_028571105.1 Tragopan temminckii | reverse complement strand
CTGCTTTGGCAGGGGGGTTGGACTCGATGATCTCTGAGGTCCCTTCCAACCCCTACAATTCTGTGATTCTGTGATAGTACAGAGCTGAAAAACGTCAGGTCTCCTCCTTCCTTTGACTTTTCAACTACAGTTGTATTAAAGAGCCCTGAAGTTTCTAGGCAGAGAAGCCATTAGGATCTGTATCTATACCATAACACTAGAATCTTCTGTTTAATTAGTAATATTAATAAAAAAAAAAAAATCCACCAATATTCTTCTTCACTGTGAAGTTATAAAGATAACCTAAAATAAAGCTCTAAGGTCCAAAGGCTTCTGTCTATATCCAAAGAAAATCTGAACAAACACACGGTTGTGGGCCCATCGCTCTGAGAGAGGGGAGAAGCACAACCTTGATCTGAATCACATCAGAGGGAAGAAGTCAGCACGCTTCAGCCATGCAAGCACATGCTATGAAAAGTATCTTCTTCTACTGCCATGGAGAAGACAAATGAAAGAATCTCAAGTTATTGCTTCTATTCATTCAGCCAAGTTTTTAAGGAACTTTAGTCACTGAAGGGGTAATGGATGGCCCAGAAGCCTGGCTGAGGAATGCAACACTTTTCATTTTTATGGCATGGGTTCCCACACAGCATGAGAACACCTCCTGTTTGACGAATGGTTAAGGGCTCCACCCAAGCACATTTGTCTCAGTGACAGCTACCATGGTTAATAACTTTCACAGTGACCATAAGCTAGGCGTGATGACAGAACTACTTTTTCCATATCAGAGAAGCCTCTCTCCACTTTAAGATGAGGCATGCTTCAGAGCAGTGCATTTACACTGCCACTACCCACATCGTTACTGTGCCATTAGCAGTTTATTGCAGTATGAAAAGCAAGCAATACACAGATGTGTGCATCACTACATACTCTACATTAAGAAAAAAAACAATCAGACATTGTTTCTCAAAACATGAATATAGAAAAACTTCGTTCTCACTATAACTGGCAGCTGGAATACAGAAATATAACATGCATTGCAGTAACAGCACAGAAATATGTTCCCATAAATGAAACTACCTAAATACACTGCTTTTTTTGCATACACATCAACAGTCTAAAATCCAGAACAGATGTTCACACCAACTGTGCAATGAACAAGATGGATTTCTCTGCCTTCTGCCAAGCTAAATAAGCAATTCCATACGAACCTAAATCAGATCAGAGAAAGCTATCTCAGTATATACTTCCCAACATCAATCTAGAAGCTAAGGTATGCCTCCCGTTGCAAACCTCTTTTCCAAAACATTCTAACCTTCCTGCTATCATTTTAGATTCACCGCAACACAGCTTTGACGCATCACTAGAGCAGGTGAGAAGAGAGCACTGCTTCTAACAACTTGTTATCTGCAGGAGATCAAATGGAGCATCTGACTATTATATAATCTTGTAAGTCATTTTCAGAAAATCCCCATCAAGTGTTTCCAGAAAATTTCTCTCTTGTACAAACAGAAGCCGTGACAAGCATAGCATGCAGTCACCCTACCTATACCCTACCAGAGTGGTAAACAACAGAAAAACCCTTAACATGAACAAATGCCATCCTAACTTAGCTCTCCACTTCAGCTTTCGTTATGCCTAGCTCCCACCTCCACTGTTTACAGGGAAGAAAACACTATTATAATGTTTTTTATGATGTAAACCTATCACTGATTAAGACTACTTCTTTGCATGTATGCGAATGGTTTAACTCAGTTAAAGATTGAGTCAAAGAGACTTCTAATTTTATCCCTTTGATACTCTCACAATGGGATGGTCCCAATTCCCAGGAAACTCTATAGACAAGACCTGAACATGGCAGAAAGACATCCAGAAGCATGTAGGTTTTTAAATCATATTTTACAACAAATGTTCATGCATTCCTTGGATTAATCCAAAAAGCAAACCGTTCAAGAAAAAAAAATAAAATAATAATCTAGGAAGTTTTCTAACACTGACTGAGAACTGTTTGCGAATACCGGAAGTGACAGCACAGTGCCAAGGAGAGAACTAAGGACCCTGAGCTGACAGCCTCCCCTGGAGGTTGAGTTAAGGCAGCACCTTGGCCAAGAGGAAGAAAACGCCAGAACAAAGCTTCTTACAATCTTGCAGTACTGTAACTGAGATCACTTGCAAGCAACTTGCTTTGTCATCTTAAAAAAATCAAAACACTACCAACACACAAGTCCAATGGAACTTCTGTTTTGAACAGTAATTGTCTTCCTGATTCTGAGCAGTTAATCTTTCAGTTCAATGTAACAGTCTTAGTAGTGGCCCATCTGCCTCAGATGGTTTAATCATTAAAATAAAAAAAAAATACACACTTGGTGTTAATCACCTGGAAGAAAAAGTTCCTTGCTAATATTTGCTAATTAGCAATTAACCTGCCATTCAGTGCATAAACTGCATCATTAAATTTTCAAACTCTCTTACTCTTGATTTCATTAGCGTATAATTTTTTTTTTAAATAAACTTCACTAGGCTTCCAGTCTCAGTCTCTTCAGAGCACATTCACTTTACACTGCCTAGAAGGCTCGTGGCGCAGCAAAGCAACTCTTAGTTTTAAATTTGTTGGCTTTGACTCAAGTCTTTGGGTTAGTTACAATAGTTTGTTGTTAGCAGCCATGAAGAAAAACTGCACCAAGTACAGCAAGCTACATCCAAAGACTATTACTTCAGAAACAAATTTACGAGGAACTTACAAAGGAAGATCTTAAGCTTTCTTACTTATTGACTAAAAAAGAATGTACATCAGGGAATGATCTTTTGGTAAAGATCCCTCTGGGACAGACCCATGAGAAGTAACACATTACAAAAAGTAACAATACATCTCCTAAAGCCATCCAAAAGCAGCTGACCATGAAGGCAGCCTCCTCATATTATTTGAAGACTAAATTGCAGAAAACAAGATGTAGCGCATGCATCTTCCCCAGGCCATGCCAATACAAGGAAAGCATACACAGGAACATACAGAACAAGAGGCAAGCTGCCTCTTGCACTGTTCTCAGTGTACAGATACTCAGGTAGCTAATATACAGACACTCAGGGAATAGAAAGAGAACCACATTCAGGCTTTCTTCATATTTATCGTATCGTTGAACTCTGTGCAGAAAAGTCCAATGGGGTAACATGGGAGCAATTGCTATCTAAAGGGGTTGCGATGCACGGCATTGCAGAAACAAAGCCTCTGGAAATAAAAAACAGCTCTGGTTTCCAGTAGTACATCCTGAGACTGCAAAGATGCAAATTTGCTCCCGTCCATCCAACGCATTCTACACGCAACCCTGAAGTTTTTCTGTCTTCTTGCATCTCTACGAAAAGATGCTACATGAAGATGTATCTACAGGATATAATTCCTAGAGGTATGAGTTCACAGAGCAGCTCTATGAATTTGCCTCATGTAATATTAGATCCCATGTGACTGGCTATTTGGTTAGCACTGTGGAAGATAGATAGTCAACATTTTAAAACTTAATTTCAGGAGTACACTGAGGGAAAAAAAAAGTCTGCAGCGGTATTCTGTGATTAACTTTCAAACTATCAAGATGCATTTTACAGTTTGTATGTTAGCTTTGTATGTTAGCTTTTTTTCGTTTGTATGTTAGTTCAACACAGAACTCAATCCACAGAATTTTTCCCTTCCGATAAGGAGAGGGGCTCACAAAAACCTTATGGTGTTTATACCACAAAAAGTATATCATAATCATTTTTTCAAGTATTTAGGATGTCAGCATCATTTTTAAATTCTTTACAGCTCATAGGAAGTACAAAATCCTATCAATCTCTAGAAAAACAGCCAAAGAAATTAAGCTAACAGCACTGCTACAGTACTTAATGCTGCTTATAAATGCTGAGACTACAAGCTGCTACAGACCTTTCATTTAAATAAGTTTGTTATTCCAGGAAAATAAACTCCCGGAAATGATGATACCATCACCTCTATCTATTTTTAGAGTTATGTTTTCTATTCCAAGCAACTTCCTACAAAAATACAAAAAATAATGAATTGCAACAGAAAATGCTAATCTTTACTGGATGAGTACAGAGAAGCAGAGAAACGCCTAACCATCAGATGAATTGGGGAAAATTAAGGGGAAACATCTTTTTGGTTTTATGAAGGAAAAATTAAGAGAACATCATGTTTTTATTGTTATAAATAACCCAAACAGACATGTATCAGAAATAATAATAAAAAACCAACTACGCAGACCAAATGCAGCGTACAGCTGTACCTTCTTCCTATAGCAATATGATAAGTTTTAAACCACTCTTCCTAATATAAGCAAGTACTAAATACTGCAATAACACACGGAGTACTCAGGGATCTGCACTCAGCAGTGCAAAGATTTCCTTACATTCAGTTAAATATTTTGAAAGTATCATAAAATTAGTCTTTAATATTTTTGAAAATTCAGAAAACCTGCTACAGAACCATTTTTCTGGTTGCTCTTATAAAACAAAATGTAAAATTCCAGCAACCAGTCTTTTAAAATGATTGTCGCCTAGCACATAAATGAAGTCACACACACAAGGAAAAGGCTCTTCTACTGTGTTGAGGTAAATCTGACTTTTCTTGTTATTCTGGATTTCTGAGTTATACAAGTTTTCAGTGAATTTCCTTGAGAATAGGTAAGATGACATTTTACCGGGGGATTCTTTCAGAAATCAAAACGCTTAAAAGAAAACTGAAAAACTGTTTCAAATGAACTTGCAAATCAACACACTGAGCTACAACATTCTGTTAAAACCTTTAATGGGACAGAACAAGCAATAACAGTTGCTGATAATAAGATGGAAGAGAGTTTATCTGCTAAATATAGCAAAGGAAGAGTGGAATGAACAAGGAAATGAGTAGTCAGGCAACAGCTGCTATTAACTACATAAAAAATCCCTGAGACTCAGACTGCTTAGAATCAGTAAGGTACCATTAGCTGCTTTCCTTCTTAAGAAAAGTTTCTCCTTCAAGCATCTGTACTGTTTTCAGTTACAGACAATATACTCAGTTAAACCAGACCTTTGACACGTGACCCATTACAGCTACCTATGTCTTCTTACTTGAAATCATACTGCACAAGGCTTCTAATTCTAAAAATATGAACTGTTACCACCCCATAGATCAGTGAGAATGATATGCTGTTTTAAAATTCTTTGTTGTTTTTACGGTTGGTTTTTGTTTTTCAAGACCTGGCTGTCAGTTTTTTATTTTTTCATTGAAATGTGAAAAGTTGTCAACTCTATAACTAAAGTCAACTGTGTACATTTCATCCATGGAAGTATTAAGGATGCACAGGACCAAGTAATTCACCTCCTACTTTTAAAATTTCACGTCTAAAGGGCTGCACAAGAGTCTTCTGCAAGTGTCATCTCTGCTCAGTGCGAAAATTGTTACTAAATGATGTAAGGTGTCTCTCTCTCTTCCCACGTCCAACAACAAAATCTAGCAACCAAGTTAAACAGACAAATACTATTCATAATTAAGGCAATATTTTTGTCTTAAGTGAGATTTATACATTCTACTGCTTGTTCAGCTTGCAAATATTTTGGCCCGGATCTTTTAAAAGCCTTATGTAAAGCTTTTTAAAAATGATTACATATTTTTAATTAGACTCACTAACTTCAGCAGCACTAACCACGGGAAAGATAAGAGCATACAGGTCTCCAGAAAACAGGAGCCTAATCGCAGCAGGGAGGTCTGATTTGAAGTTCAAATTACAAGAGTAAAGTTAATGAGCACACATTGGATGCCTTATCTGATTACAAACAGAGTAACTTACCCTGATTTGTCTTTTTCATCAGCCTCTGCATTTATGGTAGAATTTTCCATTTCTTTAATCTTTTCCTCTTCTTTATCTTCTAATTTGGTTTCATCTTCAGTTTTGATTACATTCAAGTCCTTTTCTTGGTCAGACTGCGTATACACTGAATCTGGCAAATTCTTCTTGTTTCCCTAAGACAATAAAACGTTCAGTTAATTTACAAGAAAAAATAACAATTCAGAGGATGTCAGAAAAACAAAATGCACAAGTTATTGTGAAGGGAAAAAGAAAGCACTAGATTCTAGGACTCTTTCTAAAACTACAGCATTTCCACTGGTTTTATTTTTGAAATTCTCAGTGTAAGTACAACAGTCCTTGGTCAAATCCAGTTTCCTAGGCAGTTTTTACTACAACAACATTAGCACACAATTCTTAAAACACTTCACAGGATACGTCTGCACTCAGGACACAGAAACATCAACACTAATGGTCACTGTGGAGCTTGTAGCAGCAGACAGACCAAGGCTGGTGCCACCTGCATACATAACAGCTAAGTTGCATATTGACTTGAAAAACTGCACTGCTTCCAGAGCAAAATGCTGTGCCTCCACTGCTCAGCTTACCACCTTAGGTCTCCTTTTCTAAAACCACTGGATCAGTACTGAATTTTGAAAAGGTAAAAAGATTCATCTCTCTGGATCAATGAACTAATTATGCCGCTACATGTATCATATATTTGTAGAACTTAGGAGGGCTTAGTTCTTAGTTGTATTTAGTTCAATACAAAGTAAAAGTATCAGCACTGAAGGTAGTTGTGAGCATGTATTATCCAGATCACAATAAAGCTGCATGCTAATTGGTCTCCATTTGACTTGAGAGGGCCCCAAACTGGTGGAAAGTTGCAGCTGCTTCCTACCAAGTCAAAGCCTTTGACATCACGAATCTCTAAGACAGGCACAGAAGAGATAAATATAGCTCAAAACTGATCTACAGCATGTTGTTTGTCTTGTTTTAAATCCTTTACAGAGATTTCTGCCTTAATACAAACTCATGGTTATCAACACACTATCTGCCTCTATCAACAGGCTATAATATGAACATTAAAATATTTTACCAGAAGAGTGGGCTTATCATTTTCTTTACTTTCATTATCATTCTCAGCTAGCTTTTTTTCTTCTTGTACTGTTGCTACTTCCTCCTGCTTGCGCTCCTCCTTATCCACTTTTATTTCTTTTACATCCTGCTCTGGATCTTCGCGCATCTTTAAATCTTTTTCTTTTTCACAGTCTTTACAAGGCTTGCTTGTCACTTTCTCTGGTAATGCCATTTGAAACTCAATATTTGCTGATGTACAGTACTCTTCAAAGCCATAGAGATATCTAAAAAAAAAAAAAAATGCTTCTGATAAGCAAGGGGTTTTTTTTTTTGAAGAAAAGTCATGCTACCTAGCAGAAGCTTAACAGGAGTAATATATTTTAAAGCTTACAAAGACTGTATTATAACCAAATATATAGAATTTATGTATATTGCCACCACTACCACAAGATCTCTACCTTTTTTTAGAGCTGTTTTAGCATGAACTGCATTGCTTATTACTTACTTTTTGTATGCACATTTAACATTATATCCTGCAGCTGAATTCAATACAGGGATTCCAAGATCTTGATAAACTTGCTTCCACACTGCTCCACTTTCAATCTGTTAAAGCAAATGTAGCAATAGTTGCTGAACTGTTAATTCACTGACATACAGAAGACCAAGCTATGTCTACAACTGCATACAATAATATTTAGTTCTCTCTACAAAATCTCTATTTATCGTACACTGTACTTTCACTGTAACGCAAACTGTAGTCTAGCGTAACTACTTGTAGCAATTTAGAATTTCTGCACTTCAGTAAGCCACAGCTGGCCTGTCTCTCCAGGTGATAATAAAGGAAAAAAATACAAAGATCAGTATAGTTAAAATAATTCTTGAAATATCACATCTGGAATTCTAATTAAATTGGAAAGAAAAACACTCATTCCAAGTATTAACAATACTACATCTTTGCAGTACTGCATCAGATAATCTAAGACTGTATAATCTAAGACTGTAGATACTGTATATCTTTAACACTCTTCAGTGTTAAAGCTTTGTGACAGTGTGACATGCTCATTTCTCACCATCTGTGAAGGTAAAGCAGATCTACTGTGATACTAAGTACAAGATCCTTCCTTGTGTAGTAGAAAGGCGGCACAGCACAAATCAACCTCCTCAGCTGACAGGCTAGATTTATGAGAAGTAGCTCAAAGCAGTAACAGAATCTGCTTGACCAAGAATTCCCTATGCATCAACTACTGCACTAAGAGCAATTCCAGTCAGCACGTTCCTCTATACATTGCCCAGAATAGATAGGAGTTAAGTGTCTCACAGCCAACTTGAACTTACGGTTACCTGCCTTTGGGATTTTACTGAGCAGCGACACTTTTCACTTCAGGGCAACAATTTTATCAGACATTTCTTGAAATCTCACAGAAACACACAGGGTGGCTGATTTTATGCAGCACTAATAACACACTGAGTAGACAATTGATTTAAAATATAACTAGTTTCTGGTAGAATTCAATTGTAATATCTGAAGCTGCTACACAAGATTTTTTCTTTATTCCTACTTAAGGAAAAACACCACCCCCAGACTTTATAGATCTGTAATACTCACATTATCAAATCCTCCAAGCTTATGTACAAGTCTGAATAATTTGAACAGATTCAAATTTCTATATCCTAGTACAGGTCGTTTGTTAATAGGAGTTCCTGCAAAGATAGACAGTTATTAAGGTGTATTGAAATATCTTTTTGAGAGCAACATGAAATCCACTCCAAATATGCTACTACACTATTAAATAGTATGGTAAATTTTCTGACCATCTCATGCATCTACTGTTTATTTTTTGTGAAAACTAGAACTCATGTGTTTTAATAAGCCATTCTGCCTATAGTTCAGTAATGTAAATAAATTCATATATTTGCATTATTCCATATATTACTGAGCATGCACAAATTATGCAATTTCTTTTGCTTCTTATATATACACTTCTATTTCACCCACTGAAAAAGCTGCCTCTAAAAGAACCAGCCTAGTCCTGCTGAGGGCCAGAGTTAACAGACAGACTCATCTTCTAAGAGCGGGAAGCCAGAAGCGAGGAATGCAGTCTCACTGTTTCAAAAAAATAAACTGTACAGTATTACTAGTTCACAGACTCGGGTCTTTGAAGTATTGCTAAGAAATACCCCTAAATCTAACAAGTCAAACATGGAAATGCATACCTCTGTCTTCCATGAACTTGTATAATTGCTGAAGAAAGTTCTCTCTTTCTTCAGGAAAAGGCTCTATTTCCTCCTTTTTTTTAAAAAAAAAAAAAAAAAAAAAAAAGAAGCACAAACATTTCACCTTTGTGAGTTACAGGCTGTCAATAAGAAAATCGCTTAAGTTCAAAAGTTTAAGTTTGTTTTTACTGCAGTCAGGAACAAGAAACTATACAAAGAATAACATTGGCCTCAGTGCTATGCCACATGGAGTTTTACATTGCACACTTTATCAACATACAGACAATAACTGTAATGACACATCTGAAACTGGATTTTTGATGAATCACTATCATAGATATCATAAATACCATCAAGATATATACTTAATTTTGTTCCTTTACACAAAGTCTGGGAGATACCAGTATTAATGCTCAAGGGATATCAGATCTCTATTTCCTCTGCAATTAAGCAGTTTCTTAATGCTTGGATGTACTGTGCAACTTTCAGGAATGAAGCAGAAGATAAAATGGTGCTTGCACTTTCTCAGAAGTTCTAATCCACAGCACTGACAAACCACAGCCAATGACACCGCATGCTACTGCCATGAGGTACCAGCTGAATGCGTGCGTAGTGAGCAGGATCAATCCCAGAACTGAAATAACAATGGATATTTTGGGTATTCAGTTCATTGCGCTAATAAATCCTTGTATTAGATTTACTTAAATTAATAAACAGTGGGGTTTCCTAACAAAGCACTAGGGTTTAATTTCATTAGGAAATGTCACTTGCCACAACCGGTTGTAGTAAAATATTAAGCCTATAATCAGAATTCTTAGAAATGGATGACTAAGCTACTTCAAAACAATACGCTGAACAGAAGTTAGTTTTCTACATTCCTTTTTCACTACTACCTGGAAAGCTTCTAAAATTAATAAATTCTAAAATTTTTGTGTGCGCGCATCCCCATTCCATGTTTATTTTTTCATCCTTCAACAGCCTCCTTTTGCTAAACATTAAAGCTTCACAAAACACATTGCATTTAAAGTCAGATCAAGGCAGTCCAGAAATAGAATACAATTATTAAACATGACAAAAAAAAGAAACAAAAATTGTGGCTGAAAATCAGGTTAAGGAAGGCTGTAGCAGGGTTTTTTTGTTGTATACTTCCTCTTCTCCATTAAACGCACTTGAAGAATGCACTAAAGCAAACCAGCAAAAAAAAAGTAAGAACTATTTGCACTGTGCTGAAATTGTTAACATTTAAGCATATTTAATAACAGAAGTACAATGAAAAGTACTTCACGAAGTACTACAAATGAAGTACTCCAGTCAGAGTCACTGCAAAGGCAATACAAGATGAAAGTCTCTGTGAGGGACGTGAGAAGATAAGCATCTACCCACTACCTAGTACACCAGCAGAACTCAGTGCAGGCTATTTTGATGAGCAAGGAGGACAGGTTACATCCTCACAAAGTAGGGCCAGAAAGAGTCGAGAGTATATAGTAATCCTCCACTGGTATGAGGAGCAATGCTGCAGCCCTGCAGTAGTACAGACAGATATATATAGATAAACGCTTGGTTAAGAAAGTTAACACTGCTAGTAAGCAAGGATGGAGCCTGCTACCATCAAACTTGAATATGACCACAAATGCCCTGATTCGAATGTATTAAGATTTGCTGTTCTTTGGTTTTGGGGGGAGGGGTACGCAGTACTGAAGCAGAGATGTGCATTTTTTTTTCTTTTCCTTCTTGTCATGTCACACATGACAGGTACTAGCACAGGCCTTTTACCAGTATGCGCTGGAACATGGTGAAGAGATCAAGGACACCTATTTGTGTTTTTTTTCCTCCATTCCTCACCAACAAGAGACTACCTGCCATAAGAAAGTGATCTCACAGAGTATTTAAGGGATGGAAGATGAGGAAGGAGAAAGCTTTTAACCCAACGAAACTTTCAAGATGCAAAACGTCTGTTAGGGGAACTAAAATAAAGGTGATGAGTAGGCTGAACATAACACTGCTGCTCTTTCCTCCCTGTAAGACGTAATGTTTGAAAAGTACTTATATCTCAAACGTATTAATGCAAAGAGGTGTCAAAATGCCAAGTGGATATTCCTTATTAATATTCCCAATAAAGCCTTCTAAGCAAGTGTGCTAAGGGGGAAGCTTAAGACCTTGCGTGCCTCTGAAAAGACTTTCTCAGAATCTTTACAAAAATCAATACATGCTACATATACTGTTAACTGTTAACACTCTAAAACATTTATGGAATCTCTTAAATAATCGCTGAGTGCACAACAGAGTTTCCTAGATAATGGGTTAAGGCAGACATACCATATTCTATCATCTCTGCTTATTTCCAAATTAGTTAACCACAGCACTAAGCAGGTTGCTCTGTAGCTTCTAACTTGTCTATGTCACAAAGGTAAAAGAAATTAGCTTATGTGTTTGATATTGAAATCTAGAAAAAAGCAACATGCTTCAAAGCAGCAAATATAATTCACACAGTATTGTAATCCAGAAGAAGAGAGAGAATCCTTGTCAATCCTTTTGGCTACCATCAGATTCAGAAGAGGAAAGGAAAGCACTGTCCATTCTTCCATTTACAAAGCAGAAAAAGAGGGTAACACATCCTGGAAAGAGCTAGAACTATCTGCAGGTGGTGATCTGTAAAGAGCAAGCCCAGAGGTCCTGCTTAAGAAAAGATATTTCTTGATAGTTGGGAGTACTGAAACTGTCTCTCCAAAGACAAAAGCTACAACGTCAAAAATTTACAAACAGCATAGCAAAAGATGGCAAAAATTTCCACCTAAAACAAGTAGTGATGGAATGACTGCTATAAAATGACTGTATGCTACACTGCAGAGGTAAAAATCTTCTTGCTCATCATGCCCATGGCTCGACATAAACCCGCTCTGGAAAAATCAAGAACTGTACTGAGTCCATGGAAGTACACTTCGTTTCTCAACATATCAGAGCACATAATGGACTACACAACTTAGATCAGAGCTGCCCAATCTCCTGCAAGCGTGGAAAAGTGGCAAAGATTTTCTCACACTTTTGAATCCTCCCTGAAATAAAGAAATGAATGAAAGAAAGAGAGAGCCTCATCTTCTGGTATGCCAGAACTACAATTTTGAAGGATTATGTAGTCAGTAAAAGACCATAACAACCATTTATCTATCACGCTCTTTAAATTTCCACTACGGATGGAAATTTCAGCTTACTGCATTACTGTCAGCAGCATAACAAATCAGAGAAACAGACCTTGAAAATACATGCCAAGTAAAAGATTCAAAAAGCCTCTCTTCCAGCTTCGCAGCCAGCTAGATAAAGCTCTTTCCACTAATTTTCTTCTTTCCTCATCATTTTTTTTTTTTTCTGGACCAAAAGTTGGGAGGGAATAACAGTATTAGAAAACCAAGCATGAGGCAGGGCTCCATATTTCCAGTACAAAAGAGAGAACAAAGGTGAAAGAGGAGTGCACAGACTTCATGCTTTGATTGAAAGTTCCTCTGCTTCTTTACATCAGGGTAGCCAGAGAAATAGCTTTGTAGTACAGCAATTCTTCAGTAGAACACGATAAAAGAAAGGTACAACGACTCATTTTTTGGTAGTTATTCAAGAGTCTCAAAATCTCTTATCTTTTTCTTTTCAGTACTAGAAAACCAGTAGATTCTGCTTTCTGTAGTTAAAAGTGAGCAGTGAAAGATCAATGGAAGCTACTTGAAATTTCTGCTTTGTAAAAGAATCTACAGTTATGGGCCGGACAGTAATTTAAGAGCATGAAACTGAGAGGAGGACAGGGCAACAAATATACAGGGGAGAAAGAGACAAAACAGGACCATGCAAGCCTAGTTTGGCTTATTTTTTCAAAAGTGATAAGAACACAGGTCAGGAACAACAGCTCAGAGATGCTGCCTCAGATGAGGCTGCTGTATAAAAGGTAACAAGCTTCCCTGGGCCTTGAAACATGTGCTAAGTGACATATTTACTGAAGTACTAGTTCTACAGTCAGTAGAAAAGTTTATCATCACTTGTGTGTGCAGTTATTTATAGTAAGATCCATGTATGATTTTGCATTACTACACTGCCATAAAGGAAAACTACAGTCTTCTGCACAATACAACACACTCACCAGCAACGTCATTACAGAAAGACAACGCATTATTTGGAGGGAGAGTGATCAAAGAAGTGAAAACCCAACTGGGCCATGACTGACATTTGCTCTAAGAAACATGATGTTCTGCACTGGTGAAAAAAAACTCCGTTGCCTTTCAATACTGAAACAGAATTGCGCAAAGAAAATAGGTGTTTTCAAAGCAAATAGAAAGAGTTCATAGAAATATAGAACGTCTTGGTTTGGAAGGAACTTCAAAGATCCCCTAGCTGCATCTCCTCTGCCACAGTGGTTGTCAACCACTAAGGTATTATGAATTTATCTTCTACACGTGTAAAGTCTTGGTAGAACACGTCAGCCAGATATGCTTTTATTAACATTAATGATTTCACATACTCAAAAGCAACAGTTTTACCAAAGAATAGGATGCTCGTAAAGTTGAACAAGGGTTTTGACACCTCAGAAACTTCTGAGGATAACTTCAGACAGTGATATTTACAGAACATGCATGTTTCCTATTCATACGGAGAGAAACAGGGTTTAAAACCCTCCAGAAAGATTTTAAACAGATATATCATTCATGTATCCTTTGAATCAACCAATTGCTTTCTCCAAGGGAACCTGGAGGAAACTCCAGGAAAAGGCATATGCCTACAGAGAAATGCTTTACACTTTTGCTGAGAATGACTGTAAGGTAGTAGATAGATGAAAAGAAAAAAAATAATTCTGTAAATGATAGTGCTGAACTCTGAAATCAAACCTAGCACTTGCGCAGATGATATGTGCATTCTGAAGGCTTGTTTTAAAGTAATAAAAATACACTGCATATCCTTCACGAGGATATGCATTTAGCTGTTTTTAAAACATGTACCTTTTCAGATGGAAGATGGTTTAACCTTTAATAGGTAGTGGGCAAGTTCTATTTAGAAATACACATAAGTAAAGGGATCCTTTCTTTCTTTTAGTAAAAGCAATACGCATATAGAGCACACACCAGTATCTACCCTTCTTCACTCTGCTCAGTCTCTCACAAGGTACTGTAACCCTTTTGTGGCTGCACTAAGATCAGCATGGGAAAAATTCTAAAACAGAATCTGCATTTTACCTTCTTTTTTTTTCTTTTCAAAGTTTCACTGACACAGGCCACTGACTGCACTTTTTTTGCTTAGTGATTCAAAGAAAATTGTTAGACTTCCATGTTGATATTTTCACATTAATCTTTGTTAAACAGAGATTTTAAAAGCTGAGAAGCCAAACTGTTGCCTGTATTAAGATGTTACATACTGCCAAATATTAATAATTCCTAACTAAATATTAATCTTGATAATATCAGTTGTGTATCTAAGCTACTCGCATAATAACTTCACTTGCCTCTTCCTCACTGCTGTTATCCTCTTTTTCTTTTTCATCTTCCTCCTCCTCTTCAGCTTCACTGCTGGAGCTGTCTTCTTTCAATTCTGTTTTCCAGTTACTAGGAACAGTTTTATTTTTACGGAATTCAAGAGCTTGGTCAAAAGCTGTAAGAGGACCAGAATTTGTTAGCATTGCAGGAAAGATCAATTTCATCAAATGTTTTAATCAAATAAAGTAGCTAATTAACTATTCCACCCCAACTTCAAAGAACCTCGACTAAATCCCTGCGTCATCCATCTTTACTCACCTTACCCAGCCAAACTGACCTCATCTTCTCCATACATCAAATTATTCAGAGCTACTATTAGGATAATGAATATATTTGAGAGAATTCCTCCACTAACGAGTTTACACTGTGATTTATGCACATTAAACAAAGAGGAAAAGGAGGAGGAAATATTTACAATCCCATTTTAGAAGTTAAATCACACAAACTTCAGCTTTCAAACAAACTCACAATTCCAGGTTCTTGCGTGCATAAAAGTAACACCCTCAGACCTATCAGGAGTACTGTGATAAAAATAACTCTATTAATGTCTAACACAAAGGCTAAATAGTAAATAACCTACAAAACTAGCAAGCACTGTACAACTACATCCTTTGTTTGACACATCTACAATTAAGATAAGATGCTTTTTGTTGTTTGAAGAAAACCATTCCTACAGGTTTTCAGCAGTGTTCAGCCTCAAGATATATGGGATCTTTTCCTCTAACAATTTTAGCATTTTTAAGACATGAATCAATCCATCACAAAGTTGATACAACTTGCATAAAATAAACAGATGCACACATTTTCTCATTAAAAGCTATTTTTACCTTGTTTTAACAGAGCATCAGGCTTTGGTGAAGTTTCACTAATTTCCCGAACATCTTTTCTTGGCACAGAAACACTAGACAATTTAAGAAGCATCCAAGAAATATTATTAAAAATATATATTATAAAGATTTCAAGCTAAATTAACAGTATAATACAGAGCTGATCACTAAGATTATAACAATTACTAACAATACAGAAGAGGAATATGAATGATACCTGAACAATTCCATTGTATAACAGTCTGGTATGGTATTAACCAGTTAGTGAATTAAAATAAAAACTTCTACATAAATGTAGCTATAGCACATAATCTATTCACTACATATTGAAGAAAACTTTGTATTAAAATACATTTTCTCAAATCTGCACAATATATATTTCCTTAGAGAAAAACCTCACATTAGCTTAGCAAGTAACTACTCACTCACAAACACCTCCCCCATATGAAACCTAAATGAGTATTAGCAAACAAAATACTTCAAATTAAAAAACAAAGCACTTTTAATTTCTGCTCTGGCTAGATTCAAAGAAGCTGACAGCAGCTTGGACTGCAGACAGGGAGAGGGTAGGGGTGAGGCATGTATACACACACTTGCCTGCACACACTTACACGTGTTTCTCCAGTGAATGCATGAATAATTGCCAAACGGCACCAGAAAGCAATAGCCTAGACTTACTAAGTAACTAAACTACAGTTAAATCATTAAATATGTCATTGTCTTTTCTGCAAATGCAAGCTAAGCAAAATAAATAGCTGGAGCTTTTAAAACTAAAACCAGGAAAAGAGTATACTATTGACATACATCAAACTTCCTCCCTGACTGTCATGAGCTGAACACAAAGTTCTCTGTTCTACTGTGAACCCCCTACAAACTGGTTTTCTAGGTTTCACTATTTCCCTTCCTCCCTTGAATAGCATCACAGATCTTTTTGGAGAACGCTAACACACAGCTGTAGTCTATACCGAGACAAACATACACCTTTTACCTCAAAAAAAAAAAAAAATGCTGTGTGCATATGTGCATATTTATATTCCACAAACACACACATCTAATGACTGGGTAAGCACATGGCCATGTCTCTGAAAAGCAGTGCCCTGCTCCAATCAGAGCAAGAAAAAAAAAAAATGTTTGCCACAGCTGTAACAATTATTAACAAAGTTCAAGGCCAATTTTACCACTATGTAGGCTATTTACAGTTTTCTAAACATGAGAAAAATCTTTGCAGAAACTTTCTGAACTGTTATTAGTACTGTGTTCACTGTATCTCACACTATGATTCGCTTGACTGGTATACATGTTATTAATTATCAGTCTCTACGTTCTTACTTACAATTTGCCATCCTTAAAAGAACGAACGAGAATATTGTCTTTTTTCACTGCAATATCATCACTGCAGTCTGGACAGACCACCTGCAAAGATATTACAAATGCAAAATTTAGAGAGAAAAAAAGAGTAACTAGATAGTAATAATATTTACCAATGGTTCTCAAAAAATTTTCAGGTTCATTTCTCTCCAGCAACACTGCAATGAAAGGAACTGAGATCTCTCAAAACATAGGAGCAATGCTCGCCTGGCATTACTGAATATAGAGGTCCGTGCTTGTTGCCTGGAGGGAACTAGCTGCTGCCACCAGAGAAAGGCTAAAAACAACCTCCTGACAAACACTAAGTACCTATCATGTCATTACAGTAGACTTTACTCCTCATCCTAAAAAGGCTTATCTCTCAACAAACACTGCCATCAGGGATCTCTTCTGAACACGCCCAGAAATTGCGAAGATGTCATAACTCACAGTTTCAGAGAAGAAAAAGAAACAACCAAACAAATCCCTCCTCACACAATTTTATAAAGAATCACAGAAACAGTTGAATTGTAAGGGACCTTTAAAAGCTATATGGTCCAACTGCCCTGCAATGAAATAAACTAACCTACAGCTAGGTCAGGTTGCTCAGAGCCCCATGCAGCCTGACCTCAAATGTCTCATAAGCTACCTACTAGGAGATAAAAATGTTTGATGTACAAGTGTTATGATAGACTCTTTAATTTAAGAAATAAATTTATGTCTAGCCTAGCACTGAGATACCACCTTCAGCTTATTGCAATTTTAAAAGCTATTTGAATCTTTTAAGTTAGTATAAAAGTAATTAATTTACAAAGTTGAGGAATTTGATAACACATACATTACTCATTGACATTCCACACTTACAGAACAGGAAAGCAGCCCTTTCCGTCACTTTTCTCTCAAAACTTGAATTGCTCCCAGAAAGTTAAGAAAACTCTGGTTGATATGAAGCCCCAAGGAGCAGCAAATGACTGCAACTCTAATTTAGTCCTGGTAAACTCCTCTTCTCTTAGAGCAGTTGCTTGCAGTCCTACTTTGTGTTTGATAGAAAAAGATGCTGTACAACATACGGTTGTCTCTCATTATGTATGCTGTCAGCTATGTAGTGTTCTAGAAGTTGAAGTGAAAAACTCCAATTGCACTGTTTATCATACAGTACAGGTTAAACAGGTTTCTCAAGAGAAGTAAAACTTGGCAGTACAAGTCTCCAAATTCAATGTGTTTCACAATCTCCAAGAAAGTACTATACAAAAACTGAAACTTCCTACTTAAAATACAGTCTGAGATAGTTTGCAGGAACGCATCAGTATCTAGGAAAATAAACCAATAATCATTCCCCATTTAAAACAGACAATCTCCGAGCTCTTTAAAGATTGAAAAGTTGGCCTGACTGCAGCTACTGATTTTCTAGCAGCCTCAAGATTGTAGCAGTCAGAAATCCACTCACAGATTAAAGAACAGCTTACCACAATCTCGTCTAGTGCCTTACACACAATGGCATCATCTCAATTTTCCCTGAATCAAGTCTTCTTGATTTCCTTGCAAAACAAACTCTATTGTATTTATAGAAGGATGAGGGAGATGATCCTATGTAAGCCCAGTTTTCTGAAAACGCTGTGAAAAGATTTCCTAACTGTAACTTCCAAAAGCCTTTAAGTACACATTCCAACCAAGTAATACTATAAAGATCACCAAGCACACTACCTAACAGGAAGAGCAACTGCCAGACATTTTTGTTTATTTTAAAAACAATTAGCCACTGCTCTCAAAAAAAAAAAAAAAAAAAAAAAAAAAAAACCAAAAAAAAAAAAAAATGCAGGTAGGATTAAGCCAATGCAATCAGCCACTGAGTCCTTAAAACAAGTAAAAAAAAAAAAAAAAAAAAAACATGGACCTCTACGGTTCAGACCTCCATAAATTACAACCTACCTGACTACTAATCTCAACTGTTCTTTGCTGTAAAGGTTTAGACTGATCTCTGACCTTTTCTCATAATCAACTTGCTCGATGTCCTCCATTTGTTTAAACACAAACTGTATCTGTATACAGCATCATTAATAATAAAGTGAAGCATTTTGGAGACGCATATTCCTCAGCATTTGAGGCCTGCATTTTCAGTTCATTATTCATATGATTACAGTCAGCCATGCTATGCAGTTTAAGCAAAAGTGCTCAGAAACAAAATAAAATTACTTCATTGATAAAGTACAAGTAATCCCCTAGAAGATAAAAGAACAGAACATCACAGCTATAGGAGGGGAAAGAAGCTATTTGGGCAGTAAATCTATTATTTGATATAACCTTTAAGGTTAAATTCAATACCATATTTATTTGCAGAACTGTAAACCTGATTACTGAAGTAACAGTTAATCTAGGATAAACTATTTCAGAGTTAACAAGCTCCACCCTCCAACTTGATCTCTCTGCTGCTTCTCATTTACTCATTGCAGGGAACTTTCCACATAGAACAAGCTATGCCAATCCCCAAATGAAAGCTAAAGGGATAACAGCATGGATTTTTGATACACCTTGGAAGAAACTTGGAGGAACGAGCAGCAGAGCTTCATTAATTCTTAAGATCTAACCCACAGCTATCCTAATTATCCATTCCACCCCATGCAAGCAAAATAGCTACCAGAGTGTACACTGGAAACTGCTATCAGGTATGTGGATCATCACAAGGCCTAACAACATCATGAGAAAAAGCAGGCCAGCTAACTGACCCGTTCACAGAGTATAACTGCAGCACAGTTATCAACAGAAGGTAGGCGGTATTGCATCAAATTTGATGACAGCTTTCAATAAAGAAACAGCTCAGTTTTCTTGTCTGCTACTGAAAAATTCTCTTAAAGCTATCTTTTATCAGCAGGGTTATCTCCTTGCCACATATACTGCCCTCTCCTTTGCTGTAGAAGAGACTGCAATGACTCATCCTCTCCCACCAACTCTTTCAAAACAAATCCTTCTGGAAAGCCTCTGGACTGCATTACAAGACAGGAGGTGATGACTAGAAAGTTGCAACTGAGAGATACTGCACACACTACCAAGAGCACAATGTCAAAGCAGCATTGTTTCAGGGGCTGAGGAAGTCTTCTTGAAATTCAATAAAATCTCTGTCAGCAAAGCCAAGGAGAAACGATTCAAGCATTTCAAATTAATAAAGTACAAATTTAAAAAATGTCCAAATCCGTAAGTCCATCCACATGCAATCCCTAGACTAACAGGGATACATTTTGTTAGAAGCTTATTTGTTAAAAAGGTGTCTTCAAACCAGAATAAAGGAAGATTAATTAGATTCATAGTAAAAGACTACAGCATTATTTTAAACTAAATTTATTGACAATTCTCTACCACAGGCTAGAAATTAAAAGTATTTGCTTTTATTATCAAATGCCTTTATACTGGAATTAGAAAACTCATGCCTACTTAATTACTAAGCTTTCTCTTCGCACTTCTAACAATTTCTCCCTTGATATTGCTACTTCAGAAAAATGATATACAACAGAACAGGTTGAAAGCCTTCCAGTATTAGTTTGGTAGTAATACTAATTGCTGCCAAGCTAGAAATAGGTCAGTGAGCTCTGACTGTCTGGAAAAACTAAAGCCGTGTTAGCAATGAGCTTGTGTAAATAAAAGTATTTACACATACAGTGTTTCCTAGGAATACTATAGCATTCAAATTTTAAGAAACGTATCAAGTTCTACTAACAATGTAGATAAATCTACTGAAAAGGAAACAAAACAAAAACCACCTCTCTTTGTTGCCTAGCAACAAGTGGAACTTTAAAAAAATTAAAGATAAAATTCTTACCAAGGCTGGAAACCACAGAGTTTTCTTTTTATCCACACTGAAGCAATCAACACACACAACTTTTCCTAGTAACTCATCACTCTGTTTCCTATCATCTTCATCTTCATCGCTGGAAGAGGATGAAGATTCTTCTTCAGGACTGAACAATAGAAAAAGACTTAAAACTCAACCACTCAAATCTCTTGCCTACTATAATTACAAGTGATACAAAGCTAATTGTCAAAAATAGAATAATAGCGACTTGAACTGAAGTTGAGTAATTAAAAATAATAATGAATAACATTATTTTATGTCCTCATAAATAATCACATTTATAAATAAAAAAATACAGTTACAAAACCATTACAAACTCAGAAATGCATATGTACCAGTAATACCTGCCAGGAAAAAAAAAAAACCAACACAGAAGAACAATAAGAACAATACACACCCACGTGGAAGAATAGAAATGCATGGTCAGAATGTTCAAAATCTTAATCTTGCCCCAGTGAAACAGTATTCAAAAATACAGTGGCAGTTGTTGTTTTGAACCAACTTTAAATTAAACTGATTAATCTCTCCATGGTTTTACTTTAACAGCCATAGTCTACAAGCCTGCTGTCGTCTTCCATACAGAACAGAAAGCTATTTTAAGAGAACAAATCTCCAAATCTCTGAAGAAACGTCAGCTACAAAGATAAACAGCAAAGAGAAAAAAAACGTCTCTTTATCCCAAAATAGCTCTTTAAATAATCTGCACTGATACGTTTCAATAACTGTTTCAATTTCGTACAGAACAAAGTGCAGGAACATAAGTAGATGGGCAAAGGTGCAAATGTGTTTCAATTATAAAAAAGGTCTCAGGTCATTGTTTTGGCTGTTCCAGGATGAAGTTATAGTTGATTTTAACCATATGGGGACTTGAAATGTAAGAAACGGCTCCAACTAAAATTAAGTGCAACCAGTTAGAAGATATATATATATATTTTTTCAGCATTAGTAGCTATATATACACACACATTATTGTTTTTTTATTATTCAATATTACGTTTTTTGACTACTCACTTTGAAAGTTAACTTGAAAAATACAAGCATGTTCAATAAGCATTTAATGCAGAATTTAAAAGCTATCTTCCTTTTTTTCCATAACTATTTCTGTGCACAAAGCTCAGTGTTAACAGAAGACTCATTTTTAGTTAGCCTTTGATTTTTTTATAGTCTAAGCTTAACTACCATGTCTTGTTTTCTCTACTCCATTTTACATTAGTTGCGGTGTTGATAAAAGCATTATTTCTCCCCAAAACTTTTTTTTTTTTTTTAATTAATGATTTCTTTTAAAACACAGTATGGAATCCTTTCAGGATGCTTCCTGGGGTTTGAGAAATTCTTGTGGGAAGAGAATAAAGTCAAGGGCAAGAGAAAGCCAGGGCTATCTTGGAGAGATCACAATCTAGCTGAGCTTTCCATCATCTGTACAATTTGTCTTTTTACTCAGTTCAGTCAGTATGAACCATAAGATAAAAATAAGCATGCTCTTTCTGCCATAACAACATCCTGTACAGTTAGGGAAATAGAGGAGAAAACAGCTAGGACACCAAGGAGACTGCAATCATGTTTGCTGTGGTATGTGCCAGCTTGTCTTTTTCCTTCACTACATTACAATAGTAAAAAACAAAACAAAACAAAAAAACCAAATCAAACTACCTGAACAAATATAGGGCAATGTTTAGTATCAGTTATTACAAACAAGCCAAAGCACAAAGGGGTAGTTCAAGCATTCTAACTCCTTCCCCACCTTTGCCTACCTCAAAACTTAAAAAGAAAAAAAAAAAAAAAGTACCTCAATGTTGTTTCAAGTTCCCAACTACTACAAATTCTAGCATCCAGAAAATCAAGTCACTACTCCTAACCTTTATTTTTCTATCAGTAAGCTTTGCTGCAAATCATAATACTGTTCTATTTCTAAAAGCTCTTCAGAGACCCCGTAATAGGAAACCAAAAGACTACACGAGGTTTCCAGTGACTTCTACGAACACTTCAGGTCAGCTAAACAAATGGTTTTAGCTCAAGTTCAATAGATTGTCAAAGCCCACTTGTCAATACCTGCCACCATTTTAAATACTGATAACATGAAGATGATGTAATTCTTTCATGCAGCAACACAGGAAAAACTGACTTTCAATCTGAGATCTGAACAATACTTTTCACATAGCTTGCTGGGTAGGCTTTTTTTGTTGTTTTTTATGTTTGTTTTTAGTCTGAACACACAACAACTAATAAAAAACATACTGAGAGCTTCACAATTTAATAAAAACACAGATATAAAGCCATTAAACTTACATATGATTGGACCTCCTTCCCCTGTTTGTTTTCTTTCCTATAACAGGAGTCCCAAAGTGTTCAGGATTTGTGAGCGGAAGCTGATCTAAAGTCTGTTGAAATAAAAAACAAACAAAAAAAAAAACACAACACCCAGGTATATACATACACAAGAACTGTGTAAGTAATTCTCCAAAATGTAAGTTCCTATTATCCAGTTAAAACAATTTTTTTTTTCCAACATGTAAAGCAAAGTCATGTGATTGCTGCTTTCCATGTGAGCCACGATCCATGGACCATTAGTAATAAAAAAAGTGAAAAACATGAAACATTTATTTTATTCATCAAAAGTTTACATACAAAGTTTACTGAAACCCAGCTATATTCCCAGGTTTTAAGAAACAGAATCCAAACCATTTAAGGTATATTTTATACAACCATTATTTTTAGTCACATGGATGGACACAGCACATTGAAGACTGAGGTACAAAAGATGTATTTTAATTTTTTTTCTCAATAAAGAGTTGTATTAAAATTGCTCAGTTACCTCACTTTCTGCAAAATGTCGCTCTCCTTTTAAACACAGCGAAGAGCGTCTGAGAGTCTTCTCATCACCATCATCAAATACTGTCACCAAGTAATACGTAGTGCAGGGGAACAAAAGAAAAAAAGATTTGTTTTTTTTCAAACTGGGGGTATCAGAGGCAATTACTTTAGGTGTCATAAAATATGAGATAACATCTTTCTGCAGCTAGCACTTATAACAAAGCTGTGCCTAGATAGTGCTAGATAACCACTAGAATGTTAGTGCAAAATGATCAAATACATAAGCTGCTGTTTCACTACAGCTACTCTGTGCTTGCATATGGTAAATAGAATATTAACTAACCAGTAGCTGAGCGCATACAATTCACAGATCAAGACACACACACACACACCCCCCAATGCAAGCTAGAAGTGAAAAGCAATTCTTATAGCATTTCCAGTTTTTACAAAGCATTATTATAAAATCAGAATCTCTACCATCTTCAGCTGGAAATTACACATACTGTGGAGAAACACAGATGGACATCTAGAGAAAAAAAGTTACTGTTTACTGTTATTTAAAAGTTCAGCATTTATCTCTGCTGATTTCATCCAACTAATCTACACAATGGCAGTGATATAAAGTAGGATGACACCAAGTAACAGTCAAAGCACAATCAGCAAAACCAGTTGTAGTGAGAGAATTGTGGAGCTCCTGCCTTCTCAATTCTCCGCTAGTCACGCAGTCCCTAGGCTCCATTATCTCAAGCAACAGAATGAGGTCAACTGGAAACAAGTTTGTAAAACAGTTGGCTTTAGCTTCACAACTAATCCACTTAAATCCAGAAGCACACGTTCAATGTATCATCTTGAGAGGCTGATAAACTGGTCATATAAAAAAACAGACTTTTATCAAGCTGATGAAAATTTGGTATCTCAGGTTATGCTTCCACTGTTCAGTCAGCAAAGAACTGAGCTTCTCTCCAGTCCCCAACAGCGATGGCAGTTATACTCCTGTCCCCACACTGCAGTGACCGTGAAGACTTTTGGGGGGCAGGGAAACAACCACAGGATTAGATTAAAAGTTAAAGTTTCAGCAAGTTCTCAACATGTCTCTTTCACTCTCATTTAAACTCTCTTCTGTCAGTCAACAGTACTGCTGAGTTTGACTCATTAAAATTCAATCGTGGTAGAAAAATACATAAGCACTTTTACAAACAAGAGACAAAATAACAGTGTTCAGAGAATGGCTGTCAAGCAGCAGAAGATGCCAGGCAAGATTAGAGCTTAGTTTTCAGCCATGTCATCAAATAGCGGGTGCAACACTCTAGTTTCAACATCTACTAATTAAAATACACAAAACAACCAAGGTACATCAAAACTCCAGACTAATATTTATTTAATATAGAAGTAACTACTACCTAGTTCTGAGATTCCTTTTTTCATCCCTATAATCCACTACTATTAAAGAACAAGAAAAACCCTACCCCTTGAGATTACCATTCTGTGTTTTACACTACAGTAATTGTTGAGTAGAGTTTCGTGAAAAACAGCAATTACAGATGCACACCTGACACTTAAAAATCTGCTGAAAAAGTATCAAAGGGTGCACAAGAGAATACACCAACTTCTGAAATACATTTCAAATGGTCAACATACAATTAAGACCTCTTGCCATTAACCGAAGTAGAAGGCAACAGGTTCCTAATTCAGTTAGTGTTAATTACCATAACTGAGTGCCCTTACATAATGAGAGATTTTAAAAAAGCCTATCCTCTTCAAGGGATAAGCTGACTACAACAAGGGTAAACCTATTCAGAGCTAGGTAGGCAGGCAGGTTATGTATCCTATGTGGTAATCTGCTTGTGGTCACTTCCCTGTCGGAGGGATCCTTAACCTTGTTCCCTAACACTAACACGCTGAATGGAAAACCAGAGAATGTTTAGGTTAGACATGAGGAAAAACTTTTTCTCTCAGAGAGTGGTCAGGCACTGGAATGCCAAGGGAGGTGGTGGAGTC
>JAOWBP010001760.1:31102828-31118045 GCA_028571105.1 Tragopan temminckii | reverse complement strand
GTTGGACTCGATGATCTCTGAGGTCCCTTCCAACCCCTACAATTCTGTGATTCTGTGATTCTGTGATTCTGTGATTTATATCCATTGCACACTATTTGCAAACAAAGCAGGTATTAGCTTTTCCAGGGAAACTTTTTTTTTTTTTCCCCAGATGAGAAATATTGATTCAACTGAGCAGTCTGGGGGAACCGACCGGGCGCTGATTTTGTTGTTTTAGCAGGGAAGCAGCAAAGCACCATTACTGCTGTATTACAGGAGCGAACACATTCATTTTATTAATTTGTTTTATTTATAATATTTAGCATTTGTAAAATAATGAGTCCAGAATAACTCAAGAACTGATTTCAAGATGAACTTCAAAAGTTTCAGAATTTCTCACTAAATGTAACTTGACTTTATTCATTTTACAAATAGAATCAGTCCTGGCAAAAATAACACGGTCTCATCCAACTTTTCAGAAGTATCAAGTTTAATGACTGCACTACAGAGAACTAACAAGATGATGATGAGTGTTGAGACAATCTTTAGAACGCAATCCAGGAGTAGAGCTCTACAAAAGAACAATAAAACTCCCCAGACCCATACAACTGGATAGGCATGAGGACAAGTCACTGCCTGGCACAGGGAAGGATAGAGCTCCACTCCACTGAGTTTCAACTGGAATGACAGACTCTGAAGTGCAATGAATTCAGAAAGCTTTGGTTTGAAAGTTTTGGTTTTCGATTACCTCCATTAACAGTAAAAGAGACCAAAATATGAGAAAACATTCTTTCAAGTATGTCCTGAGTGCTGGGCAACCCCTTAACACCAGGTGACACAGCACACGTGCTCAGAAACATGCCACAGTTCCAGGAATATGGCTCCCCAGACCTTCTCCCTCCCAAGCACAGAGACTATGGCCAACACTGCTATTGAAATAAACAAAGCAACCAACCAACCAAAGGAAGTCTACACTACAAGTGTTTGAGTCAGTTACACTTCCTGCACCTGGTTTCTTCTGCAGGGTTCAGACCCAGTGAAGAGATACTTAAGTCCCCATTTCAGACTAACATTAGATCAAAAGCATACAGCACAAAGATATCTTACCTACAGAAAGAAGTTATTCTCTCCACAAACTTGATTTTTGCTTTCCTCTTCTTCTTCTTCCCCCAAACAGGTGATTTACATCTCAGATCAAGTACAAGGCTCTGATTCAGTAAGACCCATCAAGCACATGCCACAGGGCCCGAAGATGCACTTGAGAACACTCACAGCAGTCTTTGCTTTCCTGACTAGCTCTATAGAACTGTCCTCAAATTTCCTCACTCGCTTCAGCCAATCTAACACACACAGACCAACAGTCTCCCTTTCGAGCTCGGTGCCAGTAATAACTTAAGATTTTAGTTCGCAAACCAGCCAAACTCAAGTATTTTTCATTTGTTTTGGGTTTTGGAAGATATTTGAATTCAACTAAATACAAACTAATCCCTAGGCTTTTCCTTAAGTTTCAGTGTAACTGAATCCTTTTTTGGAACATTTTGGCAGATCTTCACTTCTGATCTGAACTGGCCTTGTGTTCTAGTCAGTAACCTGCTACACTTCAGTCTCCAGAGGAAAAAGTTACTCAAGAGCTAACAAAGTACATCTCATTTGGATAAAGCTACTATGCTGAGAGTGCAATATTTTGGCTTCAAGATACTTAGCCCTTCTATTTGGCTTTCCTAGAATCCCCTTTGCAGCAACTGGGCATTTGAAGCCACTAACACAACTGAAAAAATCTGAAATGAAGTTCAAAGGCAAATAAGCAAGAAAGAACTTTTAAAACAAATACAGTTAATGGCTGATTTTCTATATATTAAAATACATACCTACATGTGGGATACACTAGTTTTGGCATGTGGATATTAAAAGCACTATTCATTATGGGCATATCTGTATGGTACGGTTTGTGAGCTCAAGCAGCAATCCTTCCTCCTCAACCCAAAGTGAAGACTTCGCCAGCCTGTTTCCCCAAAAGACATTTCTTTTTATATCCTATTAGCATATAGAATCCTCAGTTGTGTCAGATGCAGGACATTAGAGATGAAGCAAGCAACAAAATGCTTGCCTCTTCTTCCCTCAATTCCAGCCAGGGGGAAAACATTCACATCACTAGACATTGCATGCCTATGGCATATTCCTGCTGTCCAAACAAGCAGCTTCACTATTTCTGTCCTAGGTCCAGTACGTTATTACAAGACTTTCAATTTCATATGCTACGTAAGAGTCTTCCTTCAGTATTTTAATTAACGATTCCAGGTATTTGGTGTTTTACATTCTTGATTTGTATTTTAGTGACTTCTGCAGACCATCCTTTCCTATGATTTTTCCCCTTCTACATTTATATATATATATATATATGTGTATATATATATGTGTATATATATATATATATATATATATATATATATATACACACACACATATCTCCAAGCTTCCTAGGAAGAGGGTTATTTTTCTAATAAATGAATATTTCATTCAAAATCACATTAGTTAGGATACAACTGGCATGCACTAACTATACACATAGAAAACAGCAGCAGTACCTTAAGCTTAATACAGCAGAGACAATACTCATCGTTCTATGATTTCTGGAGTACACACTAGAACTGCCTGTAAGCCCTGCTACAAAACAGAGAAGTATCTGTATCCAGAAGGGAAGATATTACATCTTTCAAAATAGTCAAATCATTCCTCAGCTTCTTCTCCCAACAAAAATGAGGGGGAAAGAAATGTAAGGTACCTACCACCTCATGTACATAGAAGGGGCAGAAATAAATGTAAGTAATTCCAGTTACAAAAGGATAGTTGTATTAGACAAAGTTCAAAAAAAACTTCAATGTACAACGTTCAATTTCACTTTCAAACTCTAAGAGTTACAGGCTCCTGAATAACAAACAGACCTAGCTATATCTTCACAGATCACAAGAACAGATCTTCAGCAGAACACCGGGCACCTGCAGACAACTGGTTGAAAACCTCTGCTCTAAGACACTCAGAAGACAGCTTTTGGAGCTGAGCACAAGCAAGGCTGAAGTGAAATATGAGTATTACTACACACATACGCTCTGTACAAAAGTGTCCAAGCAGTACTGACACAGATTCAAATCAAGTTCAGCCTGCTGCTACTGAAGAACAGTTGGGTAGGCTCCCAGTTAAGAAGAGCAGAACAGTAGATGAGTTAAGAGCATAGCTGTATAACCACATAACCAACTATCTGAGCCTGGAAGAATAAAGAAATAAAATTATTTTCCATTAAGTCCACTAATGTGTTTTTTAAACCAGCATCTCTTGTGTCACTGTTGACATACCTGCAACTCTGCAGAATATAGACATGTTAACTGAGCTGGGCACTGGAAGTAGCTTAGCTGGGACAGCACAGAAGTTCATAAAGTAAGAACTTGATCCCTCAAAAATTGTGAAAGTTATAACCATGCTATGAGGAAATAAAAATAACCTCCAATAGATCAACTTATCCAAATGAATCAAATAATTTGTATTTCAAACTTCGCTTCCTGTGTGAGTCCAAGGAAAGAATCAAGATCATCTCAAAATTTAACTTTTATCATGCCTCTCTCAGTCCATAGTTTCCTAAAAAGATGTTGTGCTTCTTAGTAGGGTCATCAGCGTCTCACTTTATCAGGACTACATCTGCTTCTTATCATGGCATATCTGGCACAGATCTCAATTATACATTAAATATAGTCAATTTAAACAGCCAGACCCGCCAAGAGAAAAACATTTCTCCTCCCCGGACCTCAATAATGTTTACTTCTACCATTGGTCAGTTGTGTAACCTCTAAGATGAAACAAGAGCTATCCACAGTGACTTACACACAGACTCACATACAGCACTAACACTTCCTATAACTCTTTAAATACACTGCTTACATGGGGATTAGAAACTATTTCTGTATCCACATCCGTTCAGGGTGAATTAAGCTGCCTTCAAATCTCATAAAAAGTTCCAAATAAGCTGAATTCACTTTACATGTATTTCACCTTATGAACGACATTGGAGTTCAAGGAACACAAATGCTGGCTTAAACTTTTCAGAGGCCACAGCTCTGGCCAGTATCACTACCACTGGTGTCTCAAGTGTTCTCATCCTTACAAAGCAAATTAGCACACAGGTAAATTCAGAATGTGTAAAAGCCAGCTGTTATTTCAAAACCAGCTACCAAGCTCTGTGATAAGGCTTCTGGAAGTAGACAGCCACATAAGTCATCTGCATATCCCACTTCACCTGTACCAATAGAAACAAGATCGATGCCTACCTTCATTAGACATACGTAACTCAGTACAATTTTACAGGGGTAAAAAGAAAATATAACTGAAAAATTAAGTCTGTAGGTTGTTGGGTTTTTTTGGTCCTCCTCCCTCCAGCTTCATAGAAAACGGGTGTTCCTTTAGAGTTATTTATTATTTCTAAACTTAAAATTGTAGGAACACAATTCTCAACTTGCAGAAATCTAACAAGAATAAGCACATGCAGAAACTCCTCACACATCTCAACACATTTTCTGAAGATAGTACTGACAAAACAGATTTGCTTCATTGGCAACAAGGATATTATCAGCAAAACAAAAGTTGCTTATTTCTCTTTTTATCCCCCTCCACGACAGTATTTGCCTTCCAGACGGAGGAAGTTCTCCATCTAAACATAAAGAGCTCAATATTCAAACTCTGGGCTTGCAAAAGGAGATTTGAGGTTTAAAAAAAAAAAAAAAAAAAAAAAAAAAAAAACTAAATATAACCAATGCAGTAATATCCTAATCCAAAGGACGCAAGCCTTTCCTGTTTTACTAGCTTCTACTATTTGAAAACGCATCCAAGAATTTTCCATCAGTAGTATATCTGTAGCAAATTAAGAATATGTACATTAAAAGTAACATAGATACTAAAAAAAGAAAAATAATTAACCACTTGAAGGCAAGTTTAAAAAGAGAATTATCAACTAGTGCATAATTTTGAATAACTTTAACATATTTTAGATGTAAATGTGCTACACAGAAAATGAGAATTCCACCTTAGCGCTGTATGAACAGTTCATACAGCTGGTATTTGACTATGTTACCTTCTAAAAGTCAACATGTTGAAGGACCTAAAGCACAGGTTTCATACCTTTTATCTAATTTAAGTACCCAGAATGCTTCAGTTTCTTTGGCTACCCAGTGCTGCACCTGTTTCCAAAACATCTTCAGCTGGCTTAGCCCATGACTAATGTCAGCCATTTCCAGAGAGCAGCTATTTAAGGAAAGATCCTTGCTATGATTCCACAAAACTCTTCAACATACTAAGGAGGAAACAGTAATATTTTTGAACTTGCATAGATGGTAGCAGATTGTATGCACTACTTTCAGATACACTGAAGCCATTCTGTAAAGCCCAATTATTTATTAAAAGCCTCTTATACTAAAACCTTTGTTTTTCTTTTTAGCCTCTTTTCAAAAAGTAACACTTAAGATTACTGAAGCGAAAGAGAAAAGAAATCTATCCAAGTAAACTGTATCTAGGCAATTTTACTGTTACTCCCCCGCAAAACCTGCCTGGCCTCAAAAGTTCAACAGGAGGCTTCCCAAAAGCCCTCCTCCCGCCACCCAGGAGAACGCAGAGTTCTCGCAGGAACAATAAACTCACATCAGCAGGTTATATCAGCAACGCATATCAATGAAATTCTTATTAGTTATTTTTAATAATCTTTTTCCACAAGCGTAAGATGACCATCAATGAGAAAGAAATTCTGAGACATGCAGCTCAAAGAACAGATGAGAACTTCCAGTACTGCCAGGTGAGTAACGAGCTCCCGTCCCATCCTCACTATCACAGAAACGCTGTGCATCACCACTGTCGGCAGAGGCATGCCTACCTACAGAACCTGCACAGGTCCTTCCAAGCAGCTGAGGTTCTCCTTCGTGAGCTTGGCTGGAATGCTCCTTCAGTGGTTGTGAAAGCTGCATGAAGTGAAACCGCTGGACAAGAAAAGAGGTTGCGGTTCCTCTGAGACAAAGTTTCCTTGTGAACACAGGGCGTTTGCAGATAGCATTCAGCTATTTCAGTGTACTCTTTTTTATTTGCAACTTGAATTTTGAGCAAGTATCATAAGAATTACACAACTAAAGTAGTAAGACAGCAAAGCTCTGGAACTGTATCTGGAGATGTGTGGAGCTAAGTGCCTGTGGCTCACTGCTTTCTCTTTTTTTTTGATATTTCTATCATGATAACAGCAGCTGGTTTGCTTCCTTAGAACTACAACTAAGTAAATACAGTACACACATCTAGAGCAACTTGATCAGACCATCTCAAGTATCATGAACGACTTTTATTCCACACCATAGATGCTCTTCTTGATATTTATTGTCAGACCGTAATTAAGATTTTATTACACCATTTCAAATATTCAGTTAAGTGCTGTTGTGCGGCAGGGCATTCCAGGCAGAAAAGAGGAGGATTGTTTTATGTTTTAATGCAAAGTGTTGTATGTGTACCTACTTTACTGAACTGAACTCAGTGATACTGAACAGATACAAATATATATATTTGTACACACTGATACATACATAACATTTATTCTCTATCCCAAACCAACCTTCCTATCATCTAAACACAACCCACCATCACCTAAGTTGATATACAGATGCTACTAATGCCATGTACACTACCAATGGGAAAACAATAGCGTGTCATATGGGGATCTACACATCTCACTTCTATTGATACACTATTATTATGTTGTCATCAGAAGAGATTTTTTTCTCGCTATGTAGAACGTAACTAAACCAGTTCAGTTTACTTACCCCTAAAAATCTGAATCACCCTACACCACAAAGTGTATATATGCTAATATATACTCAGTATTCCCCAAGAAAAGTCAATGTTTTAAATAATTAAGAGACTAATACAGTGAAGTTTGTCCATATATTTTGACTTCCATGAAGCCAAGTAAACTGAAACCAGAATATCAGCTCAACAGCCAAAGGGCTAACAACAAAAAAAGAATGAATTACCAAAACCAGACATTTCGTATCCATACTAATATTTCCCAGAACCTGACGTTAAATTATCCCAGGGAACACAGTTAAAACACCAACTCCAGCTGGAAAATCTGTTTCAAAACGGATGAAGAATAGATTCTTTTTACCTTCCAGCCCATGTATATAACACCGTCTGTCACCAGGCAACAACATCCTCTGTACTACCTGATCTTCAGGAATGTAAAAAGCATTCTATTAGTAATCTGTAAGTAAAGGAACAAATCTAAATGTCTCCTAACCTGTCCAACATCACAGGAAGATCAGCATGAACTTTTGACAAAGACAGAAATATCACACAGCTACCCCCAAATCACGTCCTGCAGGTAACTGCAATGTGCACTGAAAAAGTTCTACAACACCACTACAGAATGAGCCTGCAGACACAAAATGAAGATGACTTGAAGCGGAATGATTTTCTCCATTTTTGCCTCTGTTCTAGGCAACAGTGTATCAGTACACATCGTACTCTAGTTTTTAAACTACAAAGCATTCCTACTTATGCTGAAGTACTTTGCTATTTTCCTCGATCCACGCTTAGCACGACAACCTTCCAGTGAAATTAAAGTGGAAATGTATAAAGTTATTCCTATGTTTTCAGAACTGCTTTTAAATTTATGCAAGTAAAAAGATGAAGTATCTAGTTTTTTCCCCTAAGTTCAGATATTTTATTTGAGGCAGCATTGGTTTAATGCTACATCATCTATTTCTCAATGAGCAGCGCAGCAAAAGAAGCTACATAGCAAAAACACCCGTTCTATTAGAAATCCCTGAGTTCTGAAATGCTGGTATAACATCTACTGATTTCTAAAATATCTCAACCCTTTATTATTTCTCATTAAAAAAAACTTATGTAGCAGTGACCTACATGTCACAGCATTAACAGAAAGATTAAACTAACATTCTTCCACTGACACACATACAAGATATTGTCAGGTCTATCTTTTACCCTTATAACTTCATTTAAAGCATTCTTTGAGAACTCAGAAGAACATATTCTATGTCTATCTTTAGGGAAACAGGAAGTGGACTATTTAAAATGTACAAATAAGAAATTCAGTACTACCAGTCTCCTACTGTGAAAATGGCTGGAAATCTAAAGGAAAAAAAATCATCACAGTGGATCAGGTCGCCCTGCCACAAACTGAAACTTCTTTTTTTTCAGATCAGAGAATATGAAAAATAAACAAAATTCTTCCTTTTTATGTTATTTATCACCAGCTGAAGACTTCTAGCAGATATATTTGGATCTGAATTTTGCTTAAGTCAAATTCCTTTTCCTTGCTCTTAGAAGGACCAGTGTAAACAATGAATAGTAATGTTAGGAGGGAGAGTAAGAGGGAAAAGGGGATGGATCCCAGACAAAAGCTCAGTAAAAACTTCAGTTCTTCACAGGGAAGATATTAAATTTATCACCGAAATTTTCACTTCAGCATATAATAATAAGCAGAAGGTGTCACATACTGTACTGCTACCATTTCCAGCTAGCATAATTCCTGCCACTGAGTCTGCATTAATCTACCCACATATATATGGGCCTTTTCTTCATATACAGAGAATCAAAACTATGACTTCTATTTCCTTAGCAAAGGTAAAGCGATATAATTTCTCCTGAGGTTATTGTTTCTGACTGCTTTGATTAGGAATAAGGATTGCACATTCTTCAGTTCACTGACAAAAGTACCTATTGGCAGAATGCTTTAGCATAAATGTTAGTTCCCTGAAGACTGTCACCTTTACAGGATAAGAACTTTCTATTTATAAATATAAAAATATATTCATAAATTCAGAATACTATCTACCAACCCTTCTTCTAGTTAGGAGAAAAAAGGAAAAAGGCTGGAGCCATTATTATTATTGATACTTTTTCCAAGTATTGAATAAAAACTTTTAAGTGGGGAGAAAAGGGAAGAAAGGCTTAAGTTGGAGTCCTCAAAGAAATACTTACAAGGCTTTCTTCTTCTGTGTCTGACACTTACTCTCCATCTTCCGAACTCAAAATTAGTGTTCATATCAAAATTAAGCTTTCTTCATTACCTTCCAAACACATTACCTATTTCATTCAATCTTTTAACACCTTCTGGAAGGCATGAACCTATAGAAAAGAGCAGTATTCTAGCTAATAAGCAAGCCTAGAAAAAAAACTATGGAAATTTCACATCCAGGTAGTTTACAAAATGACTAGAAGCTGCTAAGTTAATGGAGGGATGGGGCAGAAGGTGTGTTGACAAGCACTTTAAGTCACTTCATATCAGTTTGGGTGCTTTCCTTCCTTCCTCTGTCCAAATGCTAGGGTCATGGATCTGCTGTAACCGAACAGCATATATATCTGATTGTTGAGATAATTTCATTCTGGTTCAGTCTACCTTAGGACCATAGAAATGGACCTGCTGGCATAAAAGACAGCAAGAATCAACAGCCAGGAGTGGAGAAGGAAGAAAAGAGTCTATTCTTCTGTACAAGCCCATAAAATCAAATCCTTTGGTGTACGTTTTTAGGGGACACATTAACAGACTCAATAATGAAAAAACATCAAACCCTCCTGTCCAAGAACAGTGTTACTCACCAGTTAGTTCAACCGGTGCGGTCCATTCAACAACAAACACCTATCGAACTAGTATGTTTGCACCCACATTCAGCTTAAATCACAACTGATAAGAACATTACTCAAGATTGTCTGCACAAATCACCAAAGACTCTGTAATTTGGGAAGTACAGATGCCTGAAGGTCTTTTCTTCAGCATACTGAGCATATACACT
This sequence comes from Tragopan temminckii, assembly GCA_028571105.1. Taxonomy (NCBI): domain Eukaryota; kingdom Metazoa; phylum Chordata; class Aves; order Galliformes; family Phasianidae; genus Tragopan; species Tragopan temminckii. The sequence continues at coordinate 31,108,236 of JAOWBP010001760.1, read as the reverse complement.
CTTCACAGTGCACAGCATGCGCTACCTCAAGACGAGCAATGGGAGCAAACGATAACTCTTGCTAAACTAGACATTACTACTGCTACAGTAAGGCAAATGCCTCCTCACAGTTGGGTTCAATGTTTTGCTTAGCTTGCAAGAAAAGCCTTCACAGTGCTCTCCCACAGGGTCAGGGACGTCCACACCAGAGCTCCATAAGCAATTACAGTTAATGTATACTAACTCAGGACTTCACCAGTGCACAGTGGTCGCATGTAACACAGGCTGATCACATCAGTCCTAGTTTTCTGCAGGTAACCCAGAGACACCCTCCACCACCCGGCTTTGACAATCTCACAGCTGCCTTTCCAGAGCTTGCCTACAAACATTTCTTGCTAAACAGGTCATGACTGCTTTATATGCTGGCTTCCAAGTTGGAGGAAAAAAAAAAAAAGAGAAGAGAGAGAAAGAGAGAGAAACACAATAGTTCTTTATTGAATTTCTTCCCTGCTTCAAACTATTCTTTGGAAGGAAAATAGACATCATATTAAGGGTAGAATATTGAAGTGGCCTGCAGTCCTTTCCATACTCGAATTACTTGGAATATCCTCTCATCTGTTCGCCCCATGTTAACCAATTAAAAAGGAATGGCTTTACATCAAAATCTTCTAAAACAATTATTTTAACACTTTTTAATTACTAACACTTTATGCATAGGACTAAACAAGTTTCCCTATTTCCTTGGAGGCATTTTGAAATCTTCTAAAAAGCTTTTGAGGAGCAGTTCAAGATCCATGCTTATTCGTACACTTTTTCAGCATTGCTGAAAGGCCCATCTTAGTAGCTAGAACTGCTACTGCAACGTCCTACTGCATTTCTCAGTAGGTTAACTACTGTCAAGTACAGAGCTGATAAATAATCTAGCAAGTGGATGGCTCTGCATGGTGTTAGGGTTCCAAGTAAACTTAAACTCAGTCTCTTCCCATAAAACCTATTTCTTTTATATTTCAAAAGAGACCTCAAAAGTTGTTTTATTTTTCAGCCTATCATAAAACCAATCATTTCTGTAGGATTTAAATGAAAATTTGCAGCTAATTTGCAACAATGGTACTGTTTCCACCTTCCCTGAATTTTTTTTCAGTTTACGTGACCAGTGAAACATTTGGACTAACTTGACAGTGCTTTTAAAGCTCCATACATCAAAAAGATTGCATTTTGTTTCAAAAGACTCCTCAACTACAATGAAGAATTCCTTTAAAAATACATACACGATGCATGTAACTCTTGTAGTTTAAGATTACAAAGCAAATAGAATAACCATCCCAAAATGTCTAAGCGAACGTATGCACATCCATTACTCCGGCTGCTAACATTTTTCTTTGACAGTATCCTGATACAATAGTTTGGCTGCTATGAGACTCTTGATCCAAAAATCCTTCAACGAGTTTCTAGATAATAATACAAGCAAATCAACTTTTCCAGTTGTCATAGTTTGTTACCACTTTGGTCTTCTCAGTCTAGCAGCCTTTTTTCCACCAGGTGGTCTAATTAACTTTGGAGTCCTTATCAACACGTTCAGCTACAGAATAGACACACACTAATCACACACATTTGAATTCCAGACTTCGAGGATATTCAGCCACTGTAAAATATACTAAGACTAGCATTTCTAAAGTGCAAATATCCAATTTCAAAATAGCTTAGATTATTCCAACGTGACTTGTAATTACTTGGTGCAAGCGGTGTTTGCTTTCCTTTCTACATAATTATGCAAGCACGAGGAAGTCAATAACTGCCTCTGATCACTTGTTCAAACTGGAACATCAGGACAGAATTTAAGATTGGTTTTCACAGTGCTAAAACAAATGACGGGGGAAAACCACGTCTTAAGACTTACCTGTTTGCATACCTCCAGCACAACAAAAACTATTCCCAAGGTACTCCTCTGCTACAAATGTCCTTTTCTGCTGCAATTCAATTAGTTAATCAGAAAGTGAAAGGTCACTACATTCCATGACTAGTTTCCAGCCTACGTAAGAGCAACAGGACTTTCAGCTGACTTGTGCATGAAGTTGGAAATCGGAGCCGAAAAATTTACTAGATACTTCACTTTTGTCCTCTGCCATTCTGGCAGGGAACAAGAGCAGCAGACTGCCTGGCTGGAAGGGAAAGTGATTACAGCATCAGTGTGCGCTAACGATCTCTGCACAGAGCTAGAGAGGTCACTAGAAATACCAGTGAAACCAAAATGTAAATGAAGGATGAATTAAAAACAAAACATGCCACAAACCAAACGCATTGCTTCCTTCATCTGTCAGCATAACAGCTTTGAGCAAGCACTCACAAACATCCAGAGCCACCAGATAATTTTTTATCTACAACCACTGAATATTTCATACTTCACAAATTGAAAAACTTGAATGTGCAAATAGCATAAAAAGCATTTGAACCATCATCCCAGATCGCTTAATTCATAGTGGATTACTCTCGCTTCTGGGACAGTTACTATTTTTATCACCAGGCAGCAGTGAGCTCTTTAACTACAGTAGGTATACTACCTTCATTCATATATTTAAATTTCAAGCAAACATCATAGTAGAGATTAAAAATCTCAGGAGCATTTACAATAGCTCTCAGTACAAATCAACAGCAAAACTGTTTCTTTACAGACAGAGACTCTGCTTTTCTGAAATTTACTTCTTGACTTCAGGAAAGAAAATAAAACAAGCTGGAATAATGTTTTTATATGCATTTTGCAATCTACTTAGTAGGTAGTAATTGGGTGGCATACAATTAGCTTTTAAATAATCAAACCTTCCGCAGTGATTCCACAAGCATCTACAGCAAACTTCATGTTTTAGAAGACATTATGCAGAAAGTACCTAAGTTTATCAAGAAAAAAAACCTTCACTATAAAATACAAATCATTGTAACCATCATCCTAACCATGATCTACAGAACTGCATTGTGTGCAATTATGCCAAGATCTGTGTGTTTCCTTTTAAGATACACTTTGAGATATTTTAAGACCGCCTTCAAATGTTCTTTGCAGTCCACGGTAGGACTACTTAATAGGATAAAGTTACTAATTTATACAAGGGACTTTATCTACTTGGATTAAGTTGGGTTACTGTGGGGAGAACAATTATGCCAATGGCTTTGGAGGTGGTAATCGCTTAGCAGGCAGCAGCACCCCTCCGCTGTCTCAGAGGGTTCTGAAACGAGAGCAGGAGTGACTTACAGCTTTCCATCAATATGACTTGGCGCTCTTCCTAAACATGCCCCACTGTGCTTTACAAAGCACAATAAACATTCTATCTATACTACGTAGATTGGAAAAATGACTCTGTAGAGCTAAATGAGTTGTTCAAGTTCACCCAAAGAGACGAAGATACAGACTTGGACCACAGTCCTAATTGCTTCATGTGCTGGAATACAAAACCTCTGCACCTGAAAGAATGACCTCGGCAGGAATCAAACAGTGCTGCAGTCTGCTCCAGCATGCAGTCAGCAGCCTCAAACTAAACCTGGGCCTTAAAGTGTTACATTCTCTCTGTGCCAAAGCGTCCTTGAGGCATACACTGCCAATACCTTAAAAAATGAATGCACACAAAAACACAGCCATCTATTTAAACAGTATCTGTACTGTTGCAGTACTGGTGTAGTACAGTCAATGTTACTTTGCGGTGACACCAATAGAAAGCCAGTAGCTTTTCTAAGGCTCTTTCTTAACACTTCTTATTGGACTCACTTATGTCCTTGCAAGCTTAGAAAATTAATTACAGATTTAAGCCATGATGCACCATATTATTACTGAAATCTTAAAAAAGTCTTGGAAACACTGCTGTATTTTAGACATTTCTGTTGAGCTACAATTCCATTAAAAGTTTCAGTGTAACAAGTGAAGAAAGTTCCAATGTAATGACTTACAGATTAACCTCACTGAACATTACGTGGCATAGCAAATAAAGCTCTTACAGTTATCTCGAGCATATATAAACTTAATGCTACACACAAATGGCAGACTTAACATCAGCATTCCAACACCCTGGCAGAAATCATCAAGATCTTTAAAAAGAAATAAAAATGCAGTAGCAGCAGAAATCTAATCAAAGAACTAACATGCTGGGTCCGTTGTTTGTTTGTTTCATTTTCAATATATGACTACTGACAGGTTTCTGAATCTCCTACTTAAAATCTTTGCTACTGCATGTGTGATTCTGGCTGAAGTGGGCGCTATCGCTATGGCACAGAGCACTTTGTCCTGTCACTTGCAATCCAACCTCCTCATCCTCCCAGCTCTCTCTCTACATTTATACGGCTCTATAACCAGAGTATCTGAGCCTAATCTCTATGGTAACTGTGGGATTTGTTTACGTGGAAAAAGAATATTAGAAATGTATGTAAATTTAGCTGTCATTTAAATAAGTGTTTTTCCTTCCGAGGAGGGGAAAAAAAAAGAAAAAGCTCCCTATGCTGCCTCCTGCTTCCATCTCCTACAACCCCAGCAGGCAGTGAGCCACATTTGGAAAGCTCCATATCATACTCCATCGACAGCCTGGTGGTGCACATTCATCAACAGTTTACTTTAACGAGGAGGATGCATGCAGGATTTTAGACCTGTTTGCTCGCTCAAGAAAAATCATAGGGAGTGCAGCTAAAACATTTTTATTTTTTTTTAAACATACTGACATTGAGTCATCAAAGTGGAAAAAATAAAAAAGGAAGAAGGAAACCCGCATGCTGGACCTTTAACAGCTCTATAGTAAGACTCAGTTTGCTGCTCAGCAGCTCAGATCAATCTAGAAATTAAAACGATCCGCACCGCTTACCATTTCCAGCAGCAAATAGAGTTATACGCACATATTTTACATAACATTCATTCACAGACAGCAGCACAACTCCAATAGCACAAGACCCTACACACAGGCTGCCTTTTTTTAATAAATACCAACAGGACGATGCAGCACAGACCTGTAACAATTCTAAGATTTCTGATATTCTGAAGCAAGATTTACCACAACCCGGCAGGACCCAGATCTGGATTACAGGTCCCGGTGTGACAGTACTACCAACAGCATTCGCAGCGAGACAACGTCAGCAAAATGCCAGCAACCCAACAACTGCAGCTGTTACAGACTGCTTTGGGGTACACCAATCTTTTCCACGCAGAGTAAATTGCACTATCCCACCAACGTGGTTTGTTTCCTATACAACTTGCGGGATGCACCAGAAAGAAACAGCCCAGAACGAGCAGCAATGATGCACGTGAATAGCACGCAGCACACAGAAGAAGACCGGAACCTGTTTGAAAGCCGCCTGCACCTTACAGCGATCATCTCACTGCGGAGAACCTCTCACAGGCACCCTTCCCCGCTGACACCGAGCTCGTTCATTCAGCAGAACTCCGATTAAGGAGCAGAAAGTGA
>JAOWBP010001760.1:31077177-31095019 GCA_028571105.1 Tragopan temminckii | reverse complement strand
CAGCCCTTAAATGAGGTCTAAGAGAGGTGCAGCCAGGCTCCACCCCTTCCGGTCACACAGCTGAATTGCCTTCACCTGTGCTCCCAGGGCTGACCCAGCCCTTGCCTCAGGTGATCAATCTGTAGTTCAGGCTGTGACTCAACAGTTTCCATACAACTAACAAACAGCTTTACGTTCCCTTTCACTTACTGCCTGACTTCTTCCAGCTGACAGGGAAGTTGCGAGGCATTAACTGAAATTTTCTTGAGAAAACTCTCTGCAGCAGCTGAGTTTCTGAAGTAAATCACTCAGTAACCACATCAGAAAACCCTTAATATCAAGGGTTGAATAACTCACATATCACAGATTTCCCAAGGTGTGTCAAATGTGACTCTTTGTGAAAAGTTACCACAATATTACTCTCATACTTTGTGGTATTCTAGATAAGCACTTTTCATTTAGATATCTTTTGTCAAGCATCTCTTTCTTCTATAAGTTTTGGGGCAACTCTGGCCAGTGTTCCAGTTTTGATGAGTGTATTAGCCATGTAGGTGCCTCATGAAGTACTGCACTCTTTCTTTGCAGAGGTTAGGTACTTCATTTAGAGGCATTGCAGCAGCCTGGGAGAGCTTAGCTGCAGTGATTCCAGGGAAGCTGCCATCATTTTTAGAGCTTTTTTTACATTATTTAAGAAAAATAAAAATGAAGCTCGGCCATAACCTATCTTGCTTTTCTACTTTATTTAAAAAAAAAAAAAAAGACATTTGTGGAAAAGTGCCTAGAGGTGGGGTTTGGTTTTTTTTTTTGTTTTGTTTTTTGTTTTAAGATAAGCAGCATTTTGGAGCATTCCTATTAGTTTGGCACCAAAAGATACAAAGACGATTTGATGTGGTGTAATACCAGCCAATTTCCAGCTGTTTGAGGATTTGAATAGTGCATTAGTTACCTAAAGACAGGGGAGAAGCCTCCTAATAAAGTGCAAGGGATAGGAAGAATTTTGGGATTTACTTTTAGGCAACTTGTCAGAGTGGATGGGAAGTAATCTTCAGATTACAGTCATCTTTGTTTTCTTATGTTGCAGTGCATGCTCACTGAATGCCCGTAGGTACTGTATCAGTGGGAAACTGTTACAGAGAAGAAATTCCCGCCCCACCATCTCCTCCCAGTGCTGTTGGATAGCTGAGCACTTTCAATTTTGAACTGCGTGGCTTTTTGACATGTAATAGTCACAGGAAAGTGGCCAACTTGATAGCGTCTCTGCACATCCATCTGTACAAGTTCCTCTTTCTCCTTAAAAAATCAGACCGTGGACTGTGATAGTCTTATTATTTCCTTTCCTCACTGAAGTCTGTTGAGATTATCCTTGGTACATAAAGGTGCAGTTTTACAGCTGATGCTCTCAGAGGCAGTCCTGGCTTAAAAGCAGTTCCAATCTCTGAAGCTCTACTAATAATGTGAGAACAACAGGGAGCTAAGGATGTCAAACAAACCTGGTTCAGATCCTGACAGCTAGTTGTGCTGGGATATCATGGGATAAGCAATGGAAACTGCTTGTTGTGACATTACTGCTAAGAAACCATGCATGCATGACTGCACCTTTCTGGAAATGCCTGCATTTCAGTGGCAGCCATGTTTGCTTAAATACCCTCTCTTGCCCCTAAAGTGCTGATGATTTGCAATAGCATATGCAGTGAAGCTAATAAACAAATTATCCAAACCTAAGCTTCAAAAATAATTACTGATGAAGATCGGTTCCCAAATTTGGACTGTTACAAATATCTATGGCTCCAGAAGGCGGGAATGGGAGTAAGCAAGAAGTGACTGAGCTGTTGCTGGCAGGGGAAGGTCCACTTTGTCCAGGTAGCTTAAGGGGAAGCGATGATCTTAATACCGATCTTTTGAGTTGTTTGTGGGAAACTATTGCTGGATTACTTTGAGCAAATGTGGAACACAGTATATTACAGTCATGTCAGCCACTCCCCTTAATGTTCCTACGTTAAAAATGCATCAGTCCATGCTTAGAAACTCACTTTAAATTAGTTAGTTTTATTGATAATTTATAAAACTATTGAATAGCTCAGGGGAGGAGGGAGCAGAATAGCTGAGAAGCACTGCTGGAGTAGCATGAGCCTCTGTGCTGCTGCTGCAGTTCCTGTCTTAAAATGACATTAGAAGAATTGTTTTGAGCTGCTGTATCTGCAGTGCAGCAAGGAAGGCTAGAGGTGAAAGGAGGAAAAAATCCATTATAGAAAACAGTCTGAAAAAAATGCAAATATGGATGATCAGAGGGTATGTGAACTGAAAAATAATCAATACATAATTGTTGAGCTATGGAGGGAATGGATCCTAAAAGATTTATTGCAAGAATACAATGTATGTAGCGTATGTAAAGATGACTGTGTGCTTAAGCAGTGGCAAGGAAACAATACATTACTGTCTTCTAAAAGAGGACTGAAGAATGCTGTCAGAAGGCTCAAGCTTGTTTTCAACTTGCTTAGGCTGCATTGGTGTAAGGTATATTTTCTGCTCTTAGGTATCTGCACTTTTGTATGGGTACAGCGTTTAGAGAGGTCTAATCAGATTAATCATGCAAGGTTTGTATGTGCTGAGTGTCTTCTCTGTGGATCTACAGTGTGGCTCGATTGTTGTGAATGCTAATATTTTAAATGTTTCTCTTTCATCTAAGCCCTCTGATACAGATAAAAGTCTAGGAGTTGATTTAAACTACTCATGAATAAATAAAGAAACCTGTACTTAAAACATATGTTTGCTTCTTGTCTGAGTGCCATCCATAAAACTTTTCTTTCACAGTGAGTTTTGTAGTTGCCATTGTATTTAAAACTGCAGCACTTACACCTAGCATGGAGGTCAGCTAATTTTTTTTTCCTGAATGCTTGCTCCTCTATTTTTACTTCACTGCTTGTTTTTTGTTTTTGTTTTGTTTTGTTTTTTAAAATCTAAACAGTGTTAATAATACCTTCTTTAACAGTGAACTACCTTTTATGAAAGAGACATGGATGGGATGGATGAAACATCTAAAAGAATTCTAGAGCCATACCAGTATTTACTTCAACTACCAGGCAAGTTTATTTTTACTGTGTTACTTCAAAATATCAATGTTACTTTGTTAACATCTTTGTCCCAGGAAATACAATCCATTCTTGATACTTGGGTTTAAGAGTAATTAAAGCTAACATTTTTCTATGTTTTTTGTTTTTTCTTCTCTTGTGGAACTATCCTGGTGTGATTCATACAGTAGCAATTGCGTTTGTCTGCTGCAGTGCAGATAGTTTTCTTTCAGTTGCTCTGCCCTCCATTCAGAGTAGCTGACTTGCTACTTGCTGAAACGGATACAGGCAAGTACTGGAGACCTGATGCTATTCCTGAAGGATGAAACATCACAGCCCAACACTTAACAGCTTGCTGTACTGGAGTTGATGGGCTGTGTGTGTTTTAAATAGTCTGCGTTATTTCTTCTCCCTGATGAGTATAGAGCTAAGTTTTAGTATTGTCAATTTTGGCTGTCCTGGATTACTTGGCTTGTCAGTCCTTGTGTTGTATCAGGTCATTAGCAACACACTGAGATGAAGTTTTCCCTCTTGAATAATAGCTATTTCAGCAGAATGCAGGAGGCAGTTTGATAGAAAATTTCTGTATGCATGTGCCACTCAGAAGCCTCTTTGCTAAACAAATTGTTACGTTGTTTGCTGTGACTCTCGTTTGTACACCTAAAGCATAAGGAAGACCACACAGGCTGTCGATGATTATAGAAGTAACTTTGCTGTGGGAGCTGTTGCATCCTTTACTTCTATCCGACTTGTATTGAATACTGGTGGAGTTAATGGGTATATAACATTTGGTAGTTATTAAGGAAGATAGCTGACCAGAATTATATGTGACTGGGGATAGAAGACTTACCTAGACAAACAGCATAACTAATCACAGGTACAGTACTAAGTGGCTTCGTACATCTGCAGCAAAACAGACTGATATTTGTATCGGCATGGTGGGTCTGTAACCTGTGTGTAGTGAAGTTTATTATTCATCTCTACAACTATCAGTTTCATTTTGTCTACATTAGAGATTGCAATGGACTTGGCACTTTGTGCTGCCAAGCGCTGTCGCTGAAAACCTAGAGGAGGAAAGAATTTGGCAGTAGTGCTCATTTTTTAATGCCAGGAAATTTGTTTGCCATTTCCTGACAGCATTTAAACTGGATGGTGGCTTTTTTCTTGAAAATGCATTTGAGAATGATTCTGTGATATTCCGAGAGGTTTTCTAAGATCTGGTATTGTAGAAATTTACTTTTCTCCAACATAATCTTTAAGGGTATTATTTGTTTGGTTAGTTTATCTAATACGAGCAAAGATGTATCACAGCACCTCTGTGTCTTCCGCTGCTTTCTAAAAAATAAAAAATTGTAGTGACTAGCAATGAAGCAAATATATAATAGACAAAGTGTACCCCCAAAAAACAACTTCTGTAGGTATAAGTCCTTGACTAATAGCTCTTCAATTGGCTTTCACTTTATATTATGCATTTAGTTTAACCTTCCCATCTTGACTCCTCTGGCTAAATTCCTGTACTTCATTGTGTGTTCAGCCTTAATCGCTGTATCCTAATGGCTTATCTTATATGGACCATCAGTGTAAGCTGTTCTGCTCAAGTATCATAAATCTGATTGTCCGCTGAAGCATGTTGATCTCTTGTTAATTTAATTTATGCTTTGAGAAGGTGAGAGATAAGATACACTTTTCTCCATGCAGAAGTGTTGGCGTGATTCAGAACAGAAGAATTCTTTTAATTTAGGCGGGTAAAAGTTGTGTGTCTGTGGAGCACCTGTACTTAATCATACAGCTGGAGGTTTCTGGGTTTTGAAACACCAGCTTTGCCCCAAGTCAGCTATGCCAAGCACAGGTCAGTAGGAGTCAGCTACTTGTGTGAGCCTTGGCATCAGTATGAACACCAAGGCTTGGTGAAGGGAAAATGAGGCATATGCTAGCAGTTCATAATTAGGGTGGAGCTCAGATGAGATGCCTGAGCAAATCTAACAAGTTTTTGCTGAAAAAGGCAATTTTGTTCCATCTTTCTTCTGGCGGTATTTTCTTGCTTCTTGTGCCAGTTCTCAGCTCACTGATTAGGTATCAATCACCTAACCTGATAAAAAACTTGCCTGACAGAATAGCTCATCTTTTATCCTGTCAGTGAAGTGGCACAAGGGTAGGCACATCTGAGGGGCTTTTAGAGTAAGCTTGGCTGTGAGTCAAATAAGCAGTTGCTTATCTTATAGGACTAGTTAAAAAACAAAATCTCTTAAGTGCTTTAATAGCCTATGAGAACTTGAATGAAGTTAGATGCATATCAGACTCTTACATAAAGAGGAATTGGGTGTCTTCATTAAGAATGCTTAAAAACTTAAGTGTCTCCTAAGTTGCTTGTAGTGTGAGAATGCAAACTTCTGTAACAATGCTAAGGGTTAATCCCCTGATACAAAAGGAGGTTGGGGAGGTTGGGGGGTTGGAGATTCATGATCCTTGAGGTTCCTTCCAACTCTGGTCATTCTGTGATTCTGTGAGATTGACTGTTTGATGTTAATCCAATAGGACTTTCATGGTAACTTTTTGGGGCTGATACTTAAGCTCTGAGCTTGTCTGTTTCTTTGACTTTTGGCTAGAAGAACTAGTAGGCTTAAGGAATCTTTTTTAAGTTGTCGTCATTTTAACTGCCAGTATGCTAGTGACAGAATAAACATGAATTAACAAAACTTACTGTTTCAGAAAGTAGCAAATACTAACTTCATTGTAAAATCATTTTGTACATAATATTGCCATAGTAGTTTGTACCAGTGTTCTGCTCAGTCTAGTTTTCTGTCATTTATATGGGTAAACAAAGTACAATAAGCAGCAATAAATTTCAGAAATGCCAATAATGTGGTTTGTCTTGAAAATTCACACAGATGATGAAGAATCTTCCATCTCCAAGTAGCTGAGTTAACAGCAGTAGCTGTTTATGCAGCACTAACAAGTATATGGGCTTTCAGTTGCAGTAAAAGTGACTGGATCAACAGCTTGTAATTGAAAAGAGTAGATTCTGATCCTATTCACAACTCTGCATTTTCCCTTTCACGTGTATTGCTCCAGGCTTGTTTAGCTTGCTAAACAATCAAGACTGGCTTTTGTTTTTTCAGCTTTTTCTGCTGAGTTGTTGAACTTGACCAGTTTGGTGAAGGAGTTATGAAGCAGTAGCAAGATTAAGATGGTGTTTCTCTTATAATTACTGAAACATAATTATTTTAATAGCATGTGCATTTTTTTTCCTCGCTCTTGTGATTTCTTTTAAAAGAGGATACAACTGGGAGGCAGCCAACAGATATAGGTGCTCAGTTCACACAGAAGGGGACTGGAAACTGAGGGCAGCATATATGTGCTTAAGAGCAGTGGTGATGTGCCACAGGGCATGATCCCTACCACCGGAGCAACTGCATCTTGCACATCAGAGCCCTCAGTTTAGGCCAAGTTCCTGAGAGTGATGGCAGCTTTCAGTTCTTGCACTGCTGGGATGCTTGGGCGTACCACTGGACCAGGAGAAAGTAGTGTCCTTGCCCTCCAAATGGTGAGTGGTGGAAAACTTGCTTCCACCAAGCAAAAGACAAGTGGAAGAGGTTCAGCAGGCTGCACAGCATCAAAAATAACTAGAAGGAGATGGACAGGATCTTCTGCAAGAGCCTAAAGGTTCAAGAGCCCTGTATATATTGAAAGAGGGGCAGGAAGAATGCATGTCAGGCTGCAAAATGGAGACCTCCACAGTGGTGAAGGGTGGGAGCTCATGGCTTCTGACACCAAGGGAGGTTCCTGTATCTCATGCATATGTGCATTTGTCAGATAAGTTCATTTCACTGGAAGAAAACAAATGGCTAAAAGCTCTGTACAGCACAGCACCAGGTATGAGCATCAAGTGATAGTAGTGGGGAGGCTGCTTCCTGCAGGGGACAGAGGTCACCATCTAAGCTGGTATCTTAAGGAGGCTTGCTGCTTCTTGGCAGCTCAGGAGAGGGATGTTCTGGAGAGACTACACACAGTGTGTTTCACCATCAGGCAACTGAACCCTATACCTCTTTCACTTAAGACTAATGGATATAGCCAAGAGTTACCTGGAGCTTTTCAATCACAATTTAATGGCTTTTGGAGTGAGAGACAAAGGCACAGGAGACCAAGTGCTTTTTTTGGATCTTTGAGTTCTTCCTTACTATGAAAAGGAATAAACAGATCATTCCTGTCAATAACCGGTTAGTTGCCTAGCTGATATCAGCAGTGGGGATTTGGGTTTTATGACCAAGGGACTGTCTTTGTGGATTAAGAACTCCTAGGAGGAGATGGGTTCCACCAACCCAAGTTAGCCCAGGAATATGTCTGCCAACAGGCTGACCAATGTGGTGAGGAGGGACTTAAACTAAAAGTAACAATACCCAAAATAAAGTAAGGAAATGGTGAACTGGCAAGCAGAAGGTATAGGCTGATGGAGACAAGAGATCCTCTAACGAATACAGCTGGAGGGAACCCACTTCAGATGTATGCACTAAAATAAGGAAGCAGTAACAGGGCAACATGATGGGGGAACTTCTCACACATCCTGGGGAATCTGCAGGACTAAATACCTCTGCGAAGTGACTGTGGAGAGTAAACAGGAGGAATTAGGGGTCTGCATGCAATTGTAGGGCTGTGATTTAATTGTGATATTGGATGTGGAATAGCTCAGTGCCTTAGTATCTAGTAGAAGCTGCAACACAGCAGGGCGTAACAGTCCAGTCGGTTTTTGGAATGCATTGAGGACCGCTCCTTAACACAGGATCGAGGAGTTGGTGAGGGAAGGTGTTTTGCTGATCTTCACACCTCCAAACATGGAAGAATTGGTTGGCATGTGAAGGGTGGAAGCAACTGTGTCCACTGTGACTGTGGGATGGTGGAAATGGGGATCCTGAGAGGACAGAACAAGGCGAAAAGCAGAATCTCAGTTCTGGACCCTATTTTGAACAGGGTGCGGGGTTAACGTAGACAATCCTGCAGCAACCTCAGTCTGTCCCAAGAGGCTGCCCAGGTTTGAAAGTGTGGGCCTGTCGTTCACAAAGGATGGCAGTAGTGTTCCTATAGCTGCGTGGGAAGGTCTGCACAGACCCACTTAACCCTAACCTATCAGATGACAGAGCTAAATATGAAAGCGTACAATAAAACTGAGGTAATATAATGGCCTGCTTCATCCAGAAGGGTCCTCTTTCTCCCGTCCCTCAGCATCTGCTGCTCACCCTGTACTAACTCGGGCAGACCCACTTCATAAGCTGATACAGTACATAAAGCTGGCAGAAAGCTAACCTAGCAAAAAGCAGGCAGTTTTCTGCTGCGGTAATGAGTTGAATTAGCTTAGCAAGGCTCTAATGAGTGCTGGGTTGATGGTCCCTCTGCTCTTTCTCATGCTGTTCTATCCCTTTTACATATCCTCAACCTAAGTGGGGTTCTGCCTGAAGGGCATAGTTTGAGGTCACATTAATGCAGTGTGAGCAAAGAAATACTGATCAGCAGCCTGTTCAGAGCAGGAGGTCTGAGTCTGTGGTCTGTACTATGTAAGGAGAAAATTATACATACACACGTGTAGTCAGTCTCATTATAGAGAAGCAGCTCTCCTCTATCTAAGGAGGTGGGATTGTCCTCAGAGTGACATCACTAAGTGGATCTTTGTTTCAAGAATAGAAAATTTATATTTTTTCCGTATAGAGAATTTTTGTCAGAGTGAATCTGTTACGTTCTATTTTTTCTCTTACCTTGTTTGTCCACCCAGTTTTGCTAATGAGAAGACAAGTTCTGTGTAGTTGTTGCTTGACGAGGGTACTGTTGGGATCCTCAGCAGATCAAACTGACTGCATTCTGCATAACTTTGTTAAAAGTTTGTTTCAGTAATATCTATAATTATGACTTTACAGTAGGCAGAGCTTCTAATTTTGGAAGTTAGATCTTCATAGTCTTCAGTTTTACAATACTCTCCTTTGACTAGTCAACAGTGCAGTGATGTAGAACAGTGGAGAAGAAAAAGTGAATTATTCTGGTAGTGTTAAGTCTTAATCCTTTTGATTTTATCCTAACATCTGTGGGCTGTGTCTTGGATAATTTAGGGTTTTAGAGATGGAGGCAGAAGTAAAGGAACAGAGTACCAATGCATCTAGTCTTCTAAGACCAATATTAAAAGGATCTGCTGCCATCGTAGTGTGACTGTAGGCATAAAACATGCATATGAAAATTGCTTTAATATCAAATAGACATGGTAGGATTGACTTCAGAACAAGATACAGTATCATTTATGAAGCAGTAATAGAGCTCACACAAGCAAATCTGCACCTATAAAAGTAAAGATGAAAGTTTTACTGTACAGATAGTGGTTTTTCCATAAATAGCCTTTGTCTAGACAGCCTTGGTGTTCAAGGTAGACAAGTCTAACAATTCAAATGCTGTCAGTACTAAGGAACTAAATGGCAAAATCCACTGTGCATATTAAGAGTCCACTTAGATTATATGCTAGTACTTATGTACTTCATGATGAAATAGCTCCTGTTACTGAACTTGTAGCACTTCGGTAAGCTTATTTTCTAGTAAATACATTCCAAAAAACAGAATTAGCAGCCTATTTTTTTATTGTGATTGTTTTTATCAATGTAATTTAGAAGTATGTAAATGGCTGTAGATAAGGTATACATCTGTAATGTGACATTATCTGTGACTAATTTTCTTTATGGACTTACTGAATTATTCATTTATACTTAGCAAGGCATGCAGCTTGGCATGTGTTTGTAACAGTTGTTTTCAATATTTTGAGGGATTATTTTCTCTTCACTTAACTCATGCAATTACTATTAGAAGGAAATAAAAAACAAAAACCTCTGCAGGACATTTCTGCCCTGGTTTGTGCCTATTTGGTGGTGATGACTGTGTAGCAAATCTGGTCAGGGAACAGATTGGCCAAAATCTGATCTGCCCACAAAGTGGGTAAAAAAATCTGAATGTTGATAATATTTCAAATCCTTGGCATTTGCAGGAGCTGTTGTCAGAAAGAGGCCTAAATTGAACTAATGGTGGTGCTTAGCTAATGTGAGAGGCTTTTAAAATCTTGGGTGCCATTCTAATTTTGTATTTGAACTCAAGCCCTGGTTGCCCACGTTAAAAAGATGAACTTTTAAATCAGTGAATTCATGATTTAAATGCACAGTTTTTTTGTTGTTGTTTAAAAAAAAAAACCACACCTGAGAACCAAATGCATACCGTACTGATAGAGAATAAGCCTGATACAGGTGACTTAAGCTATCTGTCATGTTGTTCCAGAGACATAACAATCCCTCTGTCCAGCAGGGAAAAAAAAAAAAGAAAAAAAAAAAAAAAAAAGTATTTAAACCTAAGCTAATACAGAAAAAAAAAAAAAAAAAAAAAAAAACAAAAAACTCACCTAGCCACAGACAGGTATGTCCAGGTAAGAATGCCCCTTCCCATATGGCAGAGCCAGAAGATAAAGCTGTTGGAAAAGAGATGCCTTTTCATTGGTATCTTCTGATGAAAACCAAAAGATGGTGGTGAAAGGAAGTAATGGAAATCTTTGAGACACAGCAAAAATTGAAGTCCTTTGAGCAACTGAGGAAGATTACCACCTCCACTACAGAACCCAAACCACAAATCTTACCACCAGTTTACCTGCTGATGACTTGACAAGGATAAATCCTGTGCTTTTCCACGATTTATCATTTAATCTATCAATGTTTATTTTTCCATTCTGTATGTCTGATCACACAGCAATAGAGAGAATCTGCAGGGAGGCATTCAAATGTTGAAACTTCTTCAGTGCTACAAGCAGGCTGGCATCATTAACATGAGAACTAATATTGCAGAATCATTCTTCAGTTATGTCTCTCAGTAGGTCTTGAGTAATATGGAACCCAGTAGATAGGTTGCACTGCTCTGAGGTTTATCTGTAATAGCTTTTAAGTGGTTCATTGAGATGAGCTAAGGATGCAGAACTCTGTCTACGCCTGTTTTGCTGTTAATAGAAGATATTAGACTCAGCTGAGTTGAAGTTCAGAGCTGCACAGGAGGTGACTTTATTGAACAATTTCCTATTGATCATTAATAAACGCACTAAATGAGTACTTGTATGTGACCCCTAGCAATATACTGAAGAAAGCTGGCATCAATAATTTATAGGATAATTTGAATTAAAATCAACTCCTCCAGGTAAAACGTATCTAGATTGAATTTTAACACTTGTTTTAACACTTGTTTCAACACTAAATTTGGATTTCTAATCTTACCTTTCTTTCCTCTAAAATAAGAGGAAAGTTTTCCCTGCCAAACAAATTAGGACTTGCTTTCAGAGGCAGTAAATCTGTTTGTAGAGGTTACCAACAGAATCAAGATGTAACTAAATTGGCTAACTAAATTGCCAAGACTAATTGCAGTAACATGTAAATACACGTTTTTATATCATTGTTTGTGTATTACTGTGAAATGTTTGCAGCTATCAGCAACTTCAGTTCTAAGACTTATACAATGAGGAAACAAACTACAGTCTTACTTTAATGTATTTTGCCCTTTGAAGTGGTCGTGCTTTTAGCAGCTTACTGGTCTCAAATTAGTTACAGCTGTTAAGATAAACTGTTGCATTTAATACTGGACTTTGATTTTGCTTTTATTTTTTCTAACTGTAGGTAAGCAAGTAAGAACCAAGCTGTCACAAGCCTTCAATCACTGGCTTAATGTTCCAGAAGATAAAATACAGGTACTCACTAATTATTTTTACAAGGCTTTTACCTTTCTTCCAAGATTGTCAGTAACAGATTGTTCTTAGTGTAATGTACTTAAGACTTCTGATCATTTACAGTACATCATTCCTGAGTACCTTAAAGTACAACTTAAGGAAAATAGCCAAAGCTTTTCACTGAAGTTATGGTTTAACACTGAAGTTACAATTTCAGTGACGTGTCTGAAGTAGAATAGCTACATGTTTTCTACCTAAGCTCAACGGTCTGAGTGGTAGAAGGAGCAACTAGTATTGTTACTCACTTTAGTTATTAACAATGGGAATAAGTTTTCAATGACTTGCAAAAGAAGCTAAACAGTTACTTTGTAAGCCCTACAAATACAGTGACTGAGAACAAAGATTATGATTTTGATACAAGAATATCAAAGCCAGTAGTCAAGTGAACTTTTAAACCTTTATAAACCACTTCTTGTTCTGGGCCTTAAACGGCAGACTTCTGCACAGTTTAGAGTCCTTATTACCTAGTGTGCAGCACTTTATCAAGAATAATCCTTCCCTTTTATTTTTCTTTTGGACAAATCTATGCAAGATGCATGGCTGTGTGTTCAAACACTGTGGCTTCTGAAATGCAAAAGTTTCCTTTTGGCTAGACTACAGTTACGCCAAACTGCATAATTAGGGTGCAAAAGATTCTCTGTATCCAAGGTAATGTAGGAAATTAAAATAACTAATTGTTTTTTTCTTGACACCCACCTGGTCCCTAAATAATTTCATTAATGATCAGGTAGGCCATTAGTGTCTGTGAAGGAGTCCTTTTTAGGATAGGCTAAGTGTGATGCCTCGTAGTGCTCAAGTAGCAAAATCTGTCTGTTGAAAGTTATACTGCAGCAGCCACTGCTGAGTTAGGCTTGGTTTTTAAGAAAGCATGCCATTCTGCACTGGTCTGTTTTCACTATGAAGTGCAGTTTTCTCACTTCCTCAGACAACTTCCTGTTGTCTTCTAGAAAATAAGGTTTTTTCTCCTGCTGTCTGAACTTCCTCCCTCCTCACTTTCAACACTAAAATATTTTTGATGCTGTCTTCAATGGAAGTTCATGAGGTAATTTGCAGTCACTAAGCACATCTTAAGTTATTTCAATTTCAACCTTAAATATCTTGAAACTGTAGGAGTTCACAAACTAAGTGATATGAAATAGGCTAATGAGAAATGCTAGAATAGGCTTATCTAATGATGAACTTTCCTGACAGTATTGGAAATGACATAATGGATTAAATCAGTATTCAGAAAAATAGGTTTTGCAATATTGCTTTTTATAAGTACTCTATCCTTCATGATTTTAAAGTCAATAGACAACAGTATCTTTACAAGTTGAAGCAGGCCTCACTTCTATCTCAAAGCTGAGTAATTAGTGCTCAGATAGTTTGCTCTCAGAGTCATTATCTTGGGCAAGCAAACAATTAGATTGCTGGGTTTCAGGTTTTAATCTTTTGGATAGTGGTTACTGAATGCTAGATAGTTTGCTGGAAAAAATGCTGGAGATAATCATTTTCTCTTCTTGTAATAGGTTATCATTGAAGTGACAGAGATGTTACACAATGCAAGCCTACTTGTGGATGATATTGAAGATAACTCAAAGCTACGACGGGGCTTTCCAGTGGCACACAGTATCTATGGAATTCCATCTGTAATCAACTGTGCTAATTATGTGTATTTCCTTGGCTTAGAGAAGGTTTTAACCCTTGATCACCCAGATGCTGTTAAAGTTTTTACTCGCCAGCTACTGGAACTCCATAAAGGTCAAGGCTTGGACATTTACTGGAGGGACACTTACACCTGCCCTACAGAAGCTGAATACAAAGCTATGGTACTGCAAAAGACAGGCGGTCTCTTTGGATTAGCTGTAGGCCTCATGCAGCTCTTCTCAAATTATAAGAAAGACTTAAAACCACTTCTTAACACACTTGGTCTCTTCTTCCAAATAAGAGATGACTATGCCAACTTGCACTCCAAAGAATATAGTGAAAACAAGAGTTTTTGTGAAGACTTAACTGAGGGCAAGTTCTCATTCCCAACCATTCATGCAATTTGGTCAAAACCTGAAAGTACACAGGTACAAAACATTTTACGTCAAAGGACAGAAAACATAGATATAAAAAAATACTGCGTGCATTACCTTGAAAACGTGGGTTCATTTGAGTACACTCGGAATACACTGAAAGAGCTTGAATCTGAAGCCTATAAACAAATCGAATCACTTGGGGGAAACCCTGAGCTCGTAGCACTAGTGGAACAGCTGAGCAAAATGTTCAAAGAAAATGACAATTAATCTCCAGGGGATGAATGGAAGCTTTTTTTTTCTTTTTTTTTAAAACGGGTAAAAGGTTATCTGAAGAGTGTGACAGTCAGTCTCACTTAAAACTACTGTGTTGCCACATGGCAGAAATGTATGTTAAAAATAAGTTTGATCACTGAGTATTGCAGTATACCTTATCTATACAGTCTTAATTGTAACTGTTCGCAGATGTCTTCGAAACATATACTAGAATTGAAACAAACTTTGAATATAGATTTTTACACAAACATTGGCATTACTTCACTCCTAGAATCTCACAGGTTACAGTATATCTTAAACAAACCTACTGTAAGTTTCTGGCCAAAATTATTAAATTAAATCTGATTGACCCAAGTGACTTGTGTGTTTTTAAACAACGCCCTAGTAAACCAAAATATATGGTGTTCGATAAAAAAAGATGCTCTCAACCTCAATGCATATACTAATGTTGCATTATGAACGTTAAGAGTTGTGAAGATTGGATAGATCTGCTTAGTTCTGATAGATAGATAGATGTACTTAGTTCTAATGTGAATATTCTATCCAGTATCTGAGGATATTTCAGGGGAATACAAATTGTAAAAATGCTATATGTTCCAAATGAGACTAATGTTTAGATTGAGATGGGAGCTTAATAGAGACGTCTGTTTATCTTAGGGAAAAATTTGCATCACTTTCGTCTTGAATTTGCCACTGTTTCCAGTTCTGCATTGAATAACTTCAGTTGACTGGTTTTTGATCATTATGCTGTTGGTTTTTTTTTCAAACAGTCAAATATTTTACAGTGTGGGACTTAAACGTAAGCATTAGATCTCAAAGATGTAACTGCAAATAGCAGCATAGCAGGAATTGAGTGGGATTCATAACAGGTAGCTTTAAGATGCTGTGAATTATGCTGGTTTCTCTAATCTCTTATTTTGAGAAAATTTTCCAGGAATTGATTCAGATTTCATAGCATTCATGTTCTGAATTCATATCAGGAGGCAGTTGTAGGCATCTCCACAGAGACGGTAGTGACTTCTGGCTAAACTGAAATGTAGTATCTTGTTCTACAAGCTGTAATACCCCTTCAGTTTGGATAATTGCTTAAATACTGTTTTAAAATTATGTAGACAGACATACTTGCACGGCACTCAGAACTTGATTAGAAAATAGCCTGAAAAGTGACAAAAATCTCTGCTCACGCGTATACACACATTACAGAAATGTTTGTTTCCTAGCTGAGGTGGCTTTAACCAGGTGCAGTTCTCTTCATATTTGTAGCCATACAAAGCTTTGCTCTGATGTAGGGAATTTAGTGTTTCAGATCAAAGGTGGGGCTAGTGCTATCAACAGTAACATTAAGCTGACAGCACGCTGTCACAGCATACTCTGAAAAGAAATGGCCAGAGATACTTGGCTTCTAATAGAAGAAGAATAGTTGTGTGCATCTGTTCACTCATTGTACCTGCAAACAGGTAGAGTCACTACCTCAACCCACTGAGAAAACTAACTGAAGATGCTTGCCAAAGGAAAACATTACAGCAACCCTTGTGATTCTTCCAAAAGTGATTAAGCATGAAAAAAATTGGAATGGCTGCTTTTAGTCAGAAGCATTCTGTTCTTATAGATGATGGGTTATTCCTTTTATCTGCATGCTGAGGTGGGAGCTTTGTCTCTGCTTTGTGATTAGACACTGAATAGTAGCCTTTTCGCTGAATGGATCTGGTTGCTGAATCACTTAAAGTTGGTGAAAGGTGTCTTTTATTTAATGTCAATGACAGTAAACTGCATTTCTTAACATGAAGCGCATAGTAGCAGGCCTGTAAATTCCTAGTATTTTGATGGGGAAAAAATACCATCTGTAGCAAAGTGCAATATTTATTTGTGCCATATCTTGGGAGTTTCTAAGCAGCACTGCAGCTGATGCTGAATGGGAGACAACACTGGAGAAAAAACTACTGCCAGGAAAATCTCCTAGTCTTAGTCTAAAACGTCCTTGTGCCTACTGGGATATTACAGCCAGTATATACGCAGTGCAAAGTGCACTTAGTGGCATTTCATTTCTGTTCAGTTGCTGAACGTAAGTAGTTTTGTATTATCAAACTTTCTTGATGAGGTAGGGTTTTTATCATTTCAAACTTTTTTTTTTAATACTAGCTGGCACTTCTGCTCTTTAATTTATTCTGGCAATTTATCACAGTGTCATCCAGTAATCACAGAATCACTGAATCATAGAACGGTTTGGGTTGGAAGGGACCAAAGCCCACCCAGCACCATATGTGCCAGGGCTGCCACCCAGCAGCTCAGGCTGCCCAGGGCCCCATCCAACCTGGCCTTGAGCACCTCTGGCATGGGGCATCCACAGCTTCTCTGGGCAGCTGTGCCAGAGATCCCCCACCCTCTGAGTAAATAATTTCCCTCTTCTATTCTTTTATATTAACTTTTCAGTTTAGTATGTAAACTTTACGATACTTCACAGTTGTGCAATTTGCAGTGCACCTCACAGGGCACAGAGGAATAACTGTTTATCACCTCACCTGGTGATCCCCTTTTCCACTCAGACCTTTCTTCTAAATGTTCATGTGCGTGGCTCTAAGTTCACACTTCAAGCCCAAGTGGTGTTTTCTGTCATTTGACTTACTGCTGGGGAGGCACATATGGTATGTGTTAGATGAACTGCAGCAAAAACATTCCATTTAGTTGTGTTCTGCTGCACTAGGAGTGCTATGCTACGTATTGATTCTCTTGCCTTTACCATTATTTTGTATGTAATGGACAGATGAACTTTGAGCTCACAATCCCTCATTCAACTGCAAAATCAGGTTTTTAGAATCTAATCTTTCCCAAGTTTGTTCTGCAGCAAGATACGTTTTAACTAATTAGAGATTGTATCATTGCTATTATGCTTATCACTGTTCTCCTGTAAGTCTGTTACTTGGTTATTTTTATCTACTTTCCTCTGTTCTTGCAGTTGTGATAGAAATGCTACCTGGCACCATCCTATGTACAAATCTAGTTCTTTCTCCCAGTGTAGCTCTAAAATAACTTTGTTAATAAAATGTATGTAATGTGAGGGAAAAGCTTAATCTGCAAAGCAAATGTGAGTTTGTGTAAAACAGTGGAGGAATGAGATTGCATGAGAAATTGATTAGAAACGGCAGAGGTTAGGACCTAATAAGCATCAAATCAGATACTTACTACTGAATCTATAATTTGAAATGCAATAGTTATTACTGATTAGCAGCTAATATGTGTGCAGACATGAGCTTCTAAGGCTAGTGGTAACAGCACTGTAATGCAGGTTGTTAGTCTTGGTATTCTGTTTTCTCTAAATGAACTTTCCCCAGTGTTTTACACACAGCTTTAGTTCTGTATTTTTACTTGCATCTGTTGCATGTCTTTGTTCTGTCTTAATCTCATCATTCTACATTTCAACTATGATATTTACTATCCTGTTTGCATTGTTTGCTCAGTACTTTCATGGTGTATAATCAATGAATATACAGATGTTATAATTAAGAAATATACAAGAAAGTTAGTCTAAACAGGTTATCACGCTAAAAAAGAATGGATGGAAAGCTTACCCTTATCCTGGGCTTGCTGAGAAGACTCCAAGAGAAGCGATCTCCAAAAGAGATCCTGCCCTAGTAGTAGTCAGCTCTTAAATGTGGTCTAGGAGAGGCTCTACCCCTTCCTGTAGCTCAGGAGAATTGCCTTCACCTGTGCTCCCAGGGCTGACTCATTGCTCACCTCAGGTGGTC
>JAOWBP010001760.1:31023083-31053461 GCA_028571105.1 Tragopan temminckii | reverse complement strand
CCGTATATTTAAATAATCTGTATTTAAATAATCTTTGTGGGTTTTTCTTTCATGATTTATTTAGCAGCATTGAGGATCTATTCAAAATTTTTTATATTTACATTTTATAAAATCAATTTAA
This sequence comes from Tragopan temminckii, assembly GCA_028571105.1. Taxonomy (NCBI): domain Eukaryota; kingdom Metazoa; phylum Chordata; class Aves; order Galliformes; family Phasianidae; genus Tragopan; species Tragopan temminckii. The sequence continues at coordinate 31,053,340 of JAOWBP010001760.1, read as the reverse complement.
TAATGTGCTGTTTGAAAAAAATATCCCTTTTGGCTTTTGATCTTGCTGCCTGATAATTTCATTTAATAATTCCCAACTTTTTATATGCAGGTAGCTGAGATCAGCTCTGTTACATTACTTTGATGACTCTTGTTAGGTTTATTTCCATCTTTCCCATTAACACTATTTACTTCCTGACATGAAGAGACTAAACATATAGGAACATCACAGACTTGCATGGTGACAGATTACTTCTTATCTTTATTCCTTTTGCAATAGATCTTGCATTTATGTTTTGCTTTCCTGATCAGCGATGGCTGTTCCAGTGCCCAATCCTTCCCAGCCATTCCAGCAGATTATCCACAACATGCCCGCAGTCTTTACCGAGCTTTAACTATCTGTGTTGATAGTTCTGGACACAAGAAAGTGCTGCTTAGAAGAAAAAGAGCATTAGGCAACCTGCAATACTTATTTCTGGTTTTGAGACCTATGATTAGTTCTGAAGGGAATCTGCATAAAGTATTATTTCTGGAATACTTTTTTCCCAACTTCTGTTGCATTAAATGATGTTTTGCTCGTAGGTTCTTCTTTGTGCTCCAGGGTGGCCAGTACTTGAAGAATTATACCTTACTTCAAATAATATTACAGTTTTGGAAAGGTAAGATGAGTAACATACGTCGGTCTTTTGTGACTGATGTACTGCTAAGTTATATATCAGATAAAGGTACATTCCTGCAATGTTTATGTCACCGTGACATAATTGTGAAATACACAGTGCAAGCTTCACATGATGTACTTCCAAATACTTTATATAAGTACAATTATCTGCATGCAGCTATATACATAGAAAACTAGTATTTTAATGAAAAATAACCTGAAGTATTCTGCTTTTGTGTGGTGTTTTGTTTTATTATTATTTTTCAATGTGGCAGGCCTGATAATGTCCTGCAGACCCTGAAACTGTTAGACCTTTCAAACAACCAGCTACTGGATGGAAGTCAGCTGCACCTGATAGGACATCTTCCCAGGTAGCTGTTTAACAAATTTGCTGGAAGTTCTTTGTCTTATCCTGTATATTCATTCTTCTGGGCAGTCTTTGTGGACTGAAATATGTTTGGTTTCTTTATGCTTCATGGAAGATGAATGGAGTCTTAAAAACAGAAGCATTTTGCCCTCTTGAGGAGAGTAACTGAATTACTTGAGCTTTCTTAATACAATCTTAGTTTGTTGTAAACAAGACATTCTTGTGTGTTAACAAGTTTTTATTATACACTTACAAAACTGAAATTATTTATCACTTTATTAAGTTCTTTAAGTGTTAGCATCTACAGCATTTTATCTGTGACAACAGGACTGTAGAGAGTTGTTGTAGAAAAGCAAAAGGGATTTGGATGTGGCTTCTTAGGAACGGTTTTATGTCCATGACAGTGTCACAGAGGTTCATCAGTAGCTGCACAACCATCACAGTTGTTTGTGTGTGCAGAATGCTGTTAGGGCTCTTTGGTGGAAGGTGTGACATTAAAGACCATTGGTGATGGGCAGTTTCCACGAGCAGGCCATCCCATACTGTCCATCTATTTGTCCTTTGTTGTTTTTGTTTCAATTAAAAAAAAAAAAAAAAAAAAAAGCAAAACACAGTGATATTGGAGGGATGCAAACCTTGAAATTATTGCACTTATTCTCTAAATGCTCTGCTAAGGTCTGGGTGCTGTCTACTGCTGTTTACTTGTCACTGGTGTCAAAAATCTATTGAATCTTTGTTTTTAAAAAACAAAGCAAAACTTGAGGGTTTTTCTGGGGAGGTTTGTTTTTAAATGTTCTGTACTAATCATCATGTCTTTTACATTTCAGATTAGAACAGCTAATACTTACCAACAATGGAATACCTTCTATACACTTTCCCGATGCTGATTTTGGTATGTAAAAAAAGCAATTTGTTTTGGTCTTATAATTCTGTTCACTTAAATTTTTCATTATTGTTTGGACTTATTCTTTTTCCTAGGAAGCAAGACTCAAATGTTTCCTTCCTTAAAACGCCTTGCAATAAATGACAATAAAATCTCACAGGTAGGTTCGCTTGTGAGAGCTTCAGATTTTGTAAACGTGTGCATCTTTGTTTAAGGGTAACTTGCACTTTGCTATTTTGAGTTTAGTTTGATTGCTTGTGTTAAGAGCTTGAGGCAAATACTGAGTTCTTTGGTCAACTCACAGGTGGGAATTTCAGGGTTTTAAAAGATCACTAGCATGAAGAGATTTATGGTGGTGAGTCCTATCCCTCTGCTACCTCATAGTTCCTCGTGTGGAATTCTATCGATCTAAAATGCTGAGTAGCTCCCAGTTAGTCTAGTTTTTTTTAATTAAATGTACTGCGATTATTTTCTTTGTCAAATGAAGAGGATGGAAGTAGTTGGTTCTGCTGTCCAGAAGAATTGTTTCATTCACAGTTACTGCACAGAAAAGGCCAATGTCACTGCTTATTGTTCTGCAATGCAGTGTGCTTTATGTTTCCTCACCAGACTCTTCCCCTCCATTTCAGTGGTCGTCGATCAATGAGCTTGATAAGCTGCCAAGTTTGCAGGTACTGGAGTGTCGCAGTAACCCTCTAATGGACACAGAGAAGAATCCAGAGACCCTGAGACAGCTAATTATTGCCAAGATAAGTCAATTGGAGGTTTTGAACAAGTCTGAGGTATGCGATGCATCAAGAAATTGCACAAGTCTGCAGAAAAACAGATTTCAAATCGTTGCTTGATTAATTTTTGTTCAGCTTCTTTTAAGCTTGTTTGTTTAGATGTGGGAAAAGTAAAGTACTGACTGTTCTATCGCTTTGGAAATGGGGCACTGACTGGGACCACAAAGTACAGCCCTGTTTGTGAACATTGCTAGTTCAACAGGCATCAGGACGTGGGAAAATATAAAATAGCACCAGCATTTCTCCATCAGTTCCTACTGAAATTGCAGGATCATTAATAAAAAGCATACACTTGCCAAAAAGAAAAGAAAAAGCAGCATTGTTAACCCATTTCAGTTATCTTCTGTAATAGGAAGCTGGGACTATCTGAACCAAATCGAACTTGCAGCAAAACTTTACATAAAGGAGGACAGAAACACCATGTGTTCTGCAGCTACAAACAATACTTCGGTATTCATGTATGGATCAGTCAGTACATGGAGGTAGAGCTCCTAAGATTCCCAATAGTTTAAGGTACCATAAACGTATGGATCAGTTACTGCTTAGAGATTGGGTTTGTAAGATTATTGGTAGAGTTATAATGTACTGAATACATAAGTAGCAGCATGAGTCAGTGTTGTGAATTAGATTTTCTTTTCTGGAAAGCCGTATCATTTTATTGGGCTCCATTCTTGTGTCAGTACAGATTTTTCCTGATGAGAGAAGAGGAGCAGAGCTTGATTATCGCAAAATATTTGGGAAAGACTGGCTAGCAGCTGGAGGGCACTGGGATCCAGCGAGAAACAAACCCAGTGAAGAATTTCTTGCTGCCCATCCCAGATACGCATCTCTTTGCCTTAGTAAGTACAAGTCCAATTCCGTGGTTGCTCTTCTTTGGGCTGCTGTTGAATTTTAGTCTCAAAAGTGCTCATGTCTGTGTGTGCTTTCCTTTACGTAGAATATGGTGCACCTGAAGAAGGAGAACTGAAGGGACAACAGCCTTTGACTCTGAAAAATCAACTTTTGAGTAAGAGACCAGAAATGGTCAAAGCCTTTCCTTCTGCACTGTTTTTACGAGTTTGGTGTTTGCTGGGTGTATATAGAGGACACGGAGCTCCAAAGCCTTTGAGAGGTCCTGGGGCTACAGTTTGTAATTCTCCTCCTCAGAACTATACTTGTCAATGCGTTTAACTGGATACCTGCTTATCATCTGTATTTCACCTCCTTTTCCCCTGCAGTCCAACCTGAATGATTTTCTTAATTAAGACTTAGTGAGGAAGAGAAGTATTGATATTCTCTTCTGCCAGCGTGAATGATTTTTCCATGGAGGAGATTTGAGATTCTAACTTTACTCACTTAGCTGTTTCCTGATTATGTTTTTTAATTTATATAACTACTTTAGGACAATCAAGGAAAAATATGGCTAACTTTGGTGTTTGGGGCTGTTGACATACTTAAACTAGATTACACCCCAGATGTAGAAATTCTCTTAGCTTTGTTTCCTATTTTATATAATTTATCCTTCTTTTTTTTTTTTTTTTTTTTTTTTTTTAAACTTTTACACAGTATTGTAAAGCATTATATTTTAACGTTTAGGTAGAAGCAAAGTAGAACAAGGAATATGAGGCTGGGGGGAGAAAACAGTCTGTATAAAAGCAGACTTGGAAAGCTTTTGTGTCCTGTCAGAACAGGGCTTGACATTCACTCACTAATGCCTCGCTGTTCTTCCTTAAGCTTTGACAATTAAATGTCCTGACAACCCTGAGCAGAAGCCTGTAGAGAAAAAGCTACCAGGTAAGTCTTGTCTTGTTTTAGCAATTGATTTGTAGCTCCTTTGCAAATGACTGTAATAAAGGATGTCAGCTGCCCCTAGCTTTGTCAGCTCCTGAAGATTGTCCCCTGATGATTCTGTCATATAAAGGAATGACAAACATAGAACTCAGTTTAAAAAGTCATTTTGCTGATCCTCATCCACTTAGTTTCAGTCCAGTTTGAAAATTGCAAGTTGATGCTTGTTCTTATTACCGTGGCTGCCACTGGTTTCATGAGGCGGTCAGAGGCCAACCACTGCATCCGAAAGCTGATGGATGTACTAACCAGTAATAAGAACGAAGTTGAAAGAGCCAAATATGTAGACTGCAATTCTAGATCTCTGTAAGGTCTCTTGTTTGTCTTAAAAATGACATCAGGAGACTGATGCTGATCTGTATCAAATCTATCTTCTGTGAAGTTTTAGCGCCTGTAGTGACAACTAAAATGAGCAGACTTCGTTCTAAATCAAACTGAAGGTTTGGAAAGATGTGTCAGAGTGGAGTCTGAAAGAAAACAACTTAGTCAAGCTTTATTCTAAAATAAAAATCACATTTATTATCACAAGTTGCATAAAATCAGATGATAGATAGATACAGCTTTTACAAAAATGTTTGATAGAAAAATATTTGTTTTAAGTACAATGTGTGGGATTACAGGAGTAACTCACTATTGCTGTGCCTTTAGATAAAGCTTCAAAAGAAGTAGAAGTTGAATATTTTTTATATCGAGTAGATCTATTGCAAACAGCTCTCACCTCTGGAGCAAACTACACTTACTCAAGATTCATTACAAAAAAATACCCCTTAGTGTAACTGACTTCATAATAGAAACGGCTGTACAGCTCTGCTGGCAGTCTGCTGGGGCCTGGCTAATGTAGCAGCACTTACTGGTAGGAATGGCATGAGGTCCACAGTGCTATTTGTGCCGGGAAAGCCGATTCAAGGTACGAAAACTTGAAGGAATGGGCGCCAGCTGCCAGCAGTCAGAACCTGACTGGTACGTGTCCCAAAGGTCACTTGGTTTTAGCATGGAGTAAATTCAAACTCAAAGGTAAATTATGAAGCCGTAGCACTTCAGTTTGGTACACGGCAGCCAAACACTTAAAACATGGTAGTGTATTCTGTCTGATCCACCAGAGATTAAACCATTTTCAACTTGATGTTAGCAGTTATCATTTCAGGTACAAAATACGTTATTGCAGTGTTAGAACTGAAGCAGCAGTACAGCCTTTCACTGTCGCTATGAGCAAGTATAGCTGAAAAAACAATACAGCTCCATGGTAGCAGCATTTTTCTAATAACTTTATCCCCCCACCTCCCTTTTTCAGAGTCCATGACTATTCAAAGGGTCAAAGGATTGCTCTATCGCCTACTTAGAATTCCTGGTTCGGAACTGAAACTGTCCTACGAAAGTTCTAAAGTGAGTTAAAATTAGGTAATTTAGCAGTAAAATACTTCATGCTGATAAAGTTCAATAGCATGTTCTAAAGTACTGCCTAATGACGTTGATTTCACACAAGGAGGGTGCTCTTCCTGCTGTAATTTAGAACCCCTGTAATATGACAGATGGTCCTCGACTGCCTGATCTAAGTTTGGTTTGAATATACTAGAATTTATTGAAGTCTGATCTGACTACTTTTTTCCTTTCTTATTCTAGCTGAAAGGAAAAGAAGTTGAACTTGACAACGACTTAAAGCCTTTGCAGTTTTACTCAATAGAAAATGGAGACTCTGTGTTAGTACGGTGGTAAGAAGAGACACCCTTGGCAGACTGAAGGAAAAGCCAACACTGGAACTGCAGAAGCGTCATGGACTGCCTGCAGACACCGTGTACAACCTGTGCCTGAACACGCCTGGGAAAACGTGGTACCAGAGGGCTCAGTGGTAATACTGCCAGCTCCTAAGCTTAGTAGTGGTCTCCGTGAAAGCCTTTACTTTTGATTGGAGTGTCTTATGTAAGAGATACCAAATAAATAGCACTTAAATTCTTCAATTAAATAAATCTCAAGGTAACCCTTTTGCCATTATTTTATATTACCTTCCCCCTGCAGCAGTGAGAATTTGTTTTTACTGAACTGACATTAGAATCAAGTTGTGATATCTTTGCTTATAAAAAGGATAAAACTAGTGCTCTACGATAAAACTGGTGCTGTGCTGAAAGAAGCTACTTGCTCTGTTTTCACTTACTTCCAAAGAACTTAAAGCAAATGAAAGTATATCAGCAGTAATTGCAGAAGTATCTACACAGCCTTATATTTAAGGTCAAAATGTGACAAACCATAATTCTACCTACAATATTAACATACCACAGTATATAAATAAGTTCTCAGCATACTGCAGGGCATTGCTATTTATTTTACATTCTCTGCTGTGCTATTCCTCAGTAGTATTTTACTTCCACTTGTGTACCCCCAGGTTTATAAATAGCACACTGAGCTATCAGAAATCCTGCCTCATCAGGCTCAGTTTGTAGTACTTCAAGATTTGGTATAAGCAAACTTTGATTTTTTTTTTTTAATTTAAAATGACAATGGTATAAACAAACTGAACAAGATAAGATAAATCCCAAACCCTCTCTGTCTCAGCCCCTCCAACAGCATGGAACCTGCTGCAGCACGACTGACCAGCTGCCCTGGTACTAAGCACAGCTCCCACTGGGATCCTGGTACAGCTCTATACAGAGTTAAATCAGTAGTACTTAAATTTACAAAAGACAGGCTAGTTGGCATTCTTATGTGCATTTATTAATTACAAGTAGGTCTTTGCCTTTTTATATAAAAAGGAAATTTTTATCTTAAACATTTTGGTTTTTGTCAGATCAATATCTATACTATAGAAATTGAACAGTATCAGTCCACTTGTAATTATCAAAAGGGATGTGCAAATATCGTTACACTTCAGTTGAAACCCAACAATAAAAGATACCTCAATGTTCCATATTCTTCCAAGAATGAATCCCAGTGTACAGTTTTCCATCATCGTCATACTCGATGATGTCGGCCAATGTAAGCCCATTATCTTTCCTCACATCTGCAAGGATCTCCACACAGTTCCTTTACTCTCCAGAGCTCTCTCAGTTCCTGTGGGGAGTACTGAGGGGAAGACAGCATGCCACTCTCACACGTCTTCTCACACAGCCAGAGACTATCCTGTTAGAGAGACAGTGATTTCAGTAGTTTTTCTTAGAATGTATTTCCAAGAGTCAGGTTTTCTTTGTGTGCCAAAGGTATTGCTAAGAAGTGTCACCAGTTGGAGTTGTACATCCCTTCTTGAACTACTAGAGCTGTTTGGAGTACCTGAAGGGGGAGTGCTGGTGGTTGTTTGGGGCGTGTTTTTGTTTTGATTTTAACAAGTGCTTTCTGGATTTGAATCCATTAGCAGGTTCAAGTTTTGTAAAAGGAAAAAGAGAATGTTTCTCCTCTTTTATTTATTCTAACAACAGCTGTCCTCTCTTTCCATAAGATCAGAGAATTTCTGCAGACTTACTTGGTATCGCTTGGGTCCTATAGCTGCCATCCAGATGCCCATGCTCACATCTTCACCCTGAGACAAAACATGATAAAAGCATTTGCACCAGGAAGGCCTAAAGCCCATACCTACATAAAAAAGACTAACTACAAAAAGCTGCGTCTGAGTAGTTTACAGGTGTTCCAATAACCCTCCCGCTTTTCTGTGAAAAAGCAGTAAACTGTTTCCACAAGGAAAAAAATACAAAAAAAAAACCACAAAAACCCCACCAAGATTACCATACCAGAGCTTCTCAGTCCGAAACAGCTGTGATGGGAGCTAGAACATCACTAAGTACAGTGAGTGAGCCAAAGCACTACAAAAAGCCAAAGCATTCATCAGGAAAACCCAGCACATACTTGAGCAGCGTTCTTTCCAAGACAGCAACACTACATGCTGCTCCTCAAACCAGTTTAAGATACAACTGAATCACAGTTTTAATACCTGGTAAGTCTTTAATCTTTCAGAGTTGCTTGCCAGCCACTGAACGATGTCTTTGGAGATAACGTAGCCAGACCCACAAGCAAAGGCTGGATAGGCAGGACTCGGGTACTCCAGCTCTTGCCATTTCCCAGTTCGATCAACTGCCCAGTTAAGTCTGAAACTGAAAACCACATTAGACCTGTGAGGTGTTTATACAAAGCTCTCTGTGAAACCTATGAACACAGCTACCCTCTGAACTATTACTAAAAAAGAGCAATACTAAGACGACGAAGTAGAAGGTGGTCCTAAATAGTGTCCAGATAGCCTCATTTCTCTAAAGCACAATACCTAATCCAACACAACCCTTGGGTAGTAACAGGGAGTTCTCTGAACAGAAATGAATGTAGCACCAACAGTCAGGTCTCTGACATGGCTGCAGTACTGCTGTGTTTGGATCCAGGAACATGCCAGCATCCTTAAGTGCATTCTCTAACAAACAGCCACATCTGTGTCCAGCCCCATCTGGCTACCAGTACCACACAGAGTCAGCGCCTCCAACAGGCACGCAGTTACAGCACTGTTACACATCCCATCTTCCTGATCAAACTAATGGCTGCTTTAAAAAACAAAACAACCAAGGTATAGTACTGGATTTTATATACCGTCTGCCAAAAATAGCCCTACTAGACCAAAGTAACAGTCACAGTTACAGTAAAAAACATCTCTCGGAAAGGAACGTTGGACAGGGCTTTATTTTCTCAACACTGATTTACTGTTGAAGCTTTCCGGGAGTCACCCTCTCCTCTGTGCTCTTTTCCAAACGAAGCTTAACAAAGCGGCTGTTCAACAAAGGCTGCCATCACTCTACCGCAAACACGTTTTGGCAGTCGCCTCCTCTAGGGGACATTTTATTTACTACCAGACACCTGCTGGAAGCCAGAAGCGCTGCCTGCCCACTCTCGCTGCACTGACTCCCGTACCCAGGCAGCGCAGCACAGTTTCAAGATGCTATCGCACCGCGCCGTACTGCTGACCCCATCTGACTGCTGTGTCAGGAATGCCCAACTGTACATTTCAGGAAAAGACTGATATAACACTTGCCTTGCAAGTCTCTCACTTGCTCTCAGCTAACTGGCATAACTGTGTCAGTGCAGCAGGTTCTCTCTGCTTTTTGCAAGCAGCTTCAAGAATTGCTGAATTTAGTCATAAGCATAAGCTAAAACCTTGTGTGAGCTTCTAAGAACTGTCACCTGAGACACCAGCTCTGTAACAGTGAGGAATTACAGCTGTGTGGCAGACCTGTAATCAGAGGCCACATTCACAGCTGAAGTTGACATGTAAAGCACCTAGCAGGCAAGACAGCTGGCACCACAATCCTTTTCAGACCATACAAAATCACAGAATCACCAGTGTTGGAAAAGACCTTCAAGATCATCCAGTCCAACCGTCCACCTGCCACCCGTATTTCCCATTAAACCATTTCTCATTAAGTATCATTATGTAAACATTCCTTGAACACCTCCAGGGACAGTGACTCCACCACCTCCCTGGGCAGCCCATTCCAGTACCAGACCACTCTTTCAGAGAAGAAATTTTTCTTCACGTCCAACCTCAATCTCCCCTGGTGCAACTTGAGGCCATCACCTCTCATCTTCCACAGACAGGGCAGGAGAGGTGCAGCCCTCCTATACCCCCTTCAAACTGAGGGGTAAAGGCCTTGCTGATCATTTTCTACTTCCTATACTGATTTCAGCTTTCTTCATCTCACACTTGTCTTACCAGGAGACTGTGACTATTAGAGAATTTACACATGAAGACATTACTCACATAGAAAAGATTATGTCCAAATCTCCCTCCCAGTACATGACTTTTTTTTTTTTAAGTAATCTGTTAAAGACCAAAAAAAAAACACCACAACTCACTTTCCCCACCAAATGTTTGGTCTGTCCAATTTTTTCTGCATTATCCTGTTAAAAATGGCCTCCAAATCAATGTAACAGTCATCATCCGTCTTCAGCAACAAATCAAAACTTGTTGTTTCAACTGTCCTGTAAAAGAAAAGTGATGAGTTGCTTGGCTGTAGCCCACAGTTATGCAACAAAACACTTCACAAGGGTTTATCGGGGAGCAGAGGAGAAAGGAAGAGGTAAGTGAAGACATTTCCTTCCCTCAACTAACTTTTAAATTGCTTCCCTGTTGCCTAAGGCTTACTACTTGTCCTATCAAAAGGAGATGGAGCTGTACCCTATAGCGAACTTATAGCATGGATCTGCAGAAAATAATCTTGCAGTTCTGTTCTGTTCTTCAGTACAGATGGGGGATTTACAAACAAATCTGCCTTAAGCAGTATTGGCCTCAGAAGGATATGAATCCCTGGTGGTGATGGCCACACAGCTGTTAAAAGCCGGTGGCTCATGTTAGTGGTCTGTTCTTCAGGATGAGATGGTCAGTTCAAGGGCAGTACAGCCGTAGGAAGTTACACAGAACACCTGAGGAAACAACCTGGTACTTAGGCTTCCTCTATAAAGCATGCTTCTAATAGGAAAAAAAGCTATTTGAAACTGTCTGAAATACCTGTCATCTGTAATATAACCAAAGCTTGAGATTCTAGGGATTATTCCTTGGTTTAATCTAACTTTGTTTCAGAGGGTAATTTCAGGCAGAAAGGCATTTTCCTTAAGTTTTACAGTACTAAATCCTGAAGACTTTGCTAACCTTTAAGAAATGATCACTGAGATCTACATCTTTACACTTAATCTCCCTTTTTAGAACTGAAAGCATGTTTCAGTTTTCAGTTACATTCTTAACCATGACATTTGTTAAAGAAATGTAGAATCTTGCAGGCAACTAAAACTGTCAGCTGTACTTCTTACTCCATTCAAGATCAATTAATTGAAACAGTTGTCACAGAATAACATAGATGATATAATATATTATGAAAATGCTTCCTCTCACCCTTTCTTCCCTACACTATGCAATCCTCCTGTCCTTCCCCTCCATTCAGCATGGCTGAGAACACAGCTGAAGGACAGCAACCAGTCCAGGGGCTAACCAGTAAGGAGACACGGATATACTGGCTGGAGAGCATCTAAGTGCAGGGCCACTAAGAGGTTCTGGGACTGGACCATCTTGCTTATGAGGAAAGGCTGAGAGAGCGGGGACTGTTCAGCCTGAAGAAAAGGAGGTCGGGGGGCTCTCATCAGCATCTACAGATACCTGAAGGCAGGGTGTAAAGTCAACAGAGCCAGGCTCATTTCAGTTGTATCTGACGACACGACAAGAGGCAATGGGCACAAACTGAAACTCTAAGGCCACAAACATCCTTTAGAAAACTAAAACTGCACGTTCACAAACAAAAGAAATTCAAAGACACTACAATTTTGTCACCTGGACTCTTAGAGCAGAAAGGTCTGCCTTGCCAGGTCATGCTCATTTAAGGCACCAAATACTTTATTCATTAGATATACTATGTGCCTCAAAATTGTGAGAGAGAAGCACAGCTTAATGAAGGAAATCACATAAGGTATAAGGCATGCATTTTGTGAAAGCTGTCATATAATGTAATATGCCGGATTATCTCACACTACAAACAACATTCCTAAGAGGAAACACCATTCTTCCAACTTACCATCGGTAGAAGTTCAGTAGTTTAGATGGAACATTTCTGTAAGTGTCAATAACATCTACAAAAACAATATCATCATAGGTACTGCTTTCTTCCTCCAGTAAAGTATCTTCCTTCTCAAGACTTTTTATGTGACTTGTAAACCTTTCTGGGCGAGTATGGAGGCTTTTTAAAAGAGCATCACCTTCTGAAAGAAGCAGCAGCCATCATTAAACAAAGATGCGTATCTACATAATATTTTACATATTTCTTTTGGATCATACGCAGCATACGGACAAATCTAGAAAGGCGTTTAATGAGATTACAAAAATCCTACAAATAATTTTATAACGTATATGAGGTTAAAAGTTACAGAACAAATAAAAAACTACTCTTCAGTAACAAAAGGATTTGACCTTTTGAAGTTGTTCAATGCAAAGACCTGTTCGCTGTTACTCTTAGCAGCAGAGCAGAAAGGCTTTACTCTGTTACTGTTACAGAAACCTCAAAACAAACAAAATACCCTTTGCTAAAGATAACCAAACTGGCACTGTTTTGATGTAGCATAGTTGGCCCCTGCTGAACTTCACCACGTACCTGACTGTAGGTAAAAGCTAAAAAGATCTTGCAATACTGAACTTCTTGGTAAGAAGAGAGTTTGTGGCACTGAGGAACCAACATCAGAAGGGATGGGCCTTAGCACATCTCAGTTTATGTTTCTACACAAAAGACAAGATGAGAAGACTGCCCAGCTATATTGCTACATCTAGCTACAAAAAGACAGGAGTAACACTCTGAAAGTCATTGCCTGTATTGGCTATGATGGACAGATGAGAATATATTACAGTACAATGTGGCCAAAATCTTAAGAAATTGGAAAGGGCCCTTAAAGAGTCTCTGAATGTTCTGTTGAAATAGGTGTGAAACAACAGCAGTGAACAAGCAGGTTGCAGTAGGTAACTGTTTGTTAGTTATTGGTAGCAAACATTAATAATAATAATTCTGAAAGTAGCAGGATGGGAGCAAATGTGAACGTTACCAAGGAAAGATCTCCTGAGGACCACATTGCACACAGTGTTTTTAAACGTGGGTTTGGGTTACAGAAAACAAGGACAGAGGAGACTACTGAAAAATGTTGTTTCTGTTAATAAAAAGACAATGAGATTAAAGTCGGTTGGAGCAGCCGACAAAGGGCAAACAAAGAAGCTACATCAGGACATTGACGCTTAAAAAGAAATAATTATTTTAGTAGAGACAATAAGCTGATCAAGTCAATAGAGTGAGCATTAATTTTACCTCAGAAAAGTAATTTAAAGTTCCTGTTTTATCATAACATCAAATGCAATGCTGTTTGAGAACTTACCTTGAATAGTGTAGATGAAACCACCTGCTATCCCTTCCACACCTTCTGTGAGTTCATGTGGCAACAGCCCTTCCCCTGCCTGTTGAGGACACAATAATGGAAAGAAATAAATTAATTAAACTCTCATTACTGGTCTGCTTTCCACTGATTTTAGGGCGTGAAATTTCCTGGAAACTAAGAATGAGATGAGTTGAAAACAATTCTGGTTTAGGTGCCTGCATAACGAAAGACAAAGACTAAGATTTTGAACTGTAACGTTCTGTGACATTTTTGAAAGCTTCACTTAAAACTAGAGCACCACAGTAACACTGGGCATCTCAATTATACTTATTTCATCATCTATTGAAAGACAATGGGTGAACTTTACTTCACTCAAAACACAAGACATGTCCCATGCTAGCATCATTTCTTGTATGCCCCGGTTCTTTTCCTGGATAAAGCAAATTTCTGCTCCGAGACATCAGAGGCCCAACTGAATTAATGTTTTACAGAGAAATGCAGGAAAGCAAAATGCTAAGTTGTGAGAGTTCTAGGAAAAATGGAAATGTGGTGAAAGAGAAGATAAGCTGACTCACTGTAATGACTCTGAAAACACCCCCTCCATCATTCACCATCACTTTGTGAAGGTTTCTTGAAACAAGGCCCTGTAGATCCTGGCTCTCCCATACAATGGTGCCTTCAAAACTCTGTTAAGAGAGCAGGAGGTGGTTACGCAGGTATTCAAAGACTTCAAAAAATTAAACAGTTTTGTGTGGATTTTTTTTTTATTTTAAAATAGTCAACTTCACAAAAGGGACAGCTTGAACACAACATAAATGTTTTACTTATACTTCAAAAAAGGTCTCAGAAAAATACATCTGTGAAACTCAGTAATACAACCATGCTTTTAGGACTAATCATGAATGTGAATTAGAAACATTAAATTTTTAACAGAAATCTCTATTGCAAAAGCCTTTGCCTTTTTAACATCAGCAAGACGTATGTTAAAACAGATTTGGAAATAAGTGCTGCTTTTTAGTTATCTGCCATAACCAGAGATCAGAGCCTTGAGCATGACATCAGCAAAACTCAAAGGAAAACGGTGCCATCTTTATCCTGGCAAAGCTGTCAGAAACCACCGTAGTCACAGAACTCTGGCATGTCATCTTGGCAGGCAGGGAAAGGAGAAGGAAAAATAACTGAAGCTCTTCAAAACGGAATATTTTTAACTCTTAAATTATGTCATTCCTTTAAAAAATATACTGCATTTAAAAGCACTTTATCTCAACTTGAAACGCATCCCTCCAGCAATCCAACTATTACCTATGTTATATAAGGCTTCCCAAAGACCCCTAGAAAGGACAAGTGGTATGCTGAACAGCTAAAAGTGGTGGCAATAGTATATTTTCTTTCTTCTTCTTTTTTTTTTTTTTTTAATCATCTCACCTTAATCACAAGGTAGTATGGAGTAGGTGCAGGGATATTACACTCCTGATTGCTAAATGATGAGTGCATTCAGTTTTGTTTCTCCCAGTTTCATAGGAAAAACACTGGTACCTAGTATGGGCCTCAGAACAGAAACATATTTCAGCTATTTGTAGATGCATTTCTGTTTAAATTTTACTAGCCTCCCAGCTTTATCCCACTTAAGCTTCCTTGTACATCTTTTCCAGAAGCCCTCCAGTTACTGACTAACCACCGTGTCCAGCTTACAGCCCTGCTCAATTCTTTGCTTTTCTCCAGAAGTAGGTCTTAACATCTGCAACAGTCTCAGAAGTTAATTACAGCTGCATATTTCAGAAGGTTCACATCTATTATTTATAATGTCAGCTTTATAATCTAATAACAGAGCTAGTCAGTGTTTACTCAAGCCTGATTTGCACGCTCAGTATCTTTCCCTCGCTTCTTCAATTACCTGTCAGTTATCAAACCAAATGGGCCACTATGACATTTCTTAGTACCAGGACCCATAAGCATCCATGCACAGTGGATCCATGCTTTAATCCCACTTCTACACCTCATATAAAGACACAACCACTGTTGTTTAGTAAGCTTCTAAGTCCTTTCACAGCAATCAGAAATGTTACAACATTAAAATTCTTACCATTCAGTATTACTGACTTCAAACATGTACCAGGAGTCTTCATCCATTTTTTACCAGTGAACCCTAAATGCAAGACCTTCTAAAGCTGCAAACTATCACTACTTTCCAGGTTGAGAGACTTGTAAGCAAATTTTCTAATTACTTTAGCCTTCAGCTATTCTTACTCTAAGCTGGTTAATGGAAGCTGAAGCCCAAAAATGCTGAAAGCAAAGCATTAGTGGCACACCTGAGACTACATCATCTGTTTTTCCCCATTTAAATTCCAACCTTGTTGTTGCCAGAACACAGTAGCAATTACAGTGAATACTGAACAGGTGTACTGACATAATGCAGCCCTGCCAAACTCCTCTCCTAATGTTAAACAGCACTGTCCTTTTTGTCTCTCCAGCTACTCCCCATCAGTGGTATGGAATACATATGGCACAGAGTTCCATTTTCACGCAAGCGGCCTTTGGCTTTTTGTCAACATAAACGCACTGCTAGGGCTTGGCTGTAGGAACCCCACATATGAGTTTTAGTTATCTGCTGGTGGTTCTGCTCTTCTGTGCTTTCAGTCGCTGCAAAATGGAACGATCAGTTCAGCCTCCAGCAATCTGGCTTGCCAGATGCTTCTTCTATGCTGTATTTCTCTCCCTTTCCTCCAGATGAGGAGAAAGAGCAGCACTTCAGTTGGAAGATGAATGAAGCTCTTCAGCAGTTTGTACAATCCATTAATTCTTGAAGGTGCAAGGGCAGAGAATAGATATTGTCTCAGAAACCATCTTGTGATAATTAAACCGTTCACTAAATTTACTGCTAAAGAAGTAGGTAGGAACACGTGGGCGTTCTCTCTCTTCTGAATCATCTTTTATGCTTCAGCATCTTAACTATCACAGAAGACGACATGCTGTGCATAAACCATATTAATCTACATTAGAAACATCATGTTATCCTGTAAGCATTCGGCGCATGACATATATCAGATTAAGGATGCCCACACAAAGAAATAAATGAATACTAATATCCTCTTCCTAAAGGAAATATTTCCCATCTGCCTTTCACGAAAAATGCAGTCATTTATACCCAAATTACAACTGCCTAGAATTTTAGTGTCTCAGAACAAAGACTAAGAGGAGTAAGTCTTCCTTGTTATACTAGCAAATTACTGAGGAAGCAACACTAAAAAAAAAAGTCTAAAACCTGATTAAGATGACAAGCCAATTAATCAGCAGCAGTCCTCTTAAGAGGAGTGGGTTTCCAAATGCAGTCATTTGTACAGAGCCAGGGAAATAAATCAGGAATGAAACTGGCCCAAATGTCTTCCCCTCTCCTTCAGTTTTCTCTCTCATTGCATTCTTTCATATAACATTTAACTTCTGCCATAAAAAACAACCCAGACCCAAAGACAACTTACGTAAATAGCAGCAGAGACCCAATCATATACAAGAATACTTAAATAAAGAACAGCGTAAAATGGCAGTTGATGTATTTAAAGTGGTACTTCTGGTCCAACAGAAAAAATCTCTGAACCCAGGAGGATCTACTGAACTGGAATCCTCATTCTGAGTCAAATTGTGTTCACTAACCTTTCACTGTAACAATATCAGGATTTTTTCCTTCCTATATTCTGTTCCTTCTGTGTTCAATCACGTTCCTTCTCAGGCTGCCACAACTATAGCCCTACACTAAAACCCGTCTTGAACTGCACCTCCCAGAGCCAATAAGAAGAAAACAAACAAACCCTTCAGACCCTGGCCTTGACAGCTTGGCTAATGGTATCTCAGGACAATTGAGAATGCCAGTGCTGTCATTACTGCCTAGAATAAAGGTCTTTCCCAAATTTCTGAGGGGCACAGCCACAGAACGTTGACATGTTTTAAAATACAAGTTTTACCATGTGAAAACCCACAGCCTACTCTGTGCCACATCCTCCAGCTTATATTTCACAAAATGACTCTACCAAAGACCTTGAAGATTTCCTGCGTGGCTCAGTGATGGAACAATTTCCTTCCCAATGTTGTTCAGAAACGCAACTACTGAAATTTCAGAAGATCTAAGTAAGCACATCTTAATAACTATCTGGCTAACACTGTCATTGTGACCATAACACACCACTGCTGTGGCCAAGACACTGGAAGCAGAAGCATCTTCTCCAACTAATCACATTTTCCTTTTTAACAACTGGTGGGAATCAAGATGGTGAAAAAGAAATTCTGGACCCCAGATATGAACTCCCAGAGGTTTTCACTTGCCCTTTTCTGCCTCAAGCATAGGCCAGTTCTATTAGTCAATCACTCTGGCTGACCTAGAAGAACTGAAGGCACTTTTGATACCATGCATACCTCTGGTAAAATGAACTGCTCCACTGGCTTGTACCACAGTCTGTTCACTTGCACTCCACAGCTCGGTGGGCTAAAGCGCGCACTGAAGAGAGCTTCCTGTGAACAACAAAGGTAGTGCAAGTGCTGTGAGATTAGGCAAATCTCGATCATCTCAGTTACAATGGAAACAGACTTACAGATGGTATAAAGATTAGTGGAAATTGTCTTCCCAAGACAGCCTATGAACTCCATGGTATTCAAGCATTGGACTGAGGAGGGGGAAGCAAGCAACAATGGAACAAGAGTGCGAGCTCAACTAGAATGCAGCCAAGGCAGCACATCATCTGGAAGACTGTGTCCCAGATAACAGACTTTCTATCCTCTGTTTAAATAGCTGACTTCTATTTATTGCAACAGAGGACGCTGTCCCCTAAAACTTAATTAGGACTATATTAAATAGGCCACCAAACAGCTCTTAGGTCGTAAAAGAGTGACATAAAGATGCTGCATCACCAGATTTCCAATCTTTAGAAAAGTCTCCAAGCTTTCCTACAACACTTTTTCACCTTCACTGGAAGTAAAAACCCAACAGCCTAATTACTTGATCTGTGTTAACATTTAGTATTTTACCATTTAACAAACATAAATCTGATTATATTATACCTTTTTTTTTTGTATTATAAAACCACCTCTCGTTATTCATTCATAAAAGTCATACTTCAGTATATTTTCTGCACTTAATTTTAATTATTTTCTTAAATTTAAAATTCTTTCTACTGTATTATTGCCAGGAGTCTTGATATTGGCCCACCAAATTATTAGGAGAGATAAATGCAATATATTAAGTGCAGTGAACACCACAGGATCACAGCACGGACAAGGTTAGCAGGGAACCTCTGGGTCCGTGTGCTCCATTCCCTGCTCCAGCCAGGAAACACAGAGCTGGGTGCCTGGGGCCACGTCCAGGTGGCTTTTGGAGATCTCAAGGGAGACTGGAGCAACTGTGCCAGTGCTCTGTCACTTGCACAGCACAGAAGTGCTTCCTGATTTTGCTCAATTATTTTTTTTTTCCCTTCAGACACTAAATTATGTGTGTGTTACACCCACATCTGAGCTTGGGAGTTAGGGGAATTATCACTGTTTGAATTGCACTGGGGGAAGTTTGTTACCTGTAAAAAGCAACACTTTCAAAAAAAAAAAAAAAAGCCAAAATGCCTTGCCAAAGAATAGACAAGAAAAAATTAGAGACATACATTGCATACCTTTGTCCCAAAGTCAGTGCGTCTTCCTGGGCATGTGTTTTACATGCATTTAACAGATTACTTTTTATTCCTTCATACTTATTAATATTTTAGAATCTCAAATGTAACCAGAAGTGTACCCTGGAATTAGCTATTAGCGTTTATTCAAAAAGCATTTAAATTAACTCATAGCACTTTATGAAATTGTTTTAATTTCCTTTTCTTTTTCTCACCTGTACTGCATATATATATATCTGTGAAATAAGAATTTATGATGCAACTGAAGTGAAATATAATTCCTGTGCTTGCCATTTAAGTATTGCTCTTCTAAATCACCAGCACAGCATGTTGCTTTCTGTAAGAAATAAGTTGGTAATACAGACAATATGCCTCAGTTCACTTGTAGAAGATAAGTGCAATACTCTACCTCATGTTCTGCCTGGTACAGTTTGACAGTGATGTTCCTCTGGAATCCCACCCCATCAGCTTCATAAAAGACCCCAAGACTGGTGATGACAATGGGGTAAAGCACACGGAAGTTCACGCTGACAACTCTGTCCTCAGATAGCACAGAAGGTGTGTCCTCAGGGAGGCTGAATGCTTCAATTTCCTGATTCAAAACTAGATGAAAAAAGAAAGGACAGAGATAATGTGAGAAGATTTCATAGTTCTGGAACTGCATATACACAAAGCACACTGGATACACGCAAAGCATGCTGATTAACTTGCACGGCTGGCAAGTGCACAAGGATAACCAAATGCTGGAGGAGAAGAAAAGACAGCTGACTGCAGACTGCAGTAAGGAGAAACTCCCAGCGATGCAGCAGTCTGCAGGTTACCAGCAATAGCAAGTCAATGCCTATGCATCCACAGAGAAAAACAATAAATCCACAGGGTGAAGATAAAAATGCTACTTGATCGTGTGTATGTCCGTGTATTAATATATTAAAATAATTACGTCCAAAATGACATACATTTTTGCTTAACTTGGCTGCCTGTTTTAGCATTATGCCCTCCCCCATGCCCTGAGGCAATGATTATTCTTGGAAGACTGGCTAAGCAGAGGTTATTGCCATTCATATCCAAAGGTTACAAAAGTTACTCTGGCTCCACAGCCAGGCAGTCCTTAGATAATTCGTAATTAAAGAGCAAAAATTAAATAGAAAAAAAAATGTCAGGAAGAAATTTGTAATTTTAGTTATTTTTGTAAGGCAGTATTTCACTTTACCCTTGAAAAATCTATCAGCCAGACTTGCTTGGAACTCACTTCACCAACAGAGAAGTCTGCCTGACACTCCTTTTCCTGCCTTGCTACTGTCTGCACTCATGTATGGTACTGGACTGGGTCACTGAAGCTCACTCCAACTTGATTTCACATAGAGATATAGTAAAAAATATATAGTAAAAATAAATCACATGGGAGAGACCATTCCTTGATACAAGAAGAATGCAAATTCACTAGATTTCAACAGCCTCCCCTTCACACCCTCAGGACCACTCCTTTCCATGCCTGCACTTGGCACTCACAGGAAGGTTACGTGACTGTCAGGACAGCAAATTCTAGGCGGCGTTCATTCAAGGACTATCCATCTCAGTTAAGCACCTCGAGTTATTCTCATAAAAGGTGATTATTTCTAGTTCAGATCATAGAATTTTCAGAAGTTAACTTCTATACCTGGATTACTGATGTTCAGAAGTTTGCAGGAGTAGGGGTCTTCTCTGTCCTCCACTGGCACAGCACAACCACGCGCACCTATTATAAACTTCACAAGGACACTAAAATAATTTGGTTTTATTAACACCAGTTCTTTTCCCTCCTCCCTTCACCTTCAATAAACTTATTTCATCACAGTGGCCTGTCTTCCCCAGGATTAAGATTTAAAACCCCTTAAGATCAACAATGAGGGTCTCTGCATAGAGAAACCGCATGAATCCCTGCGTGGGGGCTCAGCTCCAAACGCACACCTTTTACACAAGGGCACAGGAATACTGGCCACCAGGATCGGGATTGTTGTTTTCAGCACCAATCCTGACAGTGCAAGTCAGGAGACAATAAACAGTACAACCAGCAAGAGCATCAACCTTCACCCAATCTTTCACTCAGCAGCTAAATATCCTCCTCAGATTCCATCTAAGCTCTGAAAGGTCACATTTTCAGATAACCAAAGCATCTATGCTTTGCTTCTGACACCAAATTTGTGAACAGCAAATGGCTTTCAGCATAAGGCAGGTACTTAGAGGGGAGGCCTATAAACTTCACGGTGATTCCAGGAATGAACTGCAGAACTTTCTCAGTAGAAACTGTCTGGTCTGCAGACTGACAGATTTACATGAGCGGCCAGGAAGGGTTCTGCTGGTCACTCACACAACTATTTGGTATACTTGTGTCAGTGAGAAATACACCTAAACTTTGCAGTTGAAGCTGCTAAAAAACATTTTGTGGTGCTCTCACCAAAGACAATTGCACTTGCTTTCAAGTATTCTGGGTTACTAAGCACCTCAAGCTGCATACCATACAAAGCATGCACTGCAACGTGAAAAAGGGAAAGTCTTATACACCACTAATGGACAACAGCAATTAATTGTAAAAATGAACAGCAGAGAGCAGTTGAACAATCAAAAGTTTCTGTATACAGCTGTACAATTAGAATTAGCTGTATAAAACAGTTCCAGCCCGGAACAAGCAGTATTTTTATACAGCACTAAGCAGATTTTAAAATGATCAGAACGTAAGATGCTCAAAATGAAGGGGAAAAAAAAGAAAAAAATGGAAATCCTTTTTAAAACAAATGATTAAATCAAGAGATTTATGCATAATATTGTTTTCTTCTCACAGCCCCAAAAGTTCAAAACACTAGAGATTACCGTTGGCTCAGTGTTGGGTGTTGTTTCAAGTGCTGGAACCAAGTGTTCCTTATAACACTGCGCAGTTCATGATTGTGGCGAGCTGACAAAACACCTACAACAACATCATAATGTTTCAGCTTCCACTGAGGAAAGAAGGCCAGCGGACCTAGGAATAAAAAGTAACAACAGATACATTATATGCACAATTCTGAGCTGCAAGCAGTAATTAAAATGCACATCAAAAACAGGAGTACTACTGGGTATGTGAAGCACTAAAAACAAGAGGTAAAATTACTGTTGCATTCTTGGTTCAGAAACAGGAAAATAGTTTCAGCACACCAAAACCTTCGCTAGCAATCTGTGAAAACACTTCTGGAATGAACAAAGCAAGTCAGAAATCCTGTGGGTAAGGTACAAGGCCTACTGCGTACTCTGCCAGTCTCATGGGAGCCCGAGTCTCCTGCTTGCTTGCAGGCACTTCTTGCAGCACAGCTTATCCTAAAGCCTGGGTGCCTGACGTTGCTGGTACAAAGCCTTCACTGTTCTAACTCACCATGATTCTACCCAGAAAAAGAAATACTTAAACCAAGCCTGTCAGATTCAAAAACCTGCCAGTTTTCCCTCTGTTTCTTCTTAAGGCTGCTGGACCCCTCAGCTTCACCACTTCACTCTGTCACGCCAAGGCCTGTTGCTTCCAGCCGCTCGAAGCTGGGCAGCACTGTGTGCCTTCACACAGGGTCTGACATCCCCACACAGAGTCGCTGGCATCACAGCCAATACCTGTAATCCACGGTTTAGCTCGTGCTGGTTTAACTTAGAGATCACAAAACCTGAGAAGCTGAGACTTGGAGCCTGAGAACAACCAGGGAAGTAGTTCAACATCCAGAGACTTGAGAAGAATACTTTTTTGCTCTAGGGTCTGTTCATAATGGCTTGCACCTGACTCCTGAATTCCATAGCCAAATAAGACAGCGCTCTGCTACTGATTCCTGGGACAGCACAATAGCAAGGTATGTAGACTGTGGTGCTTCCACAGGCAAACCTTTCTCAGTCTATTTCCCACTAAATATTTCTGTTCTGAGCATGCAAATAGTGATTTTCAAGGGAAAAGAAGGTTTAAGTTCCATATTATTTAAATGAACTTGTGCTGGCAAGTTTATCAGTAACTTAAGCTGAGCATTAACATATTGAGAGAAGTTTACATCAGCTTAGACTCAAAAGGAGTTAAACCCAAGCAGTAATCCATTATTTCCATTCATCAGCATCAGTTTTTCACTACAGTCAACTGTTATACCTCTCACAGAAATGGCAGACTGAATGGGTGGCAAGGTTCAGGAATATTATTTGTGTGCTGATGGAGCTAAATCCAAACTGGTTGCCCTATAAAACATGCAGAGAAACTTGTGAATGAAACACATCATTGAATCCAATCACATTTTAGCCTTCCAGTAGGCTGCTAAATACTGACTACCTGGAAGCCCTGCAAGTCTTCAAAGGCCACTAAATAACCAAGATCTGCCACAACTCCACAACAGAGGTACATGATACGGCCACACATCTCTAAGACTACAACATCACAACAAATTCCTCTAAGGTCTCATAGCTCTTTCTCACACACTCCTGTGATTATTCTCTTAACAGCCTTAGCTGCAAGCCTCCCAGCACAAATTTCACAGGAGGACAAACGTGTTTGCTGAGTGCAAATCTGTTTGTACAGATTCCATTTTTAAAATATCACTTTTAATTCAAAGCAGAGCAATTTCATCAAACCAAAATTTAAGAAAAATGAAACTATGCACAGATGTCTACGGGATGACTTGATTTAGAATACCAAAAGTTGGCAACAATCAATTAAAAAAAAAAAAAGCTACTTGAAACATGTGAAACATATGAAAATATGTTTTTTACTCAGTTTATATTTTAAAATGAGTGAAGCTTTGTCTTATGAACCATTCACGTGGGAACAGCATTAATATAACAGATGCTTCAGAATCAGTATCCTACTGCACTGAGAACAGACAGCTCTTTCTCCTGTTTTAGGCAGTCTCCTGGCTTTGTAAGGTAGTGTTACAGCAGCCCATACTCAGAAGATTTTCTTTTCTGTCCTTGAGGCTATGCTGCTGTACTTTTAAAATCACTGAGAATGGAAAAGAAAGAAGAAAGAAAAAAAAAAGGCCACAGGAAAGCTTAATTATTCAAAGCCTTGATGAATAAGCTCCTTACTTGTTAGCAAAGGTTTCTACTTTCTGCTGAGAAGTAGTAACAACACTTGCTAAGCTTTCGGGAAAACAGATTCAGATGTTTCTCTCTGAATTAGTGCTCTCAAAAAAGAGCAAGAGCAAAAGAAAAGTCAGAAAGGTGGGGAAAAAAAGATGAGGCTATTATTCACTTATACATACAATTCAGACATGTGCATGTATATGATCTGATGCAGCATAAGTCACAAGAAAACAATGCTGACCTCCAAGTCAATAGTAACTAAGTATTTATATAAGCAATCAATACTTGACACTGAGGACCAAAGTGAATTATCATATCTTCTATTTTTGTGCATTCTTAGGCCAAAATGTGAAGCACTAATAACAAGCTTAAAAAACGCGTATCTGCTATATCGCTCTTACCTTGCATTGATTGTGCAAGACAACCAAGCCATTACGACTTCCAGTTACAAAACAAAGGGAAAACTGCAAACATGTTGTTTTTTTTGGTGGAAGATGGAGAAGGAAGGTGAGCAGAAGCCTAATGTTAGCTACGCTACTGGCTCTCTGCATGATCCGGTGCAAGTCTCTGCCATCTTGCACTACTTACATTCCCATTTGCTTCACAGAGAAAGTACTTTACGGGGATGTGGTTACAGGCCTGCTAACTGTGAAAAACCATACACAAAAAGAAAAACCAAAAGAACAACAACAGGAAAACTATGTATCACATTCCCTAATAAACCCTAAAAGTGCCACTAACTGAACGGATGCAGGAGGGAAAGCTTTTTTCAGTTAAAAGGCCACACTCCCATTAGTTGTCTTGCTTTTGAATTCTTCCCGTCTCAGAGCTGCATGGCAGATGCATCAAGCAGCCAAGGACCTCTCAGTAAAGTGTAAGCAGCCAAACGTGCATTGCCTACCCCACACTCTCCCAGCACCAGGCACAAGTTGCTTTCACTGCTGTTTTGCTTAAGCCCATTACCCCACAGCAAAGACTACGAAGATGTGAATGGAGGCAGCCTGCTTTCCAGACACTGAGATCCGTTTTGTTCTACACAGAAAACATAACGAGTACTTCTGTCAGCACTAAGAATGACAGAAGCCCAGCCTGCCAGATTCTTGTGCCACACGCCTAATAAGCTCTTTCAGCAGCTTTTCTTAGGCTGGCGTATTTGTAAGGACAGGCTCCCACACAATTCTCTGACGTCTGACCAAACACGTATCTCTATTGGCGCAGCGTTCACCTCAGTACGACCTGCCATAAGCTGTCACAGGACGTGAAACCTGGGGAAAACACCAGTCTCTGTGACCTCCACCTGTCTGTCAAACATGACTGAGAGCTACCAACGGATCAAAGTCAGGGAGAGACACAGGAGAAGGGGAATAAGTCCGTACAGCACAAAGATGTGCCCTTAGAAGATGAGGCTGAAGACAAAGAAGCGCCTCCTGATGAGGCACTACTGTGAGAAGAGGTCGCTGCTGCCAGGCGGCCTGCTGGCCCTACTCCGATATGAGCCACCTCAGCTGCAGCCAGCAGCTCCAGAAGTATTATTTCCCACACTACAAATATTAGCAAGCATCTCTCCTTCCTGTGAGACTGACTCTCAACAAAATGTCAAGCTAAGCTGTTAATTATATTTACAGCCATTACAAGGACATGAAAAGATTGAGAGATCATTTAGCTTGATTTTGTCAATAAACAAAGTAAACGTGATCTCGCTGCACACATCTCTATTGATGAGTCCCCGAGCAACTACTAAATCTGCACGATGTTTTCAGTCAAGTTTTACCAGGAGCACAGGCCCCAAAGTGACCCAGTACCTACATGTTTCATGGAACCGGACAAAGAAGAGACTCGCCTGGAGCTCTTGCCCAGAGAGGCCCAGCCCTGCATGCCTCACTGCACTATCAGGCAGTAATCCTCTGCTGGCAACTGCAGGAGGAAGCGAGCTGTGCAGAATGCTGGGCTCTGCGCCTTCTGCCACCCTGCAGCTACCCACTTGTATGGGTCTGTCAACAGACAGAACTAGGTAGGCTGCTCAGAAGTTAAGAATATTCTCAACTAATCCACTTCATAAGACTCTAAAGGAACACCCCCCACAAATCCAGGTGTTATCTTTGCCTATTCTTGTGACTTTGGAGATGTATCCCTGCTTTTAAATGCCTTTCTCTTCTGTGCTGCTTTCTGAAAGATCCAAACAAACACGGAGGAAGGAATTAACTGAATATAAAGAAGGTTTGTATTCACAGAGTGCTGACACACACAGAAAAAGAACAAACCAAAGAGCAAAAGCAGCTCTCTCCCCACCTCTAATCTTCTTCACTTAAAGTAATCTGCTATAGCTCGTCTGCATTACAGGTTTCTGTGCAAGCAGAGCTGCAAGACCTCACTGCAGGACCTACTTTAGACCAGAGCTAAAAACCAACAAGATGTGCACACACCCTGGTTGCTGCAGGAGCACTGTACTCCTTAACACAGACAAGCCTTTAAGCAAGCTTTTAAGCACTTACAGATTCAATGAGGAAAACCTCTGCAGGCAGAAGATTTATTTATTTATTTTACATTAATGTCATTTCTTTAAGGAAATTGAACAGTGGGGTCCTATAGCATTGCAAAGCAGCAGTTGCAATACTGGCAGGCAGACAGTGCTCTGAACACCATTAACCATACGGCACTTGCACTATTCCAGGCCAAGCCTCAGCAGCGTAGAGGCAAAAGGAACAAAGCAAATCCTTTTTGCGACACCTAAAGTGATGAGCAGCACCTTTACCTGTTGAAGAATAATTACCAACCTCTGAGTACAAAAGCCAGCTCCCAGAGAAGGCTGCTTGCTCCCTTGTGGCTGTCCTAGTCAGCAGGCAATTTAGAAGAGCTTCCTTCAGCCACAAACCTGGCTGCCCAGCTATGGCACAACTGGTGGGTATCCTTTGGCTCTTGCTCCAATGCCAAAATGCATTAAAATGCTTATCAGGAGTTTGTAGTGTATCAGACAGAACAGTTGCAGGACTAAAAACTAAAAATAAATTTTAAAGTCCCAATTCAGTCGACAAATATTGGATTGACAATTATTTCATGCTCATCAAAGATGAGGGATTTGTTTTTGTTTGGCACGGCCCAACCCTGGAAAACAATGTTCTGGTAAGATCTTGTGCACCAAGGCAGGGAACAGACATCTTAGGCAGAACCACACAGCTAGAGCCAACACCAAGCCTGCCTGCTGCCAGACAGTTTCAGTCTCCAAGGCCATCAGACTAATCAGTCTTAACATGCCTACAAAAGATGAAACAACTCTATGATCAAGCAATATACTGCTCCCTGACAGACAGGGTTAACAGATGCCAAGAACATTTCTTCTTAACGTTCTCTCTTTTTGGCAGAATTTCTCCTTATGAAGCAAAGTTTTATTCATAACCACAGGATTTTTCTACTTTCTGTTATTTCCATGTCAAGAAGCCAACAGTGGGTTCAGCTCTCCCTGCTCTCTCACCTGACACATGCACAGGCCAGTCCATGCAGGACATGGCCCTGATTCTGTGAGGTAAGTCACTGACTGCCAGCCTAACCAACTCCGTACGTGGATCCATTAGGACCATGCTGGAAAAGTACATGCTGAGCCACAGGACAACAGATGGCACACAAGCAGCTTCAAAAAAAATGGTGTTTCTTAATCTGCTCTGTAACATTCACTAGTACAAGACTGACTTTAACAGAACCACAAGGGGCCACATTTTAGCTGCCACACACCCTCAGAAACACAACTGGAATTATGTCTGAAAGGGCATTACCATCACCAAAGTAGTTTGTTACACTGAACCTGTGGGGCATTTGATTAGGTACAGTAACTGAAGGCTCTTATTTCCTACTCAATTAGAATCATGCCATCAATTAAAACCCACAATTAGCAATGAAGCAGTGAATCCACATGGAGTGCGAAAAGCAGGTCTGTCTGTTCTTTCTCAAGTTTCTGAGGTCATTTTATAATTAGCTGCTATCTAAGACTTTTACAAAAATTAACCAAAGCTTCCTACCCACTAACTTCCTTTGGATAGAACTTGTTTGTAACCAGTTAGACTTCAATTAAACCTAAATGCATCTTCTTGTACGTCTTGCTCAGAAGCATGAATTACAGTCCCATTCACTGGTGAAGAAAAGGAGCAGAGAGCCAGGAGTCAGGATGCTACATCAGCAGTCAGTGCCTTTCATGTCAGAACTGATCCTATTTACTTTTTCCAGTTAACAAGTGCAGTGTACAAGAAGTGTACTGTCTTCTGAAGCACTGAGGTGAAAGTCATCATGAACACAGAGGATGACCACATGCCACAGCGGGCCAAACTGTGCAGGCAGGCTGCAGCCTGTGTTTCATATGGGCAGTCAGGAAGAAGGTTTTATAAAAGGAGGCTCTTCCAATGAAGGAGAAGCAGAAGAAGAAGGAGCAGGACCAGCAGGACCATGAGCTCCTGGAACAGCCCTTCCTGAGGCAATTAGAATCCAAGCGAACAAACAGAGCAGCCCCAACCCTTCGTTAGATAAACATAGAATATACAGCTGTCATTTAAACATGAAGATTAAGTGCTGGCTGCTTATTAGAGAGGGTGAGCAGAATGGGTAGTCAGAGATGTCTCTCTCAGTCTTGCGTTCATAAGCCAATTGCATCAAGGTAAATAATTGTTATAACAGGTCATCAGATTTTAACAGAAGTTTCCATTCTGCATCCGTATGCGTGCATGCACAATGGTTACTGAGAGGGGAAAACTTCTCAAAAAGTAGAACTGCTCATCTATTGCTTTCAATCTATGCTAGGGCTGTTTTTGCAACTATTGAGACACTACACAGGAAAATGAAACACCAGGGAATACACAGATAACATGCTTTTATGTCACAGCTGCTATAAAACATTGTCCCATAGTCAAATCTATTCCTACTGTGAGGGCAGAGTCCTCCTTAAAACACAACATGAAAACCAGGCCTGCAGAGAGCACATACATCATACCAAGCATTTTTCTACCGATGATGGAAATTCACCTTTTATGACAAGCATCAGTTTTCCTTCCCTCCGCACTGATACATCACTCAATTAACTACAACCAAACAACCCTTGCACAAACTAAACGCATGCTTATTCTCCTTCTACCAAAAAAAGAAAAAAAAAAAAAAAAAAAAAGCAGCACTATTGAATGCAATATAGTTTCATGGTAACAGGCACAAACTCCAAAACAACTGCTAACAGGGAATCCCAGAACAGCAAAGCTTCTTCCCCATCCCAAGCTGAGAAACCTCTGCATTTGCTTTAGAAATCTCAGCAGAAAACACCACTATGATGCATTGGGACAGGTTGCTCAAGGAGGCTGTGGATGCCCCATCCCTGGAGGCATTCAAGGCCAGGCTGGATGTGGCTCCGGGCAGCCCGGTCTGGTGGCTGGCAACCCTGTACATAGCAAGGGGAGTGAAAATAGATGATCATTGTGGTCCTTTTCAACCCAGGCCATTCTATGATTCTATGATTACGATTCTATGAGATTTCACACAGCCACCTGCAGCTCCCACACGCTGAGCTTACAAGGGCTGCACCACGGAAGGCGAATGACACGGTGATCCACAGCATCCAGAGGCACCTCAGCCTCAGGACAGCAACTCCTGTGACAACTTAGAGTCACCTCCATGAGGGAACAGAGGCACAGCCACGCAGCCCGTGACTCCCAGAGCACCCCAGCTCCCAGCCCGCTCGCCCCCCACCTGCGGTACCCAGCAGGACTGGAGGCCCGCAGACTCGGCACCGCTGCATACAGAACCTGCCCCAAAGCACGGCTGTTACCCAATGGGCTGCCGGGTCTCCCAGCAGAGCTCGAGAACAAAACAAGCTGTTATCTCCTGATCGTTTCCCAGACACGCTAAAAAAAGCGCATTTCTTAACGCTCCCAGACAGCACCTACGGGCGTCTGACAGAAGTTTCTCCCCCAGCAGACGCTTATTTCCACCCGCCGTGCGGACCCACGGCCTGAAAACCGCAGGTGGCACGATGAAGAACGCTGCGCAGCCCTTAGGGCTCTGCTTTCACTCGCGCCGACCCACACCCAACCCTATAAGAAGCTCTTCGCCCCTTCGGGCCGTTACAGGCCGCCCCGCAGCACCGGCTGGCGTGTGCTGCCCGTCCCGGAGCGGCACGCAGCGGGACGCGCCGCCGGTCGGTCGGCGCCCAGCGCTGGAAGCAGCCGCGGCCCCTCGCCGCC